>JAMAFK010000005.1:0-600000 GCA_023627375.1 Penicillium paneum
AACTGCTAATTCATGGACGCGTTTTTGGGTAGGGTGGCCACTCGCTTACAGTGGCCACTCGCTTACCGATTACGTTACATGGTTCTCTAGTCATATACTGAGATAGCGGGGTATGATGTATAAGAAGGTGAAAGCTGCCTAGTACATAAACCTTGTGGGGATCATAAATTGGCCTGTGCCGTGGACCTCCTCACCACCACTTTCTTATTTGAACCTCGGGAAAACCGTGTCGAGGTGTCATCCCCAAACCAGCGCGTCAATATGAATTACATTGACACCTGGGCTTCACTACCAGCAGGAGATATGACAACCCAGCTCCTCCCCTACGCCGTAGGCCTCCTCGTCGCCTGGCCAGTAGTAACAACAAGCCTCCGATTCCAGCGCCTGCGCAAGCTCCACAAGCAATATGCCTACCCAACACGAGAGTCGATGTCCAAAATGACCGACGAAGAAGCCTTCCAGATCCAAAAACAAGTCGCGCAGCTCGAATTCCCATTCATATTCATCAAGAGCTTACAATTCGCCTTATTCCGGGTATGAAACAAGACCAACCCACATGGGCAAAACACTCACAATCGGGGCCATGATCTACCGATCCACACATGCATTTTCTAACTATAACTATAAAAAGACCTACGGCATCCCCTCAATATCCCACCTCCTCGCAAAAACAACCCAATTCTCCAACCCGGATACCTCCCTGAAGCGGTACACAGATACCAGCGTCCTCGTGCAAGAATGGGTCGGCAACAACCCCACTTCCGTACGCGCATACCTCGGTCTTGCCCGGACGCGCTACCTGCACAGTGGGTACAGGGCCTCTGGTAAGATTCTCGATGATGATATGCTCTTTACGCTGGCGCTGTTCGCGCTCCAGCCGATTCGCTTCATCGATCGCTATGAGTGGCGCAAGCTGAGTGACCTGGAGCGATGTGCTATCGGGACTTTCTGGAAGAGTGTCGGTGATGCGCTGGATATTAGCTATGAGAAACTGCCGTCTGGTAAAGCCGGGTTCCAGGATGGCATTCAGTGGCTTGAGGAGCTGGCTGCTTGGGCTGATGAGTATGAGGCCAGGTGCATGGTGCCGGATGCTAAGAATCGGGAGATGGCGGATGAGACTACTACTATTCTGCTTTATATGGTGCCTGAGGTGTTTCATCCGGCTGGGTTGCAGGCTGTTTCGTTTATGATGGATGACAGGCTTAGGAAGGCGATGTTGTGAGTTTCTCTTTCTTGGTTTCGCAACGCTATATGCACGAAACTCATATCCACGCACCAACTAACCCCGACTAAACAGCTACGAACCCCCCTCTGCATTCTGCACAGCACTCCTCTCAACTATTCTCACAGCCCGTAGGCTATTCCTCCGCTACCTATCTCCGCCACGACCGTACTTCATGCGCTTCGCCTCGTCCACCGAGGAGCCGGATGAGAACGACCGCTTCTTCCTCACTCAGTGGGAGGCTGCGCCGTACTATGTCAAGCCCACATTCTGGAACCGTTGGGGCCCGATGGCATGGCTGACCTGGGCCCTAGGGCGGCCTGTGCCTGGTGATGAGGGGGATAAGTACTATCCCACTGGATTTAGTGTTGCGGATGTTGGACCGAAGTATTTTGAGGGGAAGGGGAGGAAGCAGTTGGATGAGACTCTGGAGGAGTTGAAGGGGTATCGGACTGGAAAATGTCCTTTCCGTTGAGCTGTAGAAAGACAGGGATTGGTTTTTTATTAGCGCTATCCTACATGAGATTGTCACGACGTAGGTCCTTGAAGGTATGAACTCTAGGGTACTGGCCGAACCCTAACATTCACTACAATTAAAATGACTAAGAAGCTATTGAAAGTCATTTCCACTATGTGCTATTCTGGAGGGGTCGAACAAATCACCCAAGCCAAGTAGGAAAATAGACAAAAAAGGGTGTAAATTAAGAGCGCTCAAACAAATTGGGTTCGCGGCTTACGCCCACAAAGCCGGTCCGAATGGTAGAGAATGTAGGTATTACTTTGAACAGATCTCAAAGGAGAGTTATTTAAACCTCCTCGTCAACAATGTCCTCAGCGAGGCTAAAAATAGGGGGAAATTCGTTAGTCGTTATGTTCGTAAGCCGGGTGATGTGGGGAATCCTTACTACTCCTCCTCGCCCTCGGAGACGGAGGCCTCCTGGTACTGCTGGTACTCGGAGACAAGATCGTTCATGTTGCTCTCAGCCTCAGTGAACTCCATCTCGTCCATACCCTCACCAGTGTACCAATGCAAGAAAGCCTTGCGACGGAACATGGCAGTGAACTGGTCGCCGACACGCTTGAAGAGCTCCTGGATGGAGGTAGAGTTACCGACAAAGGTGGAAGACATCTTGAGGCCACGGGGGGGAACGGAGCACAGAGCGGTCTGGACGTTGTTGGGAATCCACTCAACGAAGTAGCTCTGGTTCTTGTTCTGGATGTTGCGCATCTGATCCTCAACCTCCTTCATGGAGATCTTACCGCGGAACAAAGCTGAGCAAGTGAGGTAACGGCCGTTACGGAAGTCGGAAGCAGCCATCATGTTCTTGGGGTCGAACATCTGCTGGGTCAACTCGGGGACGCTGACCTGGCGGTAAGAGTGGCCGCCACGGCTGGTCAGGGGAGCGAAGCCGACCATGAAGAAGTGCAGACGAGGGAAGGGAACCATGTTGACGGCGAGCTTGCGGAGATCGGAGTTGAGCTGACCGGGGAAACGGAGGGAGGTGGTCACACCGGACATGACGGCGGAGACAAGGTGGTTCAGGTCACCGTAGGAGGGCTGGGAGAGCTTGAGGGTACGCATGCAGATATCGTAGAGAGCCTAGGATTGTCAGTAATCTTCATGTCAGTATTTACCACGCGTTTCATACCTCGTTGTCGATACAGAAAGTCTCGTCGGAGTGCTCAACAAGCTGGTGAACGGAGAGGGTGGCGTTGTAAGGCTCAACAACGGTGTCGGAGACCTTGGGGGAGGGGACGACGGAGAAAGTGGCCATCATACGGTCGGGGAACTCCTCACGGATCTTGGAGATCAGGAGTGTACCCATACCGGCACCGGTACCACCACCGAGAGAGTGGGTAATCTGGAAACCTTGGAGGCAGTCGCAACCCTCGGCCTCGCGACGGACAACATCGAGAACCTGGTCAACAAGCTCGGCACCCTCGGTGTAGTGACCCTTAGCCCAGTTGTTACCAGCACCGGACTGACCGAAGACGAAGTTGTCGGGGCGGAAAAGCTTGCCGAAAGGACCAGAGCGGACGGCGTCCATGGTGCCGGGCTCCAAATCGACCAGAACGGCACGGGGAACGTACTTGTCACCGCTGGCCTAGATTAAATAAAAACATCCGATCAGATTGTGCACGATTAATCAATGTCCAGTTGTTGTACTCACATGGTTGAAGTAGACGTTCATACGCTCGAGCTGGAGGTCAGAGGTTCCATTGTACCTAGCAAAATATCAGACGTGTGATCCACCGGAAACCCCATCATCGTTGAACTTACTGTCCATCGCCATCGAGACCGTGCTCGCCAGAAATGGTTTGCCTGGAATTCGGTTAGTAATTTGTCAATTGATACCCAACGCGAAAAAAAGGCTCGGCACTTACCAGAAAGCGGCACCAATTTGGTTACCCTATAACCCAATTCCAGTTTAGTCTCACGCGCCGAAGAATGTTTCCAGGAATGTTCCATGTCGAACTTACACATTGGCCGGTTTGGAGGTGAACCTAGAGCATGTTAGCAAAGATCTGTTGAGAGTGGGGTCGTGGCTCAGGGGCCATATGAAAACAAAAGACGCGTCTGGATGGGGATAACGTACGATCTCACGCATTTTGAAGGTATTAGAAAAGAGATGGAAATAAAAAGGATAACCGGTGACAAGTCAGAGAGGATGGGGAAGAAGAGAAAGCAAGAGGACCAGTTGAGCGGTGTGTGTGGGATCAACAAGTCAACAACTGAACTTCAGGGGGAGGGGGCCCGATTGGGTATAGCCTGCATCACGGGACTCGGGGAGGTGCGAACCATATTTGCGTTTCTTTGGCGCGTGATATTGTACTTCCTATTTCGGTTGTATGTCTATATACACAGTAACTTAACTACAACTACAACTACATAAGGCAATATAATAATCTTCAATCGTTTCAATTGGAAAAAATATTATACATGTTGGGTATTTGTTAAATGGGCGCCGCTTTCCCTCCACTTAAAAAGTACTCGCGTGCCTTTTACTGGCTCTCGTCATTTGGATATCGTTCAGTTGGTACATAGTTCCCACCGTTCTGGGTTCCTTCGGTGGGATTGCTTGCGCTTTTTTTTTGCTCAGTTGAGCTAGTTCCTGCTCTTGTCGGTCTCGTCCTCGTCGGCCTTCTCATTGCCAGTTTCCAGGCTCTTGTCAGCTTCATTCTTGTCAGACTTCTGGATAGTCTCCTGGCTCTTGCTTGTCTTCAGGTTTCCACCGCTTTCGAGCCAATCTCCGTACCGCTCAAGACGCTCGTTCTCGTCGTCTGAATTCTCGGGGTCTTTGTCTCGTCGGGGACGGTGCTTCTTGAACTTCTCTTCGCCATCCCAGATGTAAGCAATAATAGATCTATCTGAGAAGATACGCCCGCTCATTGTCTAAAAAATGGTCAGTATTTGCCATTACATTGATTCGAACCGAGATGCCTACCTGGGCACAGCGACGTGCGTCGGCTGAAGACACAAATCGGACGGTAACGACACCATCAGCCTCCCCGTCCCAGACCACAACTTTGAGCACCGGTCCAATCTTAGCGCATTCGCCGGTGATGTCCTCGTGAATCTCAATAGTGGCGAGTGGATCCTCCTATAATTACACGTCAGCCGGGTTCCATATTCGTGCAAAGCGACATTGGAAGAGGCAGGGTGTGTCAAACCTCCAGTTCCTCCAGTGTGAACATATGCTTCAAAACCACATGTTTGCGCGCCTCCTCCGCAGCCTGTCTGGCTTTGGCGGCAAGCTCAGCTTCATCATCACCCCAGTCGGAAAGTTTCCTATCACGGTCGAGTCAGTATGAAACACCCTACTGTCATGATGAACAAAACATACTTATTCAACCGCTCTGCTCGCTCCTTCAGCTTCTTTTTCTCTTTCGTGGTCAGGACCTTGGGTTCCGTTTCCTGTTCACGCTTGTACGAAAAGTCGGCCTCCTGAACGCGCATCAGTCCACATGGGTTGGGTTTACCCAGTCGAAAGTCCGTCTCGTCGAGCAGCTGAATCGCGAGGGTGACTGACTCTGGTCGGAAGTACACGACCAGAGCCTCGCCATTGAAATTGCCGTTTTCGTCGTTGTACATTCTAATGCGCGGCTTTCCAGTGTCGAGTTCCTCTGCAAGGATGCCATATTTCTTAAACGCCTCGTGAATCTCGGAGAAGGTAGCGTCACTGGGGATATTGGTTACCCACACAGCGGTGTTAACGCGAGGTTTCTTGACCTTGGGCTCTTCGGTCTAGCAGGCGAAAGAAGAGAAGACAGTCAGTTTCGATGCGACCAAGCTGCCACAAATGTCCAGAACACTTACCGGTTCCTGCGACTGCTTTCGCTTCTTGCGATCGCGGGGATGAACGACTTCACTATCGGGGCCTTCCGGACCGTATCCTTGCTGCTTGCGGATGAGCTCCTCGTCGATCTAGAGTCGCAAGCCAGATTAGCGGGGATTGTAGTCCAGCGCAAAGCGCCAGCGTGCCAACTCGTGTATCACATACCGATTCGACCCATCTCTTCAGGATGGTATTGAACAAGAACTCGCGACCATCCTTGGTCTCAAGTAGGAAGCTGTTGTCCGGTTTCGAGAACGAGATGCGCGGGTCGCTATCAAACTCCGCCACATCGGTCGGAAAGTCCATTTTGATGAAACAATCACTGGGCAAAATCGGTTCTTAACGCCTAGATTCAAAGAAACTGATGATTTATGGGGTGAGAATAGCTTCAATTCAATGGGTTATACGGTCGGGGACGGGTCTTAACGCCCAGCTGATGATTTGTATCAACTTACTCCGTACAGTACGCGGTATTAGAGCGGTGTTGAAAGCGGTCTATAATTCAGGCATATTCAGGCATCAATCCTGAAAAATCAGGAGGTACACACGGGCATTCTAGCTCTCTACAGAGTAGTATACAACATAAGAGTACATCCATGGATACAGTAGTTGTAAGACTCTCATATTCAATTGGCATTGCTACTCATAGTTACTTCTTTGACTGAGGTCGCCTCAAAGACTACACATGATTCGCAACTATTGACATTGTCACGGTTTGCCTATGCTCTATGAATGGTTTGCTGCCCAGAATGGTGGAATGAAATTTGATATTTGGGTATCTGAATGCTATAAAAGTGAAAGTTGGTCTCCGGAGAGTATCCAAGATACCTATAGTTCGATAATAGGTATCGAAGACACTCTGCCATCGCCACAAAAAAAGAAGTATTAACGTGAAAGAAAAGAAAGGAAGAAAGAAGGGAAGGAAGGCAGTTGCCTCATATTAATATTAAAGAGAGAACAGCCGTCAGATCATGTCTGATCTAAGCCTTGGTGTCAATGTCACCGGTGGGTGTCGTAGTGCGCTTGGAGGCAGTTTCTGAGCTCTCAACTCCATCGACAATATCACGGCGGATCTCGACGTAATCGTACTAGAAAATACAATGTCAGAAAATGTTGTGGCTGACTGAGGAACAAGAAAACTTACGGCAAACTCGCCGATTTCGGCATCGTCAATACCCATGATCTCATCCTCCTCGGGTGCGCGCAAGCTAAGACCCGGGATGAGGTTCATAATGAAGAGAATGATGCAAGTTCCGAAGAAGGCGTATACCATTCCGGAGACCGAGTCGGCAAGCTGGTATCCGAGCTGGATATAGTGGTGGTTGATCCAGCCGCCATCGATCTCGGTTACACCATCCAGATGCGCAATGTAATCACTATAACGGAAGTTAGTTTATGGTCGGACTATACCGTCAGGAAAGAGGGTTTACTCACGCAGCGAAAATGCCAGTCAGGAGGTTTCCAACCAGACCACCGACACCGTGGACGGCAAAGATATCGAGAGCGTCATCAACTCCGAGGAGAAACTTGAGCTTAGTAGCATAGTTGCATGCAATAGCACCGACCAGACCGAAGATGAAGGCAGCCCAGGGAGTAACGAATCCAGAGCCGGGGGTGATAGCAACAAGACCGGCAATGACACCAGAGCAGAAGCCGACGGTCGACCACTTGCGCTCCAGTCTGTAGTCCATCAAACACCAGGTCACACCTCCAACGGAGGCAGCCAGGTTAGTGACAACGGCAGCCATAACCGCACGCAGGTTGGCAGAGAGAGCAGAGCCGGCGTTGAATCCGAACCAGCCGACCCACAGGAACACGGTGCCGATGACAACGTGGGTGACATTGTGAGGGCGGTAGTTGAGCTCGTGGGTTCCGTGGCCACGACGCTTGCCCAGCATCAGGGAGTAGGCGAGCGCGGCAGATCCGGAAGCGATGTGCACGGGGGTACCACCGGCGAAGTCAAGACCTCCGAGCTTGAACACCCAGCCGGATGCGTTCCATGTCCAGCAGGCGATCGGGTCGTAGATGATAGTGGTCCAGATGAACATGAAGATAATGCAGGGGAGCATGCGACCACGCTCAGCAACTGCGCCAACGGCGAGGGCAACACTAGGGAGGAATTGTCAATTGATGTTCCAGGATCTCCATGATGGATGCATGATAGTGACTCACGTAATAGCGGCGAACATTCCCTGGAAGATGGCGAACAGGAGATCGGGAACCTTGGAACTTCCCACAGACGGCGCGGCGAGAACACCCTTGAAGCCGAAGTTATCGAGGTTACCGATGTAGGTACCGGCCGAGTGGGAGAAGGCCAGCGAATAACCCCAGAAGAACCATTGGAATGACACCACACCGACGGACATGATCGAGAGCCATATCAGCGAGAGTGCTGACTTTCGACGAGCTAGACCAGAGTAGAAGAATCTATAATCGAGTGATGAGTGAAAGCCCTTTGGTGTAGGAAGGGGTGGGTCAAGTCATACCCAACACCAGGAATCATGAGCAACACCAGGGCTGTGGATACAATGACCCATGAGATATCACCAGACTATCCACAGTTTTCGTTAGCAAGTTTCTCAATTGACTCCTATGGGGTATATAACATACACTGTAAAAGATGTTCAAGTCATCATGAAGCGAGTCACCACCAGTGTCGGTGGTGCCATTGTACGCAACCGGATATTCAGCCATAGTGAGACCTAGGCGAGGCCAGTTTTATTGGAAATGGGATAGGGGGTCGAAAGACAGTCTCAGTAGAACTGGATATAGATCTCCCGCTTTGTGAGAGGTGGAGAGAAAGGAGCAGAAATACTTTCAAGCACCGGGCTGTGAAAGTGAAAGGAGAGAAAGTGATACGTCTGCCCTGCAAGGACAAACACTGGTAATTAAATAACTGGCAGCGTCCCAGAAAAACTAAGGATGCTCCACCATCAGACGCTAGAAGGCTACCAGACCATAGATCTTAGTTCCGATAGTGGAAGCTGGTCATTCTCATTTATGATATGATTCATTTGATTGACCGATAGCAGGTGGCCAAGCCCGCCCCAATTTTAGCCACGCCGGGTCTATGGCGGGATACGGTATAGACTCCATGGACTGAGACCGGGGATTTACGGGTCTCTGCGTTTGCATCCTTCAGCTATACTCGGACATTGGCCTCCGGACGGACCATGGGTATGTGCTTTCAGGGCATGTTTACACTGCAGGGTAACTGCTCGTTGGGTTCCCTACATCCGTACCTTTTCCCTTGCAAGGACCTCTCAAACCATGCATGGACCGTCCGATAAGCAGGGGGCATGCAGGTCCAACTTACGTTGTCGCAGAGTGATAAATAGATTGGAGTCATTTCACTGACAGAAGAGAATAAGAGGAATCGAAATTGGACGGGCCCGCAACGACTGGCTGTAGATATGAAGTTGCCAAGCAGCCAATCACAGGCATTTGCTTATCATTCTCGGGCCAGTGCATAGTTTTCTGTCGCTTAATCCGTTGGAATGCGTCCAATTCGTGTCTGCATATTGACCCGTGGAAAGCTGGCCCGGTGTGTTGGATAGATGAGATTCCATTGTCATGTTATTATTTCTATGTGCAACGAGAAGTGGTTGAACCCTTGAACGTTGGATCTCTTATCACCGGAGCTCGAATCTCGTGTTGCGCCAACCAATCACAACCGCCAATTCCCTTATCTACAATTTGACATCGTATCCATGGCTACATACATTCTCTGACATGCGAGGGATTAACTCTTTGTCGAACTGTTTCGTATTGACCAAGGATGGCCCCGGATGGCAAAACATAGAGAGTTCAAAGATCAATCGCTGGTAGAAATGATTTGTGGGCAATAGTGTACAATTTGTACAGTTTCTTCAACATGTAGGTTGTATTTGCATAGCAATCTGCCTATACAACATACAGAACCATTCAGATCGTACTTCTGCCTCGCATATTCTCTCCGCATCGTCCCTTGGTAGCTTCCCCATTCTCCGGGAATGTCACGCACCCGGTTCCACACGAATCGACACGGTGCAGAACGCATGGGGCGGGAAAAACTAAACTCTTTGCCACAGGGTCTCCAGCCAAGGAAAGTATCCCGTACACCAAGTCAAGATAAGCACCCGCTCTGTCATTGGCGGGAATTATTAGAGGCTGATTCGGCATCCCGGCGTGTGCCGAACTCTCGGGCCAAGAACTCTACTCCGTGCGTAACATCAAATCATCGTAGATCTGTGAACACATGGAGCTCTTGCGCTTTGGTCTTATTGCTCTATTTTTCTTCAGCGACATCAGATGCTCGATCTTCGTATGCATCTATGACGTAAGTTCAGGCATCATAGGTTAGATTTGCCGTGCTGTATGCTTGATTCCGATACCCAGTGACTTGGGTCTGGTACAATCTAGAAAAGGAATATATTGCATCTTGAACGCTTTTTAGAGTATTAAACTATGCAGATGATACCCTGAGACCCGCAGCAAAGTGTCAATGATCTTCATCAAGTAGTATTCTTGAATCCACCGATCCACTGATCGACTCTACGATGTGCCTACATCGATGTATGTACTCCATACCTAGACGCAATGCTGCTCTAGTCAGGGGTAGATCTCCATAGTTTGAAAATAGTGTACTAGCCCATCGAACCTTGAAGTTCTAACATGTCTAATGATGTCACATGCCCATTTCTCTAACTAGTTCCCCAGATAGTGTCCGATAGTGCACATGGTTATACTTTGAGGATAACATCTCATAGCTACGTACAAATGTACGTCATATGTTCTCTCTCCTCTTTCCAGTAGGATCTCAGCACTATTAAAATCTACATATCCTAGTGCATATGACAAAAAGCGCTCGTATGTTAAAATTTGCCCATGGCACCACTGGTCAACAGTACCTAGATATAAACATGGTTACCTAAACAGGAAAAGAATTAATTGCCTATACATAACTCCAATGTCCTACCTATAAATTACTACCTGTTCATAGAACGATACCGAAGAAATATACGGAGTACCGGCGGGTAAATTCAAAGACAATAACGACTCTATCTAATTTCTACTCACCTTTTCGTCTGATTTGTCTACTCGAGCTCCCTTTCAAATGCCAGAAAAGACTACCTAGTGCCTTGGAATTCACATTCTTGAACTAGTTAGAAGATAGAAGATTTACTGAGAAACCACGCAGCCCATGAAGTCTATGTAAGACCACTGAATATGTTTTATGAAAAATATATCTTTACCAATTTGAAGCGTAAACTACAACATCCCGAACGAGATAATTGATAGAGCTTATTTAGCCAAAGGGGCAAATATATCAATCCCCTATTTATAGCCTTGAGTTAATTATAGGCATTGTATTTAATCCGCACAATCTCGAATGCAAAGCCACGCAAAAGCAAATATCGGTAGAAGTTTTTACAAGGATGGAGCATGTTGCGAGGTCACAGATCACACGGATATTGTGAGAAATGGAGCAGCTGACTGGAGATTGGACACGTGTATTCTGTAGTAGGGCTCGGGCTTCATACAAATACAGGATCAAGTTTGATGCCACGTAGTAGCAGAAGATTCAATTAGGAAAGATTCCCAGTAGATCAAACAGTAATGGGTGGAGATACGGGTCATCCGGTTAGCCACAACGCACCGCCACAAGTATTCGCCTCTTATCACCTTGGTCCAACTTCCAGACGTGCTCTCTCGGACCATCTCACGGGATAATCACCATGCAGCATCCGGAAATCTCCAGTCCTGATTCGGATGGCTCAGGCTCTTCTTCTGATGAATTCCCCCAGTATCCCGTGAGAGCCAACTCAACATTTGGAGAGACCATGGACGACCAAATCCAAACACCTGCGAGCACCATCACATCTTCCCCTCCAAATCTTTCATCTGGTATTATCCCATGGTCCAATCCACCGACAGCACGGCCACGTGGAATTAGCATTGGCGCTAGCTCTCTCCTTGAGAAGCCTGATGCAATTCCTACCGATTTGCGAGCTCAGCGCCCGTCCGCCCCGGCACGAACGCCATCGAATACGTATGCCCCACAGCGACGCCCACCACAATACATCAGCCTTCAGGAAGACCGCCAGCGATCATCGTCAGTCAAGCGAGGAAACCGACGGGATCCAAACGCGCAATACCGTGCCCAAGAGAAAGCCTACGTTCAACGGATTCGAGCGAACCCACAAGCCTGGTATCACCATTCCAAGGACTCACAATCCAACCTTACGTCAGAAGGGGATGGCGACTTGGAAGATCCTTCTCCATCCTCCGAAACGCCGTTTGAAGATGATTCTTACGATCCTGATACCCAACTTTTCCTCCCGGACGACAATCTTCCAAGTACGGAAGAACTGAAACATCCCAAGAACCAGGAGCGACTTGAATGGCATTCCATGCTGGCGTCGGTCTTGAAGGGAGATGTAGTGAAACAAGAAAAGCAGCGACTCATCGGATCTGCGGAGTCAAAGCGGTCGGCCGCCCAGAGCTATGCACTGTGGATTGGAGTTCGGGCGAGGACGTGCGGCCGAAGTATTCCTCTGCAGCGGAAGTTGATTGAGGATGCCAGGTCACGTCTAGGTCCTGTGATTGAGGATATCATTGCATTCCAGATTAAAGGCGAGACTGAGATCGGGAAACCGCCAAAACAGCAAGTCGAGGATATTGTGGAGAAGGTCGAGCGATGCGAGACTCTCTACTCTTCACACAAGGAAATGGAACTTGCGAACCCCCGTGTTGCCTCGGAGGAATTCACCTCTAGTCGCGCAGCCATTTTTGCGTGGCACAACATAACGGCCCTCATCAACACCGAATTGGCTGTGCTGCAGAGCTGGGTAGGAAACGAGGCTCTTAATTTCAGCCAGCCGAGGATGAAGTCTGTGAAGGACGATCTTTCGGATGGTTCGTCCTTCCTTGATCGCATTATGAAGGAAGATGGCTTGAAGACACTCCAGGACAAGGATGGCATGCTTCTTCGCATTCTCGTCGTCATTCAGAAAGCAAAGAGTACTCTCATTGAGAACTCGGAAGCGTTCGCTGCGCGGCATCTGCCACCATATATCGAAGAACTATTAACATTGATTAACTTCCCCTCTCGGTTGATCCAGGAAATCATTCGAGTCCGCCTGTCCTATGCCAAGAATATGAAAGACCCAGCCCAGCAAGCCCCCATTCTGATCGATCAGATGATTTCCCAATTCCAAATATTAATGAAAGTGGCGGTCGATATCAAGTTTCGCTACCTTGATGTATCGAGGCCAGAACCCGGCTGGGATTTGCCGCCATGTGTCGATGAGAACTTTGACAATTCGGTATTGGATGCTATGAAATACTATTTCCGGCTCCTCAATTGGAAGCTGAATGCCAACAAAAACACTTTCAAAGAGGCCGAAATTCTGGAACAGGAATGGGGATTTTCCTATGATATCGGTTGCCGGCTTGACGGTGGAGATATTGAGGTGGCCGAACAATTTAGGTATGGTTCCCGTGCCATGCATCATTTTCAAAACTGACAGAACAACAGTGCTCTCACTGCCAGATCATTGCAGCGTCTCATGATCCATTTTGAACGTGAGCTCGTCCCGCGACCCAAGGAAACTGTACACGATATGGACAAACGATACAAGAGCATTTTGGATTCGACGCGTATTCGACAGCGCAAGCTCTATCGATTCTCCAAGTTTCTGTGCCAGCTGTTTGAAAATGCTACCGAGTACAACATCACGAGCTATATCGCTTATGACTTCTTTGAGGCACTCTTGATTTCCGACCATTTCCTTGTCACCTCTACCACATCCGTTGGGCAGAAAGGAGTGTATCTGATTGCACATCATGCATTATGGAACCGTCCCGCTGATATTCAGGGCATCTTATCTACCTCCTTCAAAGAAGATGATCCAACCCAGGATGTCCATGTTCCCTATGTCCTGGCCATCCGACCCGAAAGGCCCCTTGCTTGGGGAGGAAAGGAAATGCAAGTGGATTTCTTGGAACATCCGACGGATGTGAGGCTAGGCAAACTACGTATTGTCGTTGGAGGCATGCAAGAACGACTACAGAATGCACGGGTGGAGCTCGCACGACTCACGGGCATCCAACTTGATATGGTCATTGAACAACGTGCAAATCTTGGACGTGTAAATGTCGAGTTGAATAAGATCAAGAAGATCTCTTTCAAATTGTCCATGACCATTATGGATAGTGTGGCTATCATCAAAGATCAGCTGAATGAGAGAAGCTGGGAGAACAATGATTTGATCCAGGCCTGCTATGCATTCGCAACAGAGTTTGGCAAACGGTCCTCCAACTATGTCGACGCCAACAGACGTGCTATGAACAGTGCCCGGCTAGTGGAGTTGTCTCTCGACTGGGTCGCGTTCATCTGTGATGAGTGTGATGCTGCGGACCGAAAGACGTTCAAGTGGGCTGTAGCAGCCTTGGAATTTGCGATGGCGATCACATCCAGTCGACATCTTCTGTCTATGGACCAAGAACAGTTCAGTGATTTCAGATTGAAAGTGGCGGGATGCATGTCCCTTCTCATTTCTCACTTCGATATCATGGGTGCGCGATCTTCGCTTGCGGCGAAGAACGAGAAACGTATGGAAGAACGCAACGGCGCCCGACAGATTGGCGCTGGTCGGATCACCAGTGACGAGGAAGCATCAAAACTCGTTCGCGACACATGGTACGCGCGTGTTATGGAGATTGAAGATAGGAGAATCGAGGAAGATGCGAAGCGCCAGGCTCTAGGAAAGGTGCTAGAAGGATCTGATGAGGCTGATAGGTCACTCACTGTGCTATCATCGTCGGCTACCAACGTTACTCTGCGTTGGCAGCAAGGCCAGTTCATCGGCGGTGGCACCTTTGGGTCTGTCTATGTAGCTATCAACTTGGACAGCAACTATCTGATGGCTGTCAAGGAAATTCGCCTGCAAGACCCCCAACTCATTCCCAAGATCGCCCAGCAGATCCGAGACGAAATGGGTGTGCTTGAAGTGCTTGATCATCCCAACATCGTGTCCTATCACGGTATCGAGGTGCACCGTGACAAGGTTTACATATTCATGGAGTACTGCTCAGGTGGCTCGCTCGCTAGCTTGCTAGAGCACGGGCGTATCGAGGACGAAACGGTCATCATGGTTTATGCTCTTCAACTCCTAGAGGGTCTAGCATATCTCCACGAAGCACATATCGTGCACCGTGACATCAAACCCGAGAATATCCTGCTCGATCACAACGGTGTCATTAAATATGTCGATTTCGGTGCAGCCAAGATCATCGCTCGCTCGGGCCGCACAGTTGCCCCATCAGACGGCCCTCTTAAGGAGCTGCCCAAAGATCCTACGAACCAGCGCAAAAACCAGAAGACCACCACAGGAACCCCGATGTACATGTCCCCCGAAGTGATCCGTGGCGACGCGAATCTGGACAACCGCGAAGGCGCAGTGGACATTTGGTCTCTGGGCTGCGTGGTTCTCGAAATGGCA
Source organism: Penicillium paneum (assembly GCA_023627375.1). Classification (NCBI taxonomy): domain Eukaryota; kingdom Fungi; phylum Ascomycota; class Eurotiomycetes; order Eurotiales; family Aspergillaceae; genus Penicillium; species Penicillium paneum. Next base: position 15,045 of record JAMAFK010000005.1, read on the forward strand.
ACTGGACGCCGGCCATGGTCCACGCTGGACAACGAGTGGGCAATTATGTACAACATCGCCCAGGGCAAACAGCCCGCTCTCCCAACCCGCGATCAACTCAGCGACCAGGGCATCGACTTCGTGCGCCGCTGTTTCGAATGCGATCCCGCTCGCCGCGCCACTGCCGCCGAGCTCTTACAGCACGAATGGATCATCTCCATTCGTCAACAAGTTGTCTTGGAGTCTCCCACTCCGAGCGACTATAGCAGCGGCGGTTCCAACTCAAGCTCTCGTCAAAACTCGGCATATATGTGATTTTCTCCTTCTCGCGCCATTCCTTCCTCCCTAATCTCTATTTATAAGCTGTCGCCCTCTCTACGTGGACCACATCTGAACATTGATTATCACGGAATCTAAAAGCGTCCTTTCTATCCAAACTCGCTCGATCTCGCCATTCTTCAACTGACATCGCATGTGATACCCCTGCTCGCCTCTTTTTCTTGCTTTAACGTCTGTTCGCCCAAGCCATACCATAACGCCCTCTCATGTTACTGCAATCATCGCTTCACATGTCCTGAAACTCAGGTCCATGCATTTTTTTGGGTTCCTTGATTCTTTATTTTGTTTCGTTTCACGCGTGAGTCTCTATAAGGCGCGATGATCTTTTGGAATTTCTCATTATGGCCCTCGGACGTAAACGGATTGGGACCAAGTCTACTTTGGTATCTTGTTGCTCGCATGGTTATTTTTGCTACATATATACATAGTAATTGTATTTGTGCATTGTTCTAACTTCACATGTTTCACTTACTTCATCTGTACATCGCGGGAAGATTAGATCTAGAAAACAACCGACGATCGACCGTCTTTTTCAATAAACAAACTTCGTGTCAGATCGATACACCCCCAGCCGTTGTTTCATACAGACTTTGTTCAGCCTAATTTGTCTTCAATCGGTAGTTGTTAGCCGACTACAGTCCCTAAGAATGGCCGTTTCTTCCTGCGCTGTGCTCTATTGTATGGATGGACCAGCCAGGGAGCTAATAGCTTGTATACGATTACGAAGGACACCTAGTGAGGGTTTTCAGTAACTAGGCTGGTCAACCAGCAGCTCAGATGAAAGATAATAACACTAAGTTGACACAAACAAGATAGGTGAGGAATAAGAAAACAAGAAGTGAAAAGATGAGAGATTAGGACTCCAAACAGAGGACGTAGGATAACCAGAACCAGGTCGCCGGAATTGGGGACGGGAACGCCGTTTCGTATATTGCAATATCGTGAAACATGAGGGTCAATTTGAGGATGAGTTGTGCGGATTCAGGCTTTGCCTGAAAATGGATATGGTCCTGGAAATCCCCATGAAATGAGCTGTCGAAATGATGATGCACACTCCAATAAGGAGGGGAGAGCGTAGAGGGTATTTGGGGAAAGGAAAATAGGATAGTGAACTCATTGGAGTTCCGAGAGAACCAAGCTTCTCGTTCTGAATCGTGACCAGGAAGCAATACTTCGCCGTGTAGTATCGCACATAATAACAAGAGAGGATATGAGACACACGAGGACCAAATTAGTCACGCACGAAGTCATATATGAGATCGTTTTAGCGCCAGCAAGTAAGTTCGGCAATATTTAGCGGAACTCGACTGCTGGTGCACATCCACGATCTTCGACGTGCTTGAGTTCAAGTTGTTGAAATCTGTGATGGTGTTAGCATCAAATCGAAAATCTTCAGAAACATAACATCCACCTACCTTTCGCTCTTTGCATGGAAGTATACACCGCTCACAGTTCCCTCGATCTGGTTGAAGCAGATATAATAGAACCCTTCGAAGCTGGCACCTGAGATCGTTCGTACTCGATGGTCGGGAACAAGGAAAGATTCCTTCCATCTCATGAATATGTGTTCACGCTGGGCGAAGTTGCGGTAGGTGAAATCCGCTCTTTTGGCTTGTTTAGCCAGCGGACGCCAGGCGGGAAACCGAGACCAATGGTGCAAGTCTGTCTTTTCCGAGGCGCCCCATTCCTCATTACGGGTCTGGAAAGTGTGTTTGGTGCCGATCACTTCTCCTTCAAAAAAGGTAGTCAGGGTAGGGTGATCTTCTGTCAGGCCTGGGGGAACAACAAAATTAGTTGGGCAAGGTTCAATGCACGTCCCTGATGCGCACGAATCACATACCTTGGATTCTAAGATAGCCACAGAGATAGGACTCGGCCATATCAACATGTTTAATCTCAACATCGACATTATAGACCTGGCGGTCTGATTGCTGAGTTCCAGCGAATTTGCTGCCTGAACGGAGAAACGAGGTGTGGTTCGGTAGGAGCTATTGCGATGGTCAGAAGGTGATAATACTCCGATATAGCCGACCTCGATACTTACACGAACGTTGGAGAATTCCCAGTTGAGGAGTGAGGATCCCGAGGGCGCTGCTGGTGACTCGCTGCGAAGGCAGGTTGACTCGACAGGTGAACTAGCCCGGACTGTGTCATCTTCCTCGACGCCCGTCCGTTTTCCTTCCGCCTTCATCGGCTCAGGAGTACCGGCATCATCAGATCGACTCAGCATGGAGGGCGCAATTGGGGTATCAGTTGAAATAGCATCGATAGGATCGCTGTTTGATACACTATCGGGAGAGTCTCGCCAAGCCGAGATCCTTTCGGGCTCCGGTGGACATGTCGTGCGGGCGGCGATCGCCGCGGCGATCGAGTTGTTACTCGGAGTCGGCATTGCAAATCAGGGGAAAAGGGGACGGGACATTGAATCGAAGCAAGATGCTCCAGAGCAAAATTGAAAGAAAAACAGAGATCAAGGGGGATGGATCATTTGAGATCAGCGAACTAAAGTCTTTTAAGGCTTGAGGAACGAGCAATGCGGGGACAGTCCAGGTGGGTCAGCTGTTTCTGCGCCTGGCGCGGCGCCACTTTCAATATTGGTTATGTAAGGCGGATGCCTCAGGCCACGTGCCAATCACACCAATCAATGGCTTTCATCCACCTTGTATATAATCTTGCACGCTGGGAAGATCAATGGCATGACCAATATTCGGTCCAAATCAGGACAGGTTGGGCATTCTTGGGCATTCTAGGACCCGTTGAAGGAAAGCGCGATTTTGGATATAGCCACGCCCAAGTAATTTCGATATCCCCTTATATAAGCCCAACATGGGTGCCCAGGTGAAACCCCGGTCCTAATATGTACTTCTCGACATCGTCAAATATGAACCCGACAATATACCAGTGACCACATTTATTGAGGTGATCGAACATGAGGAACTTCCAAAATTAGCCCAAGCTTGAGGAATTAGTGCTGGCTTGGCGTTGCAGGGAAGTGGATATATATATAGCGTCGTAGGAATAGATTCGAGACACTCCTAGGGCCTAATGCTAAAACAAATATTCTCAAGTTACATATCTCCTGCCATGCGTTGCTCTAGCCTTTAAATCTTCATACTAGACCAAGCAGCTACAAACACGCAGAAAAATTAAATTGCTTAAAAAGGATCGAAGGCAGACATGCCTGAGGGGTATCAATCTCATTGTTTTTGCGCTATAATTGAGTTCGCGTCCCAGGTAACCCTCAATGAACGCCTAATGAGTATCATCAAATAAAAAAACCCAGTTGTTCTTCAATTTTCTTTTCTGCGCTCAAGATTCAAATGGGCTTGATCTGTAAAGCAGGGGATGGTCAAAAGATGTTGCAAGCGTGGGGGCAAGATTGTCAATACCTTGAAGTGAAGTGAGATCAGCGAGAATACAAGAGCCTTCAGGTCCTGCACAAGATAGTAAAAGACTCGAAGTCCTTCGGGGTCATCGGATTCGGTCACATCGACTAGCGAGCCGATCTTGGCGGTCTATACAATCCAGTATTAGATGATGGCTGCTTCTGTAAACTACCTCGGTCAATTACCTCGAAGGAGATGTGCTCATTCCCAATCCGAATCTCCAGCTCTTGGCGCCCGTCCTTGTTCTTCTGGGGCCATTTGGAGTCATCCTCCCTAGATGAGGTCAGCTCGGGTGTTCTTCCTGTCGAGTAAGCCAAGTGCATACTTAAGAATTTCGCTATCCTTGATAATGCGCTTCACTTCTTCAACCATCGCATCGCTCACGCACACTATTACTCTATCAGCTCGTGGTCGCTTCTCTATTTGGTATGTATGCTCTTGCTCACTTTCTTTGCGGATGAGGGAATCATTGCGGTAATTCGAATTGTTCGCATATCGTACGGCGGCGCTGTTACCTTCGCCAATGGTGCGAAGATCAAACTCTGCGTGCAAGTTAGCGACTGCGTAAGTGATCATGACCGGAACGTAGACTTACCTAGGAACTCATGTCCAAACCGCCCAGAGTGACCTGAGCTGTGAGGACCGTCAGCAGCTGAGGAAACCCGGGCTCACTCATATCATCCTTACTAGTATCGGAGGTAGAAATTCTCATTCGACATCCTGGCGAATCTCAATCGTAGAGTCGTACGTGAATGAGTAAAGATAGCAATCGACGTCGAAGTGGCAGTGGAAAAGCGGCGGGTTGTGGCTTAGTCATCCACACAGACGGCGCCGGGGGGCCAGATTAAGGGACAAGTTGATGGTCCCTCTCCATTGCGCATCATATAACATCTAATGATTTCAGGGCTGGCGAGGGGTGCTGCTTTACACTAATTGCTTGTTCTTGAAATCTAGCGCAAACTCCTATTCCCGGGAGAACTACCCCTACTGTATGTGTTTATTCCTACGTGCTGATGTGTCCCCAAAACAACCCCGGAACTGACAACTTGCAGCTCTCCTTCGTTCCTATTCCCCCCAATCCACAACCATGGCGTCGTTTCTCGAAAATACCTACAGCTTGCTCCATGTGGACAATACTGCCGACCAGCCGACCGTGCAGGAGCTAAAGCTGCAACTGGAGAAAGGCACCGATGAGTCCAAGTTGGAAACAATGCGGACAATTGTCACCATCATGTTGAATGGAGACCCAATGCCGCAAATCCTTATGCACATCATTCGCTTCGTGATGCCGTCGAAAAGCAAGCCATTGAAGAAGCTGCTTTACTTCTTCTACGAAATCTGCCCTAAACACGATTCTACCGGCAAGCTCAAGCAAGAGATGATCCTGGTCTGGTAAGGATGCCCCTAGCCATTGCTATATGATTTTTTCCTGTCTGACAAATTTTCCTTTCGCAGTAACGGCATTCGCAACGATCTTCAACATCCTAACGAATACATTCGAGGCAACACCCTCCGATTCCTCTCCAAACTCCGCGAACCAGAGCTTATTGAGCCCCTCCTCTCCTCCGCACGTTCGTGTCTGCAACATCGTCACGCCTATGTTCGCAAGAATGCAGTCTGGGCTGTGTCGTCTATTTTCCAGCACTCCGAGTCGCTCATTCCCGATGCGCCGGAGTTGCTTCAGTTGTTCCTCGAATCGGAGACCGACAGCACCTGCAAGCGCAACGCCTTTGCAGCACTCATGTCTATCAGTCACCAGAAGGCGCTCGAGTATCTGCGCACCACCTTTGACACAATTCCAAACACAGATGAGTTGCTCCAGCTAGCCGAGTTGGAGTTCCTCCGGAAGGACGCAGTACAGAACACTCAAAATAAGGTGCGTTTATTTGGACTCAAATCAAAGTGTCGAGTCACTAACGAAAAACAGTCGCGATACCTGAAACTCATGCTCGAGCTCCTCGACGCCCCCACTAGCACCGTTGTTTATGAAGCCGCAACATCTCTTACCGCCCTCACAAGCAACCCCGTTGCTGTCAAAGCCGCTGCGAGCAAGCTGATTGAGCTCGCGATTCGGGAGGCCGACAACAACGTCAAGCTCATTTGTTTGGAACGCGTGGACCAGCTCAGAATTCGCAATGAGGGCGTCTTGGACGACTTGACCATGGAGGCCCTGCGGGTTCTCAGCAGCCCTGACATTGATGTCCGGAGAAAGGCCCTCAACCTTGCTATGGAGATGGTTTCGAGCAAGAATGTGGAAGAAATCATCATGCTGCTCAAGAAAGAACTTGCCAAGACCGTCGACGAACAATATGAACAGGTAGGTTGTACGCTCGCTTTGCACAACGCAAACTTACTAACGACTTCCACAGAATAGCGAGTATCGCCAAATATTGGTACAGTCAATACACTCCTGCGCTATCAAGTTCTCTGAAATTGCTGCTAGCGTGGTTGATCTCCTGATGGACTTTATTGCCGACTTCAATAATAACTCCGCTGTCGATGTGATTTCGTTCGTCAAAGAGGTCGTGGAGAAATTCCCAGACTTGCGTGGATCAATCGTTGCCCGCTTGGTTTCAACTTTGAGTGAGGTTCGAGCTGGAAAGGTTTACCGCGGAGTTCTCTGGGTTGTTGGTGAATACTCCCTGGAGGAGAAGGATATTCGGGATGCTTGGAGGACGATCAGAGCTAGTCTTGGTGAGATTCCAATTTTGGCATCCGAACAACGACTCCTGGATGAGGTTCCGGATGACAACGCCCTGCTGATGGAGCAGGCCAATGGCCATTCCAAGGCCGCACCTACTGGATCCAGAAAGGTGCTTGCAGATGGCACCTACGCCACCGAAAGTGCTCTCACCAGCCAATCGGCAGCAGCAGCTCGTCTTGAGGCTGTCAAGGCCGCACAAAAGCCTCCTTTGCGCCAGCTTATTTTGGACGGCGATTACTACCTGGCAACGGTGCTCTCTTCGACTTTGACCAAGTTGGTGATGCGCCATTCCGAGGTGTCGCAGGATACTGCTCGCACCAATGCTCTCCGTGCCGAAGCCATGCTTATCATGATTTCCATCATGCGCGTTGGCCAATCCCACTTCGTTAAGGCTCCGATTGATGAGGATTCTGTGGATCGTATCCTGACCTGTGTGCGATCCCTGGCCGAGTTCTCACAGAAGAAGGAGCTCGAAGTTACTTTCTTAGAGGACACCCGAAAGGCGTTCCGTGCCATGGTCCAGGTCGAGGATAAGAAAAGGGCTGCCAAAGAGGCAGTGGAGAAGGCCAAGACTGCCGTGCAGGTTGACGATGCCATCCCCATTCGCCAATTCACCAAGAAAAATGCCGTCGAGGGTGGGGAAGAGATCGAAATGGATCTTGCCAAGGCAACTGGTGGCGATTCGACCGTGGAAGAGGTATCTTCGAAGCTCAGCCGGGTGGTGCAATTGACTGGTTTCTCCGACTCAGTCTATGCTGAAGCCTATGTGACCGTTCACCAGTTCGACATTGTTCTTGACGTCCTGTTAGTTAACCAAACAACGGAAACTCTGCAAAATCTGTGTGTGGAGTTTGCAACTCTCGGTGACCTCAAGGTCGTTGAGCGGCCATCCACCAACAACTTAGGTCCACGCGACTTTTTGAACGTCCAGGCTACGGTCAAGGTTTCGTCAACAGACACTGGTGTTATCTTTGGTAACATTGTCTATGACGGCGCCAGCTCCACCGAGACCCATGTGGTCATCCTCAACGACATCCATGCCGACATCATGGACTACATCCAGCCTGCTCACTGCACCGAGACTCAGTTCCGTACCATGTGGACCGAGTTCGAGTGGGAGAACAAGGTTAACATCAATTCGAAGGCCAAAACTCTTCGTGAATTCCTCAAGCAGCTGATGGAAAGCACTAATATGGCCTGCTTGACGCCCGATGCTTCGCTGAAAGGAGATTGCCGGTTCCTCAGCGCGAACCTATATGCACGCAGCGTGTTCGGTATGTTTTCAATAGTCTACCCCTTTCTATTTGATATGATAACTGACTATATGACTAGGCGAGGATGCACTAGCGAACCTGAGCATCGAAAAGGAGGGAGATGATGGGCCAATTACAGGATTTGTGCGCATAAGAAGTCGCTCCCAGGGCCTGGCACTGAGCTTGGGCTCTTTGAAGGGCCTCAAGGCAGCGACTGCATAAGTCAATGTTTTTTCCAGCGGTTTGCGGTCTATATCATGCTTTTTATCCTTTTCCCCCTCCCTTCTGTCTGTGTTGTTCATTCGAGACGAATTTGTTTACTTATATGTTCCTTTATTGTGTAGATGAGATGAATGTCTCGTCCGGAGTAGTGGATAGAGAACAATGTCTTTTGATATTTGCAGGGCCTTAAAGTAGCCTCCTTTCAAGAGATATCTATTTATGCACATAAAAATGTCTTACTCCTATACTTCGTACGCCGTACATATTTCCAATGCAGGGACCACATGCTGGGCCCACCGGAACTCCGCGGCTGCATACGGGCATTTTCATGGTCTATCACTTACCTTCCCCTAGATTCTTATATTCTGATATTCCTCGATTCTCTATTCTTTATCTATAATGTCCTGAATCTTCATTTTTATCCAAAATGTCCTCCACAGACGACTCCTCACAGGAGCTGCACGGCACAACCCTGACTGTCGATCAATCCGTCTCTTTGACCATCGCCGCCGACTCGCTCCTCATCTTAGGTATGGACCTTACTCCACACTCGGTGTGTGGGTATATGCTTACCCATGCAGATGACCGCCCTCCTCGCAAAGACCGTCGCTGCTGCGGATTACTCCAGTCTAGTAAGTTGGTGCTGGCCCCTTTGGCGATCACGGCGTCATCGCGGGCGCTACTGTGGATGGAAATGGTCTGACCGGGTGTACGTGCATTTTAGATCTAGAAACCAACCATGCCATCCCGTTGTACAACATCCTCGGCGCCGAAGTCACCGCTTCTAATCTCGTCATCGCCTATGCATACCCTGCTGCCAAGGACAATGTTTCCGTGACGACCGTCCAATACCCGATATCCGAAAAAGAAAAAAGGGTGGTCGAGACATGGGTACAGCAACTACTTGATAAGGCATATGGCAAGGCACTGCGTGGCAAACGACTGAAGGTATTGGTCAATCCATTTGGTGGGAAGGGGACAGCTGCCAGTTTGTATCAGCGATATGCGGCACCGGTTTTCGCCGCGGCGAAGTGCCACGTGGATGTACAGAACACGGAACACAGGGGTCATGCAATTGAAATTGCGGAAAATCTCGATATCGACGCCTACGATGCGGTCGTTTGCTGCTCTGGCGACGGCTTGCCCTACGAGGTGTTCAATGGGTTGGGTAAGCGGCCAGATGCTCGAAAAGCGCTAGCGCAAACCGCTGTTGCACTTCTCCCATGCGGTTCTGGAAATGGGTTGACATGGAATGCTTTCGGGACTGGTAGCGTCTCGATTGCGGCATTGGCAATCGTCAAGGCGCTGAGAACCCCGCTGGACCTCGTCTCAATCTCCCAGAAAGATTCGCGCACGCTCTCTTTCCTTTCGCAATCTTTTGGTATCGTTGCTGAGTGTGATTTGGGTACCGAAAACATCCGTTGGATGGGCGCCCAGCGATTTACATACGGATTTCTGGTCCGTTTGATGCGGCAGACAATATGGCCTTGTGATCTAGCTGTCAAGGTGGAAATTGGCGACAAGAAGGCTATCAAGGAACACTACGCTACGTGGTCTACACGCCCACAGGATCCGGATGCTGACACCAAACGTTTCGAGATTGCTGTAGAGTCCCCAGGTCTACCCGAGCTCAAATACGGTACAGTGACGGACGAGCTACCCCAGGATTGGGAGGTAATTTCGGGAGAAACTATGGGCAATTTCTATGCGGGAAATATGGCCATCATGTCGAAAGACACAAATATGTTCCCTGCAACATTGCCGGATGACGGCCTGATAGACGTGATCACTATTGACGGAACAGTCGGCCTTGGTACATCGATTAGTATGATGAACGAAATCCCCAGTGGTCGCTTCTTCGACATGCCAGATCTGAACATCCGCAAAGCGTCTGCGTTCCGTCTAACTCCCCACAAGAAGGAGGGCTATATCAGTATTGATGGTGAACGGGTGCCTTTCGAGGCATTCCAAGCCGAGGTCCACCAGGGACTGGGCACGATACTCACTAAATCAGGCCGTCTTTATGAGGCGGCGGGTCCTCGCTAATTCGTGCCTTCGATCCGCCTCTGGGACGAAAGTCGCTGTCCGTTCTGTCATTCTTGGGAGTCCGCTTCCTATATATCCATTGCTTGCCGGGTCTTTGCATCCACTCATGATACCCTGGGAATAGGTGCTTTGTCAATAGGTCACATTAGACATTTGGTACTTGGTCAGGCCGTACAATAGAAAATGAAACAGGTGATATGAATACAGTCCGTTACACCTGTAGGCCTAGCACCTGCTTCTCTGTAATAGAACCCGTGATGCACTTGATGGACATATCGCTAGCACGCTGTGCAATGAATTCAGTCTCTTTATACAAATCCTCAGTTACTATAACTAAAATATTCATGCGAAGCCACCCCATTCCTCCTCACTGTCATCTTCCTCGTCAGCCTTTCTTGTCCGAACACCCCACTCGAACAACCGCTCATCTTCCAAGGCCTCAGCTGCCCTCGTCCGAATAGGCTTGTAGGCACTTTCAGCGCGCAGCTTCTCCAACGGCCTCAAAATAAGATCGATGGGCACATCGCCCTTGATCTTCCGCTTCGGAGTCTCCTCATCCTCACCAGTCACCTCCTCAAACTCAAGAACCTTCTCCAACTCATCGACCCAGATGTCAATAAGATGGTAGCGCAGTCCGTCAGGGCCATGCGGCATAGGCACGTAATTTGGGTCTCCCTCATCCGGGGCCTGATCCTCATCATAGTTCAGCGGGCACAAAGGACCCTCCTCGATAATAGAGATATAAGCCGCGAGATCGGGGAATTTAGCCTCGACGTCTTCGGCACTGTCCTTCTCCCTCTCGTCTTCGGTGGTCTCAGCCTCAGCCTCGGCTTGCTTCTTCTGCTTCTTGCCGCGACCCTGCTTGGCTGCGTCTTCGCGCTTGCGCTTTTTCCCGTCTGCGTTCTTTGTTGAGCTCTTGTTCTTCACGAGAACTTCGAATGCCACGCCCACGTAGAAACGGATCAGCATCAGGTACTTGTCCAGCCGGATGCGGTCTAGTGAGTGGTAGTCCCGGCCGATAGTGATCCAGAAGGCGCGCAGGAAGCGGTGGAGAGTTGCGTGGGGGAGGGAGGGGACGAGAGAGTAGGAGAGTGCGCGGGCGAGGGCTTGCTGTGTGAGGGGTCGGTCGGAGTGGTAGAAGCCTGGGAGAAGGTTAGTTTTGCTGCGGTTTATGTTTGGCGAACATAGCGGTGGTGCATACAGTAGAACAAGCCCTTCCACAGTTTGAGGAGATCCACGAGGGTCAGATCGGTGCGAGACTGCACGAATTTGGTTAAAGACTCAAGAGCCTTGTCGCGGACTTTCCGGTCTGAAGATATCGGTAAGCGTTATAGTTTCCCATAAGGAAGAGGAATATACATACCACTCGAGCCGAGTTCCCTCACAAAAGGAGTTTTTTGGCCGTCCATTGGTACGGTTTATCTCGAGGATTGAGAAAACTGGCGATTGAGAAGCTTGGATATCAAGGTGGAGGAGGTCGTTTGATCTTAGAGAAGGTATACAGAGGCTACCCTTGAGAAGGTATGCAATTGACTTGAGTTCAATTAAAAGTTCGAGACTATCGAACTGCGCTGTCTTGAGATTGCGATAAATTATTTTTTTTTTTCTTGCGATAGAGTTGTTTGCATTGTTTGTCTAGAAGCTCCAGATCTGTGATTAGGTAATAGTATCGTTGCCTGAGAAATAAGGCAGAATATCATCCGCCGATCCGCCAGAGAGAAGTCAAGGAGAGCACATCCTTGCTTGAATACACCTAGGCTACATGTTTGAGAGCAACTAAGCAGTACATCCATCCATCGTCAAAGCTTACTTGAGAGGCTTGAGCATATTCAAGCCATCGATTAAGGGCTCAGTGATCTTTAGATCTACTTTCGCGATCATACTTCCAAGGTTAAGAGTGACCACTTACCACTTATGATCTCTCCAGAACTGCCTATCAATCCTAGTCGCCCAGTGTCCAGCACCCTATTAGCGCCTGGAAGTCAGTCCGAATAACAGGATCTTGATAACCAACTGTTCTAGTAAGAGTGATGCTGAAAATAGCATCAATAGTAGTCATTTTCGGCGTCCAATTTACCGCCATTAAGTGTTGTCTGTGATATAATCACCCCTGAAGCTGTATTGGACGCAATAGAAATAATTGAGATAATGAAATCGAATATTGCCATCATTCATCAATTATCATCCATGATATATGCAGCCCAAAAAACAACAAGGGTATGGAGAAAGAAACCGAAAACGCCGATGTAAGAAACAATGAGTATTAAAGTGGTCTTCCACGTCTGGGTGGCAAGCCTAAATCAAGGAAGATAGTGGTCGCCATATTTATTTAGGCAGTTTGGCCTCCCATTCATCAATAAGCCTTGATAACTCCTTAAAAGAAACAGGCTTCATAAGGAAAAGGTCAGCTCCTGAGTCCAAGGCCCTGAACTCATCACGAGTACTGCTGAGTCCGGTCAAAGCGATTATTGTGGCCGGCATACAGTCATCCCGTTCTTTCTCAATTGCACGAATGGCGCGCGTTGCCTCGAATCCGTTCATAACTGGCATAGACATGTCCATGAAAATAAGGTCATATCCCTGCACCATCCTTTCGACTGCATCCACGGCCGCTCTGCCATTCTCTGCTTTATCTAGGACCATGACTTTTCGTTTGTTCATGAGAGTCATCATAAGGTGAAGGTTGATGTTGTTGTCATCTACCACCAAGACCCGAGGTCTGCTTTGGCTCCCAGTCAAGGTAGTGACATGATCTGAGCTGACAGATGAAGGCCGAGTAAATGAAGACCCAGGATTGGTAGAATCAGTACTCTCGGATATTGTGCGGCCAGAGCTGTCCGTACGCGATGTCGATACAAAAGCGCCACGCCCTGTAGGATCAATGATGCAATTACCTGACCCCGCCATGGGAATTGATGATTCAAGATTTCCCGGTAATGAGGACTTGGACTGTCTAATTGGCAAAGCCGAGCCTGCAGGATCGGGTCGCTCTGGAAGTACTAAGCCTTGCCTGGAATTTTGTGGGTTCAACGTAGAAGTTGTCGGCCTTGTGTTAAGACAGCTCAAGATACCGCGGGAAAGTTTTCGTGGGCCGCAAGGTCGATGTAGGATTGCCAGAGTGTCAGCAAGATGCGACCACTTTGCCCTAGACTCACCATAGTCGCTAGTCTCGCTGCAAAAGACGAGCAGACTTGGGAATTCTGTTGGGAGATCGTGTATTTCTGTTGCAGACAAATCCCTTTCATCCGCAAACAGAATATCTATATGCTCATTGGCGGACAGAGGAACAAGTTGCAGACCATACCAATCCGTGATATACCGAGCCATGGACGCCCAGAACTGATTCTCGCCAAGATGAGACGGGTCGATTCCCCATATAGCAGCACGTTTCCCATTACAGCTGGCACGTCGGGGTTGAGAAGATTCCGTGAGTATATTTTGGCCCGAATTCTCTCTTTCTGATGTTGATTGTGGGCTTTCCTGCCCCACTAGACGTTCAAGAGGAAGCGACACCTTGACAATAGTGCCTTCGCCCTGTCGGCTCCGAATATTAATTTTTCCGTTGAGAGTCTTCACAATGCCGCGAACAATTGATAGACCGAGACCAGTGCCTACTGACAGCGGATCCTCTTGTGAGAATGGAATGAATAAGTTCTTCCGAAGGTATTGCTTCGAGATTCCCTTACCCGTGTCTGAGACGGTCAATGTCACCATATCTTCGAGACCTTGGCGCCGAGAGCGACCTTTTGAGCGTTCAGTGGCCTCGATGCAGACAGAGATCCGACCCTTTTCGGTGTACTTCAGTGCATTGCCAAGGAGATTCATAATTAAGCGTCTCAGCGACCCCGGCTGGACTTTGTACATCCAGTCATTATCAGGAATGTCAACAACGACGTCTACTCCTGAGATGTGACCAATTTCGTTGGTATCTGATGTTGATTTGGAAGGCAATGCTGACAGGATATCTGTGGCACGATTGGTGGACATGGCTGATTTCTGTATATGGGAATGACCCAAGCACACGCTGTCTATGACATCCTCTGTCAAGAGAGCCACATCTGTCAAAACCAATGTATCCAGGTGCGGCGCAGTGTCCTCGGATGATTTTGGTTTCCATGCATCTTTTCCACGCCTGAAGGTTTTCTTGTGTCTTTCCAATGACATGATTTTGCTGAAGTCTAAAACTTGGTTCATTGTATCCAAGAGAGTTCGACCGCATGCATTTATCGTATCAAGGAGGGTCTCTTGGAACTGGTCCAAGGTGGTACTTCCGAAAAACTCGGCTGCGGCTAAAACACCATGCAACGGGCTGCGTAATTCGTGGGATATGCTGCTTATAAAATCACCTTTTTGGCGGTCCGCGATGAATGATTCAACACGGCTGTATTCGGTCATAATAGAAGAGCCGAAGGCAAATACTGAACTTAAATCAACAGCAGGACTGAACACTCGCGTTGGCCGGGGAGTCCAACAAAAGCACCCGGCGAACCACTGGGAATCTGTGGCATTCCACAGTGGGACAAACATGATCTGAGATGCAGCAGGGAAGAACTCATTCAGTTTGCTGGTCTCTGAAGCCTTGGACTTCTTCTTTTGTTTTCGAGAATCGTCTGTTGACTGATCTTCCGACGTTGAAAATGTCCCATCGCGGTGAAATGACCAGAGTTTTCCTTTAGGATAGCGACGCGTCAATTGTTTCAGAAATCTGTTGTCAAGATTCACAGCTGGATCCGACAATGTAGAGCTCGCTTGGTATGAAAACGGGTCACCTCTGGTGGACAGCGCAAGAATAGGAGCTGGGTCTGTAGATCCAGTGGAGTCACAATGACCGGCTGCGACATATTCGGAGGAGTTGTCACTAGCCTCCAAGAACATGACACCGCCAGCACCGTCCAAGTCCAGACTTTGTCGCAAGAGGTTCGCAGCACGTTGGAAAAGCCAGTGGTTGCTGCTCGAGGAATCCTCTGAACCACTCTCGTCCTGTTGCGAGCTGTGCAACGATTCCGTTGGACTAGGGGGAGCACACATATCATTCTGGTTGGAACCCGAGCTCGAAGTCTGTGCATCGCCGTTTTGAGACGCATGTCCTGGTCCAGTCCGTGCTGAGCGAAATTCCAATTCATCATTTTGGGGGCTTATAGATCGGTGGGTTCTGAGGTGAGGTGATGCCTGCGGGGACGAACTCTGTGCTGAGCTGTTCGATCGAGTCGACATCTGAGCGTTGCTGGCAAAACTGGAGTTGCCATCGACGAAAAGATGGAGACCTCGCGATAGCCGTGAGGCCCGTCGCCCTTCTGCGGCTTGACGACTAACCAATAAATAGTCCATTACCAACTCCGCCACTTTTCCTAATGTATCCTTCTCAATATCGGACAGCCCTTGGCGGGGTTCAGAATCCAATACAAACAGACAGCCCAAATTGATACCGCTATCACTAGTTAGGGGAGTCCCGGCATAAAACCGAGAGTGTGGCTCTTGTGTCACAAAAGGCAATCCTCTGAATCGTTCTTCCTGCTTAAGATCATTGACGACCAAAAATGAATACGATCCATCTTCGTTGTCTGAGTCAATTGCAACTGTTTCCTATTAAAAGGAATAGACGTCAGTATGTAAAATATTGCAGTATTTCAAAGATCGGCTTACCTGGCATATGTTCCAAGCATCTGACAATGTCGATGTCCCAACGAAGAGTCTATCTCCTTCTCCAACGGATGACCTTGAGCTTCTAAGATTGGTGTTTCTTGTGGCTTCAGCCAATATAAACTGAGAGTCGCTATTCAGTACACTTTGCAAAAGGTCAGATCAGGGTCCACGCTAGAGCAGGAGAGTAATGTACGTAATAAAAGCACGCTGCGCGTTCAGGCGTAGAGCGGCCAGTTGTGCAAAAGAAGTCAAAGTTGTATTTGGGCTTGACGGAGAGCTGCCTTCGACAAAACTGGTCTCTGAGGCAGACGCATCAGGTACAAAAGGGGTCGTGACTCTTGAGAAATCCGCTATTGAGGCCAGATGCTCGTCAAATTGAAAGAGTGATGCATTAAGCGCCGCTGGATTTTCCGGTTGGAAGTATCGATATACCTCGCGTTTCTGACGGTCTGCCTCGTAGTCCATGGTTTGGCTATATGGGTTGGACATAACCCTAAAGCCCAAAGCCTACCAAAATGTGGGATATTAACACGCGGGGGTGAAAGAGCTACCAGGTGTATGCCAAAGGAGTTATGATAGACATGGACTCCACGTACGTCATCACACGTGATGCCCTGCATGTGTCGATCGCGTGGAGTCGCTAAGACAACTCTGAGAACTTGCGGTGATAGGTCAAATGTGGAAGAGCTAGCTTGAAATGCGGGCTCATCGTTGATGTGGACCTCTATGTACCTAGGTAGCCAAACATACATGAGAATATGACCCAAAAACCTTGGAAGAGTGGAGACATTAGATGTTAGATCAAGTAATTAGGGGGCGCAAAATTCGACAGCTGAGATGATATCTTGAGAGCTATGCTTTCATTCGAGTATGGGTATCACCACATGAGATATCATGCTAAGGGAAAGAGAGTATCCGCCAGGTTGTAGATGGCAAAAAGTAAAAAAAAGGATTGGGGTATTATGCAAAAAGAGATCCGATGACAGAAACGCCAGAACGCGGGAGGTCCAAATTGAGGAAGAGAAAAAGAGTGATGCTGGCGGTAGTGCTGGGTCATCAACGATGCGTCAAAAGGGTCTCCTAGGATCGGTGTCCAAGGCTTAGGTCATTAATAGGGGAAACGAGAGCATTGACAACATGGCCAGCCTTCCACCCTTGGTCAACGAGCGGTTCACGCTCATTCAGCAAGTGGCCCAGGTAAGCGATTCGAACGCGCCTATCATCCTCGAGCTAGAGAGCAAATTAGCAATAATCCACAGGACGAAACGAACAGAACAATAAGAACAAAAACCAACCTTGGCTTCCTGATGCACCCTCCTCGCCAAAAATCCCACAGTCTGACTCTTACCAATGGAAATCAGTATATCCGCCCCTCCACGATCACTCAAACGAGCAAGCACACGGATCAAATCCCGCTCACTCGTCTTCCCCTTCTCCTCACGACGGCGTTCAACATCCTGCGAAATCAATTCGTCCCCGGAAGCATCCGCATCATCCGCAGCGAGCTTACTATCCGAGAGCATCCCAGCATCCGGCTCCTCCTCATACCCAGCAGGGCCGCCATCCTCACTAGCCGTCCTTGAAGACGAAGGAATCATGTTCTCCGGATCACTAACAACACATTGTGGAACCCTGTAAAGCACGCCTTGCTCATCGTAGCAGCCCTCACAAAGATCCCCGGTGGGAACGGTAATACCCGCCGCATCAATAATACCCTGCGCAGTAACCAAGTCACCGTTGCGAATCAGCGATATCACCGTGGAAACAGCGGCCCATATCTCCGGCCTGCCGGTAACGCGCGTCTCGAAGAATTCGGTGCGCTCGCGGTCCAGCTGGGCGCGCGTCCATGTTCGTCGCTTGCTGTACCACACATGGGTACGCACTGGCTCATTATAGTGCTCGTTTAGAGGGAGGTTGGGGGTGTGCCGCGTGCGTTGCCTTGGTTGCGTGGAGCGGTCACTGGTATCCCTTGTGACTGCTGTATGTGAGATACGTTCTTGGGTGTGGGAGGTTTGGTTGTCGACATTATGCGACAGTACTGATGCGCAGCAGCCCTGTGGGGTTTGTTAGTTATGGTTATGGGGCCATTGCGGGTTTGCATGGTATGGAGATGACGGCCGGGACTTTCGGTCGTGTGACCTTCGATGCCAAGCCAGTCTTAATAGTGATAATATAGGTATGTATAGGTATAATTTCTGGGATTTAGGGTCGGGGTGGAATTCTTACCATCTTACTTGCGCTCAAGGAGCTCCATATGAGGAGGGGAAATAGTTGGAGAGGGGTTGGCGTGGAGTGGTCAACGCTCTAAGGCGAACTAGATCTAAAGGCTGAGCACAGACCTACTAGGTTAGAGCCCTGGAGACGAGGCAAAGGCGTCAAGGAAAAGGAGGCAACCGTCAAAGGAAAAGGAATAGAAATGAAACAGAAAATGAAACAGAAATAAAGAGAAACACGGCTACATTCCACAATTTCTCCCATTCGCGCATTTAATGCCGCGGGGACGACACTCAACAGTCACACAACATTTGAACGATTTACAGAGCACAATTGCTTAATTCGTACAGAGTACAGGGCTGTAACTGGAAAAATACATAAATTCTTATTGGATTATACAGATAAATCCAATTCTAGTCATCCTCGTCATCGCTCCCAAAGATAGCTTTGAAGACAGCATCGCCGGGCCGCTCTGCCTCCAGGGCATCATTGCGCTCAGGTTCAATAACTACCGGTGGTGGCGCCGCGTTAGCAGGCTGACCAGATGGATTAAGACCATCTGCTGTTGGAAGGTAACCTAACGAGTCTATAAGAAGTTGGTTCATGATATCCTGCGATACCAATTGTTTTGGGCCGGTTTCGGCTTGGAAACCAGCGGACTGGAAGCGCGTGCCAGGTCCGGAACTAGAGGGTCCAGGCCGTTCGGAGTCAAGTTGCACATTTTCCGGTGGTTTGACATTAAATCGCTTGCATAGAAGACGAGATGGGTAGAAGGGTATTGTGCTTCGGGTCATTGGGCCGAACATGCCAACTTTGGCAGCTGCTACTGCGGGATCGTCTGGCTTTTCAGCAGGTCTGTTGAGCCCAGCTTCTGCAGAGTCCGGAGCGTCCGAGACAACCTTGGGCGCGGTGGACGAGGAGGTAAATCGTGATGCCATAACTCCGGACATGGGTTTGAAGACCTCTGCAGCTCGGCAGAATTCTTGCATCTCTATTACCCAGTCATCGGTGCTAGACCCTTCCGCCCGTTCTGGGAGGGTAGAGCGAGTCCCGGCACTAACTTCGAGAAATATTTGGTAGCGTGCACGCTTTTTCTCGTCTTCTTGGTAAGGCAGCCACCCACCAACGGCCCGATCTAGGGCCTGGGCGGCGGTTTGTTTGTCGAGTTTTGGTACGAGGTCCCAAAGATCCTTGCGCTTCTTTGATTCGGGGAGTTCATATCCTTTGGGTGCCTTTTCTCCTAAAGCCGGAGGTAAATTGGCGTTGCCGGTGAGTTTGGCAATCTTCTCCCGTGCCTCGGGGGTCATATAATCAAAAATAGACTTCCCAGGCAGTTGGTCCTCGCCCAGAAGTGCTGCTCTGGACGTAGGATTAAGCGATGAAGCTTTTGCGGCGTCAGCTGTCGAGACATATTTTGATTGATCTCGTTTTTCTGACGATATTTCCTTGGCTGGTTTCCAGCCCTCGGGTATCACAGGAGGATCGTATTTCTTTTCTGAAATCGACAGTCCCGTCATGCCATCGGCAAGAATGAATCCATCCAGCGGTAGGCGCCCGTCGCGGCACTTTCTGAAACCTCCAATTCCGCGTGAGGCCGCCACCTTCTTCGATATGAACACGGGCTTTGAATTCAAGAGTGGATTGGATGACGCGATTGTTGGTTCTGGTTTGACCTTTTTCTTCTTTTTCTTATCTCCTCCAATGGTCTTGTTGTATGAGATCTGTGGACCTAGAGAATAAGGATCCTCGTCGTCCGACCCAGTGTCATTGAGAGGGCCAACTCCGAGTCCTCCCCGCCGTGATTCCTTCGGCTTTGGGAGCTGAGTTTTCCCTTGAATAGCTAATCGCCCGCCGAAGAACGAATCGGATTCCTCGGCATCTGGTATGGGTTGCAACGCATTGTGAGACTCTAGGCGCGATTCGCCTTCAAACCCAAGACCTTTGCGGTCGGTCTTGCGAATGAAGGCAATCATGGGTGGGTTCTCAGGAGCAAAGAGGTAAGTTTCCACCGCATCACCACCCGGAGTAGAGCCCTCATCCAGATTGGCCTTACGTCGCACCTTAGGTCCGATCCCTTGACCTTCGCGCCAACCCATCTTTTTCAAGAGCTTCACTCCCGTAGTTTCCCCGCTGGTTTTCAATATATCCATGAGTCCTGCTCTGCGTGTAGCATCTACCTCAGTCGAGCCAAAGCCGGCGAATTCATCTGCAGTCTGTAGTTGTCTGGATTCTTCCTGTTCTCGCAGGTCATCCGCGTCCATAAAATCTTCGGGTCGTTTCTGTTCGGCCTTCTGGGCACGGTTCTGGCGCGACGAGACAAAGGTCGCAGGGGTCCATCCTTCTTTCGAGCCGACGGAGTTGAAGTATCTAGCAGACGTCAGTGACTGTCCTTCCAAGGATGGTTTGTCTAGAGGCGGCTACTCACCCCGCGCTGAATCCACCGGTGAAGGCGCCATGAAGACGCTTGCTCCCCTTTTCGTCCCGCACTTCCTGTTTCCATATTGGCACAAAGGACCCATCATCGCGAACTCCCTCGTCGAGTGGTGGTAACGGGGTTCCATAGAAGGCGTATGGTGATTGCTCTGCTTGAAGATCGGCCTCGAGCGCGGCGCGAGTACGTTTTAGAGCCATAATTTTCGAATGGGACAGTCACCCATGAGGAGGAATTGGTCACGTCATCTGCATGGACGAGAATATGCGAGTCGAAAGAAGGTGCAATGAAGACGTGGGAGTCGCATCGACAGCTAGCCACGTGTTTGTGCCTGAGGCCCTCGAAGGGTCTGGGACTTATGTAAGAGCCGAGTCAGGAATGTCTCACCGCCGGGCCATGAAGAACCCGTGGGCAAAAACCCTAATGTTTAGTCTATTTGTATGTTGTAGATCGGTCGTGAACTGATCTTTAACTTGAACATTGAATCATTATGGATATCTCAGTTCTAGATATGTGATATCTCAGTGTCTTACAATATTCACATATACTAAGAGCCGACCGTATCCGAGTCAAAATGAACTCGGCCTCTGCGCATCCCCGCCGAGGGGTTCCTGATTGGGCACGTCCACGGATTGCTCGGCCACGTTCCAGCGAGGTGATCTACATCTTCTATACAAGGTTGCCGATGGATATTCCAACCATGTTCTTCTGATAGGTTTATAGGTCGCTTATAGGTCGGTTAAGTGAAACATCACATGTAATTTTAAATAAACCTTGGACAGACCAGCCAAGAACTCTATTACTAGTATGATGCTTGTAAAACCCTTGGCGTCCTCAGACAGACTTTGGAGCCGGGGGAGGCTAAGGGGCCTTGGAGCGGCTTTCCTACTTTTTGGGTTTCCTCTTCTCAACTCCTAAATGTTTGTTACAATCATGTCTATTTTCACCCCCTTTTCATAGCCTTCGTGGTTTCTCTTTCATTAATCACTGTAAGATTGTCGAAATTTGGCGTGCGGCTAGAACCTACCTGGGTAGCTCCCGACCTTGGGAACCAATTCTCAATGCTCCGCCCGTTCCCTCGGAACCGCAGGGCATTCTACTTGCTACTGGCCTGCGCAGCAACCTCCATATGCTTCATCAACCTCTTGTTCCTCACCCATGCGGTCGACAGCTCCGTGATCCGCCTCCCTAATCTGGGGCTCTTCACCGCAACAACGAGCCCCGTGTTCGGAGAGTTTGCGCACGATGAACACCCGATTGCCGACCTGATGAGAGAAGCGAACCGGAAATGGCTGGAATATGACCATAGTCGCTCGACAACTTTCCGCCGAACAGTCGCCAAATACCGCGAGACATATGGACGACACCCACCTCCCGGTTTCAAGGAATGGTACATGTTCGCACGCAAAAAGAATGCGCGTAACGTGGATGACTTCGAGCAGATTACAGGCGATCTGCGGCCTTTTTGGGCGGTACCTCCAGCGGAAATTCGACAGATGGCAGCCAAACTACAATCCAGCGACGGCATCGCGGGTGTGCAAGTTCGCAATAAGAAAGTTGTTTACTCCCCTGTTGAAGGGTGGAGAGTTGAAACTCTGAGAAATTCGATTAAGCGCATTGCTCGGTATCTTCCCGACATGGATATTGCGCTCAATATAATGGATCAACCGCGAGTCATGGCCACATTCGAGGATACCCAGGAATACCTCCGCACCGAAGCCCTCACCAGAAACTTACCCAGCCATGCGCTAGATCAATTCACCCCGGGCATGAAATACCTGTATAACAAAGATTCCATCTTCGGGGATCGTGTTGACCCGTCTTGGTTCTCGATCGCTGGAAAGCTATATATGGACTTCGCCAAAGAATCCTGTGATCCTGACTCCCCCGCTCGGAACGACAATCTCACTGTGGAAGATGCCGACAAGCTATACAAATCGCCCCTGGGTGGTTTTATCACCAACTTCACTGCATCTTCTGATCTATGCACTGTCGGTCCCGTTCTCGGAGAGAACCACGGGTTCTTGTTCTCGGCATCCAGCAATCTCATTACAAGGAAATTGATCCCAGTCTTCAGCGAGTGCAAGGTTAGCGTGAACAACGACATCCTTTTTCCCGCGAATATGTATTTCCTGAACGACAAGCGGTACGTCTACAATTCGCGACACGATAACAAATGGAAAGACAAAGCGGACACTCTCCTCTGGCGCGGTGTCACCTCTGGGGGTGTTCAACTTGCAGATAATTGGCAGCACATGCATCGTCAACGCTTTGTGCACATTACCAACAGT
Organism: Penicillium paneum; assembly: GCA_023627375.1. Lineage (NCBI taxonomy): Eukaryota > Fungi > Ascomycota > Eurotiomycetes > Eurotiales > Aspergillaceae > Penicillium > Penicillium paneum. The sequence goes on from JAMAFK010000005.1 coordinate 37,553, forward strand.
ACTGATATGAGGTCAGAGACGGTCTCCATCCTCTCTGAGACCAGCCCGGGCCGGTACCACACCTACCCCGATTTCTCCCCAAGCAAATTTGCACTGGACCACTTCGATGTCGGCTTCACTGAGGCTTGGGGCTGCATCCCGAACTGCTCCTTCTATGACGATGTTTGGACATACAAAAAGCCTAAGGAATTCAGCGAGCAGTTCAGGGCAAAATATCTCGTCGACATTGATGGCCACAGCTTTTCCGGTCGCTGGCGCGCATTCCAACTCAGCAAATCCCTGGGTATCAAGGCAACTATTTTCCGAGAATGGCATGACTCCCGACTCTTCCCCTGGCGTCACTTCGTTCCCATGGACAATCGCTACGATGACCTGTACGGATTAATGACCTACTTCCTCGGCCTCGACCCAGAAGTACCCCCCGTCGATGCATTCTCAGTTGCCGAACCGTACATCCAGAAGCATGACTTTGAGGCTGAGGTGATCGCCTCTCAAAGTCAGGAATGGGCGCAGCGCGTGCTGCGCAACGAGGATCTTGATATCTATCTCTATCTTCTTCTCCTTGAGTACGGACGCATCATTGATGACAACCGCGATAGCATTGGGTACAGTGGCGACGGAAGTGAGCTGGACCACTTTGACGATCAATATCCTTTTCCTCCGGCGTTACCTAGTATCGTCAACCCTCTTCCTCGGAACACTGACGAACAATGATTTCTTCATATATACCATTTCTGTTGCATTTCTGTTGCATATTCTTGCATATTCTTGATCCTTTTGCCTTCTTTCATTGAAATCTGCCTTTTTGCACACCGAAGTGTTTGTTCATATATTCATGTCTTAATGACCAACTACTTTTTTTTTCTGTATATCTATTCATTATTTTGCAGACGTCAATATTTTCATATAGTTGAAATCTATCTCTGATATATACTATCTAGAGTATAATATTTCTTAACAGTAATAATGCACTAACATAACCACTAGGAATAATTCATTGGATATGATTACACACGACAAGTTACTTTTAGCATTCATCTTATCACCCCATAACATTAGATTCCCGTTAGATAACTATCAACGAACTCCAGAAAAAATAGTGTGAGTCCGATATCGCAAAACCAGCGCTTCGCTCATATAGTCAAGACCCGAGTCTCCACACATCAACTAGCATCATTGGTCTAGTGGTAGAATTCGTCGTTGCCATCGACGAGGCCCGTGTTCGATTCACGGATGATGCACTACTTTTTTGTCTTTGATAATTTGTGGTATTTGGAATTATCTTCTTTTTTTGCTAGAGTTTGACGGATAATGGCAAGTGGCAATGCATAGAAACTGTAGGTGAATGTTGTCTTATAATTCGCTACGTAGTCTGCACACTTTGGAATCCTAATTCAATGATAATATATCAAAAGTACTGGTAGAGATGTAGCAGAGATGTTCCTATCAAGCTGTCTCAATATCATACATAGGACATCGGTCTTTTAACCAGAGATCCTCTAGAAGATCTTTAGCAGTCGCTCTCTCGGCATCCATGTCAAATTTTTGCGCATGAACTTCACAAACGCAGGTTGAAGTGGATGATGGAAGTGGAATTTGAATGTGGTTTTTGGATATTGTTCTTGGATGTCGATGCTTGCTTGTCAAGGAGACCCATTTTTAACACCACAACAAACGATCTTGAGAGTCTCCTTTTAATTGGGTACACGTTGTAACCTCTTCCTGACGAGAAGTCTCCTCCAGAGACACTCCTGCGGAGACTCTTGTCGTTCAAGACCGCTTCTTTTCATTCCCCCTCTTAAAGGTCGAAGCATTGTAGGTAGTCGAGTGTAGATGGTTCGATTGGAGTGGATGCTCGAATTGGATTCTCAAGGTTGATGCTTGAAGCAGATGATTGAAGTGGATGATTGTTTGAAGTGCTCGAAGGTTTCGTTTTTTTTCTTTCGTATTTATTGTTCCAAGCCTGCCGATTGTCCTGAAGCCGAAGCTCGCCACAGCAAGGCTAGATATGGTCGGGATGGTTGTTTGATGTGCTTGAATGTTTTTCGTTTCGTTTTTTTGGTGTTTGTTATTCCAAGCCTGCCGATTGTCCTGAAGCCGAAGCTCGCCACGGCAGGCTGGATGTGGTCGGGATGATTGTTTGAAGTGCTCGAATGTTTCGTTTCTTTTTTTTTTTGTGTCTGGTGTTCCAAGCCTGCCGATTGTCCTGAAGCCGAAGCTCGCCACGGTAAGGCTGGATGTGGAAGGAGAATGTGGTTGGGTCGTCTGACGGATGAATGTAAATTATGAAAAAAAAAGAGACAGCAACAACATACAAGTCATTGATGGATGATGAACGTGACAGGTGCCAGGCACGTTGAAGGAATGCTTGTGATGTGGTTGGTTCGTCTGGAGGATGAACGTAAGTATATGAAAAAAAGAATGAGACGGCAAGAACAGACATGTCAAGTGATGGATGATGCATACAATAGATGCCAGGCACATTGAAGGGACGCGCTGTGATCTGGCTGAGTTGTCTGAAGGATGATGAACATGACAGGTGCCATGAAGGGATGCTTGTGAGGTGGTTGTCTGATGGATGGATATAAGTAGATGAAAAGAAATAAAAATAGTAAGAACAGACAAGTCATGTGATGGATGATGGATGACAGGTGTCAGGCATGTTGGAGGATTGCGCTGTGATGTGGTTGAGTTGATGAAGAGAGAGAAGAAGAAGCAAGTGCAGAAGTGGGAATCAGCCTGTTTATATACTGCCCTCTGCTGCAAACGATGCAAAAGTCGAACGTCCTCGCTTAGCCAAGTGGGAAACAACCTTGAAGAGGAAAGAACAAAGGAAAGAGGCAAACAGGTAGTTCCACCTGACCTTCCAACGACTCAAGCGTGCAAGCACAATAAAATCAGAATTCAGCCAGCGATCCCGTATATTGCATTCCTGGCAGAGCCTCACCAACGATAATCTTCCAATTGCGACCATCATTAATATTGGACCCATATCTCTACCAAAGAGAAGCCCTGATCCTATCCAACACAGGGATTCCTAATCATCGAAGCAGACCAGGCAGCCGAAGAAGAAAAATTGTTTGACTACAGCGCCGATAGATACTATCTACCCAGTACATAGCGGTAAGATCTTCGAGAACCGATATCAAGTATGTTCGAAGCTAGGCTGGGGCAGTTGTTCAACCACATGGTTGGCGAGGGACCACAGGTTTTCCAAGACCAAGCAATTTCTGATGGTTTAAATAACTGAGAGTTCACTACCACAGAGACAAGAAATAAGTCGCATTGAAAGTCTATATTCACAAGTCGATATCTCACCGTGAGCTCCCATTTTACCAGTACATTTCTTCCTACATGTCAAGTGACCACCCAGAGAGAGAGAATACTCGTCGATTCCTCGATTCTTTCACAGTCACTGGTCCGAATGGCAGACATATCGTACTGTCAAGAACCCGTGTATATCAGCGTCTTCGATCTCAGATAAAGAATACGAGAACACATTCTCAGAGGAGATGGTCAAACCGTTCCTGGCAGAGCTACTCAAGGCCCTGGATTTCCTGCATACCGAATGCCGAATGCAAGGTTGTACACATTGGTCGGTCATTATCCCATGTTGAAGTGTTTGGCGTGCTCGTTTATTTACTTGCCCTATAACTAGTATGCGATGACGACAGCGAAAACCCAAATTCAGAGGTAACGAGGACTCCGAAATGACCTCCCCATCCACACGCAAGCAGGTCTTGCATGACCATGACCGCACCATTTATCTCTCGCGAGCTATCCTTCCCAAGGAAAGACCGCTGTGATTTTGGTGAGGCTAGGATCGGCCTGGGCCGTATGATCATCTCGCTATGCCTATGCCATATCGCGCGCCGGAGATAACACTTGAGGTACCTTGGAGGTCTCTAGTTGATAGGTATGTTGGGCTTACGATTGCGCCTCAGCTCTGGGATGAAGACGGTATATCTGAGATTGCTCTGACAAGACTTGTTGCTGATTTGATTATCTAGGGAAATTGAAGAACCTTATCCCATTCCTGAGACGGGCTCACAAACGAGCGTTGAAACATCTTAGTAGAGAGCTCATTTGTCGCGCTAGTGAAAAGTTTCAAGGCTGGGAAATTGATTCTGGGTCGGTGTGTCGTCAACATTGACGCGGCCTGCATCATTCAGTCTTCTGACTTGGCCCTCTAGTTCTTGTCTCTGTCTTTTCAATTCCGTATGCCTTATGAGAAGAAACATTCATATAATAGAGACTATTTGCTATGTCTGGGTTTCTGACTACAACAATATGATTACCCTGTAGCTTCAAATATATAAGTAGCGTATGTATGGATTCAAAGAAAAGGATAGCATGTACTAATATTCCCAGACAGTTAGAGCAACCACATGTTGTACATGGAAAAATAAGTTTGCACATTTCATGACCTCTTAACTGCGTATGTTGTAGATAATGCGAATTATGTTTCTGGCCAAAGATATCCAAAGAATATCTAAGAAGGCATGTAAAAAAAACTTCAAAAAAAGACATCAGGCCACATAATTGGCTGACAATTCTATGTCACAAAAGGAATGACTGGAAGGGGAAAATAATGCATATATCTACAGACCAAGTCTCACCACCAAAGCACGAGACCTATTACATGCTCACCACAAGCATCTAAAATTGCAGCAAGCCAGCAACAAGCGATCCGACTGCCATAGCAAAAATAGAACTATAGTAAGCCGGCGCAGCAGAGACATAACTAATCGAAGAAGCCGCAGCAGAAGCCGACGCCGACGAAGAAGCAATCAACGACGAGCTAGCCTTCGCCGCAGCCGAAGTCTTACTAGAAGCGACACTGGAGCTGGAATTCGACGAGTTCAAGTTGGTAGAGATAGTAGCGTTGGTAGCCTTGATGCTCGTGTAGGCGCCCGTCTTATCGGTGTACTTGTACGCCGAAGCGGGATTGTAGTTGATGATATTGACCGATTCAACGTAGAAAGAGAACGGACCTTCGGTGTAGTCAGTCTCGCCGCCGGCCCACTCGATCGTGCCCTCGGAGTTATCCGGGTCGCCGCCGGCCCAGACGCCGATGCGGATGCGCATGGGCGTTTGGGGGTAGTTTGTGCCGTCGACGGCATCGGCGTACTCGAGTGTGCGCACGACTACGCCGTCTAGGAGCCACTCGATGCGCTCGGCGGTCCAGTCGACTGAGTAGGTGTGGAAGGTTTCTTCTGGGGTTGAGACTGTTACGGTTGTGCCGCGGTCGTAGGAGGTTGTGTTGCCTTTGCCGAAGTAGTCGGTTTGGGCTTCAGTGTCCCAGGTGCTGACTTGTTCCTGTGTGTTGTGTTAGCGGGTGCTCTTTTACTCTTTTAGGGGTTGGGCTTGGGGGCGTCGGATGCCGGTGAACTCACCCAGTCGATCTCGTCGAGATCGTCGGACTCTAGAATCCAGGTGCTGACAATACCGGTGCCGTTCGCGGCTCTCATCTTGACGTCGACATGGCCGAAGAAGATGTAGAACTCGCTTTCGATTGTCGGCGCGTCACCCTGCTCGGTGATGGTGAACTTGGCGCCTAGATCGGTGCTGGTTACGGTGCCGGCGGTAGTGTTCCAGCGACCTAGAGATCCAGAGGTAAAGTCGGTGTTTAGACGGTACTTGTTCAGACCGGTGTCTGCTGGGCACGTCTCTGAAAACAAACTGTCAGCGTGGATCCGCAGCAAAGCACATGAGACAGTCCATACTTTTCGTAGGGTTGCAGCTGGTAGTAGTCTGCGCAGTCGCAGTCGCAGCCAAGGCAAGAGCAGCCCACTTGTAGTAAGACTGGAAGCCCATATTGAATCCTGTAGAGCAATGGAGCGAACGACCAAAGTAATAGATGCACAGAACGATCGACAAGGATTGAGAAAAGCAAACAAATCCCCAGGAATTATAATCAGTGGGATTCAGAATGTAGTCTCAGGAACAAGCGAGAGCAAGATATATATGAACTTGGGTCCGCTATTTTTATTCTTAGATGTGCGTCGATAGGTCCAACCTTGGAACATCACATCGACCACGACGCAAATACATCCAGCCACCACATCGGAGGACAACGATTGGCTCCGTGCACAGAAACCATAGTGGAGCAGGCCTCGGAGATATGAGATGTATATATTGTAGAATATCGGCATGTATTCGTTGTGGCCGTGCAATTAATTGGCGATCCACCGGAAAAAGCTTGGATGGAAGATGACGGGGCAGCTTGCGTAGTTGGCCCCAGATAGTCAGGAGCTAGCGGGAGGACTACGTACGCCTGAGAATATTTTCCCCGACTCTTGCATCTTGGGGTTTCGGTCGATATTCCTTATGTGCTGCACTATTTATTGCGTGGAATAGGATAACTATATGTTGTTGACACGTCATTTGGATTGCGTCCCGACCACGAAGACGAACGGCCTACGCACATTGACCTGTGAAGCACCATACTACTCTTCAGACGATTGTGAGTGCCTGATGGTTATTTTCCTGTGGGGAATTAGGAATGCCCAAATTGCGCCATGTCTGAGTTTTATCTCCGAAGTACTCGCAGACATGGCCTATCAAAGATTTGGCCACCAAGATGGTTGGCCCTCATACGATTGACAACCATGTCCTCAATGAGAAAGAGTCTTCTGCTTTTTATCCCTCTCTCCTACTGCTAAACGCCACTGCAGACCCACAAGCGTAAAATTGGTCAGCTAGTGCAGGTACCAGGAACGGCAAATTCTGTCAGAGCAGGTGGGGGTCTTCTTATTCGATCGGAGCCGCAAAACACAGATTATTATATTATGGTAATGTATCGACAAAATGAACGAGGAATGACAATGGCGAAGCTGGATATACCCTCAACTAGGAAGGTCCATCACGAACCAACAGGAAAGCCTCGTACTGTTTCCGAGTAATCTTCCGGCACTTCTTGCCCCAGTAGATCATCGGGACAGTAGTCATAATGAAGCAGAAGCTCAAGACGCCAATCGCAATGAAAACCTGCGCAAGGCTCTGCGCATCCAACCAATTCTGGGCAGTGAATGTGAAAATACAACCAATGGTGTTGTTAATGACAGAGACACCGACCATGCCCTCCAACACCATATCTGGGTACGCATCCATGAGATACGCCATGCTCAGGTCGCCCGCACAACCCCAGCCGAAACCAATGAATCCTAGTCCAAGATACGGCAGATGCCAGTCCCAGCCTTTATCCGAGCCGATCCCGAATAGCATGAGGCCAGCAGGGCCGATGAACGCAACAGGCAACAGGAGCCAGAGACGCTGCTCAGCCTCAAAGACGCCCTTGTTTCGCTTGGCCATCCACATGACGAAGAAATCGGAGAACCATCCACCGTAAATGCAGCCGAGAACTGACCCGATCAGGGTCGGCACATTCATGATGCCCACTGCGGCGTCGCTGTAGTTCCATGGTGCCTCGTACCAATTGTCCGCTTCAACAGTGAGGTAGAAGGTCAACCAGGCATCTTGGGCACCCCATTGAAGACCCGAGTAGAGCACTGCCGGGAAGGTAAAGACGCGCAGTGTGTGCAGCAGGCGACGGCAATACTGCTTGAAGCCCGTCCCGACCAGGGTTGGCGATGGGGTGATCAGGGCAATGCGCTGGAAATACGTCTTTCCTTTCTCCTGGCCGCATTCCTCGTCAAGTTCACGGTCGGAGGACGCCTGCTGCACGCTGGCAATTGGTTTATCCTTCTTCTCCAGCGAAAGATCATTCAACGAGGGCCCAGCGTTGACAGAAGGCGCATCATGTCCGCGAATAGGGTTATTCCGATCGAAGAATGTTTCTTCCAATGTGAAGTAAAAGATAACGATCAAGCCCCCGGATATAATGGCAGCAAACCAGCCCACCCATCTCCACCCCAGGAAAGAGTCGGTGATGAAGCTGGACACAATGGGTCCCGTGAATGTACCGATACTCGTGGCAAGAACGTACAATCCCAGTACGAGGCCTCTTTGATGCTGAAAGAACAGATCGGAAAGAGACAACTGGGCAAGGGCCTCCGCGCAGGATTCGGAGGCGCCCACGAAAAGCTGGCTCCAGATGTTGTCCCCGACATTTTGCGTGCAGGCTAGCCCGATGGAGCCAATGATGGAAAACACCAGACAAATCAGATAGGAGATACGTCTTCCATAGAGGAAAGGTGCTGGGCCGAGGAGCAACGTTGTGTATCCAATGCCGACAAACAAGACGCCTGCGGCAATGTTGATCTGGTCCCACGTGATGCCTAGATCAGCGTTCATCCCGTTCCCAGCGTTGCCGGCATCGTTGGCGGTTGCTGCGGTCAGGGCAACAAACACAAGGACCAGGAATGAATGCCAGTACCGTCTCCAGATGCTCCAGTTCAGTGGATCATTTGGAGAATTGGTGGGCGAGGGGATTAATGTGGTCTCCCCGCCAACGCAAATGCGCTCGGTGCCATTGAGTTGCAGGTCCTCTTCCATTTCTGAATTCAAAATCGGAATCTGATTAAAACCCGACCTGGCGAGTGATTCATGCTGGAGACATGTTATCGAGAGGAAAAATAGAGCGTTTCAGTCTCTATCATGGGGGAAGAAGAGAGAAAAGGGAAAAGTGTGAGAGTAAGAATTTTCGATTTGGATGTGGGGCTCCTGCCCAAGATAAGCATGGGCCAAGCATTTCAGGGCCCTATAAAATGTGATATAGTTCCCTTCCTACTGTTGTTTGGTTTATATACATATTTTATGTCTTGAAGGTAGGGCTGAGGAGGTAACAAGGCTATATTAGACAGCTGCCGTGTACTCCGTAGTCCAATGGCCTATTGTAGCCCCGAATCCCTCAACTTCTGGTCGTGTGATCCTTATTTACTGCAAAACTTTGAGCTTAGATGTCAACTTGCCAACTTACAATGGCTTTTATCTTTTGAACTTCTCCTATGTAACAGCTCTAGGCTATTTGTGTCTTGTTCCAGACAGAATAAGAGCTTCAAAGTTCCTATACAGAGATCACTTGGTATCTAGCTTGTTCTTCCATCGTATCATTCATTTTCTCTGGTCTTTCTAAGTGAAACCTTGGCACAACATTGGAGTAATAGTAAGGTAACCGACCTATTGGTTTAATATCCTTAAGTAACACGGTGACATAACATAATGGCGTTTTCAAATCTCGCTTGCGATCTGTCACAATATTATGTCTGCGTTATACGTGTCTGCATATCTCACGGCCACAGGTCTCACATTCGAGTCATGTACAATGGGCATCGCTTTTTAACCCTTTTTCTTGTTCATGTTTAACTTGGTAAGAGATGAAAAGTACAAGTGAACACGATTCTCAAAGGTCTGATATGTAGTTAAGACTCTTGTGTAATAATGTAAAATCACCTGGCCAGTTCGTTAAGACAAATCTGGAATGTCTTCGTGCAGGAGCAAGTGCTCGGGGTACGTGACTGACTAATGAGGAAGGCAGCTGAAAGGCAGCCTCGAGTCATGCACCCCTACCCTCCAAATTGTAACGTTATTCACTTTTCTCTCTGTTTTGCTTCTTTCTTCTTTCTCATAATTTGTTTCTGACGGCTTACTCTGTTAAACGAACCCTGCTTTTCGCAATATACGAAGAACAAGCTGCAACCCTAATCCGGAATCCTTTCGGAAAAGCCACATTCTCCACGGCAAAATAAAAGGTTATACCCATTGATCGACTCTAAGTCCATGACCTCCCGAGGTCGTTATCTGCATACAACAGGCTACCCTAGAAATATTCACCCACCTCCACAGTCGATTTACTAGCGTATATATCAACATGGTATTTAATATGATATTTTACCTATTCATACTAGATTACCGCACTTTTTTTTTAAAAAAATACAGGGATCTCAATTTTTCACCTATTCTTAACACTCCATTTCTCACTATATAACTATCCTAGTATCCAGTAGTCCGGCGGGAGGGGAAAAGGGCTCTCAGCGGATAAGAGGCGGCGTAGGGGCGGATTTCGCTGTAAAAATGCACATACAATATATACAGGGGAATAGGCGCTAGCAGCGGCGGAGAAGGACACAGAGGATAAGTTCCCACGCGTAGGACGATAGGTGCCGCAAACCAAAAACATGTAATATTGACGTAGTCCGAGCGGACCTAGGTACTTATATTCTACCACGCCCATCAACCGCGTCCTAACTCACATTCACACTTCAAGTATGTCTGAAGACTATCTTCCTGTTTCAACGCCAAGATACCAATATCGAGGAAAAGAGCAATGTCTCAGTATTATAGAGGAGGAGCAAGACCGCTACGAGGGAGGAAGGAACCCCTACGTATTATTCCTCGCTGTGGACGAGCGTTCCTTCCTTGAGCTTGCAAATTCCCAAGAAGATCTACTTCGCACTTCCTGCGTGTCATACAACTTCGCGTCTCATACTCTTTTGCTTAGAATGGAGTCGCCAGCCCACGCAAGCGCTGCCGACACTTTTTCTTCATTGATCCAGATATGGAGTTTCCAGCAGCAAAACCTTCTTGTTAGCAAGTCAACCTCAAGTTACCGGGGTGCAGTTGGAAGTCAGCCGCAATCTAAGAGAGGCGACTTCACGTTCCAGCCTGCCGAACCACCTGCTAGTAGGGGAGAAAAGTGGCCAACTCTCGCCGGCGAAGTCGCATTTTCGGAAACCAGACGTCAGCTTGAACATGACATACAATGGTGGCACACCCAGGGGAACGGCCAGGTCAATGTGGTCCTCTCAATCACAGTTTACCCTCGGGGCAAGATCACCATCGAGAAATGGGATCCTCCAGCACCTGGAGCAACTCCTTTGCTCACGCAAAAGATGGAGATTGTCCGACACCCAGCTCCAAAATGTCCCCGAATTAGCGGATCCCTCAAGATCGATTTCGAGGACGTATACCTTCGCCCCAAGCAGCGCAATGAGACCGATTTTATCCTCACGGATGCCGAAATGGAAAGGTTCGCATACTTAGTATGGCGCGCTCAGTTTCCCTAGCTTCCTAGATTGTTCGTGAGCCCTGGGATGCTGTATCGGAGATGTTTTTAAATGATATCATTAAGAGTATGCCAATGCGGTGCTAGGCAGTGATTGATGCCGCGGGTACCTACCGCGTTACCCTATTAAATTCTCCTCCCCTATTTCTATTTGTAATTATTGTCGCTTCCTCTGCTCTAATCGCTCTGAAATTTTATATATATGATCACCCGATTTACTATTACTACACCACAACGCTAAGTGACGGTAAATTGGCGCCGAAAACCGCTACATTTGACGCCAATTTGAACGTCCTTTTATTAGAATATTAGTCATCAAAGCATCACGTGATTTATCTCGACCCACTTTTACAGTGTGCTCACTGAGTGCTTAGGGAGCGCTCCCCTGAGCACACATGGTTGCTCAGGGATCAGCTCAGGCTCAGGGTCGCTCAGGGAGCAGCTCAGGGCGGCGGGGCGACTAACTCACCCTGTGCTCCGAGAGTCGATCACTTCCCTAGGCGGCTGTTTTACCCTCACCATTACTACATCTATAGTGGACCGCTTGCTTATACGGCCTTGATACTTAATGATATAGAACTTGAGCAGGTTGAAGATGATATTACAGACGGTATAATTACAGCTCTACTAGGTACATGATCTGTTTAGTGTCTGATCAATATTCTCTAAGATGTCGTTAAAGATGTCTATAAATGTCTGGTTAGACCTGCAAACTATAAAATTTTCCATACATAATTTAGATCCATCCATGTAACCAGAAGAGCTTATTCCATTACTTTTTTATGCACGCTATAATAACCGTGGAACCATGGAGTCTGGTAGATAGGCAATTTTCTGCGGGCAATAAAAGCCAATAATATCAGTCTCCAGTGGTCGCTATCCACCACAGCCCAACGCCCCTCAACTTCTTTTCAACATGATCCTTGTTTACTCAACAACTTCGTCGAACGTCAACTTGTCAGCTCAGAATGACTCCATCTTTTCACAATTCTTCTCCCATAACGGGCATTAATCCCATAAAACCGAGTAATTGTTGCTCCGACCTGGCTGCGTTCGATAAGACTCCGAGGGAGTTGATCGAGGGAACACACGCAGTGAGGTCGGAGCGTAAGAAGGTGATTTTGGTGGGCGCTGGAGTTTCTGGTCTGCATGCCGCAGCTGTTTTGCACCGCCATGGCTGTGAAGTGGTGGTATTAGAAGCACGCGATCGAATTGGTGGAAGAATCTTGACAAGCCGAAAGGGTGACCATGTCCGAGATATTGGTAAGATAATGACAGAAACCCGGAATCGAGGTTGGAGCAGGGGGGTATTGTGCTGATAGTCAATAGGTGCCGCTTGGATGCATGAAACTTCCCAGAACAGCCTGGTGAAACTCATTCCCCGGCTATCTATCCCATATTATTACGACGATGGCGTTCCTCTATACTTCACCAGAGACGGCCGAACTGGATCCCAGTTCAAAGCTAAGAAGGTTGCAGACGAGTTCGCTGATTATTGCGAGTGGTTCTACGAAACTAACCCGGAGGCTGAGGACCGTCCAGTCCAGGAATTCGCGAAAGAATTCGTTCTCCAGCATCAGCTCATCACCGAAGATGAGCGTGAGTGGGCCCCGCAGGCTATCCGCGAGGTAGAATTGTGGATCGGCACTAGTACGGACCAAGCATCGTCCAAACATCTTTCTTACTTCATCACCGAACGCAATGTATATATGAAGGGTGGCTATGATCGGATCGTGAACTGGACTGCGGAGACGCTCCGAAGCGATCCAAACATCATTAGACTCAACCATCACGTTGAGGACGTGGAGTGGAACGAACACGGGACGGCGCCAGCTCGAATCCGGTACAAGGATGCTGCTGGAGAAGTCGGGTTCATCCAGGGCGATGCAGTTATCATGACTTGCCCACTGGGGGTCTACCACCACAACCTCATCTCGTTCAACCCGCCCTTGCCGAGTGACATCCAAGAGGGTATGTCCAGGTGCAGCTACGGCGCCTTGGGCAAAGTCTTTTTCGAATTCGCCGAAGTCTTTTGGTCAAAGGAGAACGACCAGTTTGTCTTCTACCCATCTCCACCAGAGGAAACGGACACTTCATCCGGGTCATCGTCATCCCTTGGGTCCAATCCCAGTATAAACTCCATCGGGGAGAACGATAACATCCTAAATTACGCCACCGTGACAATCAACCTATGGATTATGACGGGCGGCAAAGAGCTGTGCGTACAGATTGCCGAGCCTCTGACGCAGCGCATCGAGAGCATGCAAGATCCGAAGGAGATATATCTATTTTTCGAACCGCTTTTCAAGATATTCCGCACAGAACCTTACAAGGCTTTGCCTAGCCTGATTAATGTTGAAACTACACATTGGACCCAGGACCCGCTGGCTGGGTATGGGACTTACTCCGCCGACAAGGTTGGAGATGAGCCGCAGCTGCTGGTTGATGCGTTGGAAAACCACAAATCCAGTCGCTTGCAGTTCGCCGGTGAGCATTGTACTTTTGTTGGCAATGGCTGCGTGCATGGGGCTTATAAGTCGGGTGAAACCGCTGCCACGAATCTGCTCGATACCTTTGGCATTCAATATGATGGCGTTGATCCCATCAGTTTGAAATGAGGAGACTCAAGCTGAACGATCTTCTTGGCCATATTTCGGTTATATATTAGACACAGGTTTCATCGAGTGGTTGCACTCGGAAATCTTTGTATATCTCAATCCATGTCAAATAAATGAACTCAACAGGAAGTCATTGGAACATATCCCACAACCCCACTTCATCTGCTTACTGATATTTGATGACAGCGTACTCTGCAAGGGGTTAGACTGAAGAATTTAGGAGACGACGTGACTGCATCTTTTGCATTTTGATTAAACACACCGCCTGCTGGGTCACATGGTCATATTTGTGATAACGACGCGACTAACTCCTCTCTTGCTGCGGCATGACAAACTGCACCTAGGCTTCCATTCTGACATTTGGTTGTGTCTCTTATGGCAGCTGGCATCACTCCACCAGGGAGTCTCCTCGAATTTCTTATGCTGCCGCCTACATCAGAAAAGCCCTTGTCGAGAAGCGCCCAAAGCATGGTGAATTGTTTACGACTCCGTCATGCAGATCACCGGCCAGGATCTTGGTGGCAACGTCGACTAAGACTTGACGAATATGCACAAGTTCTACGTGCGCTGGATGCCGATGGATCTCTTCGAAATTACGTGGAAGATAAAGTAAGGTAAGTACTATTAGCTTATTGACATCAAAGGAAGGCCGGATGTGCTCAAGTGGAATCATAGATACGATTATGACCCCTATCGCTGCTTCTTGACAGTCCGAATGCCAAGTCCTCTCCATGTTACGTTTTGTGCAAGAATTGTCGACGAAATATCAAGACAGTTAAGGCAATACCAACAGGACAACGGACCCCTCTCCGATTTCGCCGAGGAAGTCGAGCATTTGGGCACGTCTCGAATTTTTATACCCGAATATACACATAATCGCGAACAGATTTATTCAAGACGGGAACCAGATGCCTCATTTGGGCACCGCCAAGCACACTATCCCGGTGTAATTGTGGAGGTGTGCGATTTACAAAAAAGCCAGCAGCTTTCCCACCTAGCGGATGAATATATCTTAAACACTAATGGGAGTGTGAATGCGGTATTTGCCTTCGATATTGATTATAAAGGATCTAAGAGAGCAACTGTTACTATGTGGCGACCGGAATATACAACGGTAGATGGCGTGGAAGAGTTTCGTGCGGCTGCCATTATAGACGCACAGGTATAGTCCCTTCTGATGCAAGAAAAAAAAAACATTACAACCGATGATCGGGCGTTGACCTACTTTGGCGCCGCCGTTTACTTTCTCTTCCTCTCGTCACAGATCCACAGACCCTTCATCTTCCGATGTTAGCTGTTGAGAGTGTGTTTGAGAGTGAAGACGCTTTAAAGCGCCCGGCCGTATTCGATTGCTTGACCCTTGATGTTCCGTCTGTGCCTGTTGTCTTTCTTCGGCGCTTGAAAGAAAACCACAAAGCTGCTTTGACGTAATAAGAATTTGGTCGAGATCCACAAGACCTCGTGTGAGCTCATCCGTCGCGAAGTCCTTGAGTGATAGTCGTAGCGCAGTTGCCACGATTGGGAGTCCAGAGTCTGTTCGGAAGGGCTATTTGAAGTGACTATCGCCTGAGCTCCTGGCCTGGAGGTTCACGAGTGGGCTAACTTGAAACTATGGATTCCACCTTGCCACTTGAGTGCTGGGTTAATGCCGGCTTACAGACGTAATACTCCGTACTAAAAGCTAGATTAATTAACTTGTTGCCGGCGCCCTAACCGCAGGCTTCTAATTGCTGTTCCTGCATCACTGAGGCTTGATATGACCACGCTAGACCGCTGAAATGAGATATAGAATATATGCCTATAAGCCCACAACTAGGTTGTCCACTCTAACAACTCGCCCACATTCTCTAATTCTTCAGAAAGACGTTGAGCACGTGATTGCAAGTCGCGTGACCCACTCCGCTCCACATATGGGCAGCAGATGAGTACCCACGGAGTAAATACATGCCCTATTCAAACCCCGCTGAAAAGAGTTTTACTTCTGTCTTTTTTCATTTTACGCGAAAGCCGCGTTGTAAAGGGGCAATTCGGTCCTCAGCCAACAACACGATATGTATTGGAAATTGGCCTTTCCCAAGTTGCTGTTATTCTTCAAACTAACTATGCCCGGAGCCACAATGTGCGCAATTGTAAGAATTAGTTATGATCAAAAGTACGAGCGATATTAACTTGCTATTTATTAGCTGATGTCTTCTCTTTTTCCAATATTTTGTGACACGCCACGGGGTTTTCAATGTCACACTATAAGACGAACCATGTTCTGAAGGAGGACGATGGCATTAATACCACAATCACGTCTAACCCGAAAGTTCCTAACTACGAAGACGGGGAAATGAAAGAAACTGGCGATATAGAAAATGCGGCAGGCCAGCTCAAGGAAATTCACGAGTTCAGACAGGGTCTTCATGAGCGACACATTCAGATGATTGCCCTCGCCGGCACGGTGGGGACGGGTATTTTCCTCAGTTCGGGCCGTGCCATTGTGGAAGCTGGACCACTGGGTGCGTTCTTGGCGTACACAATTATTGGCGCTACGGTTGCGAGTGTCGTCTTCGGCGTTGGTGAAATGGGAGCCCTGGTACCTCTCAACGGCGGTGTTATTCGACACGCAGAGGTCTTCTGTGACCCCGCGCTAGCGTTCGCCAACGGGTGGAACCAAGTATACTCCTACATTGTGTCGATTCCGTCGGAAATTGTCGCTGCGGCTGTTATTATCGAGTTCTGGATCACTATCAACAACGCGATATGGATAACTGTGCTTGGAGCCCTCATGCTTTCGACCGCGTTTGTCTTTGTTCGCGTGTATGGAGAGCTCGAGTTTGGCTTTTCGATACTCAAGATCATGCTCATCATAGGCATCAACATCATGGCTTTGGTGATTACGCTCTTCAGGCTGGAAATGTGTTTAATTTGAGTGCTAATCCATTTTGACAGGTCATTACATGCGGAGGAGCCCCGAATAAGACGTCCATCGGATTTGCCTACTGGAAAGCCCCTTATGGCCCCTTCATCCAGTACCTGGGAGTAGGCGGGTCCCTCGGCCGATTTTTGGGATTTTGGAAGACATTCGACAACGCTCTTTTCGCTTACTCCGGTATCGAAAACTTCACCCTCGCTGCAGCCGAGACGCGAAATCCTCGTCAAGCTATCCCTATGGCTGCCAGACGTATCTTCATCCGAATTTTGCTTTTCTATGTGGTGACAATCTTCATGGTCGGTCTGGTTGTTTCATCTGCCGATCCGAATCTTTTAGGTTCGTCCGGGACAGCCTCGCAGTCCCCCTTCGTCATCGCAGCGCGCCATGCTGGTATCAAGGTCGTTCCCTCGATTATCAACGCAGTTGTTCTCACGTCAGCATGGTCCTCCGGAAACAGCAATATATTGGGTGGCTCCAGAATCCTATACGGCATGGCGACCCAGGGTTATGCCCCTGCTGTCTTCAAACGCATCAACCGATTTGGTATCCCTTGGGTTGCTGTCTCACTCTACGGTGTTTTCATGGCACTCGGATACATGAGTCTTTCCAGTTCGGCTAGTACGGTATTCACATGGCTACAGAACCTTGTCTCGATCTCTACGCTAGTGAACTTGATGTGTATCTGCATTGTCTACCTTAGATTCTACTACGGATGCAAGAAGCAGGGAATCGATCGCTTCAAAGAGCTCCCGTGGGCAGCACCTTTTCAGCCATACATAACATGGGTCTCCTTGACCGTGTACGTTATTTTGTTCTTCACCGGAGGCTTTACGACATTCATGCGGGGTCATTGGAGTACATCGACCTTTGTTTCGACCTACTTCAACCTGCCGTTCATCGTTATTGTATATTTTGCCTACAAACTCTGGGCAAAGACGAAGATCATCCCGCTGGCGGAAATTCCGATTCGGCCTTTTATCGAAAGCTGGCACAAAAATCCGGAGCCGATGCCGAAGCCGAAGCGCGGTCTTGCAAAACTCAATATTTTGTGGTCATGATTTGCATTATGTTGGGGATTAAATCCTGCGATATGTTTTCCTGTATGATACCCCATTCACCATGAACCTGACGTCGAAATGAGAGCACCTTGGAACGGATGCTGCCCGATTTCAAGCATTACTTTTGCGTTAGAGCGGCTATGAATTCAAAAAGATTACTGAGCTACAACTGCTCGGGACCACTAAAGAAAGACACTCTCGTCTCTAGTGTAACTTGAGTGAAATAATTTGGTTGAAAATAAATCGCCTTCCAAAAGAGCAGCCATTGCAGCGTTGAACCGTCCGGTGTTCAATGATTTTTCTTGTAGAAGTGCTTTTTTTTTTCCGCTTCCCTAGTAATTATACCCGGCTCAACGACTGGAACCCATCATCACTGTTTAATTGCGTGAAGATAAGTGACAACCTCAATGCTCAGAACGTTGTCACGGCGAAGTTGCTCCGCAGACTCGACAATCCATGTCTGGCAATCCCTTTGAATAACTTTCCTACCTGGTTTGGGCTAGGACATCCAAATATTAGCCTACATATCCCAGTGAAGTAAAAAAAGAGCCATGTATAGATTCTCCAGAGTGTGCTCAAAGAGAAGACACCCTTATAGCATGCATTATAGGCGCTGGGTGAAGGATTCAGGCATTAGAGACTCACCCCGTCACTGATTGTGTTCAGACTCTTTCCTGGAGCTTTGACCTCGTAAGCACTCCTCTCGAAGCGACAGACAGGTGCATTGTCGATTTTGTATTCTCCGCCGTTAAGCATCGCCTTCTCGTCAAAGTATTCTGCGTGGACCCATTGCAGCGGGACCCTTGTCGACGGAATGTCGTCGGTTGTTTGCAGGTTTTCACTGCGCTTAATTTCAAACTCGAAGCCACTTCTCACATTGCCAGTCGCGTGTATCTTCACGCCGATATCAGGGTCTGCGTGCGACCGAACAAAGTACGCCCAGTGATCTTTGAAAGGTGACCCGTTGTAGATCAGCAACTCGACCATAAAAGCGCCAGAGGGGCCTGTCGGCGATATCGCTGGCTTGGATATGGAAGTATTCATAGCGGATGGCGAAGTGGAGTACTAATACCAGATGGACAATCAAGCCTAATTTGGGTCTGGGTCTTGAATGACCCAGACCAAAAGCCCAGTTTAGACCCAATCGACCTAGTTTGTGCATAAATTAGGCCTTGGCATTCATAAACATACAAAGTCAGCATAATTATGCACATAAGTACCTAGTGTGTTTGCATAGTTTGTAACTCAGAGGATGTCTGCCTAGAATTGCCTTGAGTATCAGGCCTCAAATTTAGTGCATAGTTACATCAGATGCATCAGATATGACGGACTGCGACTATTTCGACATCTTCCAACATCAGCGACATTCAGACGCCCCACTCATCTTCAACAACATACATGTACCGAGCCTAGCTTTTAGCGGGACCAAAACATCTACAAGAATGGGTCGAAAATCTTTGCTGGGTACATGAATTGTTCGGTAAGAGATATCGACAGCAAAGGCAAGGGACCATTCACTACGCAAGGGCGAGCCACGTATCTAGTGACTACGACCAATGATATATCAAGCTTCAAGCTTATACATGGCACATGGCCTACATAATCATAATCAGTTTGTGTCGTCATATCTGAATCATTGCATACTCTGTCTACGTTTATAACGTAGAGATCCGAGAAGTGGTTACATCAACCTCCTGAGTAAGTTCGATGGATTGAAATAGTACAGCATTCCCACGTAAGGGGTGTTATAGCCTCACATGTACTACACGCATGTTGCAAACCCGGCCGCGAAAACTACTGTCTAAAGCCAGGTTGCACACCCAGAAACAAAAATACTTTTTCTTTCTCCCACTGTCATTCTTGACGGCATATACATTTCAGAATGAAGAGCGATAATTTCAGTCACAGCAGGTCTGAAAGTCGTGTATATCCAGCACGACTCAAGAGATCGATAATCTCATGGATCAGGCATCAGCCCATATTATCCGGATTCATGATATTTGGCTGCGCAGTTCTCCTGATTCTAAAATTCTGTCATTTGGATGCTTATCGCTCAGTCCAAATTGCGGATGAAGCTCTGGGCACGAGTACGAAACTGCACTATGAAGCTCGATGTGGCCCTATGCTAATGTCAGTAGAACAATCAGAAGAGGCAGAAAGAACCGCGGCGTTATCTGAACTGGTTAAGAAAACCCAAAGCTACAATGCGACCACCACAAAGGTCGCTTTAGTAATGTCCAAGACACGCTCAGATGACTTAAGATGGCTTCGTGATTATCTTCAAACACAGTAAGTAAATAAGTGCCAAGGTTGCAAGAAACCACATTAATTGAATTTCCATGACCAGTATCGACAACACTCCGTTCATTTACACCATGGACCAAAAGCCCGAGACAGATCTACTCGTTGCACACTCCTCTCGCGGCCGCGAAGCCTCATCCTATCTTTCTTTCATTGTCGACCTATACGACGAGCTTCCCGAGTACTCAATTTTCCTCCATGCCAACCCCGAACAGTGGCACAACGATCTGTTTGGCCCCCACACAAGCAGCGTTTTGCACAGCCTGCGCCGTGAAGCTGTGGATGCCATGGGATATTTGAACCTGCGCTGTACGAATAACCCAGGCTGTCCGATTCATGTCAATCCCAACAGCCCCACGCAAGCAGATATTGACAAGAATGATGCTCGTGCAAACTTTCCTACTATATATAAAGACATATTTGGGGAAGAAGCGCAGGTTCCGGAACACATTGGGGGTATTTGCTGTGCTCAGTTTGCGGTCAGCCGTGCACGCATCTGGCAGCGACCCAAAAGCGATTACATCCGTATGCTTAACTGGATGAATGAGAAAAGTGTGCCGCTTGTTAATGACTACGGTGTTGGGTGGGTGTTTGAAACTTTGTGGCATGTGGTGTTTGGTATGGAAGGGGTACAGTAAGTTTCTTCTGAGAGACAGTCTTGCTCACTACGGGATATTGACGACTATGTCTTCGTCTTTAGTTGCCCTCTCTACGAGCAATGCCGGTGTGATAATTACGGATGGGTAAGTGGGAATTAACGTGACTTGAGCATGGCTTCATACTTACCTCCCTAAATAGTGTGGACCTTTACCATCAGGCAAAACTCTCACGGCAATTGCGGCAATATAAAAGAAGCAGCTGAATAATTGCCTTAACTATCCAGGAAGGGACACGCTCTTTTGATACTCATGAACTCAAATTCGTCATTTTTCCTATGGGCTGATATAGCGTAACTGTAGGTTGGCTTACGGATTTCGTTGTACAAACTCGCCGAAAAAAGCAGAATACGATCGATGATAGCATAAGCCAAGTCAGACTCGGCGTTACTGGTCCTTATTTCCATTCTCCGACTATCTCCAGACCGCGGGGCTGTAGTCCGATAACTCCGTGGAGGCCATGTATAAATGTATAAACGAGGTCTGCGCGACCTGTTAGTCAAGAACTAAGACCATTTTTATAATCATATCTTTCAACATGTCCTCGAAACATATCACAAAAGTTGCCATTGTCGGAGTAGGTCTAGCACCCTATGCCCTGCATTTTGCCGGTCCCGCTTCGAGGAGCAACTGCTGACAATCACCAGGTCACTGGCCGCATTGGCGGAGCCTTTGCTCAGTCGCTTCTGCAAACAGGGCAGCATACAGTCACAGCCCTCACCCGCGAAGACAGCCAGGCAAAACTTCCTGATGGAGTTCGAGCCGTTCGAGTCAAGTACGACGATGAGGACTCGCTTGTAAATGCCTTGAATGGCCAACAATTCCTTGTCATTACTCTGAGCGCCCAAGCCCCCGAAGAGCTGCATGCTAGGATTACCGCAGCTGCCGGAAAGGCTGGTATTCCTTACATCATGCCAAATGCGTACGGATACCCTATCAACCCCGAGGGCGTGAAAGATGACGATTCATTCGGAAAGCGCATTCTCGGACGAATCAGTGATGCTCAAAATGGTGTCTCGTCCTCAGTAATACTATCATGTGGGTTCTGGTACGAATGGAGCCTGGCAAGCGGCGAGCAATGGTTCGGCTTCACGATCAAAGACCGAAAGGTCACATTTTTCGACGAGGGCACTCGCATCATTACCGTCAGCACTTGGGACCAATGTGGTCGCGCGCTGGCTGCCCTCCTCAGCCTACCGGAGTCGGGATCAACCCCTGCGCTTGTCGACTTCAAGAACAACGAGGTCCGGATCAATAGCTTCCGCGTCTCGCAACGCGATATGCTTGACAGTCTGCATCGAGTCTTGGGCACCACAGACTCTGACTGGGAGATTACTCATGAGAGTGTCACGAAGCGCCTTGCAGACGGCGCCAATGAGTTGTCTCAGGGGAACTTTATGGGTTTCCCTAAGATTCTTTATGGTAATGTATTTTTGCCAGCCAACAAGGAAGCCGATTTTGCAGGGATAATGGAGATGGCAAATGATACACTGGGGCTACCTAAAGAGGACTTGGATGAAGCGACTCAGAGGGTGGTCGATATGGTGGCTGCAGGATGGAGCCCTTTCGAGGGAACTGATCCCACCCATGTTCTATCCAGATCAGTTCCTGCTGATATAAGTACATAGTTGTGCTATAACTAAGCTTGCCACACTGTAGAAATGTGATTTACTATGAAGGCTAGTCCAGATATTGTTCTCCCGAACAACCTTGGAACCTTGGAAGCTCTGTTCAATGACGTCATCGTACGGTTGTTTCTTATCGATAATCTAATCGTCACCTTTCCCACGATTCCAAACTCATTCTTTTCCATCCTTGATACTAATTCTATACGAACCATGTCCGAGAAGATCAAAGATGCAGTGCTTGCCGAGGTCAAGAACAGTCAAGCAATCGCCCATGACGTGATCACGTCTGGCGCGTACTTGTATCCATTTAAGGTAAGCAACTATGCCCTCAAGCTCTTAAAGGGGTGCTTCCCGACCATCTCTAATTGCAATAAATGGATCTTCCCAGGGAATTGTCTATTTTGCAGCCCACAAAGACCTCTGGCGCCCTTTTATCTCTCGCGCTGGCCGAACCATTACACTAGGAGTAGGCGTCACGACCGTCATGTTCTTCTTCACGTACGTGCCGCAGATGGCCATCATGGCCTTCACCAGTGGCCCGTTCGCTGCTATTTCCGCAGCGATCCTCGTTCTCGGCGAAAGTTCCGCCATAACAAGCGTCCTCTCGCGCTCATTCCTCATCGAAGATACCTTGATCGACACCTTCGATGGTACCCTAGTCGCGCGTGATCAGGAGTCACTTGTAGCACAAGGACGCCAAATGAAGCCCCGCTCGGGAGGGAGAGATGCGATGGCTAGATTGGGTAAGATCTTCTCGCGGCCTCTCGCGCGGCTGAACCCCCGGGCGCTGCTGCGATCATTGCTCTACCTGCCCCTGAACCTCATTCCTGTGGTCGGAACAGTGTTGTATATCTTCATGCAGGGGAAAAGAGCAGGACCGATACTCCATGCTAGATATTTCCAGCTCAAGGGCTGGGATTCCACGACGCGAGAGGAATGGGTGAAGAAAAACCAGGGCGCGTACACTGGGTGCGTAAACTCCATTTTTCTTTCCGAGTACTATCCAGTAAAATACTGACTGTTCTTCAGACTTGGAATTGCAGCCTTTGTTTTGGAAATGGTTCCATTTGCCTCGATCGCATTTTCGTTCACGAACACTGTTGGCGCGGCTCTCTGGGCTGCGGATTTGGAGAAGGCAACTAAGTAGCCATATGTGGCAGACTCAACTAACCGTGAAATATGTCAAGCCCAGGGGTGGATTCAGTATTAGTACTCTTTAATTAGATCTGTAAATGATAAGATCAATCGATTCTATATTTCCAAGGCTGTGAAACGCAAGGTGATAGACTCTGTCAAAGCTTCAAAGTTGGTTCCAGGCAGGCATATCCGTAGTTGTACCGAAGCCTGGCATAGCTTCATCTAGAGAGCTATGTATACCACATTGCCAATGAAAGTGTTGTAAAGGAATCAATACGTAAGAAATGCTGAACCGAAAATCTATTTATTCGTCATTATTGTGGGGGTGGGGTTATAGTGGGGGTTGAGGTGGGTCAGATGTGAATAGCTTCAAATGATCCCAAGGAAGGAAAAAAAAGGGCCCTAAGGCCTCCCCAAGGTTCGTCGACATCAGATAGCCCAGGGACAGTTTCCTCATTGGCTAGGACGCGCCTCGCTCAGTATATGAGACATCAGAAAGCCTACTTTTTAGGGTGGACTTCCTGTCGTCAGCCCGTAACTCACAGTTCTTCAACCCGAACTAGCCGTGGATCGAACGCGCAACCTAACATCACCCTGCTCCAGGAACAGGGCGCATCCCATCTGAGCCATGGGGGTTGGGGGACATAGTATCTGCCTTGACCTTTCCATTTATCCTCACTTCTTATCGTTCCTTCCTCAGGCAGAAACCCAGGAACGCTCTTGCCTGAGGGCAGTCCCTTGCCAGCCCCTTCCTGCCTATTTGAGATCGAGTGGTGCCTTCCAATAGTCGCCCAGTTGCAAGTCATGGCCTACTCCAATCCGCAGGTACTGACCAAACTCAATGATCTCCACAATCCTCCCAATCCTCCCAATCCTCCTCGTGGTCCTCTTGGATGCTCAAAGCATCTCCAATAAACTGGACCAAGGACTCCAAGAATACCTTATTTCGTGGGACTTGATGTGCCCCCTCAAAAAAGCACAAAGCTATATTTGTGCTTGAATCACGAAGCCTTAGCGATTCAGTTTCAGCGACTATTACATCCATGCTGGCTATAGCAAGGAAGATCGGTGTCTCAATTTTCGGACTATACAAGTCGTTCAAAAGAGGATCTCTCAATGCAAACCCACAGATCGCAACCACAAACTTCAAAGGGGGGTGATCCGTCTAAGGGAAAGGAAGTCAGCCACCACGCTACCACCTGGGCACATTCTAGGTCAACTATATTTTCCCCAACTTACGTTGAATTGAAAATCACCGATTGAGTATCTTTTCTCCAAAAGAGAAGCAATTATAGCACCCGTAGCGGCATCCGAAGAGAACCCCATGACCCCGAGGAATGGTCCATTTTTCTCAAGATAACGGAAGAGATCATTGACAGACTGTTCAAGGCCCCCGATACGGCCAGTCAGAGATTCGCCATGTCCCCATGCCCACAGGTCATTGCTCTCTCCCGGGGGTTGATCAAGTTTAACAGGCCATGTGCCTGAAGGGTAGTGAAACTCGACCTCGTCAACGGGCTTTGAATTTGCATCTTGCTGCAGAGCTTTGAGAACAACATCTCTTACTTGAGGCTTTAGGAATCCGGTCTTGCATTCGAGCATATGTCCGGACTGGGCGTGGCCTTTGAAAGTGAATGAGTCAGATTCATACTTCAAAGTTCTATATGATAATTCTGTAGAAACTAGGGGTATGTTACCATGTAGCATTAAGATTTTTGGACATGATGACGCAGTCGATTGGGATGTTGGATTCATCATGTTGATAAATGGGCAGACTGAGAGGTATTGGAATGTGGGAGTTGCCCTTTTATCTTTTTGTGCCTCTCGATATCAGAGTAATCGTCCAACTTATAAACAAATATAGGCGATTCTAACGGTCAGTAATGTATATGGGGCATTGGGCTAGGTGGGTTACACAACATTAGTACATGTATATGACGCTGAATCTACTAAAACGTACATAAATCGAGACACAGAGAAGAATCGAGAATACCAGGATTTCAAACGAACAATCGGTGTCATTTCTAACAGAATGCTAGCAAAATTAATTGTGTTATCTATCTATGTGCAATGACCAATAACAACCAATAAAGCATAGCAATGAGCTTGCATCATGTAGGAGAATTGAACTTGATCTTCTAACTAGTTGAGCGGAAAAACATATGAGAGATAACCAACGACAATATGACTTGTTGTAGCCATTCTTTTGCCGCGACGGCGAAACAGTACAATGCGTTCGCAACGGGTGATCTTCTATCGTTCTTTCGCGATTCGTCATATTGACATTAATCGATGCTTGATTGTAAGTAAGGTCTTGATCTCATGACGTGACTTTGGGAATGATATCCGTTGCGAGCCTTGCTCACTCGGGTTTATCCTCAAGTAATTCTAGTTGAGAGCTTGAGTGTGTAGATTGCCTAATCTAGTTGTGTGCTTTTGTCTGAGGTCATATATGGAACACTTTGGGCTTGGGATAAGTAAGGGGAATAAAGCCAAGATTCTAGGGTAACACAATATGCGAGTTTGTCTACGTTCGGACTAGCCTCGGCGAATCAAATCTAGGAAGCGCTGATGAGTGTATTGCAATGACTATGTACATATGTACTTGGGCGGAGAAGTTCACTTAATCCGCATGTCTCCATCCTCTCTAAGCCGCTCAATCCCACCTATCCTCGATTCATCGAGCTTTCCCAACCCCTGGGTTAGAACCTGCGCTTCGTGAAGATAAGAAAATTCAACTTGATCTCTTGTGGCTTCCATTCCTAGCCAAGGAAATCAATCCCTCCAAGGTTCCATTCACATAACTTGCACATGTCACCAGTTCATACAGCTTGTCCGGCAGGTGCTATTCCAGAACTTTCTCAAATTCAATAAAACAAAGATAATCCGGTAACGCCAAGTTCGCAAACCTCTCACGAGGAAATGGTGATGTCTCGCCCGTTTTTTTGTATCCACGACGCGAATACCACGAGATCAGCTGCTGGCGATTCGAAAGGGCGTTTAATTCCAGAGTGGTCACACCCCAAGTCCGTTGACAATAGTCCTCAGCGTAAGCCAAGACCTGTCTCCCAACGCCGGCACGCTGTTGGCTTGTATCGACGGCAAGCATAGAAAGACGAGCGTGGTTTATGTCGCGTTTGGAGGTCCCAATTGAGCCGACGAGGGTATTTTCATTGTCGCTTGCCATCAAAAAGACACTGTCCGGTTTGGTAATCATGGCCAAAATCTCGTGGACATCTAGGCGAAAGCTCGACGAGAGACCTAGATCATCTGTCCAGCCTTTTCTGCTGTCCTCGGCGCGGAACGCAGATTCCACCAACTGCTGGAGTTGAGGCGCGTCCGCTTCGGTCGCGACACGGAAATTGAGTTCGTTCATTTTGGGCTGGAGAGATATTCAAGATGATCGATGTTCGAATCCGTGATCATACCGGGAGATTTGGTATTTATGTCGTTTGTTAGTCTGAAATCAAGCCATGTAGCAGGGCGCGACTTTGGCGGAAAATCCCGCATAGAGCGTCCGGTAGACCTCCCTTATTGGGTGTGGTGGCCTTTCGCGTAATAATGCCTCCATTCCCGCACTTCTCTAAGTGTGCAAAAGAGAATTGACAATTCCCTCGTAGAAATACTTATTGATAGAGGATAAGGTGAGAGAATCCTACAAGGACATACAAACGCTCGGACCACATCATCCTATTTTGGAGTCATCGGACCCATATGTCCCTCAGTTCTGCGGACCCTCTGAATTTCCGGTCTTGTCGATATGGAGAAAACGAGCATTTCGAAAAAAAATATATATCATCCTTAGGAACCTCTGCGGGAAGCCAGCTGCACGATGAGCTACCTCCTTCACCCGTCATGTTGATTGTGGACTCCTATCCCAATAACCTCGTTGTCAAATACCTCCTGGCCCCGATTGCCAAGCATATTTTCCTATGAGCAAATAAATACCTACCATTGGTGATGATTGCTAAATGTATTGGGAATATAGAACTATCTTTGCACTCCTAGCTTTGCTCTTTGGCTCTCTCCCGGTGTGTGGCCATTGGAACGCCGAGGAGGTTTGCGCTCGGAGATTCAACTATCTGGCATTTTTCATTGCGGTGGGACTATTAAGCTTGAAGGGATATGCCACTTACCTTGGGCACAAGCTTGAAAAGGGACGGATGGTCTCAACTTAGGTAGTTCTGATCTTTGCTTGTACGCTGGAATCAATTTGACTGTGTCCTACAAACCTAATGACTTTATCGTTGCTGCTGCAAATTTGTATGAAAGAACAAATGCAACGAGTATTGCAAACATAATTCCGATGACCTGGGGAACCCATACTCGTGTGATTCGGATACGCTACAGCAGCGGGGTATGTAGCTACAGGCTAGTCACGGGGCTTACCGCCCACGTGAGGGTACCACTCGGGATCTACTTCGACGATCATGCCGATGGGTCAGTGTTCATTCACCAACACTGGTACATCCAAAAGGCGCTCTCCGACTTTGGCACAAAAGTGTCTCTCTCAAGAAAGTGCTATAGCACGAACCTCCAGTATGACGACGGCAGCGGTATTCGGTTGCACGGGAGCAGTAGGGTCTCAGATCCTGGCTACCCTCCTCGCGTCAGATGCATTTTCGAAAGTGAAGACCATTTCCAGAAGGCTCCCGAATGCGCATGCCGATAAGCTCGAGGCACTAGAGGAAAGCGATACCTCAAAATGGGGAGGCATGATCTCATCTCTGTCCCCCAAGCCATCCGTGGTCTTTAACGCGGTCGGCACTACCAAAGCAACAGCAGGCAGCATCCAGAACCAGTGGAAGATCGACCATGATTTATGCGTGGAGAACGCTCGAGCAGCTAAGAAGGCGGGCGTGAAGACGTACGTTTTCATTTCTAGTGGAGGCACCAGAAGCCTCCTCTGGGGCTGGGTTCCATACTCGAAGATGAAGGTTGGCGTCGAGGATGCCATCATGGAGCTTAACTTTGAGAATGCTATCGTTCTGAGACCTGGGATGATTATAGGGAGGGAGAAATCCAAGTCTTTTCTTTTAGAAAAGTTTGTGGAAGGCCTGAAGAGGCTTGGCCAGGGTATCCAGGACAAAGTTGGTATGGCTATGCTGATCACACGAATGTTGACAAAGATCCAGAGCTAATTGGCTCGAGCAGGTCAAGATCAAACGACTATTGGTAGAGCTGCTGTAGCAGCTGCTCGTATGGCTGAGGAGGGCAAAGCTCCGTCGAGCTTTTGGTTTTTGGAACAGGCTGATATTGTTAGGCTCGGCAGAGATGAGTGGAAGGAGTAAGACGTGTTATAGTTCGAGTATATTGCTTTTCTAATGTAGGAATTATTTGTGTGCAAAGAGAAATGTAAAAAACATTTAACAACTCATAAATGACACATATCATCTATTTATGTACATCATCATCAGGAGTCCTGTACATCAGGCACTGGCCGAGAAATGAATATTGGCATGGTATCAGTAATCATCAACAAGTAAAAACAAACATCACATGAAGGTATATATTAGAGAATAAAAAGGGAGTAAGAGAAAGATCACAGTCTGAAAGAGCCAATGACACCGGTATGGAGACATCAAAAGCAATGCCAGGAGAATGAAACTAAGGAAGCCCGAGAAGTCGGGAATGCCTAGGCTGGGGAGCCACGTAAGGACTCAGACGGATCAATCTTTTTCGATGAAAAGAAAGTCCGATAACCATGCCCGCTGAGCCGACTCTGCTGGGGAGGATTTGGGGAGTTGACCGCGGGAGTCCATTTTTATATATGCGTGTGAACAATTCCTCAATGGCCGCAATCACATCTTGAGATCATTGACGTAACCAAGGAATTCCCTCTGATCATCGCAAATACGAGCATACTCCAAGAGAAGTCGGTATGTGTAGATCTCCATGTCCTCCCGACGCAGGACCTTCTCTCCCCAAGCTTGCCCAGCGAGGGCAATCTTACGGGCTTCCTTGTCACGGCCGCCGAGGAAATAAGACATAATGCCATAAATGTCAAGGTAGGTGGTATCCATGGGCACGAAGTGTACCCAAGGAATTAGTCGCGAGTCGTGCCACTCTTTGTAAATAGTAGCCTTGATAGGGAGGGAAGTGGACAACATGAAACCGCGGTACCGTCCACTGAAGGAGTTCCCGTCAAGGTCGGGCAGATACTTGAAGTTGTACATATCCTTCATTGCCATTCCAGGTGCGACCTCGAAGTAGGGATCGAGATACGGGCATGTCGGGTCCGTTTCATTATAAGGTGTGCAAACCAGGTGGTTGAAGCCCGTGTCAGCATGCTCTGAGAGAAGCTGCGGGATAAATCCGTCATCCTTCAACTTGTAGTCGGCATAGTTTGGAAGTCTGAAGTTGATGCCGTGGCTGTAGTTCTTCTCGGCCTGAGCTACTGATGTCGCGTTCATCATCGACATGAATCGGTGTCTTTGGAAGCCCGTCCAGTTGGGCTCTCGAGCCCGTCCGCCAGTAGCAGCACCTCGCCACAGAGCCTTGTTCGTTTTCGATGCCCAGGGGCCGCCGTGCTCCTTCTCTCCACCGGAATAATGCTCGTTCTGAGCCCAGTACATCGCTGCGGGAAGAAGAATTTCATTGTTCATCGGGAGCTTGGACCCGCCAAACAATGGCATCAGCTTGTGCGAGGTTGAAACAGAGATGGGCTCAAGGAAAGTTCCATGCAATACTTGCATCTCTGGGCGCACACACGGGTCCTTCAACAACGTAAAGTTCGATACATAACCGTGGTACGACATTCTCTCAAAATTGTCATATTCCCAAGGAGGAGTACTGAAATCAACCTTGGCCAGGGTGCTGGTGCGTGCGGGGCTTCCAGGTGGGCAGCCAACCCGAGCCATCTCCCAGTAACCTCCCTCGCCCGGAACTGCAAATCCAGGATCATAAGATTCCAGGTCTTCGTTATCCCAATCGGTCAAAGACATGTATTCGGGGATAACACGGCTCGGTTTCGTTATCACGCGATTCGCCTGCTCCTTTTGTATGTACTCGTTGATTTCCTCCCAAGGCACAACCAGCCGGGTTTCATCCATGACATTGATTGGCATATCGAGATCGGGTAGTCCGTCCTCCAATTTCGCGACCAGATCATACCACGAGTTCATCCAATCTCTTGGCTCATCAGTTTTCAATATCGCGGTTTTGTTGCGGACAGTTATACGGGTCGGGATGCTTCTAGCTTGTCGACGCAATTCCTTCGGCTCGAGAGCCCAGTACGGAGTCAGGTCGTGATAGATCTGATCAAAGAATTCTTCAATAACCAATGAATCTTTTGACTTTGCAAACTCGTACCATTCTCCAAATCCAGGAGGCGGATGTCTCCCACGGCGCGCTCGATATTGATCTGCGGCAGTTTGAAGATCGTGCGCTTGTGTTTCCAGGAGTTCGTGTAGATCGGTCTTTGCGGTATCGATCAGAGCATCGATGGGGTGACTGCTATTGTAGCCATTCCCGGCATAGAAGATTGGCGACACTAAGGCGTCATCATGGCTGGGCAAAAGCCAGATAAGGGCGAGGATAGAGAAAACTGCGAGCACCGCGACTCGGCCTGCGCGCGAATTGAATGTCGTCATCATATATGGCATCCTGAACGCGGGCATTCTCTAAATAGTCTTTGCTTGAGTTTGTATGAAGTTCGTCCGTGATAATCGCAAGCTGGCAGCTCGATGCGATCATACCGCCCCTAGGATTAATTTCCGGTGTGGGGTACCTCGTCGTGATGATTAGGGTTTATGTTATAACAAAAGGGGCGTACGGGTATAGGAAGTTCACCCGTTCATATTCAAAAGGGTCGTTGATCAGGACGAGGAGAAGAAGAGAGAAGCGCAAGACAGAGTGTCAAGAGAAAGCAGATTCAAGCTCGCTATCTGACGGGAAACACAGCCATACTTACCTAACCGCAATAGGAATCCTCGTCAAAGAAAGCCTGAGCGTTGTGGGTCACTTCCAGGGTTGGAGGGATCCATCTGGTCACTTTTAAGATAGAGATCGTCCACTGTGCCCCGTGTCCAGTGGAGACCACGTTCTCTGCAACTCTTATTTGCTCTTATTTGCTCTTATTTGATCTTATACCGATATGCTATGCAAATATATGGCAATTCAAAGCACAACATATTCCTAGCTAGACATGAAAGATCAATCTAAATTATAGTACCGAACCAATTGAATTCGTCCGGCGGTTGGACCTACGGTTGGATGACCTCATAGAGTTTATCGGTGCAGATAAACTCAGTTTCCGGTTTTCCATTTTTTGGTTCTTTGGAAATGCTATGCAGTCATCGTTTTGCCTTTGAATGGTCCATGGTTCCTTTAAAGTTAATATGCAAGAAGGTTGCACCGACTCAACGGCTCACGGGTCAGTGAAGACCCTTCTGCCTCAGGCAATATATTTAGGGCCTGAGGCAGCACATTGCATCAATTGAGTGCAGGATCCACAATATGCTCTAAACTACTTCGGGTATAGCGCCATTTGAGTGACATTCTCGTCTTTACTTTACAGTGACACATTGGATAACGGGTAACTGGATGGCTTGAGCCGTCGTTTAGGTGGAGGCTGAAAATAGGCACCCAGCGGCGGCTCCTTCCTGGAGTCTCTACCTCACCGCCTCTATGTCGCTTATACACCCTGCGATTCTCTCCAATGATCCTAGTTTCTCCGTCAAGTCTCTCACTGAGAAAGGAAAATGGAAGCCCTAGAATCGCGCAGCCAGAAAAGCCAGCAGAGCAAGCACGGCCACCTTATTCAAGACTACGATGAGCGGTCGAGCTCATCCAATTCTTTAACCAGCGATGATGAAAATTGGTACCCTGGTGACGGTATTTGTCCGCCTGAGGATCAGTTCCAGGCATGTCGCCAAGCCAGTCTACACTCCTGGAGCCAAGCGGCATCCAGGTCCGATGGAGCATCGAAGCCCCTAGATATGCATTTGCAGGCATTTCTAAGTCTGCTGAAGCACTTTCCCGATTTCTTCCACCAACCCCCCGAGAACGTCGCCTTGACAGGTGGAAAAAAGTCCCCGCTCGTCCTACGGTCATCTTTGCATATTCAAACTACGGATAGCCCCCACTGCTGCCAACAATGGAAGCCTATTGATTATCTCCAATGTCTTGGGTTCCCGAAGCCCTCTGTCTACAAAACGATCGAAGAACCAGTATGCAGTGTCACGCTTGCAACACAGGAACTACGACCCACATATCTCACAAATATCATCTTGGCTTGGTCGTATATCTTATCTTCCCGCTGGGTCGAAATCATGCAGTCTGCTGGCAAGGATTGTGCTTTTCTTCATACAAGTGGCGATTCGATGACTGAGAACTTCTGGGAAGTGGTCACACAAGGTCGTTGGATAGCTCGAGTGAAGAGAGGACAAGCTAACTCATACTCACCGTGGATGCTACAAGGCAAAGCCGAAAGTCACAAAAAAAGGTATCTCAATCAGCACTCTCGCATTGCATGTAATTTTGCTGACATAGTATATAAACAGCTACGAATGGGTTCGATTATTACCAAATTCATCGGTTGCTTTCCACATTCTCTTAGACTTCTGCATTTCAGATCGGCTCGAAAGAGAAATGCTGGTTGGATTTGCTGTTATACTACTTCTTCCATCGCGGAATATACTAAGCCCAAAGTTACCTCCACCTCTAATGATTTCTCGGCCCCCAAACCACTCTGAAACAGACCCTACCGCATTCCACGAGGTATTCCGAACGATCGATAAATGGATGACTCTAAGTGCAATTCAAGATGCCCTTGACTCGTTGCTCTGCAGCGCATTTTTTGATCCAACCATCCCGTGCAACTTAGTTGGCTCAGAATCTTTGGGTATCAGACAGGCTCTCTTCTCATCCGCCAAGCAAGACTATCAGAAGCTGCTAGATGCAATTTCATGGAAAACCCCTCACTTAAGTATCTTATGGTATTCTCTTACAATTATTGGCCAGGCCTCACCGCTTCTGAACATGTCGCTCAAGGGCCTACCTCCCATCTGTCTGTCTTGTTTCTGCCATTTGGACAAGTACAATCCAAACATTTCTACAAGTGGTGTACCACCCCTATTGTATGACCAAGACATCAATTTCCCGAGCGAAAGAGTTCCAAATGTCTTTCTATTGCCGACCAGAGGCCCCGATACCGTGGAGCGTTGCCCCCCCCTTTTGGGCGTACGGCGAAAAAAAACCTCAGTCTTGAGATTTCCCTTCACAATGAACACAAACATATACCTATGTCATGGGCGAATTTCTGGGTTCTACGTTCAGGCGAAAAGATTCAGGCGAGCGAAGATTACACGCTTGAACCAGGTGTCTTTCAGATTGCGCAATCTCTTGATACTTGTGGATTTCACCACCCAGATCTCAAGTAAGTTACAACTAATTGGCTGTTATTGTTCTATATTGACATATAAGATCGAAATGCCAAGAATACAAGGATGCAGGCGACCAATCCTGCAGCGCGACGTCTCGCCTCTTCAACTGGCATAGAGATTACGACGATGGCCTTTGGCTTGAAGATGGGACTTTGAAAATTGAACACATGACTGCAGAATCATCCGTGGATTGTTAATCCTTTTTACAGTGCTGACCAGTGTAATGCTTTGGAGGACAATAACTGCAGTCCGTGCTTGGATTACATCTTGACTTGGATTAACGAAGTCCGAAGCTATTGCCACCCAGACATTCAATCGGGGATACCGTGATAATTTGCCCAGATTTTTAGATCATTAGAGCGCTCCAAGATTCCGTTTCAGGCGAGACTATTTTCCCTTGAACACACTGCGAACGCACCAGATTACATTTAGAGATCATTTGCAATCACAAAATCGGCTTTAGAGTAGTTCGACCTGTGAAGAATATACTGAAGATGGCTTTAGCATTTTATAGATTCCAATACTTGCATGAACCCATTTATTCGTTTTCTCTCACTCGAGTCTCAAAATATACGCATGCGGCGTCAAGGACCTAGTCATCACTGGGTCCTTGAACTACTCCTTTTTCCCTCTGGGACATCCCTATGGGAGATTATACTCCATTTAAATATACAACTGCACTCAAAGACATACATAGCCAAAAGATAAATCAGTTGACATGTTGATAAGGCGATGCCAAGCAGGGGGTTGCAATAGGCATTTCATATCAGGGACTGCTGCCACTCGTTTTACCGCTGGAAGTATCACCGCCGGCAGTGGCCGTGACTAGATAATCCTCTATCTGCCGTGAAGCTACATCGGGTTGCTTTCGACTAAAATCAAGGTCGTCTTTAAGTGTAGAATGATCCCTGCACCCATAGCACATTCGATATGTCCAATTATCGGACCGATTGAAACAACCACCGGTGGTTTGACAGCGTTTCCATCTATTCTTGCAGCGACGGGCCGGATACGCTGCTGTGCTATGTTCATTGTTCATATGATCACTGACATCACAACGGCCTTTCAAACCCGAATTAGTCGACATTCCTGGTCGAAAGTAAACACGAGTGGGAAGGATTGACTATTGAAAAAATACCGTGAGTAATTGAGGAGTCAAGTGAAAGCGAGAGTAGAAGAATCGTGTACTTAGATAAATCCGAGGTCAGGGCAAATAGGCAGAGATCCATTCTCAGGGCTTCAAGGCCGCCAATTTGTGTCGAGAAGATCTCTGGATGTGGAGTTAAGCTTGATCAAAGATTGAAGATAGATTGGGGAATGTGAGGAAAGGATCGTGAAGATATCAAAGATTAACAACGATTACAATGGGGGCTTGGGCTAGAAAACCACAGAAGTGATGGCCTGTAAATGGAGGCCATCATTACCTTTACATGCCTTTCAAGTATAGTAAGTATGCTTCCTGCTCCGTAATAATTTGATAGCCCTTCAAGGACGGAAAGAGAAAACGACATAGAATTTCCATCGTTATTCTATCGAACAATTAAGCAAGTGTGAAGTTGGACATGGGAGATATAAAGCTCACCCTTAAAATCGCACCTATGTCACTTGGTTGTTCATCACGATGTTCGCCAAACACTACAATATTTACATTTGGTGCGATCCCTTGCCCCGTCCTGCTCAGATGGACAGGTGGGCATGCGGGCAGGTGGCCCGAGCGGCCGACAGCTGATCGAATGCTGAAATGGGACCGCTAATTTTTAGCGCCTCTTGGCACAGAGGAATATCTATTAATCCGGGTTCCGAGAGCTCAGCGAATGCTCGACTTCAGCGAATGTTGGGATTTGTTTTAATCTAGCATAGTTAGTTAGTTATCGGCTTCTGACTTTATGACTAATTATCCCATAAACATAATACTGTAAATAATGATCACGGGGTCTTTATGAACGTCTATTATAAGCTATGAAGACATCCTAGCGTAAAGAGAGATTTCAACCTTCGCCAAGACCCTCTGAGCAGATCGAATGTTGAAAAGCGGATTAATATATCTTCCGGCACACTAAATTAGCGGTCCCATTTCAACGTTCGATCAGCTGTATGCCCTCCCATTTCAGCATTCGATCTGTTGTATGCCCCTGAGGTCAGGTCCATAACTTTGTCATCCATAATATGCTGACAAAGCAGGCCTCGGCTCTAACCTTATTCAGCAGAGTGGGTCCAATCTCGGAATAACCCTTGGACAAGGCCACTCTGATTCGTATTGATTCTGCATGAAGCCAATTCGGGAAAGCGTCGGGAAAGTGGGCACTAACAGCATGTTGCTGATAGCATACGCACACATCCATGTGGTCTTACATACGGCAAACTTCGGAATCATTCTCACTGGACACGCACGTTCACCCTAGTTCGCCGCGGAGTTATGATTGCTCCACTCGATACGAGGACTGCATACAGGCGTCCAATATCATTATTGGGCCGCGAAAGGCCGGACCCCTCTGCATGCAATATCCCGGCTGCTTACCACTGGGGTCAAGTTTCCAGCAACAATATGATCAACACTCCGCAAGGTTGAAAAGGGCAGGATAATTCGTGCTTGACTCGGACCAAGCCAAATTCGTATAGCATCCAATGGCTACAGCTCACGACGAGGGCGAGTATAATTTGCAGGAGGCATGGGACAACGCGTGCGCGTCCTTTGCACAGACAACCAAAATCGACCTCACTACAGCGCCGAAATTCTCTCTCGATGAAGTCCTTGATCAAATTCGTTCGAAGCAAGATGACGACGACGAGAAAAACGATAAATACAAAGCTGCAAAAGATGTGATTGGCAAGACTTTGAAATTTGTCATGCTTCTGGGTGGGATCGCTGCCCAGGGCGCAAGCATGGTAAGTAGCCATCGACTTCAAGAGTAATGTTGCTGATAGTAATGACTTAGATATTTGGGCCCGCTGATCTCTGCTTCAATGCAATTTCATATCTGGTTGACACTGGGGCGAAATTCAAACGCATCTTCAGCAGCCTGGCGGAGCTGTTCCGCCGCATCTCCGACGTGCTAGAGCGGTGCAAAATCTATATGCGCTTGCCCGCGGACGCGGTTGATGTCGCACTCCGCAAGATTATCAATGATGAGCTAATATGTTTTGTCGACATTTGCGCGTTGTCGATCAAGGTTCTCAAGGGTCACAAGGTCTTCATCGCGCTCAAGGTATTTACCCTCGGCAGCGACGAAGGCGTAAGCGACCAGTTGGATCGCCTTACCACCCTGGTTGAGCGCGAGGCTCAGATGCGGGCAACACTAGGGTTTGTGTCACAGAAGACGAGCGAGAAAAACATTATCGAAAGTAGGGATGGTACTAGAAAGATCAACGTGACAGTCGATAGGCTGCTCAACTTTGAGAACAGGAGGGATGCAGCCACTGCCTCAAAGAAGCTTCTGGAGAGTATCGATTTCAGTCTTGACAATCCTAGCAAGGCTTTCACAGCCGTTCAAACTACCTTTCAGCACCGCTTGAGTGACCAAGTTCAGGGGAGCGGAAAGTGGCTTCGAAGTGATCCACGGTATATGGCGTGGACATCACCCGGGAGTTTGTCGTTTTCGGTCCTCGGCATCTCTGGAGACGAGGGGCATGGCAAATCGTTCCTTTTTGCGAGCGTTGTCAAATACCTGCAAGAAGCACAACTTCAGCACGAAAATGATATGAGGTGCATTTCCACTGCGTACCATATATTTGACAAAGACGAAAAGCGAACGTCTTTGGTCCGGGCCCTCAAGGTCCTGGCATGGCAGGTCGCCAACCAGGATATTGTTTATCGCAAAGATGTGAGCTCCGCGAAAGCAACGGGTATCAATCAGATAGAAAACCTTTGGGACGTTCTATTTTCCAAGTCATACAAGAGCGACTCAACCATCTTCCTCCTCCTGGATGGCATTGACCAGATAGAGAAAAGCGAACTGAAGGAGTTTGTTCAGGTTTTGGAGGGGTTACAGGCTATCTCTGAAACCTGGTCGCAATTCAAGCTGCGCATTTTGATCACTGGGCGTAATGAGACAATGAACAAGGTCAAAAGTCAACTCGGAGAAGGAATATTGACAATTGATATGACATCTGAAACCAACGATGATGTAGAAAGGTTCATCACTCACCGCATGAACAAGATGGAGATCCTGAGCGGCTCTTCGGACCAGGTACTTTCTCTTCGACGCGACATCTCACAGAATTTGAAGACTCAAACCCAAGGCGATTTCGTCAACATCGGCCTTCTGCTGCAGGAGATCAGCGGGAAGCAGCGTCCTGGTGAGATCAGGGATATTTTATCCCGCTCTGGAGGTAAACGATCCGACACTATCGCTAGAAAGATTGAACTCCTGAACGAGACACTTAGCGAAGAGGACATCTCTGACCTGAATGTCCTCCTCACCTGGGTTATATTTTGCCCTTACCCGTTCGACCTAGCAGTGCTAGAAGGAGTCCTCTACCTGAAGGCTGGGGAGTCTTCTCTTCGGCCTTTAGCGGAAAGGATAACTGACAAAT
Source organism: Penicillium paneum (assembly GCA_023627375.1). NCBI lineage: Eukaryota > Fungi > Ascomycota > Eurotiomycetes > Eurotiales > Aspergillaceae > Penicillium > Penicillium paneum. The sequence goes on from JAMAFK010000005.1 coordinate 75,752, forward strand.
ATTCCTCCCTCCTCCGGATTAAGGGGAAACCCAACCCCAGAACTAAGCTCATTCCAACCACCTCGGAAGTGCTTCTAGTATCCGACTCAATAGAAGAGTTCATACGAAACAAGGATGGCTCTGATAATGCCCCAGACCTAGGTCGTACTGGCGATATCAACCCAGCCGAAGTCAGCATTATTCGTCGATTCCTAGAGTCAGTTTGCGATCCCAACCTTTTCGCCAAATTTGGATTCGAAGAATTCTTCCAGCGCAAGCTCAAGGGAAAAACGGCCCTGGTCGGGGTTGACATCGACAACGCTCATTTGAGTATGCTTTCAACATGCCTGGAAGCCATCCATCACAAGAAAACCCGGGAAGTAGACTCTGTGGTCGTTTACGCGTCTCATCATTTCGCCGACCATCTTACTCAGGCGGACCCTTCATTGACGGAACCACAACACAAGATGGCTCTTGGCCCGCAGCTGGTCAGTCTCTTTACGGACGAAGAAACAATTAGAAAATGGTGGAATCCAGCCGATCCTTGGCAACGATTAGATTGGATCTATTGGGACGAATTCGCTGAAGTCTCGTTGAAGTGGCTTCGAGACTCTGCAGTCACTAAAAACCTCCCTGAGGACCAAAGCAAATGGGTGAAAAGTTTGAGTTCCAAGTTCGAGCCTGATGCAGATATTCTTGAGCACGTTGCTAAGTTTACTGCCCGCCTCTGGTTGCAATCGAATGTTGAGACAGAGTATATCGACAGTGTCTTCGCTGCTCTTCATGGATATATCACAAGGGTATGACCTTACTAATGCAGCACATAATCCGACAAAGACTCGAAGCTAATTGATTCATCAGATTGAGAACCGTAAAAACCCTCGAATCACAAGGTCAACCACTGACCCGACAAATGAAACTATCCATGCCACCCAAATCACATATGCCGCTAGATGGGCTCGACATAAGCTTGGACTGGATAGTCTGGGATATGAGGAGACCCGGAACCTAGCACGGACATTCGGAGAGTACAAATTGTGCGCTGAATCCATCGAACTTTTCAAAATTTCGTGCTCCCTCCGGGAGTACAACTGGCTCGCGAAATGGGGTCTTGCGAATGTGTATTCCTACCAGAAGGAATACACGCTTGCGATTGAAATGATAGAGGCCGCAAAAAATACAATCAAGTGTGGCGAGACACGCGATAATGATTGCCACTTACTAGAACTGGATCGCGATATGGCTAAGTACAACGGGGAGTTGGGTAATAGCGACGAAGCGTTTGCGATATACGAAAAGATTCTGCGCAATGACCCGAGTGATTGCGACGCGGCATTGCAGATGGCATTGCACTTTCACAAAAACAAGGACTCAAATAGCCTGCTCAAATTCCTTGATTCACTCAAGGCCTCCATAGATGATTCAACCGGTCTAGACAGGCGAACGCAGATGTTCCACCGGCACTTCGCCAACGACGAGTATCATAGGGCAATCCTCGCGCTAGTTTCCGATAGCAAGACCTTTGATGCTATTTTTGAAAGTTATCAGGTAGCTATTGTTGCCTCTAAAGAGCAGCTCGCCCAGGCGACCAATGAGGAAGACGAAATATTCCATCGGGACTGCCAAGCGCTTCTTATGGATTATATTGCCCATCTTTGCTACGATAATGGCGGGGAGAATGTCGAGCGGAGGCAATTCGCTATCGAACAGTGGACACGCATCCTACAGATTGACGAAACCTCCATGGAGACGTACGTCGCAACCACAAAAGCCCTCGTCTGTACAAAGCTCGCAAATGTCTGTTTCCATGAGGCGATGCAGGACCCAAGCAACGCAGCTACCTACCTGGAGCAGTTGGACCAGTTGGTCACATTCAAGCCCACATACGTTGACATCGAGCAACGCTCTGTAACCTATCCAATAGAACTTGTCGCACGATACTACGCACTCCAGGGCGACGAAAAAAAGGCTAAAGATACCCTGCGCACGCACATCAAACGAAACATTGATATTCTCTCTGACGACGATCCGTCGAATGATTGGCAGGGATACCAGGGCTTGGCGAGATATCTCATGTTCGCGGGCCAGGACGCAGACTGTCTCGCCGCTTGGTCCTTGATCGTTCCATTTGACGATGAGGTGATCAATTGGCAGAAACGCAAAGGACCCTTGTGGCATGAATGTGATGGCTGCGGTTCTTCTCTCCCATACGCAGATAATATTTATATGTGCAGAGAGTGCAACTACACGGAGTTTGATGAGCCCTGTTATATCAAGCTACGTGAAGGAACCCTTGAGAAAAATATATGTGACAAGAATCACGAAATGTTTCATGTCCCACCATACGATGCTGCCAAGCGTGAGAGAATCGGTGAGGGTAACGTCCTGGTTGGCGAGGAGATCATGCCGGTTAGCGAGTGGCTCCAGCGCCTCAAGGAGAAGTGGGATATCTATTCGTGATTGTAGGCATACAAGAACTTTGTCAATATTGAGCATATCTCTAGTCATACATAGCTTTCTGGTTTTTTGGACTCTTCTGCTGCAGGTAGGAACTTCTCTCAGGTGGTCACCTTTAATTAATGAGTGAAATTGAGCAAAATATAGTGCATTTATAACAATTATTGATAGAGTAAATACCTAGTTAGTATAATGGGGGATTCAAGGATGACGATAAAAGCACCCCTAAGGCAGACCTTCCACTTCTCTTCTTGGTTGTTCTCCTCCATAACACCCTACTACTCCCAGGGACGATTCACACCTCTTTGAAGTTTCGCAGCCGAAGTCCAGCCCGAGGTCCCGAGGTCAGATGGATAGCTTTGTCGTCCATCGTGTACTGACAAAGCAGACCTCGATTCCAACCGGGCGTACAGCTGAGCGAATGTTGAAATGGGACCGCTAATTTAGCGTGCCGGAAGATATATTAATCCGCTTTTCAACATTCGATCTGCTCAGAGGGTCTTGGCGAATGTCGAGATCTCTCTTTACGCTAGTTAGAATGTCTTCATAGCTTATAATAGACGTTCATAAAGATCCCGTGATCATTATTTACGGTGTTATCTTTCTGGGATAATTAGTCATTAGGTCAGAAGCTGTTAGTTACCAAATACCCCATTTCCTAAGAAATAACTACGTCGACAGACTTTCTCAATCAAAGCTTTACTTCGTACGAGATCTCAAAGCCCTAGCCTAGCATTAAATCGGCTAATAAAGGGCTTCTAACTCTCGATACAAGGCGCTCCTTTGTTAGCCAAAGAAAACAAGGAATTATAGGCGGAAAACGAGAAGAACCGGCAAAAATACACTCGATCTAGAAAGTAGATATCTTATAAGGAAGGCCTCTCGGGTTTAGAAGCCTCTACATTGATTGTGCAGCCAGAGGAAGCAATTGAACTTCCTCCTCCCCCGCGGCCAAGAACGCCTTCGCCACCTTTACAGCCGAGAACGAGGGTATTAAATAGGTGCGCAACATATGGAAATCTAGGGCCTACGAGAAATGCATTTTCAGATAGACCAAGTCGTTAGCTTAATTGAATCAATGGCGTTTTGATTGAGAAAAACATATCTAAATATCTAAATCTAATAGATAGGTATGAAGTGGCCCACTCGTTTACTTTAGTTATACACCTTTGTAGACACACACCCGACCATGACCTCGCTTTCCGCAGGGTAGACATCTCAACACCGACACAGCACTAAATCGAGGCCAAGGGATAAAATTCATAGGTTGTTGACCAAAACATAACGGTACCGAGCATCACCGTTGTCCATGTCCACAATGGCCTTGTTGGCATCCTTCATCGGGCGTTCCTGGATCCAGGGCTTGACACCCTTGGCAGCAGCAAGGTCCAGCATCTCACGGATCTCATCAGGGCTGCCAATGAGCGAACCACCGAGCTTGATACCCTTGATGATCAAAGTAAAGAAGGGGATGTCAAGACCACCATCCTCTGGGGCACCAAGCTGAATGAAAGTACCACGGAAACGCAGCAGGCTGCAGTATCCGGCAATGGGCATCTTGGAAGAAGAGGCAGTCGAAATGATTAGGTCGAGAGACTGTCCGTGACGGGTGACCCAATCTTCTTCCTCACTGGTGGCGATAAAGTCATCAGCCCCAAGCTTAAGGGCGTCCGCTTTCTTATCTGACTTGCGGGAGATAGCAACAACGCGGTCAGCGCCAAGGGCCTTAGCGAATAGAATAGCAAAATGACCTAGGCCACCAATACCGACAACACCAACAGTCTTTCCGGGCCCACAGCCGTTTTGCTTCAAGGGAGAGTACGTCGTGATACCACCACACAACATGGGGGCAGCGTCCGCTGAGGACATCGCGTCAGGGATCTTGATAACGAAGTGGGAGGGCGAGCGGTTGTAAGTGGCATAACCCCCGTAAGACTTTCCTCCATTCGCGTATACTCCATTGTATGTGCCGACCATCTTGTTACAAAACTGCTCTAGTGAAGCCGCGCAGGCTTCACAGTCGCCGTCCTTATTCTCACAAGCTCCGCTTTGAGCTCCCACACCTACACGATCCCCGACTTTGATGCCATTTTTAACCTGCGTACCTACACGCACGGCTGTGCCAACAACCTCGTGTCCCACACAGCAGGGATAATTGGTCGGCCCCTGTACGATTATATGAGAGACGTTAGCCTTCAATTCAACAGAGCAACTGAGAAAAAAAATGAAAAATTCAAAGAACAGAGAAAGTGAGTCAACAGAGCAACTGGAAGAAAACATACCCATCCGCTGCGGAGAGTGTGCAGGTCCGAACCGCAAATACCACAATGTGTGACCTTGATGTCCACATCTGTCTCCTCCCAAGGCTTAGGCTCAAACTCCTGCCAGACCATCTTGCCCTTGCCAGCCTCAGGGCCGAGGCCACACCAGCCTTCAAACTTGTAATTGGCCATTTTGATTGGATTGAGAATCGATATTGAATTGAATGGTCTACCAGGGTCCCCAGGCCTCCAGCCTAAATCCCCTTTATAGTTACGCCGTCATAATCGGCCCGGGTTCAGAAAGTTCTCGCAAAACTCGATTTGTGATGCTTTGTGGATATCGGGTTGGCCGGCACTGAAGAAAAGGTTCCACTTAGCATAAAGTGGGTTGTCATCACGGCGTTAGGATTATGTCCGTGAAGAATAGCTATACCGTGATGATCGGCCCGGTTTCAAAAAGTTCTCACAAAACTCGATTTGTGATCCTTTGTGGACATCGGGTTGGCTACTGATAAAGGTTCCACCGTGAAGTGGGTTGTCATCACGGCCTTAAGAATACAATGTCCATGAAGAGATTTCATCCCTTGCTCCATGACAAAAGGGACCGTATGGGGAGATAAACATAATTCATGATCTCGATGAGCCACAAATAACCACGTTGCAAGCTGACAGGGGTCGAATTTAAGCTCATGCATGTCCATATTAGTGTGCTGACATATGACGTCACTCGGATTTGAGAGCGCCAAGTCTTTTTGCACCCGCGCTGGATGATGCTTTTTTGAAATTGGAGGGCAACCCCTAATATTTCAATCATCACCAAAAAACCTCTGAACGCTATCGTCGGTGCGACAGGGCGTGCACTGCACCCTGACTCCGCAATGGTCAATAAGTATATCTGCATCAGTTCGGAGACTACAGTGCAGAACGACATATTGGAAATCCTGGAAGTGGAAAGCGGGTCTAACTGGAGAATCACCCGTGCCAATACACAAGGCGTACTCGCTCAAGGCCGTGAGAAGTTTGCTAGGGGCGATTTTCCCCATTTCTTAGAATTTCTGGCCGTGCAGCTATTCCAGGATGATGGAAATCATATTGTAGTCGCTCCCGACGATCCATCTGAAAATAAATTCCTGAGTGTCCCAGCTTTGGACTTGCAGATGGTTGTGAGGAATGTGCTGGGCTAGTGAATAATGATTGCTTAACTCACCTCATACTTTGGTATGTCTCAAGTGTCGGAGGAAAAAACACGGCATGTTACCACTAGGCCAAAAAGGTGCACACCCTACTGAGTAAGGATAATCGGTTTATTTCTCGTTCTGACATAAAGTGACGACCGACCTGGAACGCTAAACTGAGACAGTATATATATATTGAAGAGGGATATGCACTATAGGCAGTCTAACCTAACAGACAAGACGAGAGCGACACAACAACACCAAACATCCAAGGAGGTCAGCTAGCAAGCATGGAGATCATACAGACCGTAGTAAACATCCTTATCCTCTAATACAACAGCATCCTGTAAATTCCTTTTAATTCTGGATTTAAAGTGGGCCGTTCCGTGGAATTCAGTGCACCTATGCTGGATGCACAAACTGATCTCATTAAGCCCCGAGGCCCATATGGAGGGACAATTGCGAAGCCCCAACCCCAAAAACATCGCCAAAGACTTCACCGTAATTCGACTCTCCTCTTATCCGTCGGATGAAAGAATACCCAATTGTTCGTCCCCTAACCCTGGGAATAATGCTATTGGGTCATAATCAGCTATCGAAATCGAAAGTCTGCTCTAAACATTCTAAGCGTGTTACAGAACTCTGAAAGTCATCTGAACAATCCAGGCCGGCCATCTTCAAAGCGCTGAACCAGGTCTCATCAATACAGTCTTGTTGAAGATTCAACGGCTGAGCTTGAAGGAATTCGTCTATATCTCCCATCTGGTCCAAGCTCTGGCTTCGAGGATAGGTATGGTCTTCTGCAATAATCGGATGGCTGTTTGATTCCATCGAGGCATGAGCTTCGCAATATTCCGATGTTTCAGCCAAGTCTTGCTGTAAAGTACAGACTGTCGGATGCTGTGCATTTGAAACCCTGGGATTCCATTGGCTATCACTGAGCACAGTTGATGAATTGAGGGATTTCCTAGGCTTTGTTCCCCACTCAGCGGCGGCAGAGGCTGGCCATGAGCCGCCAGGACTTTGTTTTGGAGACAGCGAGAAGGTTTGGGATGCCAGCCGGGAATTTAGTGCATTGTCAAAAGGACCTGAATAGCTCACAAGCCTCTCCTTTTGAAGTCTGGGGAGTTCTTGGGTATCTGAGCGAAGAAGCCTTTCTTGGATATGTCGGAGAGTTCCCGGGAGGGTGGAAATCATGATCTTTATTGTGCATGTTAGTGAACAGCGACAAAAGGAACCACAGACTGATTAATGCTCACCGTCAGCATGACTTTACCTCGATTGGCAAGAAAGCTATGCTCAGCAAGGTGATTTAGAACTCTTCGCCCAGCAATCAAGCTCCCAAGAAGCAAGTCTGTTTCAGGCGAGGCTCGAGAAACCACAACAAAATACAAAATTGTCAGAATAGAGCTTATTAACATGTGCGTCACAGGCCACAAATCGCCCTTAAGGAGATCTTGTCCATACATCCCTTCGCACAGCGCGATGATATTTTCACTGGCCCGGACCGATGCAGTCGCATAAGTTGACGTACTCCAGCCATGGGGAGCTTGCTCGTTGAGAGAAATGACAGCATAATGCAAAAAGGGTCGATAGAGATAGAGCTGAACATGAGCATATGACATAGCTAGAATATATTGGGCCCTGGGATTCATCAGCGAGCTATCTGACAAGTGAGAGATGATGTCCAAATTTCCTACCTCATCAATCTGGCTTCGGTGTAACAGGTCCCAAGACGATAACCCATAGGTATATCATCCACCCATTTGTCGAGGTCACCCTGTATTCCGTGTATCAATGCCAAGCTCACACCATGAATTGGTAAACCATTCATATCAGATGTAGTCTGGCCTTTGAGAGAGTAAACACAGTGGGTCACCTTGTCCCGAAGCATCTGGAGTCGCTTGTATGAATTTGCACCGGATATGTAGCATATCTCACCGCGTGGCTGTGGAGAAATCCTCAGTTTTTCAATATATATGTCATTTGTCTCTTTTGGAAGCTCTTGGTCAATTTCATCATCGCTCAGAAGAACGGGCATACCGCTTGCGGTGGCAACATCATTGACAAGAAGCCTCAGTGTCCAAAATATCCTCTTGCTCATTTCCTGGGAAATTAAATCCTGACTCGTTTTGAGAGACCGGTGGAGACCCATGCGTAGCGCAATCGATAATGAGGCACTGAGATATGTGTAGCATGTCGATATTCGGTTGGTCGAAAGAAGAAAGAGGTTCAAAAATACGATGGCTTGGAGGGATGTTAAATCTCTGCACTCGGCAAGATTCTGGAGTTGTCGACTCTTTGCGTAGAACTCCAACCTGCTTTATGTGAGAGCCTGAGCAAGGATACGGAAAAACTTTGGAAATCAATACCCTTGAGACACCTTTTTATCACACCCGGGACCGTATGAGCCGGGGTCTATGACCAGGCACCCATAAGCAAATATGGCATAGAGAAGCGGTAGAAATTTCTGCTCTTTGGCACTGTAGTCGGCTTCTTCAAGCGAATAGACCAAGTTGAAAGAAACATCAAAGCTTGGTCGGTGTAGAATACAGAGTAGTATCTGCGCATCCAAAGCTGCGTCGACCAGCCTGGCTGCGATTGCTCTCTCAGGTAAAGTTACTCGAGCGGGAGTTTGACCCTCGACTTCAAAGAATGCTGGCGCTGATGTACGAGAGGGGAGCTGTTGCCACGTCACATCACCGCCACGCCAGTCACCTAGCTTCACATTTAGACACTGAATAAAAGATCGATCCGCAGAATATCCTCGAAACTCGATTTCATCCTGCTCAACGGCGTGGTATACTTTATCACGATTCCCAAGCTCTGCGGGCGCGATGTCTTCCTTTGGTGTAGCCAGAGGAGTCTTATTCGTAGTATTCCAAATATCCGATGTTACTGGACTAGAAATCCGCTCCGCATTCGCTGAGATAGATGATTCCATCGCTTTCAGTCTGGATTCAAGTGATTCTATTCGCTCCAAAGGGAGTTTCCGCCTTCGTTTGCGTGAAGATTCGGGGTATATGCAATCTTAAAGTTTCAATATCAGTATTTTCCCAATGCAATGTTTTTTTGTTTTTTTTTTTGGTATGGAAATTGCGTCCTACCGTGAAATGAGGATGTGCATTGGCTGCATGGATTTTCTTTGTCACACTTGATTTTACGTTGTCGGCAGGAGGTACAGGAGACCTTTCTACTGGTTCTTTCGACTGACGTTTGTTGGATAGCAGGATTTGCGGGAGATGTGTTAGCCTCATACCCTCCAGGCCGAGACTGCTTCTGGTGGTGGGTGTTCTCGGAAGAGTTGCTTGACAGAGACGGTCCACGAATGCCGAAATCTCCACGCAGTTGAAAGCTGTGGGTGGACATGATTTCAGGGATAAAAAAGGGCCGCTTATATGACGGCGGGTAATCGTACTGGGCATTCATGAAGCGGAAAAGGCCATCTGCCACCCAAAGGCGTCATGATCTCAGATATCATCACGTGATAATCGGAATATGACAAGCACGGCTGCACATCCGTTGCATCCCTTTTCTCATGCCTACCTCTCATTTACGTCTACTGAAGCCTAAACTCTGTGCTTGGAAACGACTCATTTTATCTGATACTGGGGTGATAATTCCATCTCAGCAAGGCTTACATACGAGGTCCAATCCGAACGACATAGACTAGACCTCAATCTGCGCCAGATCAGGAAACTGCCTCTCGGAGTTAAGCATGCGGGCTTAGGAAAACAGCGGCCAAGTTATTGACCCTCGGAGTAAGTAAACCCCGCATTTTGGGTTAGCGCGGCCGATGTATAGACCCACTCCAGTTTTCCGAGACCGTCGCGAATTGGACTTTATAATCATGTTTTGGTTATTGATCGTCAATTGCCTTGAGAAAACTCATGTTCATGGCGGATATTGCGGATTTACTGGCGTTAATACTCCTCTTAATTGAATCCATAATTGCCTAGGGTGCCTACGGCATATGTAAATAATTCTGGTTCCATTGAGGCTGAAGGAAGGGGATATTCAGACAAGGGAACGACCCAAGGACTGATAAACAAGACAAATATGGGAAACTCGCGGCTTGCATTATTTCCGCAAGGCTATCACCTAAGTTGGATAATCTCGTCTCCCGCGAAGAAGAAATTTGATGCAATAGGATCCCCCAACATATTTTCCTGGGCAAATCTGGATAAGTTAAACCCAAACCTCAAGATGGAGTCGGTCAGGTAGAGATCGAGGTCATTTGTTGAGAACTCGGCAGGTTGTCTGAACAGGGTTTGGATGTACCTATGTGGAGCTGAGAGCGGTGGTGGCATAGGCGGCAGGTACGGAGCGGCAGCTGGTGCGGGTGATGGAGTAATGAGGGGAATGAATGTATTGTATTTTCCGGCCATTGGCGAGAAGATAAGGTCTTGCTGTATCCAGTGGAGAACCTGAGTGAAGATGGGAAGTGTCGGGTCAGGTGCGTCGGGATCGATCTGAGTTGAGTTAAGTCGAGGAAGTGGATGGGTGTAATAGAGAAAATAGTACCATGATAACAATATACATACCTGCCGGGGCAGGTGCTGGGAGGCCAATATTGGGGGCTGATGTAATGTCTGGAATAAGATCGAGTCTATCAGCTTCGTCTGGTCTTTCTTCGGCCTTGTTATTATTCCATACCACTCAATTTTAACTTCTCCCCAGGCTTAAACGTGGCATTCCCGTACTGCACTTGTAAAACAGTGTTCGACTCTGGGATCTGTGCTGACACGATAGTCAACATACAGAATGCGACTTCAATGAAGAAAAAAAAGAACATTTTGCATTATGTTTTGGCTTGATTGTCGCTGGAAGTGAGGACCGGTCAGATCACGTATATTAGATGAATGTAAGGGCTGGTCAGAATAGGTAAAATGATAATACTCTCCTATCGCGAGGATTCAGATCAAGTCATATACATAGCTGTTCCTTTCAGACATGCGACGGACTCGGCAATAAGCGACCGAATGTCAGGGCACGGGCTCTTTGAAGAGTGTCAGAGTCCTGAAACCTCTTCCTCGATCGAGTGCGAGCCTTTGAGAATACAGCTAGCATAGGTTTTCTGCTATTTCAACCAATGTTCTTTTTCGCCATTCGTATTATTACTTTCTTGGCCTATTCAGCGATGGGAAGATTATCGCCTATTCACAGTCAATGTCTTGCCCAGTTTCCTTTCGGGATAGCGCTAATCCACGGTGTAATTTGCAAGTGCGTCCGAGGCTCAATATCCCGACGTGCTATCCAAGTCCGGTTTTTGGGTTAGCGCCGTTCCATGGCGGTCCGAGCTCAATTCTTGGCGTCAATAAAGTTTCGTCAAGGGTCATGTTTGAAAGACAATCGATTCAAATCGATGCCCCAAAATAAAATTAAATATCTATCCAACTATTCGGGGTGAATTCTGGGGTGGCAAGAAGGCGAGCAACCCCCATAAAAGTGATGCCCGGTCTGATATTGAGCGAGGGACACGTCGACTACATATAGATCCTGAACTAAATGTAGTTACCAGACGAATGTTTTGTAGAGCCCGGCAGACTTTCGATTCTCTTTAAGTCCGGTAATACCGAGACTTTACGCACGGACAAATGACGAAGCGGTTTAATACTTGCTGTGAGACTTATATAAACCTCCTAGTGCCTCTCACGATGGAGGCCTGTTCCAACGCTGAATGCCTAACTTTCCCGGTTCGTTAGCCAAGCAGAGGACGCTGACTTACAAAGACCCACAATGTCCTCCAAATCATGCTGTTCCACGCCCGCCATTGGAAAGCCGGCTATATCCACCGAGCAAGGCACTGATGTAGCTGCGGAAATCCGTTTGCGTGAGTCCAATATGAAGGAAGCAAAGAAAGTCTATGGGTAGCTAATTCGGGGAAACCAAATTGGCAGATATTGTGGGTGACCGTTCATCTGAACGCGGAGTGATGCTCGTGTATGACATTTTCGGTCTTTACCCGCAGACTATACAGGGGGCCTCTATTCTCGCACAGAAGCTGGGTTGTCTCGTGATGATTCCAGATTTTTTCAGAGGCAAGGCAGCCAGCCTGGATTGGGTCGCAATGGACACCGAGAAGAAGCGAAACAACATGATGACCTTCTTTGGGGAGAATGCTAGCCAGGAAAAAAACCTATCTACTCTTCTGGATATCATGAAGCAAAGCGGACATATGTACCCCCAAGTCAAGAGTTGGGGTGTTCTTGGGCTGTGCTGGGGAGGAAAGGTAGGTTATAGATGAAATTATCCCACGACGATAAAAATTGACTGATGTATTTGACAGCTTGCTGCTTTGGCTTCGGGTGGTCGGAGTTATTTTAAGGTTTCTGGCCAAGCCCACCCATCGTGAGTCTCTTGTGACCTGGTTTGGTCTTCAGTATTGACATGTTCTGCTCTTCAGCCTGCTTGATATTGCGGACGCCAAAGCCATCAACATCCCCCACATCTGTCTTTCATCGCCGGAAGAGCCAGCCGATGTCTTGAAAGAATATGAGCAAGCCCTGCGCGCTAATGTTGATGTTGAATTTGAACTATACGAAACAATGTTTCATGGGTGGATGGGATCCCGTGCGAACATGGAGAATGAGCAGAATTCTAAGGAGTTTACAAGGGGGTAAGCAAGATAACTCTAACGCGCGCAATGTATCGTTAATAACTTCGCCAGGTATGAACAAATTGCCGATTTTTTCAATGTGCATCTGTGATGGACTTCTGTACCTCATCACCGTTCTTCAATCACAAGACCTCTCATCTGATCGAATTTTGCGCTTGAGGAAACGGGAAGGTAGTTTTGCCATTGTAACTCTTCGTCTTCATTTACCTAGACCATGTTGCTATTCACTCAAGTCGTATCTGCGATGAACATATGAATTATTATCGGCAATGTTAGATTAGAATAGATAAGAGGTAGTCAACGCAACCGATCTACTTATAAATACCGCTCATGGTTAACCAGCGCAGAATTCAGTATCGCTGGAGAAAATAAATGTTAGTCGCACGTTCCTTTCTAAATAATATTCGTACAAATCACGGTGGCCTAGATATCTCGATAAGTCCGGAACTAGTCGTGGTAGGCACGCACAAGAAATATACTCAAAAGATAAATCTAGCCATCCAAGGTCATCGCCAACTCTGTCGCACTCGGCTGGGGCGGCACGTTAGTAGTAGCAAAGCCCATGCATTCTTCAATCGGCCCAAGACTTCCCCGGAGTCCGCTTTTTTGGTTAGCCCGTATTCCAAGTCCGATTCCATTTGTTTTCCGAAAATGGTATATTGCTTGCAATGGTAAAGTTTTATCTTATATATATTTCATCTATTCTGATGCCCCTATTGTCTACCAGAGATTTGTGAAATCCTGTATCTTGACAGTTCTGAGCCCACGAAATTGCAATCGATAAATAATAGTAATCGGGCATGGAGAACGCTAAAGTGAATTTATCTGCTCTATGCAATTTTCTCGTTTATTTACTGATTGGCTGGTTTGAGTCAGGTGAATCTGACTATCAAGCCGGAGGATTTCCCATTAACAGATCTTGAAACCGGCATTGTTGGGTGGGATAGCCAAGATGACCCTCTCAACCCAAGGTACGTCCAATGTACGTTATCCTAAAGCTGTTAAGATTTAATTGGTCACACAGAAATTACCCTGTTACACGAAAGTGGTTTCTCCTCTCACTGGTCAGCATCATTACATTGATTAGGTATGCAGTATCTTTCCAACTTTGATCAAACGTCCATTATCCTGACCACCTACCTCGAAGCCCATTTGCATCATCTGTTTTCGCTCCTGCCGTTGCAGACGCAAGTAAAGAGTTCGGCAATAAGTCTTCGCTTCGTGAGTCATTGGCCGTGACAGGCTATCTATTCGGATATGGAGTAAGTATATTGCGGCCCTGGGCGCTCTCCGGATGACATCGATCTAACAAAGAGCGCAGAGCGGACCTTTGCTTTTTTCTCCGCTAAGCGAGATCTACGGACGGAGAATTGTACTCAGCACCGCAAATTGTTTCTTCGTGGTATTCCAAATCGGCTGTGCTCTTGCCCCGAATCTCTCCGCGTTGATTGTGTTCAGGCTCCTAACAGGTATTGGCGGTTCTGCATGCTTGACCATTGGCGGTGGTGTTGTCTCGGATTTATTCGCAGCAGAGCAGCGAGGACTCGCAATGTCAATATTTTCCTTTGGGCCATTGTTTGGGCCAGTGCTTGGTCCAATTTGTGGTGGGTTCATTGCTCACGGCGCCGGATGGCGATGGGTTAGTAGACTTCCTTGGCTACTTAAAAGATGGAAATTAACCAAAATAGGTCTTTTGGATTCTTTTAATTGTGGGTGGCACAGTGGCAACTCTTGTAGCGGTTTTTAATCGCGAAACAAACCCAATTATCATCATGCAGCGCAAGACGGACTCATTGCGATCAGAACTTCAACGACCTGACCTTCGCAGTTGTTACGAAAAAGAGGGGGTGCCTCAAAGAAAGCATACGGATCGCCTCAGAACCGGTTTAAAAACCCCTCTTCAGCTTCTTTTCCGCTCCCCTATCGTGTCGATCATTGCTTTGTATATCGCCACGGTTTACGGCTGCCTCTACCTTCTCTTCACCACAGTGACCAACGTCTTCCAGAATACCTACGGCTGGAGTATTCAAATCAGCGGACTGTCATACATTGGGCTTGGTCTCGGTTTTCTCAGTGGGCAATGTCTCTTTGGTCTGCTGAGTGATAAAATCACTCTGCGACTTAAAAGCCGCAACCATGGCAGGTTTGAACCAGAAATGCGTCTCCCCTTATCGATATTCTTCGCGTTTTTCGTTCCAATATCATTCTTTTGGTACGGATGGTCGGTTCAAGCGCACACACATTGGATTGTTCCTATAATTGGGCTTTTCCCATTCGCATTTGGGATGGTTGGTATTTTTGGGACTTTGCAGACCTACGTCATTGATTCATACCCACGATATGCAGCATCTGCAGTCGCAGCCATTACCGTGAGTCGCTCTTTGTTCGGTGCGTTGCTACCCCTGGCTGGTCCCTACATGTATCAGGCGCTGGGTTATGGGTGGGGAAATTCTTTACTGGGCTTTGTTACTCTGGCTATGATCCCAATGCCCGTTATATTTTACCGATTCGGTAAATCCATGAGAGCTAAAGCGACGTTGAATTTGGTTTAGACTATGAAGGATTTCTGGCTTGTTATGATCTAAAGGGTCGTTGGTTCCTTCCTCGTATGGAACAAAGCGAGTGCATTGAGGGTTTACAAAAGGGACACACAAAAACTTTACACAATAACTTTACAGCGCCGGTCCTCTCTTCTCTTGTCTTTTCTTTCTCTCCCTGTGCTTAATAATCTAGTTTGAATGCACTCTTTCGCTGTAAAGATCTAGCAGGTAAAATCCGGCTCCCTGCTGTCCCTGTTGCTGCTTATTCTTTTTTTATTTTTAGGGACAGAAATCCCAAGTACGTCATACTAGTTATTTCTCAAGTTGTGTTACGTTTCGTACTCCTTTGAAACCGCGAACACGAGATGCCCAGAGTAGCAGGGGCTCAACCCGAGTCTTGGCTCAAAATATACGAGACGGATTGTCCAGGCATATTGGGGCCTTGGACCCTGTCGATCATTCATGCGGGGTTAGCACCACATCCATAAATAGATCCAGGACCATACTTGCGGTAGATAAACACCTTCACGATAACGATATTTTCTTAGACATAATATATTAACATAGTCCTCCTATCAGTTTCAGGTCTGTATTGGGCGTGTAGCAGCATGGTATCAAGGTCATCCAAAAAATCTCTTCTGCTTTGAGTAGATGAGTTTCAAAATGAGAATACGAGAAGCTATAGATGATCTATTCCTCGGTCATTTTTCTAGCCCTAAATAGAGCGATGTTCACTTCTGATCGACATGGCTACCTCAGCACCTCCACCCTATAGACAGTGGGCTACCTAGGTACCTACCAGTCACCTGTATCCCCCTACTAAAGGTGGTAATAGTTATCGTATTCAACCTTGGAGATTGTAATCATGGCCCCGTTGACGATGCTGATCGCTCGTGATGGGTTCTATTTCAGCTTCACTGGGCACAATACGAGCATTGGCATCGATGAAGTTACATCTTTCACTTATTAATGGAAGACTCGATGCGACCTAGAAAGCTATATAAACAACCACTTGTCCTCGCTTCTACACTCCTGACGTCCACTCCAATACAATCAAGTCTCCATCTCAATCTTGATACCAAACATTCAATCCACATCTACTTTTTCAACTCCTACTTGAGCCTTCCAACCACTCAAACCCGACCTTCAACTTCTAAAACAAAATGAAGTTTACCACCACCACTATCGCCGCCATCGTTGCCATCCTTCCTATGGCCAACGCCTGGATCTTCACCACTTGCAGTGGGCAGTGGGACAGCGAAGGCAACAAGGGCTGCACTAAGTCCTCCTGCAAGAGCGGTGACACAATTGACTGGGAGAACACCTTTTTGTCCGATTGTGTTCTTCGTGTCTACAGCGACAAGTCTTGCAGCAACCAGATTGGAATTGCATCTGATGACTGGAACGATCACACTTTGAGCCGGAGTATGGGTAGCTTCCGTGTTTCGTCCTGCTAGACTGTTTATTCCGACTGCGAGAGATGTATGGAGATGAGAGCTCTGCTGGGATTCTGGGCAGTGGGTGTGTTTGTTAAGTTTGATCTTCAGTGTTTGATGTCAAACAGGACGAGCTGGTCTGACCTTGACGGCTGTCTTTTAGCTAGCACTTGAATATCAGGGCGAGATTCAGAAGGTGTGCGTTATATCTGGTAGTATTGTAATTAGACTGTATACCTAGTCGATTTTAATTTCGGTCCAAGTCCTCAAGGTCGTCGCGTGGTAGGTCGGCATGTATGATATTCGCGTTGTGTCATATCGGACGGGAACAACTTTCAACTCAAGTCAGTAAGCCCTCTTTTGAATTTATGATCTAGAATTGCACAGCTTCACATTTTTCGTAGCCCTTGATTGCATGTTGTTGTGGCAGTCACGTGTCGATCACATGCTGATGCCTGGTTTGTCAGGCTTCACGGCTATTTACGGAGTACGAGCTACTTTGTACTCCGTAGATCTTGTTTGCTAGTAAAATTCATTCTTCTTCTCCTCCTTTCGCTCCAAGACACATTGTTCAATGAAGCTAAGATCAAGTCAGTATCTCATCCAGTGGCTACTTCTCGTGTACAATATTAACAATGCATTATATAAGTGCCGAGCATAATCGCTATGTTCCGATCGTTTGCCACGCTTCTCTTTGGTAATCTCGTCATGCTAAATAAAGAACCTTGGAAGCGTTCTTAAGAGGCAGAACTCAAGAGCCCGGCGGGTTTGAACCTCACATGATCGTCCTATAATAGTAGAACGCTTACGTTCTACAGATCATATTTTGCTTCATGATCTCATCTACTGGCCTGTAACCCGTGGACGTATCGTGCAATCCCAGTTGAACCAATCACAGTGCACAGCCGAGATAGACTTAAATCTCGGGTTCCCTTCTGATTGGCTGTCTTCTGCCAAACATTCCCGTCCCGTGTCACCGCTTATCTAATCTATTGGCTAGGCCGAGCCCAATCTCGGAAACCCTGAAAGTCTCAATCGTCTGAGATTGGGAGCTTGCGGGCCCGCTTACTTTCTTTCTTTTTCTACTCTTTCTCTAAGTCCGAAGGCCCCGTGCAGTCTTCCTGATGATCCCGCCAAGCTATTCCATGGGGGAAGCATATATTCTGTCTTTAGCATTCTTGCACTCAATATATCAGACCTGCCGCCGGCGCAATGTCACGTCCAGTCACATCACCACACGCTCAGAAGTATCA
Source organism: Penicillium paneum (assembly GCA_023627375.1). Lineage (NCBI taxonomy): Eukaryota > Fungi > Ascomycota > Eurotiomycetes > Eurotiales > Aspergillaceae > Penicillium > Penicillium paneum. The sequence goes on from JAMAFK010000005.1 coordinate 93,472, forward strand.
GGTCAAGTTTGGCACATCCAGAGAGCGAGAATTCTATAAGTAATATACCACCTTTCGTTTGTAAACGCAACACTGTACTCGTGCATCGGCCTTGTGATCTATAACACTCGACCGAAGGCTCTGTAGGCTAACCATGCGCCTTGTCCTCTAGGTATTTACCGCCCTACCATCTCAAACCACACGCTATACAACACGTCGGGACTGCTACACTATCAAAAGAACATGTTGCTCGATCCTCAGATGACCCCGTACTCACGGCATTCGCCCAATTGGGCACCTTGCGACTGAATGCGCAACGTGCGTTGATCTCGCTCTTCGGTCGAAACGAGGAACACGTTCTCACGGAAGCCACTCGAACCCTGAGCTTGCAGAATGATGGCGATCATAATGCGAGAGACGAGCTTTGGCTTGGGTGTTGTACTATGTCATATGACCGCAGCTTCTGTAAATCGGTTATGCATTCTACACCAAATGCGCCAAACGCCAGGGACGGAGTCTTGGTTGTGCCCGATCTCACCAAAGATAATGTATTCAAGGATCATCCAGATGTGACTTCATTTCCAAACATTCGGTTCCTCGCATCGAGTCCTATCATCAGTCCAAAAGGCGTGGTGATTGGAGCCTATACGATCTTAGACGATCAACCCCACGAGCCCCTGGACGACGAGTCACTCCGATTCCTGGTTGATATCGCAGCTACTGTCATGGATTATCTGGGAACTACTCACTCAAAAGCCCAACGTTTGCGCAGTGAGCGCATGATGGTTGGCCTAGGAAGTTTTTTGGAGGGAAAGGGCAGTCTGCGCAAGTCATGGGTTCTCGACGCTGACGCTTCTCACCCCATGTTCGATGGAATGGAGCATGCAGAGGGGCATGTCAATCGGGAACAGCAAGAAAAGCAGATCTCGAATGATGTCACTCAGGCCGTGGCTATACCAAGCCTGTCTTCCCGTCCATACAATCTTCATATCCCTAGAAAGAAGACCCCGCAAGGGTATAGGGAGAAATATCATTCATTTAACTGGACTACCAGGACAGATGACAAGGTCTTACCAAAACTCGAAGAAGCATCTCAAGCGACTATGGAAACCAGCAACGATCAACGGCAGCAATCACTTAAAGATGATTATACTGCTAAAGTGAATGAAACATTTGGACGCGCAGCCAATCTCGTCCGCGAGAGTATCGAAGTTGAGGCAGTTGTCTTTTTCAACGCCAATTTCCGCTCCCAGGAAGCTTTAGTGGACAATGCAGAGTCTGATACCGAAGGCAGTGGGGTTGAGAGCTGTTCTTCGGGTGATGAGGCCACATTCCGGAGCTCCCCCCAGCCTTCATCCGAAGATCAGATCTTTGGTGATTCGGAGCAGGCTGAAAACACAGGCAAAACGGCCTTGAACCCTTGCGAAATACTCGGATTTGCCACTTCGGATGTTTCTAGCATCAATGGTCAGTCGTTGGACGATAACAGAATCGCGATATCGGAGTCATTCCTTGGGGGCCTTTTGCACCGATATCCTCAAGGGAAGATCTTCAATTTTGGGGAAGATGGGACAATATCCTCTGATGATACCAGTGATGGAGTGATCAACCGATTTTTGCGACGTCCCGGAGGCAATAGGTACAAGAGAACACGAAAGTCTCTCGTGCGCCAGGATGCCCAGAACTTGCTTCGGATCGCCCCAGAGTCCCGAAGCATCATCTTCTCGCCTTTATGGGATTCGCACAAGGATAGATGGTATTCGGGGACTTTGGCGTGGACAAAAGAACACCACCGTGTTTTCAGCTCGAATGATGAGTTACCATTCCTCTTGACATTTGGAACTAGTCTCATGGCAGAGGTGCATCGACTAGGAGCTCATTTCGCCGATCGAGCAACATCAGACTTGCTCTCTGGACTGAGTCATGAACTTCGATCCCCTCTGCATGGAATTTTCGGAACGGCAGAACTCTTAAATGACACCGCCATGGACGCGCTACAACGAGGATTTGTCCATACAATCTCCTCTTGTGCATACACACTTCTAGGCTCCATCAATCAACTCCTCGAGCATGCTAGTATCAATGATGTTCGACCAAACTCTGTCGCCAAACTCTCCGGTGAGCGTTTTCCTAAAATTTCTGTCAACCCGAAAATCACCGCAGCCCGTCCTCCTTTGCATTCAACAAATGATGTCGACACTTGTGTCGAGCTTGATGCTGTCTTAGAAGACGCAGTTGAAACGGTCTTCGCTGGGTATTCCTTTTTCAGCTGTTCAAGATCCCCTCTTCGGGGTATCGCCGGTGCTTCTATTTTCGGTAGCAAACATTCCGATACACGGGGTGGAGTCAAGGTGATCTTGGATATTGACCGCACCCACAGTTGGAAATTTATGACACAAGCTGGGGCTTGGCATGTTATCCTCACGAACATCTTTGGGAATGCCTTGAAATTCACACACAAGGGGTATATCCATATCTCCTTGAAGGCCTCTCCAGTGAAGTTCGGAAAAGGCGGCGACGCTACAAGCTCAACAGTCACCGTAACTGTAAAAGACACTGGATCTGGGATTGACCCAGAGTTTTTGAAGAATGGACTATTCACTGCTTTCTCACAGGAAGATAGCATGACAACCGGCAATGGTCTTGGATTGAGCATCACACAACGATTACTCTCATCACTTGGCGGTGATATCCAGGTCAACTCGAAGAAAAATGTTGGCACTGAAGTCGTGGCAACTGTGATTCTTAATCAAGCGTCTGCTCTGGACAATCTTGACAAGTTGAATAGTCAGTCTCTCGTCACCACAACGAAAGCTCTTGCATGCGGGAAGACCATTGGAATCCTAGGCTTCGGGACTTCTGAATTAGACACAGCCCTAAGCACATCGTTAAAAAAGTTGTGTGAAAGCTGCTTCTCCATGGAAGTTCTTTTAGTTGGGGCTTCACAAACACAATTCGCCCACTGTGACTTATACATATCTCCTCACGAATTTCTGGATATAGGGAATCAGGAGATCAGGGCCATTGCGCCCAGTCCAGGTGCTAAATTTCCTTCGCCAGTCATCGTAATATGCCCGTCCCCTAGGGTCGCGCACTCGATGTCAGTCGGAGCTCGAAATCGTGGCGATACAAATGTGCTCGAGTTCATTAGCCAACCATGCGGTCCGCGCAAGTTGGCAAAAGCATTACAATCGTGTATCAACCGACAACAGCTGCGGTTTGATTCTCTCCCAGGCGAAGAATCCAGACCGGATCGTCCAGAGAGCGTCGGAGCTGATCTCAGCACCGATGAGCCTGAGATGGACTCGATTCTTAGCCCGTCATCAAACGGGGAGGCTAGCGAACAATCCACGACCCAAGTGATAGCAGATCCCAAAACAAATCCCCGGGCTTGCACAGCAAAGCTCGAATCATTGAGACTCTGTCGCGAGAATGTTGACGACTATCCTTTTCCATCTGAAGAAGTCGCCACCACGAGCCAACTTACACCCACCAAAATAGAAAATATCCCCATATCAACCACTCCAACAACCGTTCTTCTTGTGGATGATAATGATATCAATCTCAGAATCCTTATTGCTTTCATGAAGAAGCTGAATTGCGATTATGTCATTGCGCAAAACGGAGAAGAAGCCCTTGAGGTTTTCAAGGCGAATTCCTCTGCCGTTGGAATGATTTTTATGGGTAGGTTTGAAACACCAACGCGGACATTGTCAATCTAACATTCTTCACAGATATCTCCATGCCAGTCATGGATGGCCTGGAATCTACTAGGCGAATCCGGGAATATGAGAAAACACTGGAAACCAAACCCCGTGTCACGATTGCTGCCTTGACTGGCGTTGCCCAAGCCGACACGCAACGCGACGCGACTGGGTCTGGTATGGATTTGTTCCTCACCAAACCCATACGGATGAACAGTCTATTGCCCATTATCAAAGGCATAATGCCCCCGACCCATGCACTGTGGAAAGAGCAGTAAGTGATCAGCGATTCAACACCAATCGACGTTTTGGATATTTTGCGCTCTTGTACTCCGTATGTAGAAACAGCATGTATATAGGGCCAATGTCCATGCCAAGCCCTCCAGATTTCTTTTAGCATGTGTCAAAACACTCATGTCAAGCCTGGAGTTACTGCGCATGCGATTGCTGCAGACTATAGGCCATGCTCGCCTATATGTGTTGGAAGAACAAACTATATCATTAAATATCATTAACTTGATTTATGGAATCAAAGAAGCGACAGAAAGTGGTCACCCAACTAAACCATAACAATAGGGAATTGCCCCCCCCCCCTGCCTGAATTTTCAGTACTTTGCAGACTTGACGAGGTCATTGTGAGCGGCGTAGGACTCTCTAGTGTTTTTTCCAAGTCTTTGATGTCAATCTTGTGTTCAATAAAGTGGCGAACGATATGTATCAGAGTGGAAATAGTAGACATTGTGTAGATGTACGGAGTAGGGAATGCAGGATGTCTTTGAAGAAGTGGGAAAGCGTTTTTTTATTAAGAACAATAATAAACATAGTTTGTAGACCGCGTCCTTTTCTATAATCAAAGTGCGTAAGGTAAGTGGTTATTGTTACAGGGACCCCCCTTTGGCTAATGCCCTGCTGCCTGATTTTTCGGGACCAGCTTACCGCCCTCCATACCGCCTTAGTGTCGAACTCCCTCCTACGATTTGTATATAAGCCACTAACAAAATTAAGTCACTTCCATCATATCAACTATTTCATCGTGAGCCGCTCCAAAAGCTGCTCCAAAAACTGCTACAACAACTACTTCAACAACCACTTCAACAACTGCCTAGAATAGGCCTAGTCCGTATTCTACCGGTTGGGCCATTCTGCCAAATATCACCGATGCATCACCTTGCCATTTCTTATGGATTTGAGGTCCGTACATGTACGCAAACACCCATCACGTGGTATGTACACGAGGTTACGATCTTATTGCTTTGCTTCTTTCCGCAATTGGAATAGATCCTTAACTACCGAATCGGGTTAAGACGACCGTCGGTGGGATCTGGCCTTACCGTTGTGGGTCATGGTGCCCCACGACATGTCAGCGAAACGCCCCAGACGGTGATTTACCTCAACAACTTATCAGCCCGCCTGGCTATCCCGCTGAGTCGGAATGGGCGTCATACTCCGCTACGCTCGCGGGGTCCGATGTCTACGTAATCCGAATATATACGGTCGTTGGGAAGTGGCTTCTCCTCGGAACCCTTGATTAATATAATTTGAAACGCAACGGTTATAGGTACTAGTACCTATGGGACCGCACTGCGTATTCACAGACTGCGTCACTTTTATGGAAAACGAAGGAACCGTTCAGTCCTGCAGATGGATGGTCAGGATTCGTCTTTAGTCTTGGACGGCCAACAGATAAGTCGAGCCGGGCCGTTGTATTCCAGAATCTCCAAGTGCTCTGTACCACGTTCGTCGAACTCGAATCCGGTAGAACTCAAGAAGTACTTGTTAAACGGGGATTCTTACTCCCTGAATCGATACGGTTTTCCCAAATTGTCATCAGCCATGACGAGCACTGGGGGAGGAATTCCGATATATATCCGCGCCGCAGGACAGAACGCGCAGCTTTAGACCATGGGATATTCTCGGCTCTCTAGCAAGATTTGCTCTGGATTTGGTTCGCTTAACGATTCTCCGGAAATTCTTACTCTTTACTGTCATTTTGAGACTGCCCCAGTGATCACACATTTCTTACCTCTTGTGAGGCGCCAAGTCGACCAGAAGAGAAAGAGGATATTCAACGAACCAACCAAGATGGAGAGAAAGAAGAAGCAAATGCAAGAGTATATAGGACAATTAGGCATCATTGCTCAGACAACTCACCGTGCTCTCTTCTGTTCTCTTCCAAAATGCCGGTAATGTTCCTTGAGAAAATCCAGATCCATTGCTGTTTGGATGTAGCTACTGCTAACCACTTCGCAAGCGTTGCAAACCTCGAACGTCTCGCTTAGCTATCTCACAAAAAATCGATGAAATAACAATGCAAAAGTTCAATTTATACAGGGCTTTACTAAATCCAAATGTTTCCAAACGCCAAGGAACAAGAGCTATCCAAATCAAGAGTCTATATATTTATCTCCCGCACAGACGCAATAGGCAAAGTCTCACTCTTCTCCTTTGAAGTCCGAGCCGCACTCTTACCCCATGAACGGGAGAATTTCTCAAGCGCAGCTGTAAGTGCACCCATCTTCGGTTCTATATGCTTCGTCCATTGCTGGACAACGTAGAGCAAGAACGCAAAAAATACAATCAGAATGACCCCAAGTCGGAATGGGCTCGGCGTTGGAATATAAGAATCCGGGTCCGGTGTTCCATCTGCCCGTAAAGCCGGTTCGAAGACAATTGCCATGGGAAGGTACAGCATGTAAACCAAAACAGATCGCATTAACGGTCCATGGACGAGATATAGCGGGAAGCTGATCGACCCGAACCACAGCAGCACGGGGTGGGAGAGCATCCGTCGCATGAAGGGAGAAAGCATCACGCCCAGACATATCATCTGTGCCCCAAGGCTGGCGTAGTAGCGGCTGACGTTGGCATCTTGTGGGAAGATGGTTTCGGCAAGCGATGCAAGCTGGGAAGACCATGCGGTTTGGTCGGCGTATTGATCTGGGTACGAGCAGATGTACATGCCTAGGGTGACTAGCCCGTAGGGTAGAAATTTGAACAGCAAGCGTGGCCGGAGGGTCGTGAGGTTGTAGAATGAGAGTTCCGCTAGTATCATACCAGCGAAAATATTTGTACCAACAGTACCTGTAAGAAATGATTAGCGGGGTATCAGTATCGCGATATTATCCCAAACATACCATCCAGAGTTGCCCAACTATAGGTGTATAGGACCATTTGCGCACAGAGGCGGAACAGTGGTGTAGTATTTACCAGAGCCAACAGGGTCATGAATACATATAGGGAGCCGCGGAAAAGAGGCAGTAGTGCCCATTGGGGTTGGTCGTAGGCATTTTCTCCGTACATCCAAGTCCCCACTATCTCTCGGATCAGATCAACGACGGCAGTTGTCAAAGATGGACTTTGTTGGGGGCTTGTCGCTCTCAGCCAGTATGCATCTACCCTTCTACCCAACTGGAAGACGCCAAACTGACAAAACAGCCAAGCTAAAGTTGTCATCAAAGCAGCGGGGAAGACCAGTCTCCACTTGCGCCGGAAGGCGCCTGTCGAGAGCGTAGCGAGAGCATCGCTTGTAGCTCCCTGTCGGGCTAGCTGCAGCGGTTTTAGGGCATTCACGAACCCGAGTAGCACCATGAAGATAGCTACCCAAGCCTGACCCTGTATGACCAGTCTAAAGAACGGCCGCTGAAACAAAATAGGCTTTCCTGTTTCCGCGAAACACGGCGGGATCAGATATGTCGCAAAGGATAGACAGGTATGGCTCGCGACCACAAAAATCGCGGCAATTCCACGAAGACCCTATCAAAGCATGCTAGTGAGTGACAGTTCCACAGCATGTGGGGATTTCGAAACAATACTTACATCTGCCCAGCTACTCGGACGGATATAAGATGCTGATTTCTTCGCTGGGTCGACAATAGTCATATTGGGCAAACGGGTTCATTGCCTGTACTGGTCAATAGTATAATGCAGCTGCAAGCTGCAGCTCCCATGGCACATATACATACGTGCCGTTCGTAAATCTTGCCTTGTTCCGGGGAGACATTGCGAGAAATAGACTCTTGAGATTAATACGAAAACGTCAATGTGAGATCAATTTGAAATAGTTGACAGTTGACATCCGCTATCCGAAGACGGAAGGGTTCGAGCGGGCTGACATTCCACGGCCATACGCAGATGAATTAGGAGTCAAAAGAGGAGTCGAAATATTAATTTGCGATATTTGATTGGTCTGGAATTCAGGGGTTAAGTACTCCGTAAAATAGAACAAGCATCCAGCTGACTCCGGCAGTTTTGTGTTTTTTTTGGTAGTTGGGAGGTCTATTTAGATATCTTCTCGAATATTTCCCCCTTATTGGTGTTTTAGCTAAGAAAGAAGAAGTATGTCGCTGGCGTAAAGGCGTCAAGCGCGGTATAAAATATACAACATGCGACTATTAAGGCCCAGTTCCTGATCGACACATGAATTTCTGACCTATCAAGTTTTGTACAAAGATTGCAACAATGCGAATGTTGTAGAAGAATCAAATAGCATTCTAGAGTACATATCCAACGGTCAACCCACTCTACATCCTCCATACTTTGTACTTTGTAGTCAAAATGCCCCTTTGTCCATATTACGTCACCTGACCCTAAACCTGATCAAGGCTTTGTTGATTTTGTTTCAACTGCGCCTTTCTCTCTTTTCTTTTTTCCACAGTCCTCTGGCAGGCTGTGTCTCCCGAATTTGGCCTCTTACCTTGTGTCTTTCGTTTCTCCAAATTCCTCATTCATTCTCTAGCCCTTTCGCAATCCCTTTTGTTGAGAATCTCCCTTTTTCCGGTCCGAATGCTTTCTGGTTATCGATCGATAGCTCTCCTTCGGCGATAACAAATGTCCAGCGGGAACTGGGTGCGACATCGTGGCCATGGTCACAGAAAACGTAAACCCTCGCTATCCGCCTCCCTCGGCTGATTTCGACCTTCCCGGCCGGCGCAGAGTTCCTCACCCACTTCAATTGGAGTCTTTAGTCGGCCCACGCCCGCGAACCGCAAATCCCGCCCCGAGATCCTTACCTCACTCTCCCCGCTCTGCAATTCGCCAGAGATCGCGTTCGCCTCCGCGGCGGCCTCACAATTCTCATGACAACCCGTGGCCACTCACTCCGCCTCACTATGGCCCCGCGTACGGGACGAGGGGCGAATGGAAAACCCCTAGAACTGCCGGTCGCACTCGAGCATACGCCACGCCACCTGAAACCCATTCCCCGAACTGGCCCGAGCGAGATGACCTCGAACGGGCAGTGCATCGAAAAGCTATGCCAGCCCGAGGGGGCCTCCGTATATCCATGTCAACTTCCAGGTTGAATAATAGGCGCCCAAGGACGCAGGAATCCATGGAGCGCCGCCCGCAGGACAGGAGCCCTCAGGAAACGTCCATGTCAGGCTTCCCAACAAACGGGCCTGCTGAAGAGAATCAACCCCGACCAAGCGTCAATTCGGAAACCTGGCGCTCGAGCACCGAACAAGCAAGCGGAACAGAGCGCAGCAGTGTCCTAACCAAGAGCAGCTCGATCACCGATCTTTCACCGGATACCCCCGACACACCTTATGGGGACGACAATGGGATGAGTGTCGAAGACGCGATTTCTATGTACCTTGATGGCTTCAGCGACGTGACCGAAGAGCCTGGCTCGCCGAAATCCCACGCGGGGAGTAAAGCGCCATCAGCCACGCCCCCTCCGTCACGCGATTCGAACATACATGAATTACACCCGCTAGACTATCCGTCGCTGAGCGACGTTCCGCCGACAACCTCAATGCCACATTTTCCCACGGCTCAAGATGCAAGGCCAGATTCATTGTTTTTGCCAAACATGGCGTATTCCGAACCCACCCCTATACCGCCCATACTTCCAGAATCACCTCGAGAGTCCACACCGTTAGAACCTGCACTGCCAGAATATCTACCGAAGCCCGACTCGTCAGACCCTGTTCCGCCAGACTCTCCGCGCAATCTCACCACCTCCGACCTCACCCCCTCCGATATCGCTCCCTCCGATAGCACTCCCCCAACATCGCCAGCAGCTGAGGTGCATCATATACCCCAACGACAGCCCTCGACAAAAGTGTTTATTCCGGGATTAGTGCCGCCGCAACTTCGCTCTGGAGATGGCCCTCGAGACGGTTACGGATTTCGCAAGGCCACCCAATATGTGACCCTGGATGAATATGAGGCCTGGAAAGGATCCTACGCTAGCCATGTGACGCAACGGAGAGCCAAATGGTGTGAATTGCTCAAGGAACACGGACTTCCCATATCAGAGCCCACAATATTCCCGCCGCAGTCTTCCAAAGTCAAGCGATTTGTTCGCAAGGGAATTCCTCCAGAGTTCCGAGGTGCGGCTTGGTTCTATTATGCCGGCGGGTACGAGCTTTTGAACCGGAACTTTGGCCAGTACGATGAACTTGTTGCGATGGCCATGACCTCACCGAGTAACGACGACAAGGAGCACATCGAGCGTGATCTCCATCGCACATTCCCTGACAATCTCCATTTCAAACCGGAGGTGACTCAGGAAGCAGAACGTTCCGGGAGCAGCAATCCGAGTTCTTCTAATGTCACTACAGAGACGCAGATGATCCAGTCCCTACGTCGTGTTCTGTATGCTTATGCGCTGCACAACCCGAAAATTGGATATACCCAATCTCTGAATTTCATTACGGGAATGCTCCTTCTCTTCCTCCCCGAGGAAAAAGCATTCTGGATGTTGCATATTATCGCCGCAGACTACTTGCCTGGAACCCATGAAATCAGTCTGGAAGGTGCCAACATTGACCTCTGGATTCTCATGGTCCTGCTCAGGGACACCATGCCCGGCATCTATTCCAAGATCGCTTCCATGGGTGGAACCCCGTCCGGACGGGGCAAAATGCCTCCCTTGACAGTGAATTCCCGGCTGCCCGACATAACCCTGGGACTGACTAACTGGCTTATGTCGGTTTTCATCGGAAGCTTACCTCTTGAAACTACCCTCCGAGTTTGGGATGTCTTCTTCTACGAGGGTTCCAAGACCTTCTTCCGTGTGTCTTTAGCAATTTTCAAAGCATGCGAAAAGGACATCCTTGCCGTGACAGACCCCATGGAGGCATTCCAGATCGTCCAAACCATCCCTAAAAAACTACTGGATGCCAATGCGTTGATGGATGAATGTTTCGTACGTCGGCATCGAGTCGGACAAGGTCGTATTGAGGAACTTCGAGCTCAACGCCGGACGGCTGTCCGCCAAGAAAAGTTGCGACGATCAGTAGCTTTCAGTAAAGGCCAGCTTCATTCTGGGACGGATGATTTCACCGGCCGAAGCAACACACCAACGCCAGGCATCGAGCACCGGGTCGTCGGTTCCTGGCGTCACTTGAAACAACATGCATTTCGATAAGCGAATGGCCATCCCGGCGTCCATGTCTGTTGGGCGTCTTTCTTAGACAATGGCCTGTATTCATAATTGCGAAGTTGACGAGGTTTAGCGAGGGCAGTTATTTGCCTGCATTATAGGCGTCTTGGTTTCGAAAGGCGAAATGGGGAAATCGAGCATTTACGGCATTCATTTTCTTGCATTTGTACAAAATTTCAAACACTTCTAAGTACGACGGTGCATAGCGCTCAAGGTCGTATGCCCGGATTTATTGCTTGATATTCATACTATCCATCGTGCATCTCCTTTTTAGGGTGGTTTAAACTCGCGGAAGCCTACTCCTTACCTTCATAAGTAGTGTGAAGAACCCTTCGTGTGGAAGAATTCTCCATACGCAAGACTCTCGAATAGGAGCCGCGACGGGACAAACATGGTAGGCCATTCAATAACATTTAATATTAGATTCGACGCAATACAACTAAAAAAGGACAATCGAGGAAGTAGCCATAGGGGGTTTCAAGATAGGGTTCGGGAAACAGCTGCTCCGCGAACTCACGGAGGCCGGTTAGCTCTCAAACTATCGTCGGTTCACGCTTCGTTTCACTCTTCTTCTGACGGTCTGTCAAACCACTGGCATGCTGTGAATGGGCAGAGCCGTGCTTATCGAGCCGTTTCAGGTCATGGAGGCTGTTCTGAAGCACAGGGCATGTTCTTCAGGGCAACCTAGGTATCCAAGAATGATTAACGACAGTTCTTCACGGTTTGGGCGTATGCGCAGGCAACTGCCAAAATCACCAAAGGAGCGAGACGGATATATCATGGTCAGAGGGAAAAGGAAAAGCAAAATCACCTTGTAATATGCCTCCATGTAGTCGACGGCCTGCGAGCTGGCGACTGGCTCTATATCTCGCTCAGTGTGTTGAGCCACGGACCTAGCCAGAGAATCATAATCAATGGTGCTGATTTAACGTCTGTTCAGCTTTCGAATTTCATCGGAAGTCCTTGAAGCTGCCGCGACTGAGTTGACATATCGCTGCTTTTGTACTTCTTGGACAGTAGTCGTCAAGTAATGCTTGTAGGTGATAGGGTGCCCAGACTAATGCGGATTGAGAATATCGGTAACCTTCCCTTGGAGATTCTGCGCCAGGATTCCCATCTTCGGGTTGATGATATCTCGACATATGCCTCCGTGGTCTCGCCGACAGAAACAGCTTGAATGATCTCGGCGATACACTCGCCGACTATCTTCTTCCATGGCTGACATTGATCTCTGAACAACTCCGCGATAATCATGGGGTTCCAAGTGTCAGCCAGTTCACGACCGCGGGTGCGTCTCATTGGACTCTTGACTTCTTCCATGTAGTCAGACCGTGAGATCCGACATAAATGTTCTTGTATCTCTAAATCTTCCGAATCGTCTGACTCTTCATATGATTCTTCATCAAAAATGACTCGCGTCTTGCCTTCTTTGCGCATTTGCCCCTTGAAGGAGGTCAAGGTAGTCTGGACAACGGCACGAAGACGCCTGTGGTAACCGTCCTCAGAGCGGCCGTCTCCGAAGAACGAATAATTCGAATATTCGCCGTTCACGGCAGCTTGCATGAGCATCGAAAAGTCTTATCCAACCTTGCCAAGGTACCTTCTCTGCAGAGTCATGTCTTAAGCCTACGGGACTAGGCATTGCAAACTCATAAAGGAAGCAAGCATATGCCAAACGGGACAAACGAAACAATAAAATAGACAAAAAGCGCTGTCCGTCAATGAGTCTCATGGTCTTGAAGTTTTTAGGTGTGATCTACCGTAGTGGCCTCCCATTAGGTGGTCCTTGGTGTGACTGTGGGCCACTATAGAGCCTCCTCTGAAGCATGGTCACCGGCGCTGCTATGCTCCTCAGCAGTGGTCATAGGCTTCGCCGCCTAGGGTACAACTGTGACAGGGATAGAAGCCGTCGAAACCAACATAGCATTTCAAGCATGAAAGGAAGCGGGGTTAGACAGCGATGCGTCATTATTTGCGCTTGTAGCAAAAAGTATCAGCCGCTAGAATAATGCCCTGGCCATCCGACTTTACAATCTGCCAAACTCACCAAGACATCCATATCTTCATTTTCCGTACGGCTATGAAGAAGAAGGAGAAGAAACTCAAGGCTTTAAAGTCCAAGGTTCTTCCGTCATACACGATGATTAATCTCGAGCCTGTTTCTTCGGTATCGAGAGACCAAGAGATTATTCTCGGCCTTATTGCTAGGTATGAAGTCACTGGTTCAACTAGGATGACATTCTTTTTGATGAAGTGCCACTAACGCTGAAGTAGCCTACATCTCAAAACAGACTATAGCGATTTGACTATCATTTGCAAGGATGCAGTCTTCTCGGCTCATAAGCTCCTCGTCTGCTCCAGATCAGAATATTTTCGTCTAGCTTGTTCTAGCGGGTTCAAGTTAGTAAAAGATAATCCTGTTAAGGATTCTTAAAACTAAGACTGACAAGCGGCGGTGACTTTTAGGAAACCTACAACCCGATTCACCTTGACGAACAAGACCCGATCCTAATTGAGAAGATGCTGGAATATCTATACATGGGATACTACAGCTATGGCACGTCTATATTACCACCGACTAATGTCGGTGAAGCTTGTGCAGAAGAGCCAACGATCGAGCAGCCCCTGCCAGAGAAACTGGCCATGGATGAGCCTGCAGCAGAAATGGAGGAGCCGACCGATGAAACTGCTATGGCAGGTCTAGAGAATACCGCAGAGGGACTTAGGAATGAATCAGCTCCAATTGACGAAAACCTATCCGGACAAAGGGGTACCGTGGAGTTTATGGCCGATAAATTGGCTGACTGTCGTGGACCTTACTTTGATGTGCGCATGTATGGCGTGGCGGATTATTTCATGATCGACGATCTGGAAAGGAAGGCGGCGGAAACTTTCATGACTCATTCTATCCTGGTTTCGAAAAGAGGGATTCCTTCGAAAGAGAGTCCTTTGCAGAAATAATCCGAGAAATTTATTCGACACAAGCCAACTACGAGGAGCTGAGGCCATTGACGATTCAATTGATAGTTAACGACCTAATGGGTCTTCAAGAAGAGCCTCCTATGATCGATGCCGAACTCTTGAGATCGATACCCAATTTCACATACGATTTATGTCAAGCGACTATGCACAAGTGTGCCGCAGGCCTTTGCAGTTCCATGTGAGGCTTGATCTCTGGATTCCCTCAGGGACAACTTGGTATCTGCCAAATTCGTGATGGTAGAGATTCAGAATATGAAACAACAAGCTAGCGATGGAATGGAAGATTTCTTATGAATAATTAAAAAAATCCAAGTGAACATTCGAGGGCATGCTATAGATTCATTATCCTAGCTGCTAAGCTGTTTAGTCGTAAGTTGAAACCAAGCTTCACTTGTAGCAGCCAGTCATGAAAGAGAAAATGCAGATCCAAATTACTGTCCTTCGGATTGAAATTACAACTTAGTTGACTCCAGGGCTGCATCAAACGTGACAAGGTCAACGCGAGCATGGATTTCAAGGGGCAATATCAAGTCCCTTCAAGTTCCTGAGAATTACCTACCTCTTTCTCTTGATGAACCTATGGCTAAGCGTCTATTCGGAACAATTCCTTATATTCTCCACTCACGCTGGTAAGGAAGTCCTATGCCAAGCAGGCAACCGACTTGGCGTTTCTCAAGTGTTAGGGCAATCCAGTTACCAATTGGTAGGTCTCCTAACTGGTTGACCACTCCTCCTTATAGAGCTGTAATAATAGGACACGACAAAAATAAAGCTGGGCAAACTATAATTCTCGTTGTACCTAGTTGTATGTTGGAGGTAAATACCTGCTCTCCCATTTCCGGAGGTCGAAATTACATTGATTGTGGATTTGTCGCGAGCCATGGATACTCCTTTCCAATGAAACCAAAGCTTCGTCAAACCGAACTATGCAGAGGCGATCGGAAATCTTCAACGATCTAATAAAAGGGTCCGATTTAGCGCAGATCGGCGATCGCTAGGGCTGAGTTCAGGTTTGATTCATGTCGTCACCAGTGAAATGCAAACCTAAAAAACCCTTGCTTCCCCTTTTCTGTTTCCTTTCTTTTGTGTTCCCCCTTCTCTCAGTCTCATCGCAGATATGAGTGGACAGGCTGCTGGCTATTATAACGAGGGCTTCCCTCAGGGCCAACCTCAGTATACGCCCAACTATGGTTATGACCAGCAACATGGGAACTATCAACCGCCAAATAATGCGCCATACCAGCAGCCAGCCTATCAGCAACCTCCATCTGAGCCCAAACCGCCACAGTACCACCAAAATGTCCCAGAGTCTGGATACACTTTTGACCAGGCGTTCAAGATCGAGAAGCCAAAGTGGAACGACCTATGGGCAGGTCTCTTGGTGAGTGTGGCCGTGTCGAACTGAAAACCTCCCTTAGCTGACTTTTTACACAGTTGATCGCTGTCTTCCTTGGGTATGTCGCCGTCTCTGGACTTACCATCCACAAGTATGCCACCAACAAAGGCTTCAACGGAGGTGGCATTTACGACTCGAGCAATGATTTCTCGCTGGACACCAACACCCTCGTCTTATTTATCTTCGTTCTCGTCGTCGCCCTAGTGTTCTCTTGGCTCTATTTCATGGGCGCAAGATACTTCACCAAGACCTTTATCTGGGCGACCGGCATTCTCAACATCGTTTTCGCCCTGGCAACAGGAATATATTACATCGCGCGCAAGCAATATGGAGGTGGTATCGTGTTCCTCGTCTTCGGCGTCTTCGCGATCATCTGTTTCATCAGCTGGATTCCGCGTATCCCCTTCACTGCCTTTATGCTGCAGACCGCCATGGATGTGGCCCGAGGTTACGGGCACATCTTCGTAGTCAGCGCGCTGGGAGGAATCGTGACGGTCGCTTTCGCCGCCTGGTTCTCCGTCACGATGGTCTCGATCTACGTTGCCTACGAGCCCGATTCCACAGGCAACAACCCATCCTGTACGAACGGCGGCTGCAGCAGAGCGAAGGTCATCGGCCTCGTCGTCTACGTGACCTTCGCCATGTACTGGGTCAGTGAGTGGATCAAGAACACGGTGCACACCACCGTCGCCGGTGTCTACGGTTCGTGGTATTTCTTCAGCAAGTCCGCTGGCGGCATGCCCAAGGGCTCCACCCGGGGCGCCTTCCGTCGCGCGACCACATACTCTTTTGGCAGTATCAGTTTCGGCAGTCTGATCATCGCGTTCATCAACATGTTGCGGCAGGCGTGCTCGATCGCGCAGCGACAAGAGGCTGGACAGGGCAACTTGGTCGGCACTATTTTCATCTGGATTTTGGGATCTATCATCGCGCTGCTGGACTGGCTTGTTACGCTTTTCAATCGCTACGCGTTCTGTCACATCGCATTGTACGGAAAGCCTTATATCCCCGCAGCCAAGGATACATGGTCCATGATGCGCGACCGAGGAATTGATGCTCTCGTGCAAGACTGCCTGATGGGTCCGGTGTTGACTATGGGGTCGACGTTCGTCGCCTATGTCTGTGCGCTGTTGTCCTATCTTTATCTGCAGTTCACCAACCCCGCGTACAACAGGGATGGTAACTTCACCGCGGTCATCATGGCTTTCTCTTTCTTGATTGGTCTTCAGGTCTGCCAGGTCTTCATGACTCCCATTGGTAGTGGTGTTGAGACTATCTTCGTGGCTATGGCCTGGGATCCTCAGGTCATGATCAATGACCACCCGGATATTTATTACAAGCTGGTGGAGATTTACCCTAGAGTCCAGCAGGCAGTCCACGCTTGAGCTCTCCAGACAACGTTGCAGCAGGGGTCTTGCAATTTTGCTCCAACGGTTCAACCTCTGTGTCTATAGGCGGAGTCTCCATCCGCTTTTTCGCCATGTATGAACCACCGGCACAAATTGGTGCACGTTAATTTAATTGAAGATACTATACGACTAATAACAATGCCACACAAATTCCATGCATCATTACCAAGTTCAAACCCATCTAAACATCAATCTCAAAAAACCCCAATATAAACTAACCAGTACTAACCAAAACTCAAAAAGAAACAAGAATCATCCCCTTACACAACCTACAAAGCAACCACAACAGCCATAACAGCCGCAATCCCAATGACCGCAACACCACCATTCACGGAAGCGCCCGCCGCCGCCGCCCCCTTGAAAGGCGAGAACCCAGTCGGATCAACACCAGAAGGCACAGCCGAAGACGTCGCCTGCGGACCAAAAATCACAGACGACGAAGCCGCACCGCCCATCAAGCCGTACTGCCGACTAGCCGGTGTCGAGGACGCCACAGCGGCACTACTGGCGGGAACATCAACCGGGATCTGCGAGATATGCATCGGTCTCTCGACGGCCGGAGTGCTCTTGCAGCTGCACTCGGTGCGTGTCTCAGTCACGTAGACGACGTGCGGAACAGCTTCGGCTTCGGCTTCGGCTTCGGCTTCCCGCTCGGGTGCGGGTGCAGGTGCGAAGGCTCGCTTCTTCTCGGCGTGTTGCATGGGTCTGCTTAAGTGTCGTCCGGGTGCGGCTTCTGCCGTGTTGTTGCAAAGGGAGGTGGTTAGGGTGGTTAGGTCGAGGTCGGCGCAGGCTGGGGCCGAGGAGGTTGTTAGGGCTTTGATTAGGGATTTGTTGGCGCAGAAGCATTCTTGAGAGGTTTTGGTGTTGCAGGAGATGAAGTTTGAGGTGTTGATGTGGCTGAAGGCGGCGCTCTGGGGGGGTTGTTAGGGTTGTTTACTGGGTTGGGTCTGGGTTGGGATTCTTACGGCGCATTTGAGGTAGTCTTCGGTTGACTGGGCTAAGGCGCCGGCGATGAGCATTGAGACGGTGATGAAGGAACGCATTTTGGATATTTTGTGGTTTCTTTGAGAAGGCTTTGCGGGCTTGGGAGGTGGTTTTACCAGAATGGGGAGTCTAGCATATAACAGAACGAAGCTATGGAGAGAACGGTTGACTCGTGGAATACTCAGTGCTTTATCTACAGTTGGATTCTCCTATCAATCAATCCCCGAGGAAATATTTGCTTTGACATCACATCCAGCCACCCCTTCATCCCTTAATCGTGGTTTTTATGACGTCTAGGATTCCTGATGGTGGATAGTCCCGATATAGGGACGGTGCTTGTCCTAAGAGAAGCTTTGGGTTGGCATTTTCAAGTCCCGCGTACCCATGCTCCCCTGCTCTGTACTGTACTGGAATGATGGAAGAATCTACCAGTTGTCATCTCCCTGTGGCGTTCCTGGCTTATCCCTGGGTCCCTATACTCCGAGGAATGTTGGATTGAAAGATTGGGGGACAGTCTCATTTCTCTGTTTCATGATTCTTATTAAAGAAGGCTGGTATCCATTCAATTGAGGGGAATTCAAATTCTCTACATGTTATCGAAATCGATACCAGCATGTGATATCCAAGGAGTCGAAATATGTCTCCTCGAAGTATGGATCGGCCAGCTATGGGGTATAGCCGAAGATGCTATCAATCAGTTGGCAACGATGCTAGACTTTCCCGTTTGTATAGTGGACATCGAGTATACTGTGTGGGAATAACATTATGGGCAAGTGTTAAAGATAACGCGAAGAACTATCAAATTGGGTATAACAGTAGAACTAAAGATACGATCCAACAACTCACCCGATTGCTCCCAAACAGTTCGATTTAGATGAAAACCCAACAGTAACCAACATCGAGAATAAGAAGATTCAAGCCCAGCTCAGAACTTCTCACTAGTCACACAACGCGTCGAATTGACCAATAACCAAGCCAATATCTTTACAATGAGCGTCAATCCCTTCACCACCAAATCCAAGCCGAAGAAAAGTATACGCAAGATGGTGCGAGTAATACCAGGCAACTTCTTCCCCTCTCGCGACGAACTATTACCATATCGACCATACTTCTCCAAATCAAACTCCTCAATTACAACCTGCCGAGCTTTGCTCTTCGGATTTTCCTTTCTCTTGGAAGGGAATCTATTCCAGAATTTGAAAGTACCTTTCTTCCCCGACTCTTTGGACTTTTTCTGCGCAGATTTAATCTGCGATGCCAAGTCCATGCTCTCTGCTGCATCTTGGCGCTCAGCAACCGTCGTAACCAGTTTACCCTGGAACACAGGCATAGAGTAAGGCCCGGGGTTGTGGGAGGTCGGTGGTCTAGACGAGTTCGGCGATCCGAGAAGCATGTCTGCAAGGATAGGGTTCGTGGCTTCATCTGAGACAGCGACTGCCAGAATTGCAGCAATGAGAGAGTCAATGGCGTACAGAGAGGGAATAGTAGCGATGACAGCAGCCGGCGAAATCGAAAATGTCTTCGTAGCGAAGTCCAAGGATGCGAGCGGCTCGTCGAGGTCCGTGACGGGAAGCACAGATGTGCGTGCATTAGCAGCTTGCAGACCGGCTTCCAGTGCCGTTGGGGAGACCGGGCCGGTTACGATGATTGTTGGCGGCTGGCGAGGAGAGGCGTCGACTGTGATATGCACCATTCCCGAAGACTGGGATCGCACGGGTGAGAGTGGGATTCCGGCAGCGCCCACAAGAGCGGGCGGATTGTTTCTTGAGAGATATGGGTGCCGTAGCTCGTATAGTCGTTGATGGCGGTTCCAAGAGAGCCGACAGGACTCTTGTGCTGCTGCCCGTTTGAGTGCGTCGGTTTCTACTTCCGCTGTCTCGGCGGGGGTGAGGTGGTGTTGCTTGCTGATCTCGCTGGCTTGGTCTATAGCTAACATGGCTGCTAGTCGAGGAAAGATTAGGGTTACTAGCCCGTCGTAGGGATGCTCGCGACGTATGCGGTCTTCGAGACTCATCATCATGATTGGTACGTCGTGGTTTGGTCTGGAAGGGTGGCATCTACTTAGGGCTAGTTCGTTGGTTGAGTATGTCTGTAGTGTGTAGAACGGGTTCTGGGAGTTCCCGAGGGTAAATGTAGCTGGCCCCGTTCTGTGACATGTTAGTACTATACATCCTTAGGGCACAAGGCCTTACTTTGTCATGCGTAGGTTCAATGACCCAACCAGATCTTGCGTTCTCTGACCATTGGCCGTTTCCCATAACATCTTCAGTTCCTCCACGGAGGAGTATGTAACCTCCTCGGACTCCAACTCGCTAGTTGGAAAATTGAGCACACTTGCAGGCACAGTCTTTGGCCCGAGAACATGGTCAATCTCAGTATTTGTCGATAGCGTAAGCTTAGGAGGTTTCCGAGAAGACTTGGCCGGACGTGGCACATTTGGAAGTTTTGGGACGTTTGGTTGATATACCTGCTGGTTGAGAGGCAGTTTTGGATTGAACTCTGGGAACATAGATTTCATCGGAACCGACGAAGCGGATGATTGTGATGACTGCGGAGAGACAGTGGACGTAGTGTGATGGCTGCTACTGCTGCTGCTTTGACTGCCCTGAGAAGGCAAGACCTGATGGTTCACTCTCTTGGCTTGGCGATTCTGACTGTGCATGGACTGCGGGGATTTTGAATCAGATGCTCCCCCCATAGAAGGCGGGGGTTTAGATTTTGAACCATTCTCCTTTGGTGGAGGTGGAATACCCTGGGTGTCTTCGATGATTTGAAGCAGCACGGATTCAGTCTTACCAGGGTCCTTGATCTCCTCAAGAGGGATCGAAGAAGCCGGCTCAGATGTGGCTACTGGCTTTTTGCCGACTTTGCGAAATGGGTTGTTGGACCTGTTGACCTCGGGTGATGGAGCAGGAAATAATTGAAATTGATTCATTTTGTCACCCATCTTCGCGAATGGATGCTATAAACAAATGCAGAACGCGAAAGCAGGGGGTCTTGGGTGAGATATAACCCATTCTCACCGAATGTGCGCATCAGCCCGACAGTCCAAGCAGAGTATATGGTTTGTCGAGATGTGTGACAACCCTGCCTATACGAGTGGGCGCTTAACCGTTTGGGGATGTGATTGGCCTTCATCCTGGGATGGGCACATCCCAGCTGCAGTAGCGGCGCTTCGATACAGCCTGGTGATTGGTGCTTGGATCATGAGGAATCTATATTTATCAGAATCCGGAGATTATATTGGCCGGTTATATTTGAGTTGAAGAAGTCGGGGAGTCTGACCCTGCTGACCTTTTGACCTTAGTATCTGCATATTATCGGCTCCGGATTGTTAAATGGATAAATTCAAGAAACAAGATTGACATGCATCAATAGGTCATATAATATATTAAACTCTTCGAAAGCGCCTAACTGATGTTGCTGTCGTGCAGTATCTAATGTTGTATCCATCCGGTTGATCAAAAAGCGTTCTTTGTTATGCTGTCTTCCGACTTCGCGCGGAGGTCTACTACAATCAGCGTAGGTATCATATAGGAACGACAATTGTGTAAACCATGGTGTTGAGTTGAAGTGAGTGAATAGTAGAGGGGTAATGAGGGGTGATGAACTAGTTAACTACTACATGCATATTTAGTCAGTCGTCGGCGAGAGAAAGAATAACCATTCAAAGAGAATGGTTTCTGACAGGCCGACTTATGTTGGTAGTGAAATTGCGCTGATTAAATGAGAATTGCTCTTTCTGTGGCGCACCGGAAATACTTTGCCTGTGTTGATAGTGACAATCTTCAGATCTAGGGTCCCCGATTGTATCAGTCGCAGTCCACAATGGATGTCTATTTTGATGATTTATTTACATGATAGTGTACAATTATTCATTCCCTCTTAGTCTTGACCTAATGTCTCAGCATGCACACTATGGGTCAGACCCTCCGCCATGGCAATCGCACCTTCCATGTTACCCTTGTTGTATAAGAATAAACCTTGGAGAGCAGCCGCGCTGGTGGTGATAGACCGATCAGCCTTGTGGCCAGATTCATCTTCAATCAAGCCAAGCTCCTGAAGCCGATCCAAGAAAAGTTTGCGATAAACCCCGTCGGTATCGATGTCTTCATAGAATCGATCCCATAGGGAGCCAACCTGGTAACGAGTCAATTCGCCCAAGCGGACAGTCATATCCACACGCCCGGGACGGACCAACGCCTCATCGAGTCGTTCGACGTGGTTGGTAGTAAGGAAGATGATGCGCTCCTCGGCACTAGCGACTCCATCAAGGGCATTGAGCAGTCCCGAGAAAGTCACATTGGCCCCGCGGTAACCATCTGCGTCGCTTTGCTCGCGTCGATTTGAGAACGCGGCATCCACATCTTCCAACAGAACCAGCGTTCGATTGGGAACAATTGTGAGGAGATGGTTTAACCGGTCATCGGTTAAGCCACGCTCGCTCAGATTCAGGATGGCGATATCATAATCCAGCTCACCCGCTAGAGCCTGGATAAAGGAGCTCTTGCCGGTGCCCGGAGGACCATATAAGAGATATCCTCGTCGGTATGGAATACCGCGGTCATTATACCATGATGAACTTGAAATGAAGTCTTGCACATCTGCCACAATCCGTTCCTTGACTCCCTCGTGGAGAACAACCGACTCCAGAGGACGCTTCCGGCGTGGGTTTCCGAATGGTTTCCACTCGGTACCCCAGCTGTTATATATTGTCGTCTTGCCTTCGTGGCCCCTGGCGGCGTACGCATGGGCTTCGGTGAAGAGGTCCTCAAATATGTGACGTTGAGAATAGAGAGTGGTGAGGGTGATTGTCTCCCATGGCTTTCCAGTCTGAATATCGCGGGATTTCGACTCGCGCATACGATTCACAAAAACAAACGCGTTCTTGTACCGTAAAACGTGTTTTCCAGGGCCCGGAATCAGCGAAAAGCGTGTGTCAATTGCTCCGTTCGAATGTTCAACCTTCTGCGTTTGGATGGAAAGATGGCGCATGCCCGGTGTGAGTTTTTGGAGGAATCGGTCCATATAGGTAGAGGTATTCGCAGCAGCTTTGGTTGCATTGAGTTGTGATTGTTGGTACAGAGTCATCCAGTGTAGGAACCACGGATACGAGTCATCTTTGATGCTGATTTCGACGTCAACCAGCATCCGCCGGCGGAGAAGAGCGGCGCCATGTCGAACGCCTTTCTGTGCCAGTGTCAATCCTGCCCCGAGACCTGCAAGGCCAAACCCCTAGCAAAAAACCATATTAGCACATCATCTGGGATCGAAACACTGGCACGTCTCATACCGCTGTAAATAAGGGATTGCTCGTTAGCTGTGAGAGGAGACTTCCGTCGCCATTTTGCGCCGACTGTAGCGCCTGTGTTCTCTGCTGCAGAATCAGGTCGCCCGCAGATGGCGCAGCACTAGGGACCGGATTTGGCTCCATACCAAATCAACAGTATCGTGAAGATCGCAAATGTCGAGAAGATCGATAAGCGCAGATATCGGAGTTACAACGGGCCGAGTATTTGAGGTACCCACGGTCGTGTCACAGGACAATCCATGGGAGAACAACGATGAGAAAGGACTACAACCTTCCTAGGTTGAATGTACCTTGGGTGGTCTACAAGTATTGAATATGGGGACGGATGTATGAGCTGGAACACGGGGTCTCGGCGTTCACGTCGCGTAAAGGCCCCCCATGTCGGAGTTATCGGTATTAAAGTTACTTAATGCATCTTGCATTCCTGTCCTTTAGGCGCCTTCGTTTTCTGCGTGGCGCTATTTTCAAATGCCTTGGCCTTCGATGGGACCTTTCCTCCGTTACCCGCTACTTTGGCGGGCTTGGTATCGACGAACTGTTCATCCGGCAATCCGCAATATGAGCATACCACCCACTACTGCAGTGCTATATGCGCTGACTGTGGCGAACTCCCCGGCCAGACCTAGCCCAGAAGATGTTTTGAAGAAAAGTCACCATGCGCAGAAGGGATTCAGGAACCCGTGGGAGTAAGTGAGGCTCCGTGACTGCAATCATTCGTCGCATAGACTAACTGGCAACTCCGTATGGCAGATCCTTTCGCGACCTGAATTCAAGTGATATCATGCAAATGATGATGTAGGTATAGTATCGATTATCGCAGGAAGCCAGTCTCTAACAAATGGAACTATAGTACTCGTCGATTCAACGGCAAAGGAAATACTCCTGATACGACCCCGCCAACTGTCACCGTTCGCAAGCCCGAATTTCTCCCCAACCGAGATACCCCCAAGCTGCGCTCAACGTGGCTTGGCCATGCATGCTATTATGTGGAGTTCCCGAGCGGTCTCCGAGTACTGTTTGACCCAGTATTCGAAGCGCGATGTGGGCCATGCTGTGGACCATATCATCTAGGTCCGAAGCGCTACACTGAGCCTCCATGCCAGATTAAGGATATCCCTGTCATCGATGCTGTGGTTATCTCCCACAACCACTACGACCATCTGTCATACCCCACTATCTCGGAAATCGCGAAAAGGCACCCCAATTGCCACTTCTTCGCACCACTTGGCAACAAGTCTTGGTTCCACAGCTCAGGCATTCACAATGTAACCGAGCTGGATTGGTGGGATGAGCGTGATATTGCAATGTCACCCAAGGAGAGAGAGGAGCCCCAGGTTGAACCAGTAGGCGAAGCTTCCGCCACAGCAGATATCAAGGCACGCATCAGTTGTCTACCCTGTCAGCATATTACTGCTCGCAGTCCTTTCGATAAGTACAAGACACTATGGGCTTCCTGGGCCATTGAATCGGGCGGTAGCAAAGTGTATTTTGCTGGGTATGATCTCCCCCAAACCGTCCAAGCTATCAGAATGTCGCTTTGCTGACCTTCAATCTAGTGATTCTGGCTACAGGGCAGTGGACGAACTGCCGGAAGGGGAGGATGATTGGGACCCCAAGTATAATTTCCCTATTTGTCCTGCCTTCAAGCAGATAGGTGAGTTCCGGGGACCATTTGATCTCGGCTTGATCCCCATTGGAGCATACGCTCCTCGACATATTTTCAGTGCCGCACATTCTGACCCCCACGATGCTGTTCACATTTTCAAAGATACCAAGTGCAAAAAGGCATTGGGCATGCACTGGGGCACTTGGGTGCTTACTGAGGAGGATGTGCTTGAGCCTCCCAAAAAGCTCAAGGAGGCGTTGAAAAGGCATGATCTTGCCGAGAATGGTGTTTTTGATGTTTGTGATATTGGCGAGAGCCGGGAGTTTTGAAAAACATACACCTCTTGTACACTACTTTCATAGCTTGCGTTAGCCCGTACTTATCCTTGCTCGTTTTGTATGATTTTGCATCCAGATATTGTCCTTGATGAAACAGCGGAGTGATCCTTCATATTGGTTTGGCTAATCAGAATTTCTATTATCATTGGTGCTGTAGACAATAAGCTAAAAACTTTGCCCAGGGTGTTCGTTATGTCGTCATGCTTACCTAGGTTCCTATATGTTTTCGTTGTTGATGAACATTCCTTCCTTGAGTGTTTCGTGAAGTACCGCAGGAAAGCCCTACCACTGCCATCATGTAGACTTAACATCATTCTTCTCGACCACTTTTTATCAGAATATCGCCGGTCAGCCACGTAATAGATGCGCCTTCAACCCTGTTCACTTTTTTTGTTGAAAACTTCCCTTGGTGTAAACCCAGGAGATCCGCCTGGTGGTGTACGAGGGCCAAAAAAGGCGAATTCATCCCGGACATGCTGGTATGGTAGTCATTTGGCATGTTGAAGTCGGGTATGGCGGTTTTCCCAAGCTACTCTTATTTCTGAAGTGGTATTGGAACATATATAGCAATACTTAGTGAAAAAAAAAACGTGTTGCGACTCTAAATATTGGACTATAGCTTTGTAGACCTCTCGAGTTGCAGATAAATTGGAGATGTTTGCCTAGTTTGTCAGGGCCCCACGCTAGCCGTATACGGACTAGCCCGAGGGAGCTCCCACTTCGCCTGGAAATTTGATAGAACGCGGGCGAACAGCGTTGAAGTCCGAACTCTTGAATTATCATCTTCGTGCAATATTTTTTTGATATTCACAAGAGATCAAGACCATTTTATATCCATTTCCCACTCAACTACAATAAATCACCGCCAATATGCAGGCTCCGGTGGTGGTGATGAGTAGGTTACCCCCCCATCAAGTTGCTCCCCTTTAAGTGCTAACAAATCATCCAGACACCAATTCTGGCGAGCGCCAGGTTGGTCGGAGAGCACAGATGTCTAACATTACCGCGGCCAAGACGTACGCTATCCCTCGATCCTCCGCTTTGCTCCCCCGCTCGATACTAATTCAATAAACACCAGTGTTGCGGATATCATCCGGTCATGTCTCGGACCCAAGGCGATGTTGAAGATGCTGCTGGACCCTATGGGTGGTATTGTATTGACCAACGATGGCCACGCTATTCTGCGAGAGATCGAAGTGTCGCACCCCGCAGCCAAGAGCATGATCGAGCTCAGCCGTACCCAGGACGAGGAGGTCGGAGATGGTACCACGACAGTCATCATCCTAGGTATGGCAAGATTAATTTCGGAGGACTCGATGGCAAATGCTGATATTCCCTAGCCGGTGAAATGCTCGCCCAGTCCATCCCCCAGCTCGAACGCAACATCCACCCCGTCGTCATTATCCAGGCTTTCAAGCGCGCCCTCGCCGATGCTCTTCAGATCGTGGAGGATGTCTCGACACCCGTCGACATCCATGATGATAAGGCCATGTACAGTCTTATCCAGTCCTCCATCGGAACTAAGTTCGTGTCCCGTTGGTCAGAGCTGATGTGCGGTCTCGCTTTGAAAGCTGTACGAACCGTCTCCTTCGATGTCGGTGGTGGAAAGCAGGAAGTCGACATCAAACGCTATGCCCGTATTGAGAAGGTGCCCGGTGGTCAAATCGAGGACTCGGAGGTGATCGACGGTGTGATGGTTAACAAAGATATCACGCATCCCAAGATGCGTCGCAGAATCGAGAACCCCCGCATTCTTCTCCTGGATTGCCCCCTGGAGTACAAGAAGGGCGAGTCTCAAACTAACATCGAGATCTCTAAGGAGGATGACTGGAACCGTATTCTCCAGATTGAGGAGGAGCAGGTCAAGCACATGTGCGAGGCCATTCTGGCTTTCAAGCCTGACGTTGTTATTACCGAGAAGGGTGTTTCCGGTAAGCCGACCTGGTCAGAGTGAATGATTGCATGTTCTAACCACCGAGTCTTCTTAGATCTTGCACAGCACTTCCTGGTGAAGGCCAACATCACAGCCCTCCGACGTGTGCGAAAGACCGACAACAACCGTATTGCCCGTGCAACCGGTGCTACCATCGTCAACCGTGTAGATGATATTCAGGAGTCCGATATTGGTACCGGGTGCGGACTGTTCGAGATTGAAAAGATTGGCGATGAGTACTTCACATTCATCCGCAAGTGCAAGTCCCCGAAGGCCTGCACAATCCTGCTGCGCGGCCCCTCCAAGGACATTCTGAACGAGATTGAGCGCAACTTGCAGGATGCCATGTCCGTTGCTCGCAACGTTATCTTCCACCCTCGTCTGTCTCCCGGAGGTGGTGCTACTGAGATGGCTGTCTCCGTGAAGCTCAGCCAGCTTGCCCGCTCCGTTGAGGGTGTCCAGCAGTGGCCATACAAAGCTATTGCCGACGCTATGGAGGTCATTCCCCGGACATTGGCCCAAAACGCTGGTGCTAGCCCTATCCGTGTGCTTACCAGTCTTCGTGCCAAGCATGTCGAGGGCCACACCACCTGGGGTCTAAACGGCGAGTCTGGCGAGTTGGTTGATATGAGGGAGTACGGTGTTTGGGAGCCCGAAGCTGTCAAGCTTCAGAGCATCAAGACTGCGGTCGAGGTAAGCTCATACTGTTCTCCATACGCACTACATTTCACTAACATATTTCTCTCTCTAGTCCGCATGTCTACTTCTCCGTGTCGACGACATCTGCAGCGCAAAGTCCGCCCAGCAGGTCAGCGGCGGTGGTGGTGGTGGCGGCGACGAATGATTGATAGACGAAAAAGAAAAATGATACTTGGACTCGAGGTCCGTACATAATGTTACACGATTTGCCTCATGGCTGTCTTCCTTCTGTATCAATATCCTAGATTCAAAAAACCAAATCCAGATGGGTATCTTCGTATCGTACACAGCCAGCACTTGAACCTGCCTCGCTAGTCCTCATCGTGGAAAATGACACCAGGAACTTCCTGCTGGGCCACCTGGCCGTCCACATCACCCCCATTCTGGTCTTCCATAGGGACCATCGAGCCCGGGGCAGCCGAGCTCTCCACAGGAGCAATATCATTATGATTACCACCGCCCTTCTTCCCACGCGCATTCTTCTTCTTCTCCCTCCTTCTCCGATTCTTCTCCGTCTTCTCATCATCTTTGCGCTTCTTCTCCTCTCGCTCTTTCTCCCATGCCTCATTATTCTTCTCGTTATCCACCTCGGACTGCATCATCCGCAATCGTTCATACTCCCGCCGCCGACTGGCTTTGTAAACGTGGAATTCGCCCGAGCCCGCACCGGCCGACGATCCCTGCACATTGGTCACGATCTCGGGCGGTGCCGACAGGGACGCGACGGTGCGCGGCTTCAGCACATCCGGTAGTTGCAAGTCTTTGCTCGGGTCTTTGAAGAGTGTCTCGATCTGGTTGGCGACCTCCGAATGCGGTGTCACGGCGCGCCGTTTTGTTGGCCGCTTGCTGCGGGGATCCGCGCTTGTAGGGATCGACTCTGGACCTGGCTCGGACATTGTGCGAGTGTTGGGTTGAGGAGAGGTGATGCGACCGCGTGGAATCGGTGGGGTTTGCGCGAGTGCGAGGGATTCGCGTCTTCGGCTTTGAATTGGTAGTGGAGGAGGCTGCCCCTTGATTACTGGGAGATGTCCACTTGTTGTTTTGTTGTATTTTCGA
Source organism: Penicillium paneum (assembly GCA_023627375.1). NCBI lineage: Eukaryota > Fungi > Ascomycota > Eurotiomycetes > Eurotiales > Aspergillaceae > Penicillium > Penicillium paneum. The sequence goes on from JAMAFK010000005.1 coordinate 122,256, forward strand.
CTATTCAAAGCAGCGAGAAAGGCGAGTAGTAAGTAGTAACAAGCTCAAGATGTAGAACCTTGAACCTTCAACCGTCGACATACTCTAACCGCCTTCGGTTAGCGGCATATCCTTTTTCTTTTGTATGGCTAACTATTGTTAGTTCGAGATACGTACTTCTATGCTATTTAGCTTGTTGATGATCGGCTATCCTCGAGATACTGTAGTATAAAGTACGGCAACATTTGTGTTTATTCTTTTTCTCGGACCTCAAGATCAATCGACATCTCACTCCCTCAGCCGCACCTCAATGAATCGATACAGGAAGTTGACAAAAGCTCTTGGCTAATCTCAAATACGCTTCTTCTTACATATTATTCTTCACCCCTCCCAGACCAGATTCTAGTCGACCAAGCATGCCAGAGCGACAGAAAAGGGTGGCATTTCGCTCTCTCCACTGCACCCGAGCCTTTTCCGAATTCTAAGCCCCTCTTAGACGACTCATCTTTTATTTCGAGAGTCCACGCAGTTGACAACCAAGCGGCTGTCTGGAGGGCAGGCGAAGCCTTCATAAAAGCGCATCATATGGACTATCCCGATGTAACCAGAGAGCATGTGACTCTACAATTTCTTAGAGATCAAGAACCATTTTGAATCCCCGAATGTTCTCCATCATTTCGAGACTGGCTCGCGATACTTCCTCGTCGTCTCGAGGGTACCGGGCCAGCTCCTTCATGAAGCTTGGCCCAACATGGACGACAATCTTCGTCAGCATTACATCGACCAGGTCGCGAATGTTTGCAATCGCTGGGCAGCATGGAAGGGCGATACCATTAGCGGTGTGGATGGACGCCAGCTATTGGAACGATATCTCCTTAAAGGCAATAGCAAAATGGCTGATGCCCTTGCTCCACAACAGCTCCTAAATAATTGTACCGAGATGTCTACGGATGTCTCTAGACTTGTATTCTATCATTATGATCTTGGTCCTACGAACATTCTTGTCGATATCTCGACAGGCTCGCTAGGTATCATCGACTGGGAGCTTGCTGGCTATGTCCCTATTGAATGGGTCAGAACGAAACCCCGAATCTCCGCCGGAATGGATTTCGACTATGGAGATGAACAATTTAAAAAAGACTGGCGCCGCAAGGTCGCACAGCGCTCGGAAAAAATGGGCTACAACGATGTCTGGACGCATGGTGGAAGTTTCAGGACAGCTCGTAGACAATGATGGCCAAGTTAAACTCTTATTATCAGCATTGCGCTCGATTGAATTTTACATGGCCATAGGACTTTCCCACATTCTGTCAGATTCCTATGACGGATGTTTATAGAATCTATGCCGATCCAAATATCATGGCAGCGGTACGATCGACTCACACCAGCATATTCAAGCCGTGGGCGAACGCTTCTTGTCATGAAATATTGAATTCCTTATGCTATAAGATGCTGTGATACCCTCATCTCTATAAATACTTTTTTTCCGAGAAAATTATTGTCTATTTTGAGCTATCTAATGGAGTTGGTCGACAATACTTGGACTATCACTTGAACAATAGATTTCAGCCATCTTCTTACCATCGAGCCGGACCCTTTTAGATCTACTATGTCGGATCTGTATAGTCTAGTGAAATGAATTAATTCTACTCGAGAGAATATAATATTGAAAAAAAGTACAATATGATTATGCGCCGAGAAGAACTCTGATTGGCCAGAACAGATACCTGTTCAAAAGGGGTATGACACGTTCTTTGTCCCAGCCACTTCACATCTCGCGGTTGGCGGCGAACAATGAAAGACGTCGAGTCAATACTCGGTTCAAAGTCAATTAACGCTCACCCGCGCGTAACATGCTATTCATTTGACTCTTACAATAACTTCAATTTCGAACTAGCCTGTTTTCGGACTGCGTTTACATTGTGCAAAACGATTCTCGCTTTCTTTGTTCACCTTGCCTTTGTTCACCAGCGACCTACATATCTGTGCTGGTAGTAAACTACATATGTACCTACTTCACTTCACAACCATCCTTAACCTCTTTCATACACCTTCTTTTCCTTACTTTTGACTATCATCAGTCAAAATGCCCTACCGTGTCGGTGAGTAGCTTCATTTCATATTTCTATGCCTTGTTACTGCTATTCACGTGGTCAATGGATGTATATCTATTGTGTCAAGTGAAAATGCCTGGTTGCTCAACTGATATCGTGATGTTGTGCCCTAATTCATGACATTTCTGGCAAAACACCCACTTCCCCCAATTCCAAGGAATCATAACAGTCTTCAGGACATCACAGCTAACCTTATGATCAGAGATCGCTGCCCAAGGCCGGGCTGGCTGCAAAGGCCCCGAATGTGCCAAGGAGAAGATAAAGATCACCAAGGGTGAATTGCGAGTTGGCAGCTGGATTGAGAGTTCGAACTTCCAGAGCTGGTCCTGGCGCCACTGGTAAGTCTAACCTTGTTAAAACATAAGGTCTATCCTTGAGTACTGACATCCATGCAGGGGCTGCTTTACCCCTAAGCAAATCATGAACGTCAAGAAGATGCTCACTGAGAACAGCGAGGATCCTGATTTCTCTCGCCTTGATGGCTATGATGAGATGAGCAAGGAACTCCAGGCCAAGATTCGCAAGGCCATCGAAGTGGGTCACGTCGAAGATGACGAGTGGAAGGGTGTACGTTCACTTGTCTTGATGTCCAAAGACTGTAGATCAAATGACTAATACTTCATAGGATGTTGAATGCAACCGACCTGGACAAACTCGCATGCGTCTCAAGGCTGGCAAGGGCAAGGCCGATGAGGTGAGCGAATTCCATGTTCTATCCTCATGATACATGACATACTAATCTCACTCACAGCCCAATGACGATGACGAGCAGTCCTCTCCTGCCAAGAAGCATAGCCTGAGTGATTCCGAGGATGCTGACGAGAAGCCCGCCAAGAAGAAGCAAACTCGTGCTAAGAAAGCTGATGAGGATGAGGCCATCTCTGAGGCCACCGTCACCGAGACTGAGCCCAAGGAGCGCAAGAAGCGTGGCCGTCCCGCCAAGAAGGCTTCCGAGGAGCAAGTTGCTCCTGCTGAGACCGATGTCAAGGTCGAGCCCAAGAAGCGTGGCCGTCCTGCCAAGAAGGCTAGTCCCGATGCTGACAACGAGGTCAAGGCCGAGCCCAAGAAGCGTGGCCGTCCCGCCAAGAAAGTTTCTGACGAAGGTGCCGATGCTGCCACTGAGATCACTGTCGAGTCCCCTGAGCCCAAGAAGCATGCTACCCGCGGCAAGAAGATCAGTGCCTCTCCCGATATTGAGCCTAAGGAGGTGCCCACCAAGCGTGCTGCTCGTAGCAAGAAAGTGGCTTCCTCCGATACTACCGTTACTGAGAAATCCGACGAAGTTGAGCCTGCCGAAGAGGATCAGCCAACCAAGGAGGTGCCTGTGACTCGCACCACTCGTTCTACTCGTTCCAATGCCAAGAAAGATCTCAACAAAGATGTTTCCCCCGTCGACAAGGATATCTCATCTGCCGACAGCGAGACCGCCATTACCCCCGAGCCTAAGAAGCGTGCAACTCGCGCCAAGAAGGATCTCAAGAACGATGTTTCTCCCGTCAAGAAAGAAGACTCTCCTACCAATGACAAGACCGAGAAGTCTGCCACCCGTGCCAAGGCTGTCAGCACAAAGGCCAACGGCTCGAAGGCTACTAAGGCTACCAAAGAAGCCAAGAGCAGCGAATCCGATGCGTCCAAGGATGGTCAAGTCGAGGAGTCGCCCGAGAAGCTCAAGCGCACTCGCAGTGCCACCAACAAGACCAAGGACAACAGTGGTACCCCCGAGAACAAGCCCAAGGCACCTCGCGTCCGCAAGCCTGCAGCCGACAGGGCCAAGCAGGCGTCTACCGACAACGTTGCTGAAACTACCGAGAAGCCCAAGAGAGGTCGCAAGCCAGCTGCCGTGAAGGTCGCCGCTAAGCCCGCTGACCAGGCTGTTGAGGAGTCTTCCGAGGCCTCCCCGGAGACATCTGTCAGTGTTGAGCGCACCATCGTGAAGTCCGAGGATGCTCCTGAGATTAAGGATGCTTCCCCGGAACCTTCCGATGAGCCCATTGTCACCGACACTGCCGAGAAGCCCACCGAGGCCGCCATTGAGAAGCCCCTCGTGTCTCCCCTCAAGCCCATCAAGGCTGAGGACGTTGAGGCGCCCTTCGAGTCTCCTCTGCAGCCAATCAAGGCTGAGAAGAATGAGGATGACTACTAAGTCTTCTTGCCGAGCTTCCCACTTCGTGTGGATGAATTGGCAGTCATGCCAATTATGAAAAGAAATACCAACTCCTGTCTTCCGCGCTTTGTGTTGTAACTGGTATTTCTTTTCTCTCGGGGGTAGGGTAGTCTTTTTTTAACGAATCTTGATTTTCTTTTCTTTCAGTTCTTCCTATTGTTTGTTCTGTTTTTCTTTTTTCTTCTTCTAGGCGTGAGAATCGGTTTCCCTTTAGCGATGGCTGGTTTGCACAGGTGCACCGCCATATTTGTGTGCATTCTCGGATCGTTCTCACCATCGATTAGCCTACGAGTTGACATAATGAATTCTATTTTTTTTCTAAAAAACCCCAGCACTAGGTCTTAAATAACAAGGTAGTTTAGACATCAAGGTTGTTAGGTGGATGCCTTGTCGAATATCGCACTAGAATCCTCAAATGGGTATGGCTTGCAAGAATCAAGCTGCGTGTGGCCTTCGAACTACATATTACGCTCAAAGGGCTATCTATCACTGTGAGTGTTGAAGAAGAAATCTGTTCAATAAGAATAAGAATACCTTCTTGATAAAAGCATAAAAAAGCTAACTATGAGCCTCGCCATTTCCACCCCACAGCGACGGAAACAAAAGAAGACAGAACCATTGAAACGTGACTCCTTCTGTTGTGTAAGATTGAAATGACGGGGACCCCATAATCAGCAAATGCAAAAGAAAAGCACGCAAAAAGGCAGAATGGTCAAGAAAACAAATGATTCGAGATCGAAACCAGTAGAAAGCGAAATATGATCCAAGCAAGCAGAGTTGAGAAATCCCGTCTGCCCATTATGCTCCGAGAGACATGGGAGACACAGTTCTCTGTGTTATCCCCACTCGATCAGAATGCACATCACAGGTTTCCAAGACCGCGACTGTCGAGAAGCGCACGGGTATTTCCATACAACTCCGGGTTATTGACGTGAGCCAGCGTGCGCAGATGGAGAACCTTGTCTTGGAGCTTGGGATGGACACGCAACAACGACCAGAACTGCTCGCTAGCATTGTAGGTGAGCAAATCGGAAGCCTCAGCAATGAAATGAATCAACCACGACTGGAGGTAATCGCAGTTGGCCTCCTCAAACTCGGTGCAGCTGGTGAAAGCAAGAGAAGCGACTTCAAGCAGGGGCTTGCATTGGTAGAGCTCCGGGTAACAGTTCCAGGCGACTTGGAGCTTGAACGCAATTCGATAAACCAAATCCATCAGTCCGAAACGACGGGCTTGAAGGTACACTCTTCCAAGGACGATGATGGCGTTTTCCAGATCGAGGCTGTTGCTCACACCGTTCAACTTGAAGTTCTGACCAATCCCCATCTGGTCACCAACTAGGCGGTAGATAGTGGCGCCGTTGGTGTCGAAAGCTGGGAATGCGGTGGGGTGGGAGAAGCCAGAGTTCTTGAGTGTAATCAGGCGAGGGGAGAATTCTCCATTGGCCAAGTACTCGCGAATCTGCAGGTGTTCTGGCTGTCTCTCGAGAGCCACAGCACCTAGGAACACATCGATGATCTTGGCGGCTTCACGCTGGTCCAGGAAGACGTGCTTCAGAGCCTGACTGAGGGTCAGGTCGAAGATCGAGAACTCCGGAGCGGGTTTCTGGGATGCCGCATCGGCAACGGCACTAGCAGTACCACTGTAGATTCAAAACGTATTGGTCAGTGAATGCGCGTGGAGAATGGACATTGAAATTTGGCAAACCTAGTATCATTTTCAACCTTGGGCACCACGTTTTGAGTCATGGTGGTCTGTGGCGTAATGGAGGGTGATGAGGCTGGACGAGAAGAAGAGGGATGAGGCATCAGAGGGATGCAAGGCTGGAATTTCTTCGTCATCCCTAAGTTTGAGTTCTCTCTGTCAGCAAAGGGGATGGAATCAGATGCAAACGTAACGGGGCCAGGATCTGGGAACACTCCCAATGTTTGTCTGAACTGAATGCCTTGTGCAGCGCGTGAGTCAGAAAACGATCTGATAGTTGATTGCCCATTAGATGAGCTGGGTGCAACATCAGTAACAGGCTCCACGTGATCTACTATGGCCTCTGTATGTTCCTCTTCGTCAGTCTCTTTATCTTCCTCTTCGGACTCAGATTCTGCATCGCTTTCTCCACAGGAGAGAAGGTCTTCATGGCCACTCGGTAAGACGAGACGGAGTTCCTTGCCCCGTTTGCCCTTGGCACCTTGCTCCTGGAGTGCCATGTTCTCCCAGAATTCTAGTCCGGGATCAGTTCGAATGATGTCCATGAGATCATCCCAGATCTTAGCATCCGGTTCTCTCTGCGCACGCCGGAGGACATTGACGGTCTTCTCATTCAGAACAAAGAGATCCTGCAGTCCGACCCATCTGCTTTATGCATGTTAGCTTCCAATCTGTATAGACAAAAAAGCACATGTACAATCAAAAATGGTGATATATACATGAACAAATATGCAGAAAAACCAACGGACACACATATATAGCAATAAACACACAACGGTGGGGGTCTTTTTTAGGGGTTAAAAAAGAGATCAAACTTACTACATATTCCGTCCCGGAAGATACAGTGAGTAAATCCGGTCTTTGAGGTGCGTCATCCAGACACCCTCAACTGGCTGGGCTCCAACGGGGCGGCGATTGACATGTCTGCTTGGTCCGAATTTCTCCGGCAGCACGACGCCAATCCAGACATCAGATTTGTACTGACGAAGGGAATTCTTGAACCGGACAACATAGGTTTCCCCAGCCTCCAGCAGGCGGGGTTTTCCTAGGTGCCTCAAGTCATTGGTTAGATAGGTTCTGGGTCCCATCTTGGTTGTGAAGTGTGTATAGATGATTCGAGAATTTGTTATGCTTCTGAGAAGATGATTGTTGATTTTTGTCACCGGGAGCTGGCAGTGATTATTAGTGTCAGTGGAAGACGGTTTCATGCAATTCAAAGTGTCTGGATTACAAAAAGAAGTGAGGCCGTGATCGATCTTGTAGGCGATCAATCCGAAAGACGATATTGAGTTGCCAGGCTTAGAACAGAGAGTATAGTGATGGGAAGCCAGACTCCTGTTGTGCAATTGTCGAACGAATTTCAGGTGGGACTAGATATGATTGATGACCTTCAAAGGAAAAGGAAATAGGCTTCTAAGCGCAGACTGAATGGTTGGCGATCTTGCGGATATAGTTCGCGTCGCCGGGCTCAGCGTGCAATGAGGGTTAGATAACTCACGTGGTGTTATCTTTGCTAGCATATGTAGAGGCTATGTGGACTATGATAAGAGAAGAGGTGATATTGAGACGCCCATCAACGTCAAGAACAGCGCAAAGCCCGCAGTTCCTAATAATGCGTCGGTGTAAGCGACGGGTGAGAGCTTCGTGTCTCAGGAAACAGAAGTTTTCTTGACTGCAATTGAATCAATGATTTATAAATGTTATCTTGGTGATAACTCTGAGCTTTTCTGTACATAAGAGTTAAGAAATCATGTCGTTGTGTAGCAGAGATCCCCAATGCTGGATATTGCCTAGGTGGTTTTAGGGCTCCGAGACGCACTGAGGAACTCGAGGCCAATCTTATTGGCGAGTATTGACTGGAATAAGGGACTTGAAAGCTCCCTATGAACTTTCAATTAATATACGAGAGAATAATGACCTAGCCTGCAGTTTTAATGTGTCACAGAGAGGCTATTGTTGCATAGGGATAAACTTGTTTCTGTCCCCGTAATATTAAATAGCCTTCGATGGACTCTATCGGTGACAATAATGCTTAAAGAGATGTACCCATAGGACTTCCGAAGGCATTTGGGGCCGAGATTTTGTATAAAAGTCCGAGAATGGTTGTACGAAACGTCTGAAGAGCGACCCCGGTAGAAAACAAAATTATCGAAGTAAGCAGACGTTTATTCGCGACACAAAGTCTCTTCCTTGAATGGAAAAGGCGTGGTGAATGTCTACTTTAAACCCATTTAGTGCAGGGGTGGACAAATGCTTGCAATAATCTGAAGATCAAAATGGTTGAGAATGGGATACCATCAGTATGCATGGAGCAAATGTTTCTACAGTTTGTTTGTTTGAGGTGGCCAAATTTCTTCATTTCTGTTTCTCATCACCAAGTAGGCGCCTTGCCCAAGAGTAAATTAGGCGGTGAACGAAGCATCGCCGGATTAGGGACAAAGGCATTATCAATATCACAAACAAGAGCAGCAGAATAAGTGCAGATCATCAAAGAATGTGTCAAAAATATCAATCTCAAGGAGTGTAGAGTGGTCTGTAGAGTGGTCGAACGCAAGTCAAACGAACGCCGTGGATCCGATTAAAAGCGAATAAGGTCGGTTCTTCAAACCAAAAGGGCGGCCAACCTCGATAGAAGCGAAGGTCAAGTTGCTGTTAAAGCAAAAACGCAGGCTAGTGCAAGGTCGCTGTCATTCTGGTGCAAGTGATGCATGCCTCTCTTGTTCAATTTCAAAATCCAAGTCGCTCGATCCATTACAGAGAAAATGTTACAACCGTTTAGAAAAACCTCGGCGATCGCTTGGTGCTGGAAGACACGAGTGTAAGCGCTCAGGCTCGGGATAGAAAGAGCAGTCAGCAGTAACGGAAGGATATTCAAAGAGCTAGGGTGAGGCGGAAGTATAAGCAGAAGAAGAAGAAATTGAATCGTACCGCAGCTCCGACAGGTCATCCATGTGGTTGCACATCGCCACAAACAGGTCGAAGAACAACTTGCCTCCTTCCTCCATCTCCATCTGCAAGGTTCCGCTGCTCTTGAAAGTCTTGCGACTGCGGATGATAAGAGCCAGGTAATGAGCGCGCAGTCGGGAATCAGACTCGGGTGTGTTGTCATATGCATATCGAGCGGATCGCAAGATCACATCGGCTGGAATACCACTCTGAAGACCCTGCTTTCGGAGGGCAAGGCGCTTGAGTTCTTCCAAGCCGTACTTCTCGGCAGCACAGTACACTGCCGTGTCTCGGAGAACGAGATCTCCCACTCCGGGGTGGAACATTGTCGGCTCGCTCGATCCACGGCCACCGGTTTGATTGATATCCTGGGCGTTCTCGAGTGACCATGAGTTTCTTCTTTTTCCGCGCAACAAGCGCGGGAAGTAGTCGCCCTTGTACAAGAACTCGAGAACACATGACAGAATCTCAGGTTCTCTATCTCAAGTGTAAGTTTTTGTTCAATCGAATAGGCAGGATTGTCTCACTCGTCAGGTAAAGTCAGTTGCTTTGCACCGTCTTCGAGAAACTGCTCTCTCAAAGCAGCACTAAAGAACGATGACACGGATAGGACATCTTCATGGGCGGCGAAGAGACGCTGATCCCGGCCAACAATCATAGTAATGATAGGACTGGTAAGGGGACTATAGGGATACACTTATCAGCACATGAAATAAATGTCGATATTTATGGAGAGCGCAGGTCCGCATTCATATATGACAAGGGAACACACCTTCCCATTGAGGGACTTTCCACTTTGTGCTTCATCTTCTCTTTAACCAGCTCGTCGTACTTCTTCTTGGCGACCTTGACGGTTTTACCCGCCCGGTCCTTAGATACGAAAGAGCGCTTGAACATAACGGCGCAAAGTAATCCTATTGCCGAGATATGCCCATAGAAGATGGTCAGGAATGACGAAATAAGTTTATAATTATCAGAAGGAATGATGCGAGTTGGTCGAAAGAAATACAGATCGACGCTGCTAGTCATGCACACGAAGCATGTGAGTCTTGGAAGCTCCCCACAGAAACGGACCCCCGTGTCTTAATTAAAAGACGAGGAATACACAGTTCTGGGATGACCTTGCATTCGAGAATCTGGAATGACTCTCTTAGCGAAAAGTTGTCGACTCCGGCAGGCGTGGGAGGAAAGAGAAAAAAGAAGAAAGGAAAATGGGAAGAGGGGGTTTAAATGCGCGGGTCAGGTGATATCAAATGTGACTAGAGACGAAGTCACCTGTCGATTGAGGCTTAGGCTTAAGTGAAATTCCGTGTGGCTGATTCTTTGAGAACCCTCCAGGGCTGTGTATGTTGGTGCTGAGATCTCACGTCATGCGCTAAATCTGGACCAATGAAATTATGCACGGTATCTTTGTTAAGAGCGCCGTTATGACTGATCTTTGTTCTTAGCAAGCCCTAATGGAGTGTATTGACATCAAGTGATATATATATTGAGACCGGTCATGTTAGGTTAGTTGACATATTTCTGTCATCCCTCGCCAGCGAGGGAGTAATCATCCAAAATCGCTTGTCCCCAAAATAAGCAATCTGTGTCAAATATTGCTCCGTTTTGTCCACTTTTGGTACTCGGTACTCAAAGCAGGCCACAGCCAGCAGTAAGCATCGTAATGCCAAAGCTCGAGAAGTGGCCGATAGTGACAGCGTACATGCCATTGCCAGCAGAGCAGGCCAGGTCGCGTTCCCCCGCGCACTTTACGCAGGTGGCCTCTGAGCCAGCGCTGTAGTATTCCTATATATGGTCACGGTCGGTAAGCGATCGAACATTAGTAAAGGGCCTCGGTAGAATCACTCACGGTTCCATAGTGCTTAAAGTTGACAAGCCCGCTCACGTACATGTTCTGCTATGGTTAGCCACTTTAATATATCATCTAAATTTCAGCCGTATCTTACCGGAACACCGTCAAGAATGTTATTTCCACGGTTCAAAGTACCAGGCTGTGAACTAGCAAAGTTGGCCCACGCTTCGTTGCCGATGGGAAAAGCAGCAAGTGCATTGCTGGTGAGTGCCTTCCCCGGGAAGTTCTGGGCCAGTGCAACGTGGGCAATGTATGTGAGGGAGCCACCCAGGGAATGTCCGACTGCCTCCAAAGAGTAATCCGGGTACTTCGCGATGAGCGATTTGACTTCGGCAATCACGGTGTCGTGTACAGCTGACCAAGGTCTATTAATACCTCTCATGATCTTCACATCGGAAGGGAAGGTCACGCCCGAGAGCGAGGGAGTGACGAGGGTAATGTCAATGTCATTCAAGATGTCGGCGACTAGGTTAATTAGCAAGGTGACCCAGTATTAAAATGAACTAATTTGTCCATACTGGTAGTCGATCCCCTCATGATAACCGAGATCTTCTTCTTCTCAGTGGAGTATCCAACGAATCCCTATGTATATTAGTCATTTGCTAACATATCCATAGAGTAAATACCACGCATACATTGGTGTCGGTCAGGAGGTCATAAATCCTCTTGGTAATAGTGACATCGAATGCTTTTCCGATACAACCAGTGTAAGCAGCAGAAGAAAGCTGTGCTGCACGGTGCAAATCAGGGAAAGCAAGGCTGGCTTGAGATGATGTTAGAGCTGCCTAGCCAACAGAGATGGGCTGGTGAGACACACCAGCAGTTGCCCTCGACTCCAAAATAGGTGCAGAAAGGGCCTGAGAGATCAAGGATATCCCTACAAACAAGGACTGGCTGTTGAAAAACATGTTGGGACAATATATAGGTATTCTGTAGAACACTGATGAAGTATTTGGAAATGCTGCTGGAGCGCTGTCTTGGATGAAAGAAAAAAAGAAAAACTGCTTTGGTTGTTCTTTAAATAATGCTTCAGCGACCCCTCAAACCTTTCCCCGTAACCTTTCCCCTACTCACTGTCACGATATTTGCACACTATATGCCGCGGAGGAGTCAGAATGGTGCGCCAGGTGGGTTGCATCGGGGATGACATCCTAAATAGGAAATCCAAAGCACGGAGCCAGGAGCTCGTGCATAGTGAAGTGGTAGTGGTGTATTTCGATTTATAAACCAACTCATATTGTAAACTATGCTGGGGATATGTATATCCGAATTGGTGCACTAGCTAGTTACTAGACCGCTGTACCATAGTGTGGAGTGATTTAGGGTTCGGAAGTGGGGACCTATGGTTGGCATTGCGGGGATTTAGTCAGATTAGAGAATGCAGAATGTCAAATAAATTAAAATATGCAGCATCAATGCAGAAGCGAAGTTCCTGTAGAGGTTTCATCCCGAGGTAGTCAGCTCTTGGTGTTCTTCACCCATTTGATTCCCACCAGTGCATAGGGTGCATGCTTGCTAGAGCTGGGGTGGATATATCGATTCCAACATATGCTTCAGAGCCAGAATATTTGCAGATAATCATCAACTTATAAGGTTGGTGATTCCGGATCACCGAGAGCGGAATCCATGCCGTAGTGCAGAACCACTGCCTCGGTTCTTATCTTCTTCAGGCACCGATATACCCCGGATGCGTCACATGGTACAGGGTCAGTGTGGGGTGCATGAGATATTGAGCCCCCACCCCATGGCATCTAGTTTCCCCAACGAAAGTGGGACAAATTGGACAACTGCTAAGGTCAGTTTCGGCGGTCATTTTCTGGTTCTTTTTTTGGAACTATCTAACTTGGTAGTTGATTCGAATTTAGCAGGGGACATTCCACCCACCATGCCGAGGAACTGGCATTATCATGTTCAAGTCTATGTAGAGACAAGCCAAGAAGGATCATCGGGCGACGGAGTTGAAATAACCAATCGGAGATTCACAAATATCAGAAGATCACCTGGACAGGAACCCCCAGGGCTTGGCTCAGCCTTGGAACTTCAGAACATTGGAACGGCCCCGGTCTGATCCTATTTGGGAAAGGTGGCTGCATTATTCCCCGTTTGATCGAAAGAGGTATAGTATGAGCTGTAGGAGGTTGCTGGTAGCTCCCTTTCCCACTTTCTCGATTGGACTTTCAATTGTTCAAATATCTCTCCACGATTTCTGACCATACTTCATGTCGTGCTTTTTCGCCGCAGACCCTTCGGTCCCGAAGTTGCATCCTGTCGGAGAGCTTTCGATTTGAAAACTTCTTAATCAACTACTCTTCGCTTTGATTCCGTCCTAATGTCAGATGAGGACTTTTTCCCCTTCTCAAGCCGGTACACTTGATAGCTGTGATATCTTTAGAGTGATGGCTCATGCTTGACTAAGGCACAGTTTCTGCTCTTACAATTCTTGAGCTCGTCCTTATCTCGAATGTCGCACAGCAACCCGCTTTTTTGTTCTAGCTGCCATACATACATTAACTTCGGGTATGAATACTTGAGACTGCATTAGCTACATGGCTCATATAGCGATAGGTCGGGCCAGCAAGTTTGAAGGTTTTACCTGCATGATTCTGATACATTTGGTGTTTTATAGGTATAGATGGATCGCGGCATGGTTATCCTTAGGGCATGTATCTTGATTTTTGGCATTTAATGACGAACATATCACTAGAGATTGCCAACGCTTTTAATCCGTTTCTCCGATAATTTCCAAGGATTTGGTTCATTTGACTACCCAAAAAAAGAACAGATATTCGAGAGAACTGTAATTTTGTAAATCAACAGCAGGATGATGCCATAGCATCAAAGGGTAGATAGGATCCTTGCAAAAATAAACCGCCCCAATATAGTGGCGGCTATAGGAGGGTTCTGATTAGTGCGGATAGCAGCTAATTCTTTATTCCCCTCTTATATCCACTGCAATTACCGGTTTGCCAATCGGAAATCTGCTGCTCGATAATCAATATCTAAATCGGTTTTGTGCCTGCAAGCCCTGGGCATTAGCCTTGCCTTGGGGAATTTCTGTAACATGAACACGTTGATATCCTTAGTCCCGCAGTAACATCCAGCGGGTATTTAGATTGTGAAATATATCTTGATACAATAGTCTGATAATGCAGCTTTTAAATCTGTCTACTGCAATCAACTTACTTTTTCGTGTCGTTCCCCGACTCAAATCGAATTGCCAGCAGCACGCACCAGCTTTCGATCTACCAAACGCCTCAATGAACAGCCAACCATGCTCAAATTGCAGCGTCAGCTCGTCAAGCAGTAAAGAGTTAGTCGGATGGGTCTGGGACAACCCCGGTCGTGGTACAATAAGTTTGATCACAACATGTCTGGGCACAATATTTCTCTGCACCTGGGTCGTGATCCATCCCCGAGTCTACAAGCGCGAATCTTTTGCAAACCTCCATAAATTCGCCCTTTTTTTCAAGACTATAGTTGCACCCGAGTTTATTGCAGTGGAAGGACTTCAGGAATGGGCACAGTGCCGTAGGATGCAAAGAGAATGTGGCGATTATACAGCAGGTCAATTCAGAATGGTGCATGCCTTCTACATCAGCATGCTCGCATTGAGGTATCAAACCCCGAATGGCGATCGTGTCATTTGGCCAAATCAATATACATGGCTCCTACAGCAAGACCTCATTCGGTGGGAAGACCATCCAAATTGGGGCCTGTCTCTTGACGCCATCTGCGACAAGAGCAAATCAGATAACGCTGCAAAGCTACTGGCTTTGATCCAAGTGACATGGTTCTCGGCACAATGCATACTGCGTACCTCTTATCATCTGCCACTCTCGCAGTTGGAGTCGATGACCCTTGGCTATATCCCGTTGTTCATCGTGACATACTTCTTCTGGTGGAACAAGCCCAAAGATATCAGATCGCCATCTCTTGTCGTGCTTCCGGAAATGAGCCTGGAACAACTGCGGTTTTTTGAGTCCATGGCTGTCAGTAATAAGTTCGACAACGAGGGGATGAAAGAGCAAACGTCATATTGGAATATATGGTACCTGACTCCACGGGTATTTGAGAAGGTAGAAGAGGACAGACTCAGGCAGGAGGCTCGAATCAAAGCTCTGAAGAGCCCAAATCAAAATCCGATCACTGAACAACCATGCGAAGTCACAATCAACGAAAGCGAGATCCGAGATATCGAACATCAATATGAGCCCTGCAAGGATATCGTTGTGGCTCATTGGGATCCCGACCTATATAGGTCGAGAATCTGGCCTCTGACATGTCTGCTCGGGGTCTCATTCGGCGCCCTTCACCTCGTATCTTGGAATACCATGTTTCCATCGATCGTTGAGTTGTGGCTCTGGCGTGTATCTGCATTTGTTTCAATCGTGTCGATGCTTATATTCATGCACTTCGAAAAGGTCGTCCTCCGGTGGGACGGCATCTTGACACTTTTCAGTCTCTCTTCTCCAGTGTTTTATCTTCTTAGTCGCATTGGGATGATAGCAGAGGTGTTTGCGGCGCTAAGAGCAACAGACCCTGGTATTTACGATACTTATGAATATTCGGTCTACTGGTTGCCATTTTTCTGAGAACTCTGGATTACATACGATCTCGAACGGACTGATATTTTGTGAGAGGGTTATGGATTTATTTACACTATGTTTCGCCGGCGTTCTAGAATCTACACATTTTTTTGAGTGTTTTCTGTTCTTTTTTAAGAATGTGATTAGCAGCGGGGACAGGTCACATATGGAGAAATGTACTCCGTACGCGCCGAGTCATAACCTTAGAAGGCAGGGATGTATGTGCTCACCTCTTATATCCAATCAACTCACTACTATAGCCGCTGGGCTAGGCTCCACATATCACATTTTCTTGCACGACGACGTGGCCCAAGAGACAAGCCAAGCAGAGTCGGGCGTCTAGAAGCCATTGAACCAAACTCTCGTTCTAATAGGTCCAAGGAGCATATTCGTAGACCGAAGATGGCTTTTCATCAAAAAAGTGGCATAGCGGGGGCAGTATGTAGACACCAGACAGGTTAGCCTGCCCCACTCTGCTAGTGTGCTGCACCAGGTCAACCGTCAGCTTTCAAAGATTCTCCTCCCATTTTCTTTACTCCTATGCAATATTCTCTTCTATTCTTCATTTCCCCGTCATGACAGCTGCCGAGATAGCTGGTTCTTTCTTTAAATATGCGTCAATACCGGTCGGCGTCGCGGTTGGGTTATACCTGGTCCTCCTAGGGTTACTCACTACATCAACCTTCCAATCACATGTCGTTTATCTCCACGCAATCCAGATGACATGGTTCAAAGACCTCAATGTCCCTGAAAGTTTTGGATTCCTGAGGAACCAGGTCACTCCGTTCTCCATCAGAACGGCGGACGGTGAATGGCTATATGCTTGGCATATTCTTCCTGTGGAATTATATCGCAAGCACCAAGTGCCTCTTATCGAAGAGCCCGTGGGCTTTGTATCCGACATCAAGTCTCGGCTAGGATTCCAATTATTGCGGGATGACCCTGAGGCTCGTTTGATTCTTCATATGCACGGCGCTGGGGGAACCGTCGCCTCAGGATACCGTGTACCAAATTATCGTGCGCTGTCAGCGGGCAGTCCCGGGAAAATCCATGTTCTGACATTTGATTACCGAGGATTTGGCAAGAGTACCGGGTCACCATCTGAAACCGGGCTTATCATTGATGCCCTCGCCGTGGTGGATTGGGCAATGCATGTTGCAGGCATCCCTCCATCTCGAATTGTGATCTTTGCTCAATCGATGGGTACGGCCGTGAGCATCGCTGTGTCCAAACATCTTGCTGTACAGGATCCACCAATAGTATTCGCAGGCACGGTGCTCGTTGCACCATTTGTGGACGTCGCGACATTGGTCTCAACCTATCGAGTCGCAGGTACCGTGCCAATCTTGTCGCCAATTGCGAGGTTCCCTTTCCTCTTCAAATATCTTCAGCGATTCGTTCGAGACAAATGGCCGAGCAAGGATTCTATTGCGCAATATATCCGGGCCAATGAGATAAACGGAGAGAAATACCGAATAACGATAATCCACGCCGAGGATGACTATGACATTCCGTGGCACCATTCCCAACTTTTGTTTTGGCACGCGGTCAATGCTGCAATGCCAGCGGAGATCAGTTATGACGACCTTGAGCAAAAGAAACTTGACTCGAAAGTCGATCTGGGAGCTGCCGGGTCCATGATGGAATGGAAAACAGAGAACGGGGTTATTCGAGAGGAAATCTTGAAAACTGGATTGCACGATGTGATCATGGGGTACCCAGTAATCACAATGGCGGTGATGCGGTTTTTTGAGGCAGCAGATCCGTCATTTTCATCTTGACTTCAATCATCTGTGCTGGAATATGAAATCAAGGCGTGGAAATTTTTAAGCATGAGCACATAGAACGGAATAGCATTTATCTAGTTTCACTCAATTTCAAGTACAATAGCGAGGTGTACCTAAATATAAACTAACAACATTCCGCTCATGATACATGCATTTGGCAAACGTCAGCAAATTAATTCTCCAATTGGAAGAGAAGCATCATCGAATAAATACGGAGCTCTTTTCAGGATATTCGAGTCCGTAAATGGAGCACGTGTGGCGGTGTTAGTGATGCGGTGGCACATGCGGGGAAGTCATCGGTGATATCATCGCGAGGAACAGGCTTGAATACATATGTGAGCGAAACAAAAGCTTGGTGTTAGCATACAACTTGGCTAGCTGCAACATCTCCTGATCATCATATCATTTCATCTGACATATCATCTAGCCGCTTGGGAAAGTTGATCTATCAATACAATCTACAGCGCGCCTCCCCTTGCATTCAGCACGCGCCCGCCTCGTTTCAGCCTACTTTTTTCTATCGCCTACCTCCCATCGAGGAGAAAGAAAATTCCGCATTGCAGCCCCTGGTATCTTGACACCCTCCATTATGGCTATGCAATATTTCAACCAGATAAAACACCGACGGCGTTCGTCGCAAATGATCACCGCGCCGAACCCTGTCCTGACGCCAGAAGATGAAGCCTACCTACGCGAAGTCACCGCCGAGCCTGAATCTGTGGCCGTTCCAACAGAGCAGGATAAACAAACACCAACGGACAGCCCTCCTGGGGCATCCCTCCAACCTACGATAAGCGAACCAGCCGAAAACATCCCTCTACCTACTTCGCCTGGGGAGGAGTTAGGAAAGGAGCTTGGCGAAGAGGGTAGGCAAGAACGGAAGAACTCTCAGCCAACATTGACAAGACCGGAAACATCAAAATCGGAAGTGGAGAAGCCTCCACAAAAGAAAAAACGATGGAGTGCCATGTTTTGGAAGAAAAATACAGAGAAGGTTCGTCATTTATTTAATTGTTTTCAGTTTCAGATCCTTACATCTGGCTTGAGTGTGCACTAACATCTGAATTCGCGCAAATAGGATAAAGACGCCCACGATGCGAACAAGTCGCAGGACGAAGCCGGGACCCCTACCACATCGGATAAGTCAACAAACGGGAAAGACGCAGATAAAAATACCGATGCCGATGACGTGACGGATATTCTGGAGCGATTGAATCTGGCAGCGGATAATAACCGCGTATTTTCGATCAGTGAGGAGACACAAGAGCTTTTACGCAAGTTTAAGCTCATTTTCAAGGATCTGATCAACGGAGTCCCAACTGCCTATCATGACTTGGAGATGCTGCTGACCAACGGGAATCGTCAACTACAAGATACCTATACGAAGCTGCCTAGTCCAATGCAAAAACTGATCGAGAAGCTTCCTGAGCGTTGGACTGAAACCTTGGCTCCAGAGATGCTGGCGGTTGCTGCCGACCGCGCCTCCAAGAGTGGAATTAATATGGAGAACATGGGAAAGGCCGCTGCAGCTGCAGAGAAAATTGGAGTGCCAAGTCTGAAGGAACTCGTGTCGAAACCAGCTGCTCTCGTAGGCATGCTGCGATCCATCATGGCGTTTCTGCGAGCTCGCTTCCCTGCTGTTATGGGCATGAATATTCTCTGGTCTTTAGCATTGTTCAGTAAGTGAAGCACCACACCAAGTGCATGAGTATTTTCGCTGACTAGAACATCCTCCAGTCCTCCTCTTTGTGCTGTGGTACTGCCATAAACGCGGACGCGAAGTCCGTTTGGAGAATGAGCGTCTAGTGACAGGAGAAGAGATCATCAAGCTCAACCAAGATACTTCCGAGGGTCTAATTCGCCAGACTGAGACTTTGACGACGACCGCACCACCGGGCGCCTCGTCTGATGAGATACGCAAGGGTGTGGTAAAGGTAGAGGAGGCCCGCGCAGCTCCTGTCGAATCTGCTGTCCCCGCCGAAGTAGAGAGCGAAACCCAACAAAATACAACTCAAAGTACGCGGCCGGCAGTTCCAACCCGGTCGAAATCACGTCTGTCTGTGTTTGGTCGGACTAAATCAGAGCCTATACCTAGTACTGTTACTCCTTATCCTGGCACTTGATCTCCCCTATCAGCTGTGTCCAGCGTTAGTGTTGATCGATAGATCGATCCATGGTTGCTGATCCCACCAAGCAAGAAACCTCGGATTTGAGTGGGCGACCCAAAATCCAGGGATTGCTAATTGGGACCTCCTGCCTCGCGGATTCTTCGGGTGCATCTAAAGACAAGGTTGATTACTTATTATTTTAATCTAATCAATATCATTCGTTCTTATTAAGTATACACCTCGCATTTCATGCACTGAACCGCTCAGCTAAGCGCTTTCTTTTGATAGTTGCTCTTGGCGGTCTCCACTTGTTTCCTCTTCTGTCAAATATCCCGCACGACTTTTCTTAGCGCTCACCGTGTTGGTGACAACACCAACACTCATATTCTCTCAATATCGAGTATATATACGGAGTACTATGGCCGGGGTTGGGTTTTCTACCAAGTTTTGTAGACAATTATCGCCCCCACCTCGTGATTCTACACAGCAACCTCCTCGCTGAACCTGGATCAAACTACCATCTCTTTTCTTTCGCAGGAAACCCTCTACTTACATCATGGTCGTACTTCTCGACCTCCCAGAGGAGGCTCTTTGCCTCATTTCAGAAGAGCTGCTTTCCCAGGGTGACCGCTATTCCCTAATTCTATCATGTCGTCGACTGTACACAGTTCTGCTACCCACGCTCTACTCTCAGGTTATTCTTGGTAATGTTAGCAATCATACTATTGGCCAAGCCAGTCATTTTGTCAATGCAATCGCGCGACGTCCGCAGCTGGCAAATGCAGTACGATCTTTACGCCTAGGGTACTGGGACACTGAGGTGGCTAATGGACAAGTCGACGTCGATTTTGAATATGATCGGGAACTCCTTGACCGATTTGTCGCTGGTACCTGTTGGTCTAAGCAACCGTATGATCAACTGCGGCTCGGAAATACCGACGCTTGGTTGGCTTTGCTCCTTCCCCAGCTGAAAGGTTTGAGACGAATCAGCATATGCTACCCGTATATGTCCGAATATGTTACAGAGATGTTCGTGAAGGCTGCCCGAGAGGATACCACGGCATTTTCTCGTCTCGTTGAAGCTTTCGGGGAATGGTATGATACGGAAAATGCCATCCATGCAAGCCTCATGGAACCGTTCTTCAAGTTCCCGGCCATGCGCAGGATTGGAGGATCCTCTATCATTGACAGCGATCGCGAAATGGGAGAAACCCGCATTACCCCTTTCTCAGGCGTCACCGATATTGATCTCGACATGACCAACACTGAGTGTGGCTTCGGTGTCTGGATTGAATCTTGCATAGCTCTCAAGACGTTCCGCTTGAATATTGGGGGAGGAATGATCTCCGATGGGCCTGAGATTGTATCGGCTCCCCTTCGAGAATCTATATCCCTTCACAAGACAACACTGGAAGGCTTTTGGCTCTGTGGCGAATCATACGAGCCTCCGGAAGACGATGAGGGATGGATGGGATCGTTTGCCGATTTCAACATGTTGAAATATCTACATATTTCTATATCAATGCTTGCTAGGCTTGATGAGGACTTTGAGCCCACGCAAGACCTCGTAGCGCTTTTGCCGCCGTCTCTTGAGACTTTGTATCTGTGCCACTGCCACAACGAGCTGCTCGAATGGGCCGTCGATCAAATCGAACGCTTGATAGATTCGAGTTGTCTGCCACGCCTTACTTCCTTGGGGCTTGAAGCTTACGGACCTTCAGAGGTTCATCAGAGTTCCTTGGAGACTATGCGCAAACTGGATGAATTGCACAAAAAATGTGCAGACGCTGGTGTCTTCTTTGCTACTTCTATTGGAAGTCACAGAGTGGTTCCGAGTCATTTTGTATCGCTTTGGCCTTGTGTCTATGATTCCTGAATGGGTGTTTTATGCGAACCGGCGCTGTTGGTGACGAGTGATGCGGTTGGGGGTCCGATGGCGTACATAATCTAGCAGATTACTTCAGCTTCTATGATTGCAAATTGTATCTTGTCACATATTTTGGGAAATCAAACACATTTCGTTACATGGAGCAATTATGAGATCGTGGTTCCTATGATAAATCACAATTTCCTTAAAAGAATATTGCCCTCAAAAGGCGCAGACGTCAACGTCCTTCGCTCCCGGCTCGCAGCATATGAAACACAAAACTACCAAGCTGACCCTTGACGCATCCGCTACACTGATGGGAAGGAACCCGCGGACGATATCGGATATACATTCAAGTTTAAAGGGAATCCGAAGGAGTTGAGCGAGGGGAGTTTTGACCTGAGGGTCTGGTTGGAAAGAATGGGAAGACTTGCTGCTGTGGAAAAGCTCGATGCCAAGAG
Source organism: Penicillium paneum (assembly GCA_023627375.1). Lineage (NCBI taxonomy): Eukaryota > Fungi > Ascomycota > Eurotiomycetes > Eurotiales > Aspergillaceae > Penicillium > Penicillium paneum. The sequence goes on from JAMAFK010000005.1 coordinate 143,825, forward strand.
AACTATCTGATTCTGTGAGAGACAGGATACTGTAGGGTAGATAAAACGGTGATATTGAAATCGGATTAAATAGCTTTTCTTCTTCTTATGCGGGCCTGCCCTCGGTCATGCTTACCTCGGCCGGGATGCGACCTACTTCGCCTTGGCAATATTAACTATGTGCGCGCCGAGCTCTTCTCCGCCGTCAATCTTGCCGAGCTTTGATTCAAAAAGCTCCGCATCTCGCAGAAGCCTACGCATTGGTTAGCCCGCAACGACATGTGCTCAAGCAAGATACTCACCTCGCTTTCCCGGCCTCGGTCCGTATCGCCGTACTGTCGAAAGCCTTACTACATTGCTCCTTGTAGTTCGTAAAGACCTGTCCGATAATCATGCTCACATTCAACGCGGGCAGGTACTTGCTCAGCACTCGTTGTAGCGTGAGCGCCTCTTTCGTGAGCGTCTCCATGTGTGGACTGACGTTCCTCTGTGCCTCATCTTCATCGTCCCACTTGATCTTATTCATCTCTCTGATGCAAACGGCCGCGCGAAAACTCATTATGTCGACAAGCTTGTCGTGGATATTGGCTTGATGGTCTTGGAATAGGCGCTTCAACCGGTCATACTCTGCCATGCCGAAGCCTGTGATGGACGGTCGACGACGAACACACTCGCGCACGTAGGGTATCAGAGCAATGAAGAAGGACAGCGACTGCGAGGCAAGGGCAAGGTGCTTAGTATTAATATTGGCCAGCCCAGCTGTTATTTTAGCGCCTGCACCGAGAATAAGCTGTTGTGTGCGAGAGTTATAGAGTTTAAGATAGTCCAGTAGGAGCGTCGAGATATCGTTGGCCATGCCGGGAACCGATGCCAGCAGGATTGTGTATTGTTCTATACCGCGAAGCGCAAATGCTGTCGAATCAACGAGCGTAAACTTCTCACCCTCGATGACCGCCAATGTCGGGTCTTTCTTATTTTGCTTAGCAGCACTCGTTGGCTCCGCAGGGGTGCGGGTTTTCTGCAAATTTAGTTCGCCTACTTCCAGGCCTGCTGTACTGGCATCCGTGCAAGTGAGCCATGCCGGGGGATCAGTGGTCATGGACTGGACAATGTGCGCCAGGATCAATGCGTCCCGGGGCTTGAAGTCGATGCGCTCCCATTTCTCAGACTCCATCTTTTGCACCAGCTTTTGCTTTTCTACTTCGTGCAGAAGCGGGATAAAGTCGTGAATTTGATCGTTCACGACTCCTCCAAGGGCCTCTCCAGGATGTCCAGAGACTGCCTCGCATTCATTGACAAACAGGCGGTTCAGCGTGAAGTAGCTTAGGAACTCGGTCAATCCAAGGTGAACCGTTTGCTCGGTTCTGACTCGCAGCACCTTTGTGATTTCTGAATGTGCCTTGTCCACTGCCTGTACGAGGAGGCTCGACATGTCAAGTGCTTGAGTTATCTCTTCCTGCAAATTACATTCCATCAAAATGCTGGGCGAATGGACAGCCGGATTGCCCTTGCTTCCCGGGCTTTGGACTAGAGTGAGTACGTTGCTCGAAGTCTTCATGCCGCTTGTGATATCGAGGAGAACCTTGACCTGTACACTAAGTCTCCGTAATGCTTCGCCTATCCCGCAGTAGACCTTGACGAGGAACGCCTCGGCTTCCTCGGGACTGAGAGCACGCAGGTTGCGAGACAGAATTCTCGTCATTTCCTGCTGGGTCGGACATCGGCCGCTTGCTCGCGTGGACGTATATGTGACAGACTCACTATCGTCGTCAATAGAGCTCGGCAAGTGCTGGCGGATAAGAGACTTCATTTCTCGGATGACAGCTTCACGAAACGCGCTGCTTGCTGTAGCTAGATACTGCGACTGGCCAAGGCCCTGCAGGACAGGGATGAGTTCTTCGCGCAGCTTTTCTGCCATCATCATGGATGTCGACGAGGAGGCATCCGTCGTGCCCCGTGCACGTTTTTTCCAGCGTGCCAAAGCATCTCTGGGCGGTGCGTCGGACACATGTCGGCGCAGGTCGCCCAAAAGAACGTTCAGCAATCGGGCTTCATAACCTTTCCCAATCCGCAGGCGAAGCTGGTCGATGTCTCGCAGCAGTCCTCCAATGGCGTGCAGTTGGCGTAGATCGATAAGCCTGATGAATGGGTTCGGCAGCAACCAATGCAACTCGCCGCCAATTTTCGGATCCAGCGTTCCGGATACAAGCTGTTCGACGTACGAGATGTGTTGCATTGCCGTCTCCAGCTGCCCAGAGTTTACGAGTTCCTCGCAATGACTGACACCGCAGAGGACAGATTGAAGCTGTTTGGTAGCCTCGCCCAGCTTTGTCAGATTGTCCCGTCTTCGCTTCGATCTAATGATCTCAAAACCGCGCACTACCATATCTTTGTCCAAATGCGCGAGGTCCTTCCTCAGCTTCTGGATCTTTGCGATAGGGTCGGCTGCCTCGGCCTGGAGTTCACGAAGGGAGCCGAGCGCGGCGAAAAAATAGGCTGACGCTTGCGAAATCGCAAATACCAAATGAATCTCTACAGTATCCATGTACCACGATAACTTCTCTTGCAAGATGCTATCAGTAGCAAGCGTCTTCCTAGTAGGCTGCGGATCACCATTTGCAGCAATGTCATCACCTTCTCCGATGGTGGACAGTGGCTGCCTTACAACCTCTGTATGCTCACTGACAACATCGAAAATGTGTGGATTCTCGAGGTGAAAGTTTTCATTAAAATACACGGAGGGAATTGTAGACAGCGGTGTAGGCGCAAGCTGGCCGCGCTTCGAAACGCTCGTCTTCCACGGTGCGACTTCGTCGCCTTTGGTAGTGGAGGTGTCTTGACGAGACATGTCCTTGGACTCGAGCTTCGTGCGTTGGAAAGTACCAAATAGGCTTTCAACCTCACTGAGGTAGTCTTTAAAGGCCGAGGGTTCGACATGGGGGATAGTGGAGAGAATGACGGGAGGTATGTCTCGGGAGGTGGGCGGTTTCTGTGAAGAATGGATCGCTGTATGAGGGAGAATCCTTGTCTGTAACACCGGCGGTTGTAGGAGTGTAGATATCGCTTCTAGAATCGTCAATATATCTTCATGCACTGTGTCTATTAGCTTGCCCACCATTCTGGCCCGACTCTGATACCGTGCTCCTTCGCCTGTGAGCGGCGCTATCTAGCGACCCACCAACCGAGCTAGGGCTTGTCGATACCCTTCTCGCCGGCAGTTGATGACTTCGCGATGACCACGGAAATGAGTCATCTGCCCTTGACGACGGCGAACGCGCTGGGGAACGCGCTGGGGAACGCGCTGAGGAAGCTGACATGATAGCACAGCGCTACGTAGGGTTCGAAATCGTTAAGATGTACGAGTACAGTCATGGTTCAGTATTTGTACTATTTGTGACGAAACGATGTGGAGTAGAAATCAACAGTATGGGGATGGAATGTGTTTCTTAGTATGTAGTCATGTAGCTAGTTACCGCGGCTCGGACGCATATAGTGGTGCAGCCAATCGCGGCTATTTCTCCACTCTGAGGTCCAAGGTTGTTACTTTACATAATCACCTGCTTGATCCATGCTGTTACGGAAGGGCTAAGTTTTGCTGAGATGCAATCGAGAGATCGCCTGATCAGAAACCACGAACCAGTTCAAATGAATGGGCATTACTATACGGAGTAGGGAAGATTTTGCCACGTGACATGTACCTACGAAAGACCTTGTGGTAGGTTATACTTGCTTCGCTTCGCTCCGCAATAAACCAGGAGTTGGCAGGAACTGCGGCAGAATAGATGGTTGTACCTAATAAGAAATGCAGTACTGAAAATCCAGGCGGAAGGGGGTCAAATTAGCAATCCCCAAAAGGAAAGGCCCACCTTCAGGGTGCTCTCCAACTCGAAGGAAATCTGGTATTTCGTCAAGCACGGGGCCACGAGGACTCTGAGAGAGAGATTATCAAAAGATGTACAAGATGATAGAACAGAAGTCTTATAAGCATCATATCCAGCTGATTACGGCTGCTCTAAAGAGTCACAGCGTGAATTTCAAAGCTATTCAGCTCTTCGGATATGCCGAGAATCCTCCGTCGGAAAACCATTCCAACTCTCTGGAAACTCCTCTCAATGAGCTATTGGGATACGCCCCGAGCTTGCTGGTCGAAAGCGACTTCCCCTTGGCGTAGTATTATCGTGTCACGCAAGTCGAAAGATACGTGAGTTAGCATTATGCTCAATATACATACAATATGCAGAGCTTTCTGCAATGCAATGCTAAGTTTACGTCCTCTCGGTGTTGACGGTGTCAAAGTCATTGGCCAGGGAAAATACACTTATTTAACACCAGTAACTATCACGTAAATTTTACGTACTATAGAAAGAATGAAGCAGTGTGGGAGGCTGCAAGCTAGAACATATGTAAAAGATCATCGAAGTGGCCAGGTGGAGGATTGACATCCGAACGGCAAATGATCCGATACTAGTGTTGGGGATATTGGCCCCTAATGAGTCTGATTGGTGTTGGCGAAGTAGAAATTTTTCCATCGCAGCCACTGCGGGGCAGAGAGATGATCTTGCATGCTTCCGAACATCAGGCGACGGGGACAAGAATGTACTCAAAAAGAGGAAGAGTCGAAACCCATGCAATTCCGCAAAGTTATGGTAGAACATACATTGGGTACGTCGCAACTGTAATGGGTTATACAATTGACCCCTCACCGACAAAGATAAGAGAGCAATGGCAATGGATCTATCTCATGCATGTTAGACGCGCCCAGCCTCGGCCATGTTGTCCTTTTACCGCCTCTGATCATCTTTAGGCCAGTTAGGCATTCAGGCATTTGGGGCGAAAACAAAAAAAAAAACGCCTGCAGGTTCCCGGCTTGGAATACGGGCAAGATGGCCAAGCGGGTCGGAAAAGAGTAGAGCGCTTTGCCACTCAAAACGTAAAAGTGGCCGGATCTCTGGTTCGAACCAATTAGCTCATGGCCTCGCAGTGAAAATTTGGGTCATCATCAAATCCAAATACGAAACAATATGATTCATCTCAAGGTGTGTCATCGATGGAAAGTCTCGTGATCCGAGGATGAATCATCATGCACGCCATGCCGCACGGCTCAATCGTCGCACCGTGGATATTCTAGTGTGATGGCCGTGCAGGCTAGTATTCTGATATGCCGTTTCTGCCGCTGGTTCGAACTCGAGTCAACCTGTATGAGTTTGCATTTGCTTTGACTGGAATGGTCCATAATGGGATCTTTCCGGGGAGAATGCTGAGGAGGTTGAATGACGTTTTAAGTTTGTTTTTGTTTGGACTCGACCTGCCGGGATATATTCCTCCAAGGCCCCAGATAGCGGTGGATCGAAGAGATGCCAGTACTGCACAACATCAGTAGCAATAGAGCCCAATGCCCAATATAATGTCAATGCAACCATCTAATTTTAAGTAAATGGCCTGGTGGAGATCAAATTCATGACTTTCCCGTTGCAACTTTCAGCGGTCGCTGATTGGCGCGAAAGAGTCGGTGAGCGGCGCCAACGAATAGACGGTCGTATTCTGCAGCCAATCACAAGTGTCCCCCACTTGGGGAGAAAAAACGACTTGCTCTTCTTCTTCCCTTTCCCATAGCACTCGCAACCGATCTACTTTGGATTCTCCTGAACTTATTGAACCCCATCTTAATACACTTACTACATATCTACCATATATCGTCAAGAATCAGCCAAATGGCCTTCGTTGAGCTGTAAATGCCTCGCTGGGGAGCCTGTCCCTGCCGGCTCCCCAGTCCTGCAGCTCCGATCTTCAATTCTACTTGACGATATTTGTTACTCTTTCGACGCCTCGTGTGAAGGCGTTGGAATTGCCCCTCAGCAAATTCCCAGAAGAAGCACTATAGCGTCCGCAACGGACTGCGGGTGCTTTCGTGGCTACGAAAAAAATCCCCCCCGTGGACTCCTCCCCCTCCACTCCGATTCTCCGATCTCCTCCACTCCGTCCCACCTCCCTTCGAATCTCTCTTCGACTTATCCCTGCACGAATTCCTCTTCTGGATCAAACTACAATCATCCTCTCAACTAAGGAAGATCTACCCCCTCTTCCTTCATCCCATCACTGGATCCTCCTGGAACGGACCGGACCATTTGAACTACAAAAAAAAGGACAATACAAGTCCTCACGAACAAGACTACCCATCTCCATTCTTACGTGTCTATTGCAAAATGCCGCAGAGCTCATATTCCTCCAAGCGGGCTCCCAAGAGCTCTGCCAAGAACTCTCATCCCCGCCCCTCAACCCCCAAGTCCAATATCATGCGGAATCTCGATTCGTCGCCGAAGTCCAATCAGCGAAAGGTAGCCAATGCTCAGCCATCCGATAGGAAACGCAGAGCTTCATCATCATCGGTCTCCAGCGTGTCTTCGGTCTCGTCCCTCGGGGACCTGAGCGACGAGGCAGATGATTCAGAAGAAGATGCAGACGATGAACAAGAACCAGCAGTCCGGGCCCCGTCTTATGGTCGTCGTCGCGACAATAAGGCGGGGCGCCAACCCGCAGTCAGCAAAAGAAGACGCGTCCTGGACGATAGCAGCGACAGCAGCGATGATAGCGATGGCAATGATGGCATTGACGGCATTGACTCAGATGATAGCTCAGATGATGTCTATGCCGGTGTAGACTACATCACAGATGCCGAAGATGAAGACCAAGATGTTGAGAAGTTGGAAGAAATGATTATTGTGGAGTCTGAAAAAACCAACCGGCCTTTGCCCAGCACTGGATCTGACGATGATGGGTGGGCTATCAACTCCTTCGACGACCACATGTTCCTACCTGCTGCATCATTCTTCGATGAAGAGCAGATCTACAGTGCCATGGACACCTTTGGAGAGCCTGAGGTGACCAGTGAAGCCGTTGAGACGCCAGTCCCCCGGCGAGTTCACTTCGAGGAGCGATCCGATTCGTCCTCTGATAGTGATTCCCACAGTGACGACGAGATACCCGGCGACTTCTTACAGCAGGACAGCCTCGACCCACAATTGCGTCGTATGATCGAAAACGACAATGACAACTTCCAGAGAAATACTCGCCGGCAATCGGAAGAGATGTTTGGCGACGCCGATTATGGCCATGGAAGCATCTACCACGTCGAGTCCGACGGATCCTCCGAGGCCAGCTTGAGTGGTTACGAGAGTATGATAATCGGTCATTCGTGTTGTGTTTTGCTTTTGCTAACCCCTTTGAAAAGGCGATGATGGTGACACCACAGACGAAGATCTCCCTCCACCAGCAACCATCACCCACCCTCGATCCCTTCTCCGCCGGGACTCCTCTGACTCTTTGGCTCCTGTGGACGAGAAGAGTGAATGTATCCCCCGCCGCCGCGGGCCCATCATGGGAACCTTCGTAGCAGACCCCCATAAGCCAGTAGCATTGGTCGACTGCACCGGCAAGCATCTCGTGATTATCCCCGCGTATGCCTCTTCCCGTCACGACTGGCTGGAATCCGCTGCCAACAGTATGCCCGGAACTGCGAACACTAGCCCTCGCCAGACTACACTTCACTTGGTTGACGAGAGCGATACCGATGCACTCGCTTCGCCCAATCAGATGGATTTCAGCCCAATGCTGGCTTCGAGTGCCAACCTCATGATGACCGCTCTTGGCAACGATCTCACCCCGGGAGGCCAGGTCATGGGTCCTCCTGAGGCATTCTACCCTTCTCAGGACTTCACCATCGACAGCTCGTTTGAAGAAGATGAAGAAGATGACCCCGAGGCTGCTCTCAACGTCGATGACTTCATCGACTTTGGTAATGGATCCTCTGATGAAGATGAGGACATGGATAAGCAGTTCGATGACGATATCCTGTCCCCGATGGGCCCTCCTTTTGGCAAGTCCATGGGTACACCTACTCCCACCCGCCAGTCTGCGTCGCAACCCGCCAATAGCGAAGAGCGCTTCCTCAATCACCTCGACAAGGGTATTGTTACTGCTTTCCGTCGCAACCATAACCGCTACCAGGCGCTCCTCCGCCTTCCCCAGCACCGCGAGTTCATGCCCGCAAACTCTCCCGCTCGTCCTGCCAGTGTCTTCCGGCACGCCAAGAACAACGACCAGCGAACTCCCACCCGCAAGCGCAAATCGAGCAGCATTGCAGGTGGCGAAGCTGTGCGACGCAAGCTGATGGATGCTCAGCAACGTCGCTCTCAGCTCCCCATACCCGCGCCTCTCTGAGGTCTCACGATTGCACGACTTTGGATTTCCAAAGATCATATGATAACCACGGCCACAATTTATCCTATCTGTTTCTAGTCGCTAGGCAGACTCGACTATTAGTGTCTTGTGCCTTGACCCTCTCGACCTCGCGTTGAGCACAAGTGTTCTTCGCTCTGGTTGTATTGCATATTGTCACTGACATGTCGTTGAGACCAGTCTACCTTTCTAATGATTGAGTTCGATTTGCCATGCATTTGAGTTGGCTTGCGAAAGATCGATCTTGAGAAACCAAAAGCGATCCATTTTGATATTTGATTATCTGACCAATCTTTCATTTCCTTTTTTTTCATTTCATATGTCATATCTATTGACTGGCCATTTTTCTCCCCTGCCTGTTGCGGGGGCTGGTGATACCTTTGGAGTTGAAAACTTGCGGGTTTGCGTTCTAACGATTGATGGCTGTTTTAAGTTGCTGTTTACATTTATCTTTACCAATATCAAAAACATTCGAAATATTTATCAATCCTCTCGCTGGCCCTCATTGATCATTAGGTCACAGTCCTCTCATGAAGCTCAGACCTCGATGATGTAGAACCCCCACACCAAACCCGGACCCACCGAAACCTTATTCGAGTGATACCTACCAAGGTCGCAAGTTTCATGAATCCTCTAGGGACCTTGGTTTAGAAATATAAACACTTGCCGTGCGTGATATTACCGACAATCCTGGTTTTTGTCCCCGACCACTGCCTCGACATTACTAACACCCAAGCTAACCCTCAACTCTTTCAGCTCGAGCACCAGCCGTTGAATCATGAGACTCGTGTTCTCTGTAGCCTCTGCTTCTATGCGCATACTACGTCCTCTCTTCCCGATTGTGTTGACATATCATCCCTTGTTCTGATTGACATGCGGCCTCGGAGAGTGGAGAACTATAGCTTTTGTCGAAGTGTCCAATCGAAGCGGAGATTTTCACCGCGAGTTTGTACAGCTAAACAATATGTATGTCCAGGCAGACGAACAGACAAAACCCCAGACAATAATTTGTATAACAAGACCTCAGGAGCCGAGAAAATTCCTGGATGGATAGAGGGAGTCCCGAGAGCTTGACTCATCATTGCTCACATCGTATCATTTCGTTGTGATTGGCTGATATCCTTTTGTGTGAACTTTCGGATCTACAACATAGTATAAAAGACAGCACACTGTGTCAATCAAGAATTGTGGCATGCTTGCACTGAACACAACCTCAACTTCTAATTCTACCTCCTTTTCTGCAATGGAACATTTAATCTCGACCGGGATGCACGCTATCCCCGCCGAGCTTCTCGATCTACGCTCCGACGCCGATATAGACTTTGACCTATTGAATCCCCAGCCGCTAACCGGTGTCAAAAATATATGGTTCTTCTGGCATTCGGGCTACATCAACATGCACCCTTACACACAGCGCAATGTACGCGCATGGCATCGCCGATTCACAAAGCAAGGGTGGACAGTACGGATCGTTGACCGACAAACCGATTCAAAGAGCAACATCGCCGAGTTTTTGGATGTTACCGACCCAACACTTTTCCCACGCGCCTTTACCGACGAGACTCTCACTGGTCCTTACGCACTACAGCATACTTCCGACCTTGTTCGCTGGCCGTTGCTGCTGCGATATGGGGGTGTCTACGCGGACGTGGGCATGATGCAAATTGGAGATCTGGATGCGCTCTGGCACAAAACAATTGCGAACCCGGATTCCCCGTATGAAGTTTTATCATATATTCCCAGCGGCCAGAATTATTACAGTCTATGTAATTATTTCCTCGCTGCATTGCCGAACAATGCGCTCTTTGCGCGCTGCCATCGTCTACTCCTCGCTCTCTGGGCCGCGGGTGGAGGCAAGACAAGCACAGATGGAATGTACGCTAGCCCGCTACTCCAAGGAGTTCCTCTCATGGGTGGCGAGTTCACGATCACTGAAGAGGACGGGACTTTCATTGGCCCCGCCGAGGTCAGCCGCCTGTTGACTGACTATATCATCCAAGGCCAAGTGGCGAGTGCAGTAATGGGATTGGTTGATGTCGAAGACGACTGGAATGGCCCTGCCTACTGCGTGGCACATTTCTACGGGATCGAGTTCATGGAAGGGTCGCAGCTCATCAACGAGTTGACTGCTTGGAACGGCCAGGAAGCATTCGATCTGTTGTCGCTGTCCATGCCAAAAGAAGGGGAACAAGAGTCGGGCGAGCAACGGAAAGCCCGTGAGATTGTTGAGGCTTGTTTGTCGCGTAGCTTTGGGTTTAAGCTGGCTCATGGCCTCATCTTGCGCGTCAACAAGGTCACGCTCGGCTCGCTGTGGCGGGACAATCCCGGGTCGGATATTGGGCCCGGCACATATGCCGGTTGGCTGCGACATGGGATTGTCTACTGGAATCAAGCTAATGTGCCAGGTTGCGTGAAGCTGCCATTGCTACCTCCAACTAGGGTTGGGAGGTTACTTGCATGATTAGAATAGCGGTTTCTCGGCGATGAAAACTTCACGCGCTATGCGCTGAGATGTTGAAATAGATATAACTCGAGATAGATGAGGAGAATTCTCCGAAAATGAAGCACTCCACAAGCCTGCATCGTGTCGAGAGTCCCGTCATTCTCGTGTTCGATGACGCTAATCGCGTTCACACGACAGGCACTTTTGGCAACTGGCAATTTTTTTCGATATACCAAATTCTTCCCCTGCTTGTCGCTAATTTATGATTTTTGGTTTTTTTGTTCAATTTCTCGTGAAATGATTCCCAGTTGGCCTGTTGTTTTCGAAGTCGAGGAACTTGGAAGTGAAGTTACTCTGTTGTTGTCTGCCGGAATATACTCCGCAATATATCTACTCCTCAATGGCGTAATATAAAAGCAGACATCTCACTGGTAGAATATTCGGCCACGACAAGCAATTATTAGCTTTAGCTTAGCACCTGGTTCAAGCAATATAGACGAGTTAACCGAAATGCTCGGCTTAACTCCAATCAATAATCAATATGCGGAGGATTCCAAGGCTATAAAACAGACCCCCTCGTCATTCCTCGGTCTTTTGCAAGATTCAATCACTCCAGGGCTGTTTTTCAAGATGGTCGACTTCTCATTCCCGCAAACAAAAGCCGATACGTCGAAAAATCCGTCTGTCACCGAAGTTCAAGAAAGTGATGAACCCCATCGTGATATTTCTGGCGACATCATCGAGGATGGCCTACGACGGGGGCTTAAGGGCCGTCAGTTTGTGATAATCGCCCTAGGGAGTATTATTGGACCTGGTTGCTATTATGGCTTGGGCTATGGTATCTACGAAGCTGGTCCATTGGGTCTCCTGATTGGGTTTTCTGTTGTGGGTGAGTTGGTAGCAATGCAAAGCATATTTTCTATGAAGTTGACATAGCCCAGGTGCTTCAATGTGGATTTTGATGCAGAGTGTCGGAGAGGTTGCCACGCTCTTCCCAGTTCACGGCGGGTTTGTAGAGGTAAGAAACCCTAATCTCAACCCTTTCGACATTTTGCTGATCTGTTTCATATAGCACTGTGATCGATTCGTAGATCCAGCCCTCAGTTTTGCAGTATCTTGGCTTTACTATTTCATGTGGAGTGTATTTCTCGCATCGGGTGAGTGTCGTCAACAAGCAAGAAATGGCCTGCACTAATCAACTTCAAAGATTGGAATAATGCCACAGTATTCCTTCGATTCTGGATTCCTGATACCACAATCCCCATCTGGGCTTGGTACATCTTATTCTTTGTCCTTTTTTCCATTCTAACCACCCTTGGCGTGAACTTTTACGGGGAGACTGAATACTACTTTGGCATGTTCAAGTTCCTGTCACTCATTGTGTTATTCTTTATCTCGATTCTTGCCGATACTGGTGCGTTCGGTAATGGGTACGTCGGGTTCAGGTACTGGAAAGAGCCATACGGTAAGTATACTTGCACACAAATTGACTGCAGGTCTGACATTCTATCAGGCCCAATCCGAAATGGAATCAATGGATTCGGTCAAGTATTTGTTCTGGCCGCCGCATATTATGTTGGAACTGAGATTGTTTCTGTCGCCGCGGGAGAGTCCAGAAACCCACAACGCGACGTTCCCCGTGTGCGTGTATCCCCTGAATCGGCGGCATTGAACGTGACTTTGATGCTGACTTTGTTTAGGCCACAAATTCTATCCTCTATCGTATCTTAGTCGTGTTTATTGGCATGTCGTTTTTCCAAGGTCTGATCTGTCCGTCAACATCAGATGATCTGGTGCATCCATCGTCCAAAACGGCAGCATCCCCGTTCACTATTGGCTTTGAACTTGCTGGATGGAAGACTTCCGGGCATTTTGTCAATGCTATTTGTATAATTGCCTTCATTTCCGCTGCGAATGGAGTGATCTACATCCAATCACGCACACTTTACTCTCTCGCGTTGAAACGTAAAGCGCCCCCATTTTTTGCAATCACAAACACTAGGGGGGGTAAGCCAATGCTCTCTTTTATCCTCTCTCTGATAATAACTAATATTGTGTGCAGTACCATACCCGGCAATTATTTTCTCCAATATGTGGGGCTTCTTAGGCCTGATGTCCTTGCAAACAACGGCAGGGAGCCTGTTTTCCTATTTCACCTCTTTCGGTGGTACTGCGGCCTACATCGCATGGGCTTCTATCACATTTGTTCATCTGAGGGTTCGTGCGGCCGCGAAGAAGAAGGGAATCGACGCCAGAGAATTTCCCTATACAGCGCCGGGTCACATTTCGATCTACTGGGGTAACTTCTTCTTCAATATTTTCCTATTGCTGATCCAAGGTTTCACGGTGTTTGAAACGCCTTTCAACTATCCGTTGTTTATCGCGTCGTATATTAGCATTCCGGTGTTTTTCGTCCTGTTTGTTGGATATAAATGGTGGTTCAAGACTAAATGGTCAGTCGTTCGCGCCTTATATCAAAGCAAGACTCGATACTTACATTCAGCTTTTCTTTAGGGTCTCATTGGATTCCATTAATTTCCCAGATAGGCTCAGTTGGGTGGTTGAAGATCCGGACAAGACAAAGAAGAGATCCTGGGGCAGAAGGCTAATGAGAATTTTGAAGGAATAATAGGTCGAAGAAGATAAGACAAGCTAGCAGTTGTTGATATCTATGGTTTCCCAAGCTTTTAGCTCGCCGCTATCTTAGTGTTGTATCTAAATTTAGGAAAGCCACAGGGAGCTCTAAAGAAGCTCTACTTCTAGACCCTGACATTGTGTTTTGAATATATTTGTACCCCGACACCGGATTTGATGTCCAGGCTTCGGTCCTGGATGGAAGTAAACGCCACTTTTTTGTAGTGAAACCCGCTACTCGGTAGTCCGCAGACATTTACAATGATGTTCCACCAACAGGATAGTGAGCTGATAGATTTATACAAAGCTAGGGATCTATGGTTACGACAAGTAGAGTTGAGTATAGCTGCAAATAATACCGAGTGGTCGGTTTTGCCCCTGATTAAACGCGGAGTACTCCGTACAGAGTATGGAGTAGCTAGACATAAATAGGATGTCCAGATAAGCCTTGACATCGAACGCACACTGCATGGGCACCAAATCACTAAAAATGCAACCTGGGCGCACATGGTCGCCGACATTTGCAAAGTAACCTCGAGGTAAATATATTAATGTCTAAGACCTAGACTTGACGTCTAGACTCCGACAGTTCCGAAGGAGGAACAGCGTAACATTTTCTATGTGGCGCTAATAGTCTCATTCGTGGGTATTTTTAGTTGGCCGTTTCATGTTACCCGGACTTAAGCCAGACAAAGGCATCGTCCGACGCGCCGAGAGACGGAGACGATTTGCATTTCTGTTGCCATTTCGAGAAATTTAAAAGAGAAAGTAGAAGAATATTGTGAAAGAACTGTGGAATATCGACAATTAAACCCCTCAAAGCCGAGATACACAATACAATGCCTATTCCTTGCGGGGTCATACTTACTACAAGAAGAAGTTGATGCTAACTCATACCTATGCTCTATATTATTCGGACTTAGATCGGATAATAGCAGTGGTATCGGTTACAGGTCCAGAGCCTGAAGTGAAACGCTTGGAAACAGGAACAGGAACCCCTCAGTTTAGACAACGCCACTAGTATATTCTGACAGGTTTGGCGCTGGGCTTTTTTAGTCGGATCCACAGAAACCGAGGAAAGGTGAGACGGAGCCTTCGGGTACCTGGCCGTTCGACCTTCCAGGGGTTTACCCCTGGGAACCGAGATGAAAAAGAAAACAAGAGTCGACCCTGTAAGACACGAGCAGTACGTTGTCTCCAGTAAGACTCCATATGCATAGACTTTCTTTGATTTGTGGACCCTGGCGCTTCGAGATGCAAAGAGCTTGTATACAGAAGATCATGAAGATCAGTAATAAGCAAATATACAGGCAGAAAGTGGGTGCATGGGCGAGACGCCAAGACTTTTCTTTTTCTTATCTCGCTTTACCTGATTGAGAATTGAATCTTTGGCCTCAACTAGTCGAAAGTAGTGAGTTTCAGTCGAACAGCCTTGGGGAGATGAAAGACTCCAAGTGCACGTGGACGGTTTACCCTGAAGACCCCTCCTGTCAACGCTCGGCCTATGCAAGTGTTTTCACTGCCGATCAAGCGCCTATTCAGAAGCTATTTTTACTCCACCATGCTTATTGGTCAATTAATATCGACTGATCTCACAGTCACATATGGATGAACTGATGCTGGATGGGATCGGACCCCCGGCAAGCGCCTTGGTCAACCCCTGACTGGCTCTTCTCCAGCTTCTGCACGTCGTTCCTGTACCAATCGGCGCCAAGCTCTGGATGGATCCCAAGCTCACCCTCCTTTCAGCCACAAGAGTTTCATCTGTGCCTTCAGATTCCTGCCGATTGGAGAGACGGGGTTTTTTTCAGACAAAATGTCTTACCAGGGTCCTTGGCGCCAGAGTTCGGGTCAACAAGAAAGGCTTGCTAGCTGCAGCCAGACCCTTTGCCTGCAGAAGTTCATGGAACAGCCTGGGTTGGACAATTGTTTAAAGACGAGACCCTCCCCAGATCCTTGACTTCTTTCATTCTCGTCATTGTTTCATTTTCTTTTGGATTTTTATCCATCTTGGTTCGTCTCCAACCAAAGACGCTCGTTCAGGGATACGCATTTCCTTGTCTCTCTTTCGTTTGATATTCAACCTCATTGAGGTTTTTTTTCTTATTGTCACCCATCAACAATACTAATAGGAATTGCCTGGTTTGCTGCCTATACGATTGTGGCTTATATCGCGATATCTATTGAGACCTAGTTTTCTATATCGCACCCTCTAGTCCACATCAGTCCATCCTTGTTTCTTTCATACCTCTTCTCTCTTCTTTTTTCTTTCCATTCGGTCTTCCTTTCGCGTCCCACTTTCTCGTCACTCGTTACGGATATCCTCTCACTATGAAGGTCACATCCGCTATTGCGTTTTTATCTCTTCTGGCCTCTGGCCAGGCCACCGGAGCGGTATGCCTCAACTGATATCTTGTCGTCTTTGATATACATCCTAACTCGAGAATCTTTAGTCCTGGGGCTCTGAGAAATGCTACTCCAGCCCGGGTAGATCGCCTAACAAGTGTAATGAGTCCCAGCAGAAGGGCCTCAGCTGGACTGACCTCGCTCCTGGCTCTTTCTCCAACTATGGTGGCTTTTCCTTTTCGGGTTTCACTTGCGGCAATGGCTTCGGTTCCAGCCTTGGCAAGCGTGGCGTAAGTAATGCATGCCTTCTTTCACCTGCACATACTGACCATAGCTACAGACCCAGAAATGTATCTCCGGTACCGTCTCCAAGGGTAGCTCCTCTAGCTCCTCCAGTGGCTCCAGCTCCAAGGGCTCCAGCTCCCACAGCTCCAGTGGCTCCGGCTCCTCTAGCTCTTCATCGGCTCCGTCGTTCTCCTGTGGCTCCGATGAGAGCGGCTTCTCTGTGACCAACTTCCACGTTGCTACCGACAAGGACACCGAATTGCACATCATCTACAACATGCCCGATGGATCGACTTGCAAGAACACCGCTTCCTGCAACTCCGCTGGTACCGTGGTCAACAATGACCAGTGTGGTGGTGCTACTTCCGTTCACTTCGAGCTTCCCGACGATAGTGAACATGAGAGCTGCGGTCTCGGCATCTACAGCGTTGGCTTTGACTGCACTCCTGGTTCTACATCTACTGCGCCTGTCGTTTCCAGCACTTCTGCTGTCTCCAGCTCCATCGTCGTGCCTTCGCTCTCTGTCCCAGGCTCTGTTCCAGGCTCTGCTATCACCAGCACCGTCGTGCCTTCGCTCTCTGTTCCAGGCTCTACCCCAGGCTCTGCTGTGTCTCCAGTCACCACCCCGGCAGTGAGCACACCTGTTCGGATGACTACGTCGACCGTGTTCACCACCAGTCTGATTACTGTTACTAGCTGTGCTCCGACTGTCACCAATTGCCCAGCTGGATCGACCGTTGTGGTTACTTCGACTATCGCTCTTTCCACCACGGTCTGCCCCGTTACTGAGACTACTGCTACTGCTACCGCTACAGGCTCGCTCTCTGTGCCTGCTGTATCTAGCCCTAGCGGTGTTCTCCCTGTCAGCTCATCGGGTGGTGTTCCTGGCGTTCCAAGTGGCACATCCGCTCCTGCATCTTCGATCTTGCCTTCTTCCTCTACTGCGGGCGAGACCCCTGGTGCAACTTCCGCCACTTCGACCCCCGTGATCACCACTCCAGTCCAAATGACTACATCAACTGTGTATACCACCAGTTTGGTCACTATCACTAGCTGTGCTCCAACTGTCACCAATTGCCCAGCAGACTCGACGACAGTGGTGACCTCGACAATCCCCATCTCGACCACTGTCTGTCCCGTCACCGAGACTACCACAGCTAGTGTCGGTTCCACACCTCTGTCCGCAGTCCCAACCCCGAGCGGTGTTTCCCCTGTCAGCTCGTCGGGTGGTGTTCCTGGTATGCCCAGTGGCACATCCGTGCCTGCATCTTCGATTCCGGGTTCTTCTGTTTCATCCGCTCCAGGCGAGACCCCTGTTGGAACCTCGGCTGCTTCAACCCCGGTGATCACCACTCCGGTCCAGATGACTACATCAACTGTGTATACCACCAGTTTGGTCACTATCACTAGCTGTGCCCCCACTGTCACCAATTGCCCAGCGCACTCGACTACAGTGGTAACTTCGACAATCCCTATCTCAACCACTGTTGTTCCCGTGACCGAGACTACCACAGCTGAAGTCGGCTCCACACCTCTGTCTGCAGTCCCAACCCCGAGCGGCGTCTCGCCCGTTAGCTCCTCGGCTGGATCACCTCCCGCCAGTGGCACCCCCTCGGCTCCCAGCGTGACCTCCGATGTCTCGTCCCCTGCTGGTACTCCCTTCGCCCCTGGCGAGGCCACCACTACTGTCGTTACTTATGAGACTGTGACCACTTGCCCCGTGACTAACACGGTTACTTCTGGTAGCTCCACTTTCGTGACTACCTCAAGCACCATTTCAACTGTTACTTTGACTAGTGTCTCTACGATCTGCACCAAGTGCTCCGCTACCGCCACTTCCGTTGCTGGTCAGACCACTGTTGCCCCATCTGGTACCCCCGGTGTCTCGATCATTGTCGTTTCCAGCACTGGTTCATCTGATACACCTGGAACTTCCGAGGGATCAAGCCCTGTCTCTTCTTCGCCTGCAGAGGCTTCCAGTTCCATCCCCAGCGGCTCCGATGTCACTAGTTTGGTTCCCACCGGCGTGAGCGCTGAGACCACACCTGCTGTTCCCCAAGGATCGACTGCTACGGTTGTAACTTATGTAACTGAGACCACCTGTCCTGTGACTGCCACTGTCACTTCTGGATCGTCGACTTTTGTCACCACATCCAGCACGGTTTCAACTGTTACCCTGACCTCGACTTCCAACCTCCCCAGCTCTGTCGCCGCCGGAAGCACCCCAGCTCCCTCCGAGACAGGCGTCGCTGCCACTACTGCTCCTACGGGCCCCGCTGTCACCAGTGCCGTCTCATCAAGCGGTGGCGCCAACTCCACACCCACCATTCCGGAGGGTGCCACTACCACCGTTGTGACTTACGTGACCGAGACCACCTGCCCTGTGACCAACACCGTCACCTCGGGTTCCTCCACCTTCGTGACCACATCCAGCACAGTCTCCACAGTGACCCTCACCTCCGTCGCAACCATCGCAACCACCGCCACCGCTGCCACCGAGACTCAATATACATCCAGCGTCCCCAGCGGCGTGTCCCCGGAATCGAGCCCCGCTCCCTCGGCTCCCTGCCCCAACACCGTGCCCCAGTGCATCAACACCTGGCTCTCCCTCGCACCCAAGTGCACATCCAACAGCGACGCCTCCTGCTTCTGCCCCAACAGCGAGTTCACCAGCAAAGTCATCTCCTGCATCCAAGCCTGGGGTGCCTCGAAGGCCGAGATCCAATCCGCCCTCTCCTACTTCACCGGCATCTGCGCCACCTGGGTCCCCCAGAACCCAGGCATCGTAACCGCCATCCCATCAACAATCACCCTGATCCCGACGGTTGCTCCGTCCGCACCCGCCTCCGCATCCAGCGTCGCCGGCGACAGTGTGACCGCCAGCGCCAGTGCCGTCGTCCCCATCACCTCCGCCCCCGCCCTCCCCGTCACAACAATCACCTACTCGACCTACACCGTCACCGTCCCGCAGGTCAGCTTCGTCACGAACACCGGATCCACCGCCGGCGCTGCCCCAACCATCGGTCTGGTCCCGGCTGCTCCCAGCGGCGCGTCCCCGGTGAATTCCGGTGCTGTGTCCGCCCCCGCATCCGCGACATGGGCTACCTCGAGCGCGTACCCGTACGCCAGTAGCAGCGCCACTGGAATCGTCTCGCCCAGCGCGTCGCCGATCTTCAACGCGGCTTCGAGTGTGTCGGTCGCTTCCAGTCTGCTGTTGGCTTCTCTCGCTGCTTTCTTCGGCTTGATGATATAGATGCGTTTTGATGGCAGACTATCACACCGCGAGTCCCTCGTGGTTTTACTTTCTTATCTCTTGTGACTACAAATATGCACAGTACACAGTGTTTTGTGTTTTTTCCTTCGTCCTTACTTGTCTTCCCGGCTCTGTAATGGTTCGTCCTACTTTTGGGTGGACGTGGACTGTTGACTGGGAATTGACTTAGATCATTGGTCCTAGGGGACTGCTTTGTATTCTATTTATTCACTCCCTAATTGAACGCGATAGAAATCGCCTTTTTCAAAAATGTCCTATTTATTTATCTTTACTCTAAGCAAGTAGTCTTCTGAAAATCTCTGTTCCACTGTCTATGGAATTTATGGCTACCTCAAATCTCGCTCGATCCAGGCATGAACTCAACAGGTTGAGTTTTCAGTCTTCCTTTTGTCATGAGGTCGTTTCCTTTCTTTTTCTCTTGTTAAATAAATCCTTAGCGATGTTAATAAATATATTTAGCGTACCCAGATTTGAAGAGATTTCTGTACACAGGGACAAATGTTTGCCGTGTGCCGTTTCGAAGAATAGTGTCCCCACAGATAAAAATTGACCTCCCGAAGGCACTCGAGTGTCAGGTGTAATCATGTTGGGTTCAAGGATTACCGGAGCAACCCCTCAGGACTTTCAAGCCACTCCAGGTAATCCCTGATTCCTTCCTTGATGCCACGGAAGCGCAGCACGGAGCCAGCCCGACGGAGCTTCGAGATGTCGGCGCAGGTGTAGCTCTGGTATCTGCCTTTCAGTTCGGCTGGGAAGGGGATGAACTTGACGTAGCCTTCTGGATTGCCGAAGTTGCTGGCGACCTCGGTGGCGACATCGTTGAAGCTGCTGGCCATACCAGTTCCGACATTGTAGATACCACTAATCTCGGGGTGGTCAAGAAACCAACAGTTCAGGCGCGCGACGTCCTGCACATGGACAAAATCCCGCTTCTGTTGGCCTGCCTCGACCCCGGCGTACTCTCCGAACAGCTCGATTGCTTTGAAAGACTTTCTTTTTTCGTAAAATTGAAAAATGGTGCTGGGGAGAGCGTATCGGTACTGCTCACCGGGTCCGTACACGCTGAACAAACGCAGACCCGCGACTTGGGGGGAGCGGATGTCAGTGTTCTTGACAACATACTGGTCGAACAGCATCTTGGAGTATCCATAAACATTGAGAGGGGCTTCTTGGAAGTCTCCCTCGGCGAAGGTGGTGTTATTTCCATAAACGGCAGCGGAGGAGGCGTAGATGAAGCGAACACCCTGGTCCTTGCACCAATGGAAGAGTTCCTTGGAGTAGGTGAAGTTTGCTTCCAGCATTTTCTTACCGTTCGTTTCGTTAGTTGACGAGCTTGCACCATAGTGGAAAATCACGCGGGGACGATGATGAAAGGTTTTGGTCCGAATCGCTTCACGGAAGGCAGTCGCATCGATGTAGTCGGCCACTTTGCAGTTGACCAGGTTGCGGAACTTGGATCCATCAGTCATGTCGTCAACAACCACGATGTTAGTCACGCCACGGCCATTTAGCTCCTTGATGATGTTTGAACCGACAAAGCCGGCACCACCTGTGACAACAATCATGATGGAGATGAGATGACTTGTATTTCCGCGGATGTCCTTAGAAAGTGATGACTATGGGAGGAGGATGGGGAGAAGGATGAGGAGGAGGGGGGAATGTTCAGTTGAGAATGATGGAGGGAGATGTCCATGGGCCATGGCGAAATGGGAAGGAGCGATCAGGTGTTTGCCAAAGAAAGAAGGTACGACATCCGTTTCTTTCATTGCAGACAGCCAGTCCTGCAGTCAGAGAGACTGAGGCTATATGAGAGTAATCAAAAGAGTAGATTCTAGCATTAGCCTATGTCCTGCCTTCTCGAGTCCAAGTTGTCAAGTCATAGTGTCCCCTTAATATGAACCATTCTGTGGAATTGAGTTGTCCAGGTACCTCAAGGCTGCTGTTTGACATCAATCAATGCAAAAGCCAACAGATCCAAGCCTTCTGGGTGTACTTAATGTACTTAGGATATTCACATCCCCTGGATGCTCGTAGGTTGCACTTTCCTAATTGGGTTCTCCTTTTTGAGACACTATTCTGCCGATATCCTTCTCACCGCCTTCAAGCAGGTGACGAGCATCCAAGTAACAAAGTGCTGGAGGGAGGTGTCTATATCAACAACCTACTCCGTACTTACATCACCTATGCTGTTTCTAACGCCGAATTTAGACCTTAAATACACTCACGGTACCCTCCGAAACATCTCGGGGATGCCGATTCTCAATATCATCAATATCCGGGGCCGCCCGCCAATCAATATATTGGATTCCCAACTCAATTCGACACGCAAGCATTCTCGGCTTTTCAGACCTCAACTGTATTTGCAAGAATAATGGGGCTATCCATCCTATCCAGGAGCGTGTTTCAGTGTCTCCACGACATGTCCACTATCTTCGGTGATCGGCTCAAGTCCGATGCTTGGATCTAAGCGACCCGTCGTTCATCAGACTCCCCTCGTGCAGTTATCCGCGCTAGCCTACGCAGATTACGTCCTCATCAAGAAATACCCCGGTCAATGTTGATCCTATCGATCCTTCCCGGCAGTCTGGGTCAGGGCGACGTACAAATGAGATTGTGGGGCGAGCAACGGTCGGGGCTGACGGGCTCGTGCTGACTTCGGTTCCTGACGGCAAGATGGGTTATCTGCGCTTGTCAATGGCATTATTATCGGACGCCACCAATTTCCATGGCGTATGCCGTGCAGGAGGTCCTAGCTGAGGGAGAACATCTGATGCAACCACCTCGCGATAGGTATATCAATGGATCACATCGAGCTCTCCGCAATGATCGCTCGGATACACAGGAGATACATCCGGGGTGCATATTATGGATCAGGTTCCCCTGAAAAGCGACAATTATTGAATCTCCTTGCGATGCCGCAGTTGGCCCCGTAGTAGATCTCTATACAAGCGCAGATGACAGTTGCCATGCGATGATCGCTTATCTTCAGGGTAACCGTGGAACCGGGCAAAGATAAGCCTGGGGCCCGAGATTGGCTGAGCGCGGCCTTTACATGGAACGAGTTACATAGTGCGATGGATTGTCTTTAATAATTTGGTCTTTGCATTGCAAAGCCAACTCTAAACGGGCGCTAGTCGACTACCATTTGATGCTCCCGGGCTATTATTGATCGGACATTGCCCATCTCCTTGCGATAAGCTCTCCACCAGTAGCCGTCCATCATTCTGGACACCTTTCTACGGTTGAGGTGGAAACATGTTCTTTGACAGCCGCTTTGTCCAGAGTGACATGGTCCGTTATATTAACAGGGCCTCCCCGTTATGTTGATCGGCAAACGTCTTCAGGGCCAGTATGTCTCAGTATGAAACCTCACTATGGTGGCCCGAGGAACGCATCAGAGCCACCCTCGACAAAAAGTACATCATCAGTCGTCTGCGGCCGGAGAACATTCCGCGTCTCTTTGAGCTCCCGGACTGGGGCGAGGGCTTGACGAGCGAGACCTACATGGAATGGATCCTCACCAAAGCCGGCCGTGTCTTTATGATCCTCGACGCTATCGGCATTCCCGATCGCATCTTCGCCCTAGTCGACGAGTCCTGCGACGACGATGATCTACCCATCGCCGAGCATAGCGTCGATTTACTACACCTCTCCCCGGATGGAGACGACGTCGCCCTCGAGACCAGTTTCTTTCATGCGCAGTGGCGGTTCCTGGTCCGTGGTATAGCGGAGGGAGAACATGTCGTCTATACAGAGAATGAGGGCGTGCCGGTCGAAGCGGTACGCACCAACACCAGCAGCGGGATTGTACATGGGCGTGATGATACGGTGGACAGAGTAGTTCTCGCCGGCTCTGTCTGTCGAGTCTACATGCGGACCCAAGTGCGGGTCGGTGGCGCACCGCATTTCTTCTCGTCGGACGAGGTTATTGCGGAGATCCGCAACTTGAAAAGACTGTCACACGAGCACATCGTCTCCGTCTACGCCTCATATCTGAAAGATGACAGCGTCTCAGTGCTGTTCACCGGCGCCACGGCAGATCGGAACCTACACCGATTCCTCACCGACGAGCCCATGGCCTTCAAACGGCTAGAGAAAGAACAACGTCGCCAGATCTTGATCACCTGGCCACATTGCCTTGCCTCCGCAGTCTGCTGGCTGCACGCACGCGGCTACGCCCACGGCGCAATCCGCCCATCCAACATCTTCGTCGACGCAGACTACCACATCTGCCTCGGCCAGTTCCAAGCGCTCGACTCCCTCCTGACCCCACCACACGTCAACGACCTCGAGGCATACAACTACTCCGCCCCAGAGCGCTGGGCTCGTCCCTCAGCCCCGGTGATCATAAAACCAGTCCAGCCCGCCCAAACCCTCCTCCCCTCAGGAGGACGTACGAAGCGCAGACAAAAACCAACCCGTCTAACGCTCCCCCCGGTAAACGAAAGCCGCGCCGCGTCTCCAAACCACACAAGACCAAACTCCTCCTCCTCCAAAGGAACAGCCATCCGCATCGGCCGCCCAGGCTCACCATCCCGCTTCTCCTTCGCCTTCTCCACCTCCTCATCCTCCTCCGAAGCCTCCTCAGGAGCGTCATCAACCCACACAGACGCAACCGCCACCTCACCCCACCCAACCCGCCAGCGCATCTCATCCTTCTGGGCGCGCCGAACAAAGAACACCCCCTCAATAATGTCCACCTCAACCTCCTCCTCCTCCAACACCTCAACCCTAACATCCCCAACCTCCCTCGGCCACTCCAAATCCACACAATCCCTCTCCCACTCGCACTCCCACCCCCTAAACCCCAACTCCCCAGCCGACATCTTCTCCCTAGCAGCAACAACCCTCGACATCCTAACAATCCTCCACAAACGCACGCTCGCCTCCTTCAGCGCCCACCGCAGCGCCCGCAACCGCTCCGCCGGCCGCGGCGGCGGGATAGCAGACGCGTCCTTCCACCTCGAGCGCAACGCCGTGCAGATCCAGTCGTGGATTTCGCGGCTGGAGAGCGACGCGCTGAAACGCTGTCGGCGGGATCGACCCTCCGATCGCGCGTTCTGGGCTGTGCCGCGCATGTTGCTGGTTGTGCGGGCTATGCTGGATATCGAGGGTGCGAGGAGACCGTTGGCGGGCAGGGTTCGCAAGGGGTTTGCGGATGCGATTACGAAGAAGGGAGGCGGGAATGGCGATGGGTTGCTGGTTTTACATTGTGTTAAGGAGAAGAGGGAGGAGGGGGGGCATAGGGAGGGAAATGATAATCGGCAGTTGGAGGTTGTTCGGGAAGTGGGGGAGAATGCTTCTGTTGCGTCTTCGGCTCCGGTGGAGTCGGGATCGGTTTCGGTTGCGGGATCGGTCTCGGAATTTGATTTTGGTTTCGGACATGTTGGGAGTGAGAGTGAGAGTGAAAGTAATTTCGAGGGAGACTTTGATTTTGATCGTAAGGAAGATGTTTCAGCTATGCCTGAGATATATCTGCCGGAGTTGGATATGAACATTACTGGGATAGAAGGTATGTCGTTTAAAGATTAGATGGAGATGTATGATAATGTCTTATGGTCAATGACCGGTTCTCATTCACTAATAATTTATTTCTTGTGTACACTTCATGCTTCGTGAAAGACAGACTCGAGATAACATAACCGGTATGCAAGCACAGTGACTCCAATATGCAGTCGGCCGTCGTCTATCCCAAATATGTGATGCTATCAATACAATGGCTTGGCCAAAATCGTCAAGGGTCGGGAGGAAGAGAAAAAAAATCAAAGCCAGAAAGCAACGGCTCCCAGCAGACCGGACAGCACCAAGGATCCAGCGAGCAGGCGCTCGGTAGTTGGCGAGCCGACAGTCACAGAGTGAGCAGCGCCTTCCTTTGTTGCCGATGCAGAGGATGTTCCTGAAGTGGTCTTGCTGGCCTTGGCGGTCTTATCGGTCGCTGTGGAGTCAGATTCAGATCCCTTTTTGTAGGTCTGTCCCAAGGTAGGAAGCGGCGAGCTTGGGTCAATGGCCCATCCACCCGAGGTCGAGGCAGGGCACTCGATGGCGGCGCTGGATGCGCTCTTCTTGTAGGCAGAAAGGGCAACACCGGTCGGGTTCAGAGTAGCCCACTGGGACTTGAGGTTGTTGAAGTCAGGCGACACGGGCGTCGGGGTTCCCTGGCGGGTGAAGCCGTCCTCGATTCCGCTCGCGGTTGCGGTTGCCGGGTCGACAGAAGCCCCGTAGCTGATCAATCCATAGTCGTTGGTCTCCTCGATCCACTCGTAGATGATGGATCCGGACCAAGTGTCAGACATCTTGTCGCCAAAGATGGCAGCCTGATCCTCAAACGTGCGGGGTGAGGGGGTGTTGCAGCCGGTCTCGGAGAAGAAGATAGGGATGGGGTAATCAGTGGCGTTCTTCTGCAGCATATTGTATCCAGACTGTTCATAGCTGGACGCACCGCACCACTCATAGGCGTTCAGCGAGTAAAAGTCCAAGCGCTCGGATGCATTCTTAGAGCAGGCCATGTAGTTCTGCAGCATGGGCCGCAGATCGGCAATATCGGCCGCGGAGTATCCTACAGGAATCTCGCGATAGCCCTTCTGATCACGGTAGGCCTTGATGTCGCGGGCAGCGGCCAAGACGTAGGGCGCAGCAGCCGAACCATCGGCCGTGGTGAGGACCTCATTTCCGACCAAGACACCGGCGGTGTTGTCGTACTTTTGGAATTCATCGAGCACGGCCTTGAAGTGATCAAACTGGGTCTCATTCCAGTGAGGTGCGGTCTGCGATCGTTAGTAAACGATCCACAGGAGAAAGAGAAAGTGGAGTTACCTGTTCAATCTGGGTATTAAAGGTGTCCAAGTCAACGAACAAGTGGATTCCTAGACAACGCATCAGTATGTCGGATTTACCCTAGGGATTGCTTATGTGGACTCGACCTACCAGCATCGGCCAATGCCGACATACAGCCTTTGTGATCAGCGCTGGCATCCACGTGGTACACACGGATAGCATTGGTGCCCAGCTCGGCCATCCGAACGATATCACGCTTGCATTGGGCAGTATCGACAAGCGGGTCATTTGGGGTAAGCTGATAAGCAATGCCTGTTCGAGTCAGTTAGGCAAGATACCTACAGTGCATGTTCTAAGTACCCTTGATGTAGAACTGGGTTCCGTTCTCGTAGAAGAACTTGGACCCGACCGCCGAAATGGGTGAGATGGCGCCCACTGCGGTGGCCTGGAGGCCAGCGAGTAGCAATGGCACGGAAAATGCCAGGGAGGACAACATGATTAATTGTATGCGGGTAACAGTGAAATCGACGCGATAAAATAGCACTGGCTAAAGAGTGAAGAGAAGAGAAGAAGAGGCTGTCACCTCTATGTAAATCGACACTGCCAAACAACGAAGGAATAAGGCAGGTGCAAACGGGAAAAGCACTTGCAACAATTTTAAGGACAGTCGAGGTGAAACATAAAAGGAGGCAGTTCCTTGATTTGGGACTGTAGCAACGAAATTATCACATTAATTTCAACTAGCGTGCTTCATTCCAGGCCCCGTTCTGGGCATTCCAATTAAATTGGTTCTACGGGCTTGAAGGTGTACAATGTGATATAGGTTAGCACAAAGTACGAAATGTATACAACGGAGCACAAGTCCCCCGTTGTGAGTGTTCGAGTGTATGTTGTATAGGGTAGCTGTTGGGCCAGCCCTAATTCCCGTATCGCGCAATTGGAGTATGGAGTCTGGAGATGGAGTCGCTCACTATGGAGTAAATCTAGGCGGAGTCCTCCGTCCTCCGTGCAGATATAGATACTTGATAGGTAGAAGATATGCGGTCTCCAGTAAATATCGAAAGGATTTAAAATTAACGTGTCTCCTAATGTTGCCCCTAACCCGGAATCTACCGAGTTCCACACAGGCTCCCCTATGTGTATAAATACCACGATATTGAGGTTTGAGACATGTTTATGAGATAGCTATTTACGGACTCTCATTATCATGATCATTATCACTGTGCTCCGTACTCGGTACCACCGTGTTGGACAGGTACCCCCCATCGTAAACCCTGTCAATCACTGCTATTCTGGACTTGGCCCTCATCTCCACTCTGCCTGAGCATGGGAAAGATAGTCCTACCTTGCAAACCTGGCAGCTCATCGATCGGCAGGTTATTGGATTTATCTTTTATCTGTCTTCTGTGTGCTTTGTTCGGCATTGGGCAGAGATCGGGCTAGAATCAGGGATGATAAGTCTCGTGGACCCCTAATGCATGTAACTTTTAATATCACTAGTAATAACGCCAGCGCGATCCTGGAAGTCTTTTTAAATTCCAGACTGCCACGTTACCCCACTGGGCGGTTTTTAGCGGTGACTAGGGCTCGAACGAGGCCATTGCGAGATAAGGAGATTATTTTCGACGTTGACGAGAGTGTGCTCTGTAGAGAACTCCCGTCGCATCCGTCTAATATCGATGTAAGAGCCATGTGAGGGACGTTACGTCTGGCCGATCTATATCGACGGATAAACATCCCTAACATGTTGGGTTGGATGTGCGACCGTCCAGACTCTCCAATCTCCACTCCTCCACTTCGTTCCGAGATGTCCGCCAATTATCGTCCGCGACCGCCGAGTGTTCGTCAGCTGGTGGAGCCTTCCATTGGGATCGTCTGGGCTTTCATTTCGACTCCCCAAAAACGGGACAGTTGGTTAATGACGTTTCCGCAAAGGGGGGGCAGAGCATATAATATCCAGGCCCGCATCCGGTCGGGGCCCTGAATTATTTTCTCTGATGGAACTACTTGAACGCAGCCCTGGCCTGTACCTGTCTTGAACAATTCCCGATATGATTCTATAATATATCATATCAGCTCCAATCATCTAGAAACAAACCACCCATACATCCGGAGTCCACACATCCACAATGGCCTCCCCGTTCCACATCTCTCGACACGAGCAAGTCGAGCTAGAACGCAATGAGGCCTTCCGAGTAATGCGCGAACAGCTCCGCCGCCAAGAATGCGGTATGGAGCGACCGAGTTTCTGCGCCGGCCATCGCCACTCGTGCACCGCCACCGAACAAGAGACCTATCGCCTCCACCGCGATATCATCCACACCCTCCTCGTCCCCCTCTTCCTAATCAACCACCAAGCCGAGCGCATCGCAGCCCGCACCCTCCCCAGCCAGAAAGGCGCCGAGCCCGAACGCGCCTTCCGCGGCGAGGCCCGCAGCGCCTTCGCCTGGCTGAACTGCATCCTCACCGAGGAGCATGACTGGTACCTCACAGCCCGCTGTCCCGCGTGCATCGTCCAGCACGTGCTGCACTCGGAGCCGACGATCCGATTCGTCACCGTCGCCTCGCAGCTCGCGGGCACCCGTTCCGGCTTCCAGTGCTGGCTGAACGCCCTCGAGACCGCCGTCTGCGAAGACCCCTTCTGGGGCGATGCCTTCTGGCCGGATATCGAGGAGCGCGCCTCCCGTCTGGCGGACGGCGTGCAGCAGCTCGTCCGTCAATGCTACGAGCTCAGCGCTACCCTCGATAATCCGGCGAGGGTGAATCCCTCGCTCGGCAAGACCCCTATGCCTATTTACAGCAGTCGCTCCACAATCCCCTTGAAGCCGTCTAGTTTCGCGCGGAAACAGGTCCGGCTGACGCGCGAGGAGCAGAGATACCGCTCCTCGCTTTTGCGGAATTGCTCGCAGGAGATGAGACAGCCGCTGGCCGGCTGCACCACTGCGACTCAGTCTCGGCGCCGGTCGCTGACTTCATGAAGGAGCTTTGTTGGGCTATGGTGACTGCCATATGCATTTTCTTCTTACTCTCAACGAGCCCGGTGATTTACACGACCGAGGCTGTTTCCCAAATTGGCCTGAACCATTCGGGGTTCTCGAAAGGATCTACGGACCTTGGCAATCGACGTACAGAGAACCTATCAGGAGTTGGCCGAGAAATTCCCCGATCTCACACACATGGCGCCCCCAGTGTTGCACGCGACCGAGACCAGATTCTCGATATGCAAGGGTCTGCGCAGATCTGGAGTCCGCTGTGGTGATGCAATCGGGACCCGAACCGTGGATAATCGAAGTAACCATCTCCTCGGGGCGATGGAGATATTCCACGGTTGGAATGTGGTTATCGGTCTATATGTATGGCCGATGATGTGATTAGTTGATCATGTCGAGTTTGAATCTAGTGATAGTATGATAATATAATTTTAATCATCTTATTTCCTTCAGGGTGCAATTAATATGCAAGTAATATCGGTTGACGTGTCCTTATATATATTAAACGGAAAGTGATCCATGTGCCGTCCCATCCACGGATGTCAGAAAAATTCTTAAATTGCTAATTCGTATGCTCCATCTATGTATGGCGGACACCATATCAGATTAATCTATTGTAGTGGCAACTCACTCTAGCTGAGACAGTGGAGTCCGCCGGAGATGGGAACAGGGAAGTGAACCAGATCGAGGCGCACGGTGGAAATTGTAAAACGGTCCCAACGTCCAGATCGGACTGGCCTGGATCTGAATCTGAATGTATGGGGTTGCCTGTCATAGTGCCACACCGAATCCAGGGTTAAGTATTCAGGGTCTTCTGCGAACCTCTGCGAACTAGCGTCTTGGACTAAACCTCGAGGCTATATATATACTTAGACTTATATATATATATAGCCTCTATGTATGTGATATGCGTTGGCAAATGAGTGCCGATGCCCAACTCGCCGGAAGCGGAATCTCGTATGCGTACACTTGCAAGTCCTCAGTACCTCGTCCAGGCCCAGGCTCCACATGCGTTCTATGGTACTGGCGACTTGTGAAACCCAAGGCTTAAACCGCATTAGGGAAGTGATTTGTTGAAGCAAGAGTCGAGTCTGGCTCGGGTAATGAGCAATTCATCTGAAGTCTCGTCAGTCTCAAATATATTCAGCTTCGTCGTATTCTGGTCTCGACTTGCACTGAAAATGATCGTCAGCCCCGTGGAGCCAAGACGAAAGCCTAGACTGGCGATATTTTATACTCGGTCTCGACTAGACTTACGTTGGGAGTTGTATTTGTTTTATAATCTAGGTCGGTTAGATTAATTCTCTATACTATTCTCTATAAATTCGATATCCCTTACAGCAAAAGAAAAAAGAACAAAAGCGAAAAGGTGGAAACTGATGACTCCATGACTTGGACGGTCTAGACTGTCCCGACCTGAAGAGTCTGGCCCCAACCCTTGCCCCAGTCTGTACCCGGTACTTGGCCTAGTGCCTGTTCGCCCATACTATTCTCGTGTACCCGGTACCCACTTTTCCCTTCCCGTCCATTTCCATTCGATTCACGCCCTCTTTTGCTTCTTCTTCTTCTTCTTCTCTTCTATCCCTTCTTTTCCTAAAAAGATTCAATCATTTCCCCTCACTCCTCTCATGAACGTCGATCTCTTCAGTGCCTCAACCTGCGAATTTCCACTTCCACGCTCGGACCCGGCCATCATCTTTTGGTCATCCTTCGATCATCCGACGCATGATTCATGACCGCTGCCATCTTCTCCCGGATAACAAAGACTGGATGACACCCTCATGCAGTGGACAGTACTGGCCCGTCACTCCCACTCTTGACGATCACACCATGCATGTCCCACCAACAGTGAAACTCGATACCAGAGCACATCTCCCCCAGAACTCAGACATACAGGAAACTTTCAACCCCGGGAGGATCCGCCGACGAGCTTCACAGGGGTCTCTTCGAACAAGACCGTCACCGGTCTCCCGCTTTCTCTCCAAGAGTAGCGTGGCCGTGAACTTCCCATCGTGGGATCAACGGTCCTCGCCTAGTTCACCTGGTTCGCCTTACCGTTTGGAGTCTCGCACTCGGTCGGTCGACTCTCGTCTTCGTCTTTCAACCACCGTGTCTCGCGGGCCGAGGCCTTTGGCTCCTTCGCCGGCTTGGAACGCGCATTATCAGGAATACCCCGCTATACTACCCCCCACGCCGCCAGAGGAGGATATCCACGTTGCGTGGAATCCCAAGTCCGAGATGATGTTGTTCGACGCGCACTCCCACCACCCGAGGTCTATGGCCATGATGGACGACAACCAGAGCGTGGACAATTCCTCCGCGACCGGTGCTTCGGACACGTTCAGCAGCCCGTCAGATGGGAGATCCTCCAGCTCTGGAGGCAGCCCTGGACCCCACGATGATATGGACTGCCAGCAGGACATTGGCTCATGGCTGGATCATGGTATCAACTTGACTGGTAAGATTCCACACATTTCGTGCTGCAAGGAAAATCACTGACTTTTCCAGCTTCATCACTTGGTCTTTGCAAGACAGGCGGCGAGGCCGTCAAAATCGTTTCCCAGACTCTTCCATATCCTAGGACATCTGATCAAGCAGCGTCAGTACCGAAGACCGACAGTGTTTTTACCTCTATGGTTCAGGCCGTCCACAACCACTTGCAACCTGGCCAGTCACCCTACATCAATGTCACCCACGCAGTACCGGAGCAATTCAGCCTTTCAAACCTGCCTCACTCTCCTCCTAGCACTCCTCGTTCTCCGACTGCCGCCGAAGAGTACTTCAACGCCACGGTCTTCTCCAGTGCAGCCGTTGTGGGTGCTTACCATGACTACAGTGGACCCCTCCAACGGCAAATGTCCCACGCCCCGATGCCTATTGTCCCCCCTCGCAGCGTTCACATCTCAGTCCTCGAGCGCTATCTCCCCCCAACCTCCGCCCAAGAGTACCGTGATTTGTTTTGTCGGACTCGTCCATCTTTCCTCGTTGATCGTATGAGCGAGCTATCACCGAATGGCGGCTCCCTCCTCTTCGTGTACCCGACCAAGAAAGGTGCATCAACCTTCAAGTCCCAGTACCTGGGCCCCATCCTCGACCCCCTTCTCCGCCAACTCGTGGTGGTGAATGAGTTGTCCGCAGACGTGAGCCGCTACCTCGGCAAGCTCTCATCCGTCTCCCAAATGGACGACTTCGCCACCATGAAGGCAAACATCGTGGCGCTCTGTGAATCATTGAGCGATAACGATTCATCTTCCCGGTTTCACGTGGCCGATGCAGGCCGCGGAGAGACCCATCTCGACCGTAATCTCTGGACTGAGTGGTTCATCCACCAAGAAAAGCCCCGCATGAAGGAGCTCCTCAACCTGTACTGGCAAAACGGCCGCCGTGCATCTAAGAGGACAAGCTCTGGCTTCTCCATGATGGGCAACAAAGAAGTCACATCCTCGGCGATCCTGAGTGAGATCTGCGATGGTATCCGCAAACGGCGCTATAACGAGGACAATGAGCCTCGTGATGGTGTCGAGCTTGGTGTCTTTGTGATTCGTCGAACGAGTTAGATCGTTGCAGCATTGCCAGATCGCTTTTCTCCTTCCTCGAATCCTTCCCTGAATCCTTTTCCTCGAATCCTCACCCTCGAACCCTTACACCCTTTCATTCTTCCACCACCCCTTCTTCTCAATAGCATATTTTAACACACGACCTTGACAAAAGATGACATGGGACCCATTGAGGTGTCCCCGGTGTTGGATCTCGATTTTCCGGCGCGAAGTAATTCTTTCGCACCTTGCATTACTCGTTTGGGGGTTACATTTCCCCGCGTGAACATTTTGAATGAACTATGAATACCCTGGTTGTTGGCGATTCGGGTCTTATGAACGTTTTGGACCTTTTTTTTTTTTCTTGTCTTGATGATGGATATAGATATACACGATTGAGTGGGAATATATCTGCTATTAACAACATTTTTTTCTTCTGTATGTTGTAATCTAGGATATCGCTGGAATATGTACTCCGTATCTGCAGGGATTATGCTTATGATTTCGTTAGGCTCCCATTAGGCATCACCGAATCACATGTTATGATAGCTCAACTTACAGCTTGATCGATCGCTTTCATTATAGAATATTGGCCATTTATGTTGGTGCGATTGAATTAGCACCGATATCATAGGAAGTGGTTTTGTGGAGATTGTACTTTTTACCCCATTCTACAGTCTGCGCCCGGATATTCCGAATGTACGGAGCAATAGGCACTTGAACAGACACTGAAATGCTGATTGAGAAGTTAATGTAGAGGAATCTCAAGCAAAACGTCCCTTTAACACCAAATTAATCAGATCACTGAACTACGTCACCAACAGAGGCTTGTTGCAACTAGGCCTATCTGGGAACTATGAAGCTACTACACGCTACCACTTGCCCTGGTATTATAACTCGATGGTGAGTAACTAATCATTCTATTGCTGTACTGCTGAATTAGAGGTTTGATGGCTATTATCTATACAGCTGTTATCAATGTAGAAGGGGAATGATACTACAATAGCTGTGGTCAATTGCGAGGAACATCAACAGCAACACAACAATAGAAAATAGGAAGTATATATGCCAATAGTTTACCTGTTTAGCTTTCTACTTCTCCAATTACTTTCGTAAATTAGAACGAAGTCCCTTCCTCTCCTTATCTCCTTCACCTCGCTGTCTATTCTCCGGGGCGGCCAAACATTCTGCCGTTCACATTCAACCGTGATCCACCCCTCCCATCTCATCTTCCTTCACCAACTGAATGCAATCTTCCACTCTTTATCGCCCACTTCCGCCACATACAATGTCTTACCCGAACCCTCCGCCCCTCAGTCCTGGCGGCGGGGCTGGCGGCGCACCCTCAAAACGCGACAAGCGACGCACTGCGCTCCAGGAGCGGCTCCAGGAATTGACGAGTCAGTTCAGCAATAACCGGGACATCCAGTTTCGCCAGCAGTTGCACGCCCTCCAGTGTGACATGACCCTGATCAACAATGCTGATCCTTACGTGATGGGACCGCTCCCCGACTCAGCGGAGAGCATTGCTTCGCTCATCGAGGAGACTATTGGCGGCGGCAGCAAGTTTGCGAAAGAGATGGCTGGCCTCGCTGGATCCTGGTATTCCAAGTTTGTGCAGGAGATTAATATGATCAAGGAGAAGAGAGATGCAGAATTGGTCACAGCTATGGTGGGTTGCTTATTTTTCTCATCTACAAGGAGTTTTCCCTAACCAGTGACTTTTTTTCTTATACAGAATAACTACAACAACACTATGGAACGACAACAGCGGGACCGTGATTTCCGTACTTACTTCGCACAAGAAGAATTCCGTCATCTGTCTGCCACCCTTCGAGAGCGATTGGTGCAGAATATTTCCGGAAAGCGCGCCCGTCTCATGCGTGAAAAGGAGCAGCTCGACATTGCCGACACGAATGCCTTGCTCCTCCACCCCAATCAGTTCAGCATCACGAATCCTGCCAGCCCTGGTGGTATTCACGGCAATCGCAAGACTACTCGGCACACCCGTCACCGCGTTGACCTTGACGAGCTGGGCAACGGTTTCATGTCGGAGTTGCACAAGCGCAAGCGGAAGGCTCCGGACGAGGACACTGGGTCGCCTGCGCTGGACGCAGGCGATGCTACCCCCGCGAAGCGCAACAAGACCGAGGCCACAAAGGAGCAGATGGCACCCGCCTACTCGATCCACTCGCTCTTTACCGACAAGGAACTCAACGCACACGCAAACCAGGCACACCTGGCGGCTGTTCATTTCTTCTCTACATCCAAGCGCCCAGACCACGGAACCGGCGCGGTGACGAATGGCAACAATACCGATGCCGATGAGACTCCTGAGGGCAC
Source organism: Penicillium paneum (assembly GCA_023627375.1). Lineage (NCBI taxonomy): Eukaryota > Fungi > Ascomycota > Eurotiomycetes > Eurotiales > Aspergillaceae > Penicillium > Penicillium paneum. Next base: position 178,664 of record JAMAFK010000005.1, read on the forward strand.
AGGCCACGAAGATAACGGCACCCCAAGTGCAGCGGATATGATGCGCACGGCTAGTCACAATTTCCATGCCACCCGATCTACCCGCACAACCGCCGCGCACAGTGCTCTGAGCGCCCTGGCTGACCTGGCCGATAAGCCCGCCACCCGCCCGATCCTCCCCTACCACGTCCTCTCCAATCACCACGCGCGACCCAACGGCAACGCGCCCCCATTGACTTCCCTGATGAACGAGGAAGTCGACGACGACTGCGCTCGCATGAGCCGCCTCGCTGCCAAACCATACAATTGGATCGACTCATCTCTAGTCGAGCTCGTGGCGGCACCTCTTCCTACCGCAGAGGAGGTCGATGGTCACCCGGCCGATCCTGCCATATATAGCCAGCTGCACCCGGATTTCGCGGCTCCAATGGGTGTCGACTGGACTCCTACCGTCTACAACCCGGGCTACGAGATGTTCCAGCCTGCGGCCATGGAGCGCGAGCGCAGTCGCAAGCGTACCCGCAATCACTGAGGGATACGCGCATGAGTTCGAGATGTACGTTAAGATGGGATGGGATGGTGTTTACCGCAGGTCGCGGTTATGGATTACCCTTTATTGATCATATTAGCTATGCTGTGAGGGATGGACCTCGGAGGTGTTTGGGATTTGATGTCTTTGGTCTTTTTTCGCGACCATTCTCTTTTCTTTTTGTCGGACTGATGTTCGCCCCGCCGGGCGTTGGGGAACATACATAGCACTTCGTTTCTAGGTTCCTGCTTGCCCCTAGGTTAGGCAGTACAATTTACGTGGATACCTTGTTTTTTGAGTCTGTATTTTGGTTCTGTTTTATGCGATTGTCAATCTATATAATAGTCTCATGTCTCGTTATCTGGTTGGAAGATGGTCAAAATTACAGGTCATTACTATTAGAGAGGAGGATGTTTCTTCCCCAGATGGCAAATGTGTCGATGGCAAGCTTAGAGACGACCCTTTAGGGCTATATTGCTTTCAATTACCTCGGATTCCCACGATCAAACGAACCCTCAACACCTTCAACTCCGATTCCCTCCCAAAATACACTATCCAGAAGCCAAATATTAAGTTCAACTTGAGTTAGGACTTCTTAGTTTTGTTCCGTATACTGATATCAACCTAGGGCTAATATCCACCTCATCATCATGACAAAAACGGAACTCATTACCGACTATTCTATCAAACAGATTCTCCAAATACTTCCAAACTACAGCAAACAACATCCCAAGAACCAAAGCACCCTTCTATACTATCTTCATGATTAGGCGCGCCCTTGCCATCCACACTCCCATCCCAAAACCAATGACAACCCCACGAGCAAAAGCCGAAACCACCAATCCCCTCATAAGCGGCAACATAAGACCAACCTTCCAAGCCTTCAGCCAAGATGCCTCGGCCCCAAACTTCCACAGCCGCATCCTCCCCGCCATAAAACACGACCACCTCGAACTCGAAGCCCACAGCCGCAAACTCCTCACCTCAACCAACCCAGACGAGCAAACCCGCTTCCAAAACCAATTCACCTGGGAGCTGGCCCGCCACCTCGTCGGCGAGGAACTCGTCGTCTTCCCCGCGCTGATCGACTCCCTCCCAGACGGCCAGGGCGTCGTCGATAAAAGCAGACTCGAGCACCGCGGCGTCAAGCACCAGCTGAAAGCGTTCCAGGATATTTCGTCTACGGACCCGCGGTTCGTGCCGACGCTGCAGGGGCTTATGCGCGACTTCGGCATTCATGCGAGACATGAGGAGGATGTGGACTTGGCTAGGCTGGAGGAGATGTTGAGTAAAGAGGAGAGTGTTGGGTTGACCAAGTCGCTGGATCGGGTTAAGATGTTTGTTCCGTCGAGGGCGCATCCGATGGCGCCTACGCAGCCGTTCTTTGAGAGTGCTGCGGCGCTTTTGGCGGCGCCGGTGGATTTGTTGGCGGATCTGTTTAGGAAGTGGCCTGATGGGAAGGAGAAGAAGGTGTAGGTTTGTATTTTTACAAGGTACAAGGGGGCTTATGTCTAGGGAATTCTGATATATTGGTTCCTGATATGATATGAAGTCAGATATGCCAGTCCATTCTATCCATTCAGCTATTAATTAGAATACTCCAAACTGAATGAACAATACAAATTAACCTCTATCTTGTCAACCCTACACTTAGAAGCCATGTCGTCATTAAGTCATCCCTCCACAGCCAAAACTGCCGATCCCGTCGCGCCCAACCGCTGCCCTGAATAACCATAGCGCTGCAAACGACGCAACCTCCCCAATCGATTCGCAGTCTCGATTGCAGACTGCTGCACCTCATCATCACCTGACGAAGATCGCCGCCGCTTCCACGCCTTACGGAACTGGTGCTGTTCGTCGTCCTGCTGTCTGTGCCGCATAGACAGGAACCCATTATGGGCCTCCTTTTCTTCGCTGAGGGCCTGGACCTGAATCGACAAAGTTAGTTCATGATTCGTTATCTCTTCTTCCCAGACTCAAACGCAGAAATGTGATATCGAACTCGATTGCAAACAATAGTAACGTAGAGGAAAAAAGAAAGCAAAAATAATCGCCAACATACATAGGTCAACCACACCTCCTGTTCGGAGCTCCACGCCTTCTGACACCTCCCCAGCTGTCTCTTCGCACGCACAAGCTCCCTCTCCTGCTCGGCCGTCCACCGGTCCCGACTGCGGATAATACTCGCCCAACTAACAGCGCGAGCAAACTGGGCGCGCGTCGGACGCGCCTGGCTGGAATAGTGCACCCGGCACTCGGAAGCCGGGCCCGACGCCGGTCCCGGGATATTGTCCGGCGTGGATGATAGTGATTGGGGGGCGGGTGTGTCGTGGTGTGCGTGAGTCTTCACCGCTACCTGCACGGGGCCGTGGACGTCAACGTCATGGTGCATGAAGACGGTTCCATTGTTCTGGTCTTCAGCGTGGGGACTGATGTCGGAGTCTGACGAGCCGGGATTCTTTTCGTCAAGATGGATTTCCAGCTCGGGGGATTTGCCTTTCAGACTTGTTCGGCGCTTCCAAGGGAGTGGTAGCGGTGGTAGGGCTCGATAGACGATTGTGAAGACCGACATGGTTGGGATCTCGACACACATAAACTATATGTATGGAAAGGGAATAGAAGAGATGAGCGAAGTATAGAGGTACGTTACTTGATATTCGTCTCTGGGAACGGAACGAACGGTCTGCTTCCATGTTCGCTGCCACCAACCCTTGCTTTTATAAATGTTCCGGTGTCGCCTCCCATGTGGTACTTCGCGATCTAGCCAGACCGACTCTCAAGGACGAGAACCCGTGCAGGGACACCTCGCAGGAACCTCGCACGGAGGTGGGGACTGCGAGGCTCTCCGGCTTCTGCTTGGCTGCCCACGCGAGAAGTATACGATCGTGCAGGAAGCGCGGGTTGGCGTGGTTGGTCTAGATGGCAGAGGACTGCAGGGTTGGTCGGGACTTCAATGTAGATTGTGTTTGCCTCTGGGACGGTTTGACAGTTTGAGGGTTTGGTCGTACGGTTGTTTCATTAGGATGAGACAAAAGGGGGTGTGGATTGACGCTGACGTTGATTTAGCGGGTACAATGAGCTGGACCGAGTTCAACTCATGCGATGAAGCAGTATATCTCTACTCCGTCAGATACTCGGGGAAATAAGGAATCTTGGTACAGCAAGCCTCCGTAGTTGGCTGGATACATCTGCTCCAGATGCAATATACACATGGTGTTCGCAGTTGAAGTCAAGGATCCCCTTGCGGGATTTGGTACTTTCGTCACTTGGTCCAAACTTGGAAGTATACAGTCCCACATTCATGTCCAACTGACAAGGCTAGAGACTAGAGACAAAGACGCCTAAAGTAATTACGGGCACAATAAACACTCCAAAACAGCCCAATGCTGCACACACGCCTAACCAATAACCGTGAGGGAATCATAACCAGAACAAGAACAGACGTATTCAAAACAAAACCATGACGCCAAATGCTCATCGGATATCCAAAAAAAGTACATGAAAGAAAAAGAAGCGGGCGAAAAGAAATAGACGTTCATCGCCATGTATCCACAGAAGTACCCCGGTTGGCCTTGGCCCTCCTTTCCTCTCGGATCTGCTCGCCAATGATGATGCTGATGAGTCTCCGATGCAAATCGGCTTCTGTCCAATCGATCTGTCCGCTGCCACCATATTGGATATCAGCCCGAGCAAGCTCCTGGGCAAAGCGATCGATAATGGCAAATTGGATCTCTGTGATGGGCGTCCCGTGATGACCATCGGAGGTCCATATCCAATCACCGATGATGGCAGCCCGCCCTGGAGAGTCGTGATATTCAAATCGCTCGGGATATCGCTTGGCAATTCGGTAGATACGACGAAGCGCGGCGTAATGGTCATCGGAAAAGTATCCGAAGACAGCAAGTGGTCGTGGCCCTGGAGATGCCCCATTCTGGTGGTCCACGGGTTCTCCATTTTCGTTCTCCGGGGGAACTTGCGAGACACCCCGCCCAGAAACTGGCACCTCTTCTTCTGAGAGGTCTCGAGAAACACTTCTCTCATGCATCGAAACCTCTTCTTCCACTGTAGGATGAGGATCTTGCTGTATCTGGGGAGACTGAGATGGTGATGGCTGTCTCCAATTGCTCGCGGGTGATTGGCTCGTTTGCTTTGAGAGCGGCTCATCCTGGAGATGTCCCTCAAGCTCCTTCGCAGATTCAATGTTGGCCATTTCCTCTTCATCTTCGAATTCAGATGCTTCCTCCGGAATAGTACTAACACTCGAGCTTCGGCCACGAATCGGGGCTTTCAGCCATTGCGGGGTGAAACTGGTTATTTTACTGAACCAGGATGATCCTGGCTCCGCCTTATTGAACTGACGAGATTGTGGCGTGGAGGCAGAATCCACGTTGGCAGATTCCGATTGACCAAGAGCGGCTTTGGAAACGCTGCTGTTGTCATGGTCTTCTTTCAACGATTCTTGTATAGGCGGGCTTTGTATAGGCTTCGGAGATTTCTTCCCAAGTAACGAAATTTGTGGATTGGGAACCCGTGGGTTGGGAGTATCCGGGCTGGACTGGGAGAGAGGTTGTAAACGAAGACGCGCTGGAGTGCGCGATACCGGGTTCTTCATGGCAGAATTATTGATTGGTGAATTTTGTGTCCCTGAAGGGCGGGCGAGCAAACGAGGCGTACTCGTTCCATTGTAATACCGTGCGCGGTTTGGTGTATCCTCCTCTGCGAGCAAGGCAGACAAATCGACCTTTTGTTCACGGAGCTCGCGGATCTTGGACGGCCCGAAGCGCGCTACATAATTATGCTCTGAAGTAGCGTAAGGAGACGAACTCAGGTAGTCTTTGCCTGCGGAAATTGGGGCAATATTGCCTAAAGGACGTGCAAGCGGGTGCGGATGAGACTGAACATCATCCTCGGCGTGTTGTGAAACATGGCTGTGATCGTTCGCTTCGAGTTGCCAAATGTCGTCATAACCATCATCCTCATCTTCCAAGGGCTCGGGTTCAAATTCAGGTTCAGGTTCGGGTTCAAAGTCTTGGGGCACATATGGCGCTGGCTCTGACGCTGTTTCTGGAACGGGTATAGGTGCAGAATCATTGTGCTCTTGATCAAACTCATTTCGGTTCTCATATTCAAATCGTTGTTCATATTCAGGTTCGATGTTCCGATCCTCTTCCGCCGCATTATCATCGCTATCAATATAGACGACAGATCGTGAGTTTGCAGCGGCCTGGGCCTGGCGGCTGACTGCTTCTCGCTCAAGCTGCCATTGTGCCTCCCGCTGTGCCTTCTGGTGGGACGCCGGGCTTTGCTGAATGAAGTCGTTGATCCTGGAACGTGACGATTGCATGTATCCTTCCTGATTCTTGACCTCGTATTCAAAGGGCTGATCCTGATACTGCTCATCCGACTCCTCGTCATTGTAGTCATTATAGTAACGCTCTTCCAGTTCTTCCTGCTCTCCCTGTTCTTCCTCGAGACGTTCCTCCTCGCGACGAGAAGCCGCATGATCTGCTGCTATAGCCGCAGCCTTATCTTCCTCGGCGAGCATCCGGCGTATAGCAAGCTCCTGTCCTAGACCCATAGCAGCTCGGAGTTCTCGCTGCGTTTCAGCGTTGAATGTGCTGAAAACACCCTCCAATCGACGTCTTTTGTGACGAGCATTACTCTTACCAGACCACTCGTCTTGTTGGGGCTTAAAGGGACCTTGTAGGGCTAAGCTAAGACGAACAAGTTTGGCCAAACTGGTGAGTGTCCTCTTCTTCGGAACAATCGTTGATTTGACAGGAGACGATGCGGCAGGAAGCTCAGGATAGGCGATCTCGTTCACGTAGTTAACAGATTTCCGCTCGGTCGCATGTGCAGTGTGCTTCTCCGGAATATGGGTGCTTGGATTTTCGTATAGCCCAGAATCTAGGCTCGTAGTGACTGGACTGGACGCCTTTTGAGTATGAGAATCACCTCGAAGGTCTTCGATCGTCCCGGGGAGTCTGCGTCTCAACCGTTCTCCGACTTCCTTTGGTTTTGAACCGCCGTTCGTCGTAGCGCTGGAGCCGAATCCATGCTGCTTGGCTGATGGGAGCGTATCAAGGGAAATCATAGTGAATCCTTCACTTTCCATGATAGTGTCAAATTCGTCGTACTCTTCCGCGGGCTTTTCAACGGGATCAGGTTCAGCATGATGGGCCTCCGTCCTTGTGAAATGATCTGAGTCGGCTTGTCGGGTTTGATTTTCTTCATCGGCCAGCGAAGACGTGGGGGTCGGAGTCGGATATGTGCGCGATTGTGGGCTAGCGGTATTGGTATTACGAGAAGCTCTCGATGACAACATAGCTCTCTCGCGTGTAGGTGATGGCATTTTAGAAGGTGTAGAGTGGATATTTTCATCATCCAAAAAGTGATGTTCCGTAGCTCCGATAACAGGTGTCTCCAAACTCGTTCGGCCGTACTCACCGCGATTATTGCCCGGATTGGGTTCTGTTGGATCAGGAAGCTCTGCAATTGACATCGCCCCGTCCTCCCAAGAGTCGTCGGAGTCGGCATCCCCTACGAGATTCAAGGGACTGGCGTGTGCATTACTCCCAGCAAAAGAATCCGTCGGACTGAACCGTTTTTCGCTCTGGCCAGCGTCACTGGTGAGGGCATCCGTGGGGCTGAATCCTTGATGGCCCAGATTAGCGTCACTAGCCATTGTATCCATCGGACTGTATTCATGCTGGCCTAAACCATTTTCATTGGTTGTGGTGTCCATTGGACTAAATTGCTGGTTGTGATGGGCATCACTATTTGGAACGATATCCATCGGACTAAAGTGATGGTCATATTCGATAGTCGGCGTTGGTTGGTCATCCAGCAACTGGAAATTCTGTGATTTGGGTCTGGGCGTGGCCCGTGGTCGGCCTCTTTTGCGTGGTTGAGAGTCACCAGCTTGTGGTCCAGGAGTATGCCCCGGCCCAGGTGTATTCCCCGGCCCAGGTGTATGTCTAGGGCGAGGGGTATGTGCAGCGCCCCCGGGAAACGGGGACAAACTAATGTCAGACTTTCGTGGACGCCCTCGCCTCTTGTACTGCGTTTTTTCCTTCAATGGACTCCTCTCATCCTTTAATGGTATCATTGTTGTTGTGGTCGAGGGCTTCAATCGTTTGCGCGACGGGCTACCCCGGTTCTCGTCATCTTCGTCTTGTGTCGCTTCCAGCGTGAGTCGGATGCGCCATGGGCTGACATTTTCCTCCTGAAGCTTCTCCGGAGAGAGTGACCTCTGTCGACCACCATTAAACTTTATTGCCGGCGACCCGGGGAGTATGACATCTTTGAATTGAATCGAATGCGCGCTTTTTGAGGGACTCAGGCTAACGCGCGGTCGCGGTCGCGGTCGCTTGGCCGGAGTCCGTGATTTCGCTACCATAGGAGACATCCAGCTTTGGCGCCCTGCAAATGGTTTGATCGGTGATGAGATCAAGTACTGGGCATCGCCCGGAGGACCTAGGATATCGGGGGAGGAGCTCTGGCTGCGCGACGAGGCCGACATGGCGGACTCATGCGATGGAATCTCGGGAGGCACGCGTGCCACCAAAGGGGTGGAAGAGCGCACGCTAAGGAATGCAACAATGAAAAGGTGCAGTCAGTCTCGTAACTATTCAAAGGCCTACTTTATGATACATAAATAAGAGAGAAAACGCGGGGCAAGCCATAAACAAGTCTCCCGATGCGGTACGAAAGAGCGGTCCTCGAGGTGGTTAGGTAAGCATCTCCCTAAACAAACCTTGGAGTTCTATTATTGGACACGATCTTCTCTCTTCCCCTTTGTATCTTGAAACATCAGTGTGACAAGAAGAAATATTTCCTCGGCTTGCCACCGACTCAATCTCAATTCTTTACAAATCGACGTCATCCACACTGGGCACTTGATTCAATGTCACACCGCAAGCTTCAACGACCAGATGCATTTGCACATCTTTCTTGAACATGAATTTGGTGGTGCTGAGGAGTGCCTCTCGTGGATCTTGGGAAACTGAGAAGAGCCATTTCTTTGAATAGCGAGCGCCTCGCGCATGAATTGAATCAGCTTCCAGCGTGCAGAGGTAGTCGAATACGTGTTGGCTTATCAGGTACATGTATAGCTGGCTACAGAAGTGTGATTCTGCCGTCATCGTAATGGCGATTAAAGCTGTCAGATACCACTTTTCACCGGGGATATTCGAGGCTTCGAATTTGGCTCAAATTGTGGCTCAAGCCAACGTGACTCTATAGCTGATATAATTGATAATTTCATAGTTTGGGTTGAACGAAGTCTTCCGCGTATCTTGTCTTGAATTGAATAATTGTTTGAGATATGAGAGTATTGAAAGAATCATCAACTCTGGGGCGATGAAGTAGGCTGCCAATCTACGGATTTCAGGTCCTTAAAATGCCATCTAATCCATGATTTGCACAACCAATCCCGGGTCTATATATCTCGGCAGTTGCTCTCTAATATAAACTGTAATAAAGCAGTGGTTTTGGTAGGAAAATGGCTACATATTGAGTATAGAACACTAGATATCTGACAATTATCAATCTGGCCCCGGAGAGTTGCCGTGGTAGTATTTTCATAAGCTGTCTTCTTTTCCCTTACATTTTTATAGCTAGAGGATTCAAATGTACATTATAACTTTTCCTATATTATAGCTTTTACTGAGCGCGCCCAGGCTCGTTATATCCACGGAACTACAACTTCCTAATTAGGCTTAGTAGTAGATGCTTTCCAATATCGAAGGCAATTTTATTGCTGGGAGGTGTCACATGATCTCCATTGTGCTATGCAGATAGTTTATTTCTCCATCTTCGTTATTCAGTTAAATGTACTTCTTCTTCTTCAAGATCAATCTGGCGTCCAACACTACATACATATTCATCCGTGCATAAAGAATCCACAATGTCCTTTATCTCCAGGGATGACTGGGCAAGTATTCTGGCCCCTGACGATGCAGTAGATCTGCAAGCATCAGGGCTGGTCAGCCCTCCACTATCTGACGGCACCCGTCGGATCCACAAACGACGCTTGAATAGATCCAGCGACGAAGAAGAACAACATCTCCCACTGACCCCCGCATCAACCGCCTCAAGCTCCGATTCATTTGTTAGTATCCCGGAGCATCTGATATCTGTTGCCACCCTTGAGCATCTAGGGTACAATTCGGAAACAGCAGCCCGAATTTGGGAGTCTTGGGTGAGCTGGCACTCTGGGCAACCCGGGAGAGATGACATGTACCATGATGTACCGTTTGTCGAGGTCGCTGTAGGACATGTTGATTACTCCATCGATACGTGCGAGGATAATGACGCCCGATGGTTGCATTGTATGGCCTCGTATGGAATCAACAGCGAGCTCCAGGACGCCATTATGGATCCCAAGTTTCGGCACATTCGCCTAACTGAAACTTGCAAGTCCTGGGTTCAAGATACTATTCGGTTGCGATACAGGGGCCTACGGGCGGTACAAGAAGCTTCTCGAGAGCGTGATATGGCCAGTCAGCGGGAAGCTTCCAGACTTGGACAAAGCAGGTCTGTTGGCCCTGGGAGACGATCGATCTCGGAATCTTTAAGGATGGTTCCTTGGTTGTCGCACGAGACTGCTTTGTCTCCCGCTGCAACAAGTGCAGCTGCAAATGCACCGGGCTATACGACTCTATACAAGGGTATTGATCAAGCTCGGATTGTTAGCCTATTCGGCAATGATGGCAGCGTTGACTTTTCATGTCTTACCTCTGCGCCACCTACTGATTTCTCGGGACGACATGCAGACATCTACTTCGCTGTTGAGCGAGAAGTGGCCGAATATTATGCCTGCTATGCTAAACGCCGCAGCGGGTGTAGCGCAACTGTCATTATTCACATCACTATCCCGAACTCAGTTCTGGAGTCTCTCCCCGCACCCGATATCCAGCGTATCTATTGGCCTAGCGCAGAGTGGAAGTCGCTTGTCTTCACTTGTCGACGAGGGAAAAAGGTCCCTTCTGATCTCCGCAAGTATCAATTGGCCAAGCTTGTGATTGGAACAATTTGTGGCAAACCGACCGATCTTTTCGGCAATATGCAATCTGCAGATGAAGTCACGGAAAGGATGGTTCTTAAAACCAACGATGGACGTAACGCCGTTCAATTCGTTTTCAAAGGGGACGATGGAGAAACTTTGCTAGAGGAATCTAGCAACGTTGCGGTCTTCCCTCTAACGACACGGGAGTTTGAGAACTGGCGGGACACTGTCTAGTTGCTTGCACGGGATTTCGATGCTTGTTCCTTTGAGAACTCGATGGTCTTCGTTAATATCAATTACCAATTACTGAGTCAACCCCCGGGTGTTCCTGACTGTTGATGTAGCTAGTAGTGTAAATATTTAGGTAGAATGAGAGGAGTCTATAGATATGGGTAGTCGTAGCATATCTTTTTCATTTAAGATGACCTATTTACTCAGAGCCCGATTTGAAGGCTTGAAAAACAAGGACATCTCAAATAAAACAAGTCAGGATGAGTATTTTTTTTACATCTTGCTTGAGAATATCTCATCTATCTTCCGTTCAATGGAAGTGACTATATCATTTTTGACTCTTGTACTTAGATATGCTTGCTATTATTACGTAGGCTACCATAAACTTCTATCTCCTAGAAAAGTCTACCACCAAACCAGTTTCCGACCATACGATGCACCTATATCTAAACCGTTGAGTAAAAATCATGCCTTAACGTTGGAATTCAGGACTTTCGTCATGCGCGGCGAGATGGGTGGATCGGTCCGAATCAGTGGCGAACGGCGTGATCCCCATTTCTGATGATAATTTAAGCATCAATTCTAAAGATGGAATGTTTTAACTAATAATGGGTCCTGCAATGACGAATCATTTGGTGGTGATTTTAGGGCTGGGGTGGCAGAAGTCGGAGAAATTCCCTAAGCATCGCATTGCCTGACATTCCCAACGGTTCAACACTTTCTTGCTGGGAGCAACGCAACTGACGATTGACCCATTGGCATGAGATAGCTGAGCGTTTTTTTAGCTTAAATAATGTCTCTGGATTCAGGGTCCGCGAATTTAATATTTCCATCTCGCAGCCATCACTTCCATCCCCACAATTTCATAAACGCTTGAAAGAGACCTACAGGTCTCGTCTCCACTACTACAATGGCGAAAACCGAGCCAAGTGGTGGAAAAAAACAGCATATCAGCGAGAAGCCTGTCACACTCGGTAACTGGTACCAGCACGTCAACTGGGTCAACACAACCCTCATCCTGATCGTACCCGTCGGTGGTCTCATCGCTGCATTCTACACACCGCTGAGGGCAGCCACTGCTGCTTGGGCAATCCTCTACTACTTCTGGACCGGACTGGGCATCACTGCCGGCTACCATCGTCTGTGGGCGCATAGATCGTACGAAGCGTAAGCCTGCCACTGCCCCACCCTAGTTGCTTCGGATGAAATATTGACTAACATATGATATCTCTAGTGTCCTTCCAGTCAGAATATTCCTCGCATGTGTCGGCGGTGGCGCCGTCCAAGGCTCAATCCGGTGGTGGAGCAGTAAGCACAGGGCACACCACCGATGGACCGACACGGTCAAGGACCCATACAGTGTCATGAAGGGCCTCTGGTACTCGCATTTTATGTGGATGGTTCTGAATCAAAACCCAAAGAACCGCGGCAGGACCGATATCTCCGACTTAAACGAGGATCCGGTCGTCGTCTGGCAGCACAAGCATTATGGATCGGTCATCTTGGTTTTCGGGATGTTGTTCCCTATGCTCGTTGCTGGCCTGGGATGGGGCGATTGGAAGGGTGGTCTTGTATATGCCGGAATTCTTCGGTTCTCGTTTGTGCAGCAAGCCACCTTCTGCGTCAATTCTCTCGCTCATTGGTTGGGTGAGCAGGTTAGTCATTGTCCATATCCTGTTCTTGTTATATTTCCGTTCACTCTGACACGCGTTAGCCATTCGATGACAGGAACTCCCCTCGCGATCACGTTGTTACCGCGCTGATCACTCTCGGCGAAGGTTACCACAACTTCCACCATGAGGTAAGAAGGTTCTTCCCTTATATTCACTTCGCATCCACTAAACCCTGACCAGTTTCCCTCCGACTACCGCAATGCCATCCAATGGTGGCAGTATGATCCTACCAAGTGGTCAATCTGGATGTGGAAACAGCTCGGTCTGGCAACCAACCTCAAGGAGTTCCGAGCCAACGAAATCGAGAAGGGCCGTGTGCAACAACTACAGAAGAAACTCGACCAGAAGCGCGCCAAACTTGATTGGGGTGTTCCTCTGGATCAGCTGCCTGTTATCGACTGGGACGATTTCATTGCCGAAGCTCAGAGTGGCAAAGCTCTAGTTGCCATTGCCGGCGTTGTTCACGACGTGACCGATTTTATCAAGGAACACCCTGGTGGTAAAACCCTCATTTCATCGGCCATTGGGAAGGATGCTACTGCCATTTTCAACGGCGGTGTCTACACTCACTCTAATGCCGCGCACAATTTGCTTTCTTCCATGCGAGTTGGGGTGATTCGCGGTGGTGGTGAGGTTGAGATTTGGCGTCACCAAAACAGTCAAAAGGGTGTTTATGTTTGAGCTTTTGGGGGGTGATTAGTTAGAGATCGGTTTGCCAATTTGTCAAGTTTCAAGTTTTTCACGAGAATATGAACATCCACTTCTACGGCCCCGGAGTTGCCGGGGACGACACCAATTCATAACTCTCCTATTGCATAACTAGTTAAGTCATCTAACTACCCCTTATCAAGTCACCTGATCTACCATTATAAGGCCATTCAGAGATGCTGAATGCCTTATCATATTTAATCTGTTTGATAGGCTTCAGCTCCCTGTTTTTTTTGTAGGGGATTAACTCTTCTTCTCTCTCTCTTTTTCTCTCGGCTTCCTGAGCCTCACATCAAGAGATCATCTGCAATTGAGAGATCACCTGATGTGCCACCATAAATCTATTCAGATTTCACCCGATCTACGCGTTATAGCCCAGATCTGGGCTTAAAATAGGGACCCATGGTGGATTTCGACGTGACTTGCACCTTATCCTACTATGGCGTTTGGGCCTAGTAACCTGAACCAGAATTTCGCCGAGTTCATCGTTGATAACTAAGCTTTCTACTACCTCGTGTGTCACCTACTCGCTTATATCCATATATAAATCCGGTATTCCAGTCAGAGCTACAACCAACAATTGATCGACACATTTGGGATATCTTAAGCGTTGATTCCATCCTTAATCGAGGGAACATCACTACCAATATACTGACCCGTATGAAAGCGAACTTTCATCGAAAGCTTCGTAAGACCTGTCGAGAGATGTGTACTGCCATGTTGTAGTATTGAATTGAATTAGCCAGTGGCGCACGGAGTACTCCGTTGTTGAGTCTATAATTGAAGCTGCCGTACCAATTAACTGCAAAAGTTTGGAATGAATACATTCTATGAGAACACGAGGTATAACCAATTGGATTGAACCGTTGGTTACATTTATGTCATATTAAGACGTGAATATGATGCTGATACTTACTGGAATGCGAATTTTATGATGAGCACAAAGTATATCCAAAGCCAACCATAGAATATGGCCCGCGACGAATTTGGCTTCGGCCACTTTTCTCTCTGCTTACTTCTTCTCTCAGTTCTTCTTCCCTCTCTTTATGTGGCCATTTCAACCTATCCTTTTTCAAAATTCCTCTCTCCTCACGCTATGGATGAAAATTTCAAAGATAGCGTAATCATCGTTCTGTCGATTATAGGCATCATTTTCATTACACTTAGTACCATTTTCTTCCAACTGTGGATCGCCTATCGCCTCGAATTTCGTCGTTGGTCAGCCCAGAAGAAAGCCATCACAGCACACGGACAGTCTTGTCCGACTTGTGGTTCATGTTAAGAGTTACAAGGACCGAGCACTGGTGATGGTCAAAAGGCCCTCTCGAGATGGGAACTCAACGCAGAAGTTGCCAATTATAAGGCTTTTCGAAGAGACCCGGTGTCTTTTCAATCCAAGTTTGCCGAATGAAGTCAATGTGAGTTGGATTTGTATTCAATCAAAACGACAAATCAAGGGCCCCTTCGTGTCTTCGTGTTTTAAATTAGGGAATGTTTCGAGGGAGTGATCAAAAAGGGCCATCTTCTTCTTTTTGCCTGATTTATTTGCAGCTAGCACCATTCATGTATAATTCTGTTGCTTTTACCAAAACCACGAAAGGTGATATAAAGATTACGACTTCTGTTTCCTGCTCCTCAAGGGCTGCCATAGCTCCGTTGACAAGTTCCAATCCTGTAGCCCGAAATAGTTCATTTAGATTTCTTGTACGCTTCCGAAATAGTCCAGGTTCGTCTTTGAACTGACTGTGTAAGGATTATGCTGCTCTGAGATCTCTGTCGACAAATCTTAAGCCATCACTTCTCTAGTAAATACTACGTCAAATATCATCACCTACTGACTAACCGAAAAGTCTACATCTTCCCGGTGCAAGTCAATTCACCCGACTCATTTTAAGCCATCTTCATTGCTCGTATTATGATACTTTTTTTTCCAAACATGTACGGGCCTAGCAAACCCCTCTTCATCCCTCTCAACTTCCAATATCCTCTCAAATCCCAGCGCTTTCAACTCATTCTCAAACGGCGGCCTGATCTGGATCGTCTTATACGTCTCTCTCAATTCTTTATTCTTCTTGGAAGCTCTCGCATAATTGCTCATGGGCTGCGGCTCCACGACAAGATAACCGCCCTCATTCAGTATGCTTTGTATGTGCGCAAATAGCGTCAACATCCCGGAGTCGCCGTTGTTGAGATGTACCCACTTAGTCACAGAGAGCAGTAGGACAACGTCGAACTTGCCCAGCGCGGTACCCGTGTACGCGGACGCATCCACGAAGTCAAAGTGCTCGAATGTGCACGGCCCGTCAGGGTACGCCGCCTTCGCCTGATCGACCAGCCACGGGTCGATATCGACGCCGACTGCGGCAGCCGCGCCGCAATGCGCTATTGCCTCATAGGTCAGTTTGCCCGCATTGCAGCCTAGGTCTATGACTCGCGCGTCGCGGAGGATATCTGATGGGAGAATGGAAAGGCGCTCGTCCGGAACGGTAGGTGCCCGGAACTTGGAGTAATATTGGTGGTAGTTGCCATGGCGCGCGGCGAGGTGCGTAGCTTTGAAGCGCTCTGCTTTGGAGAGTTCTGTTGCAGGCGGGGGATGACATGCTTCTGCCATACTTGGAGATAGTGCGCGCAGAGAGGCACGTGTTGGAAACGATGTTGATTGTATCGAAAGAAAATGTGTAATAATGCGACTAAAGTTAAGTTTCAGCACATTCGATAGGCCATATATTAGGGTCTTGAAATTTTGTGATGCTCCGAGAGTTTGTAGGGTTTGCGTATTATCGGTGCCTGAGGCATTGACTACTTGGCAGGTGATAATTTATACGATCTGGTCTCGGTCAAGCGTATGAAGGCACAATGTGTCCACTGATTAGATCTGTCCAATCCAGGAAGGAGCAATATGTCCCGAAGTGCGATGGCGAAAGAGTGTGAAAGGGGATTTCGAGGAGTTTGAGAACTCGATCCTTTCGGGATATCCACAACAATGACGTCAGCTTTGCTTACCGTTCTCTCCGGCACCTTCACTACTTGTGCCCTAACATCCATACCGAGGTCGTACTCAACATGCCATTCAGACAGGCCCTTCAGGGCATTATCGATAAGGCAGACAAGGCTTGGGCGGAACTAAGCCATCACGACAACCCCCAGCCAGTACCGTCGTACAACAATCCCCCACCGCCTATTCCGACCGCTAGCAAGCCTCCACTAGCTTATCAGGAACAGCACTCGCAACCCCAGATCTACTGGCAGCCCAATCTACATCCTCAGGTACCGGTGTCTGCCAACTTTTTTCACGAACAGGGTCAACATGGATGGGGCAACAATGAGTCGCAGAATTATACCGACAGCCCGGAAAACTCATTCCATTCTAATCAGGGCGATGCGGTGATCGTGCGCGCTCTGATCAACCACGGGCATCCCGACCCTGCTCAGAAGTTTACCAGCGCCAGACTGTCGAGTCACCAGACCCTCAGCCGACCACGAGGCTGTCTGTCGGCCAGAATTACGGCGCCGGTAGCCCGAGGTATCTGGCCTGCCTTTTGGCTGCTGCCTAAAGACCCCTTCAAGTGGCCCGAGGATGGCGAAATCGACATAATGGAAGAGTGGAACGGCGATGCTGTCAACCACACTTGTCTGCATTGGGGCAACTTCAACGGCGAGGACTGGAATAAGCATCGCGTTCTCGAAACCCCCATCCCCAACATTAGCTCGCCGGTGGGGGTGAGGTACGATTTTATCTGGGACGAGGACGAAACAACGGGCAGCGGGCGCTTGGTCTGGTTGATTGATGGCACGCCTATCATGAGGGCCGAGAAGCCGCCTGGCACGAGGAAGATGAGTGAGTTCAGGATCCTCATCAACATCGCTGTTGGAGGAAATGTCTGTCAGGGAAATATGCCCAGCGATGGATACTACGACACAGTGGTTCGTGAGTTGGCCATGTGGGACGCGCCCCCGGGAGGCTGGAATGAGTTTGACAGGGCTTGGGGATATTCCAAAGATGGCAATACCATGTAACGAAAGGAAGGAAGAAGGAAATTCACATTGCAAAGTAAACCAACTATCCCCATATCCCCTACTTACTACAGGTGGTATCTCTGACTAGGCGAGTGAGATCAATGTAGAGCCATAGTTCATTCAGTCAGATCTTGTGAAACAATGGAAGGATCAAACTAGAAAACAGACACATTCATATCGCAAGCCGTCTGAGCCACCATCGATCAGTGCCTTGAATCATGTTCTGCTAATACTTAGTATACATATCAATCAATAATCAATAAGACCTAATAGTACTGACCAGAACATGGACCCAGTAGTGAGTCACTTCGTTCTCTTTGTCGTCTGTTTTGTCTCCACTTTCGCTGTTTTCAACCCAAGTGCCTCAGCACACCGGTTGCAGTACATTTTCGAAACTGGGTAGGGAGAGCACTCCTTGTGCTTGGCACAGTAATTGCACGCCACATATGCCATTCTGTTCTGAATTCTGTGGCCATGCATTAAGTATCTCATGTATGGCGAAGTCTTCAACGAAGGGCTATCTTACCTTGTGGATAGAGATGGAAAAACGTGCGTCCTGGTAATGTTTGTAGACTATCAAGTGCTTGAGCGAAAAAAATACAGACATGATAGGAAATCGTCGGCCTTATTATATTCCCAACCCCCGCCCGTTAAATGCTATAGACCCCAAAGCGGGGTCTACTTTTTGTTTGGATAGAAACAATATACTGCAGGCTTTTACGAGGACGCCACCGGCATAATACCAAAGCACGAGGTGTAGCGGGCTACACGACGACTCTATCGGAGCCACTGTGACAATATCCGGTTGGTAGGATAAGGTTATATCTGTGAATTTCACCCGGGTGAAGATGCTCCTATACTAGAAAGGAAGCCCGAGGGACGCCACGATTGCAGAACACGAGGCTGCCAATCATCACTCTTTGGCTGGTCCTAAAATTCATTCGGTAACATCTCAGCTGTTTCGTGATGAGACTGAGGGGCCATGCATATAACTACAATCGTAAAGCTGAGCTTTTTAGCATGTGATATACCTTCGCCAAATTTTACCATGCATGGATCCAGCCTGAGATCCCTTTCAAGTTTTGTTGGTCGAAAGGACGCCAGGGCATCTAGTACTCTGCATTACATGAATTGAAGTGTTATAATAATGAGTATCTTGTATACCATACTTATTCGAGTCTGACGGCAGATCTTACGGGCAACGAGCAAATTGAGTGGGCGTAGTCAGGATCGGCCGTGAGATGACCAGCTATTCGGCCATTATCTGGAGCTTAGCTCTTCCAAATAAAACCAGAGCGAGCTGTGCACAATAAAATGATTACTGGAACGTGCCTGATATCTGTCAAGATGGCCACTGTGGAATGAAATGTCCTAGAGTCGCTGACTGAGGATTAGAGCGATCTTGATACCATCCTCGACTTCTGACTGCCAAGTAAGAGGGAAGACATGCGTTATTCAAAAGAAAGCTGAAAAAGGCCATTGCTCGTTGTGACTGAAAAGATGTGGGCTACAGGTTGGTCATAACTGGATAGCAGGGAACAACTGCGGAGTACTACTGGAGAGTAGACCAAACGATTTCATCATCTGCTCCTTCATTCGACAGTGCCTTCAACTTAGAGAAGGGGATTTTAAAACAAGGTAAAAATGTAATAACAATTCAGCTATTATTCTTCTGCTATAGCCCCTACCTAGTGAAAGCAGCACGCCCAGCTAGTTAGAAACCCAATACAGACGTTCAAAAGAATATATAAGCAAAGATCGACACATTTTCTTCGAGATCGATGGCTTATTCCGCTGGTGCCTCCGGGTTTGACTCCCCTGGGTCGAAGGGGCCTGCTCCCTCTTCCAAAAGCTGCATCGCTCATGTTGTCCATTCCAGATGCAGTTGGCGCAGGCACGAAGATACCCTTCTGCCTCGGCCAGTTGCACACACTTTGCCTATTAATTCATCAGTCACTGTTATTCCCACTGACTGTAAAAGTGTCCGAAAGGAGTAGCACACCCAGGGGCCCCATCCCTGCAGACAGTGGTTGCACCTGTGCTCATCGTTTTTCACCACTCCCCGGCAAAAGACCGCCGCAGATTCGACATTGTACAGATCGTTGCCAAGTATCTCGTCTTCGCGTCGGTCGCTCGCGAAGTAGCGCACGCGAGCCATGAGCCCTTTGGGAGGTGAAGAAAGTGAAGATTTGGAGGAATAGGTAGGTATGTATAAACGGTCTCGGGGAAGGTATGTAAGTGAGGATCAGGTGAACTTGAAGTGAGAGCTGTAACGCAATCTACGACTTCCTGATGGCACTCGAACCTCTCGAGCCTCAGTTCTACTACCATTAGTACCAAAAAGTCTTCGAATAACAAGATAGCAAGTATACGTTCACCAACGTGGTGAATACGTACCGGTCGGAACGATCACTCTTCAACCGGAAGAAGTCCACAAAGACAAAGGTACCACAGGCTGCTTTTGTAACTCTCGGTAGTCAGGAGGAAGCCGGAAAGCCAGAGGCTACGACTACAACGACCTCCACAACAACCACAAAAGGCAAGAAGAAGCGTCTCCCTTCTTACGTATACGACGAAAGCCACTATTTTGCCGCATGCATATGAACATGGGTGTATTCTTCATCGTAATTTAGGCCCTACCATTCGATGACCTCTCGGGCCAACTTGTCCTTTTCTTGACTGAAACGTAGAGATTCAGTGGATGGACAAGTTGGAATTCGGGATCATATTGAACCTTATCTTCGTCATCAAGGGCAAACTCATAGCGATATAATAATTCACTGAAAAGAATCTTCGCCTCAAGAAGAGCAAAGTTGAAACCGATACAACCACGTCCCCCCATGGCAAAGGGAAGAAAACCCGCACTTTTGCTTTTACTTGTCGTTGGTAGCGCGTAAATCGCTTAGTTCTTGTTACGATCCAGTCGTCATACTCTTGTTTGCTTGCTAGTTTGCATTAGCCAGATTGTTTGCTAGATAGTTTAGCGAGACGGTTCGAAGTTTGCATTGTTTGCAAAGTAGCAGCTATATCAACTAGCTGCTTCCCACTTTGCAACTTGCTTCTTCTTTCTCCCCTATCTCAGTTATTCTGAACTGTATGCACTCTGCTTCCTTTGCAAGATCTGGCACGTCACAACATAATGCGTGGTTGAAGAGAGAAGGTGTGGATGAATTGACGCGTTTTGGGTGGGGTGTCCAGCTATGGGGTTTGTCCAGCTTCACTGGGTGGTCACCGGAGAGCGGGCTGCCGTCGTGCACCGATAATCGCTAAATCCGCAGCCCCTAAAACAATGTCGTGCTCGCCGACCGCCGGCGCTCGGTGCATGAGAGTGGGGAAATCAAGGATCAAAGGGGCGCCCCCGTTCTCAAACGACGCTCTCTGGGTGCATCGCAGGACTCTTGCCGGACCATTTCAGGTTGAATGGACAGGGGACTGGTTAATAACCTCAGTCCAAACCTCAAAATCGACGCGGTACGGATCGTCGGTTGTCACGTCGATCAATACGACGAGTTTGGTTTCTTGGTGGGTATTTGCATACCACCAATGGGCATCCTGACGGAGTGCGTCCGAGGACTCAGAAGCCCCAACCTCAAGAATGAGGGATGGATACTCGTCGGCGGCCGAATTGACACGGGCGTCGTACGGACCGAGTGCCCGATCTGGCTCCTTGCTGCATGCAACTCCGGGCGTTCGTTCTGAGCCTTGGCCGGTGAAATCTCCATTTTGCAACCACAAGCCCATAGAATTGAGATGGCCAACAACGATAATGCTGAAATTGCTAATTATACGTTCATGTTGTCTGCCCGGCGAAATTTTCAATAACACAGCGGACTCGGCGTGAGCGACTGTAGTTCGAACACCTGGGAAGAGTTCAGTGTCTGTTTCGATCTTGGCGAAGAGGTGTTGCGGGATTTTGTGGACCCAGATGTATTGCGATGGTCGGGGTTTAGGCGCGTCGAGGGTGTGCTTGTTAAATTCGGCCTTCAACTCTTTAATTGCGTCGTCGATATCCCCCAGAGAGCGCGGGAGAAGTATTCTTGCATCTGGGGGTACGAAAAGATCGTGCGATTCTCCTAGAAATGGCCGGCAAGATGATTGGGGTGGGGACGTGTTTACAGTGGTCTTTGAGCCGCCAGAAGCAGAGGTCGAATCGCTGAGGTTAGAACTGCTTGACAGGTTTGCCTAGAATCGATCGAATTGAATCATGTTAGATCATGTGTCTGTATGGGGAAAGGGCCAGGGGATTGTTGAAGAAGACAGCGAAAGCCACGAGGACACCTTCAACCCTCTACTCCTAAGTGGCGACGACTTCCTTCAATGGGCCAACAATCCAAAAAGCGTACAGCCGAAAGCTCATCAGCGTATCTTCCAATCCGACGCACCAATAGTCAGCGAGAGACTAGGCGCAAAGCTACAAGCTATTGCGCACTTCGACGACCAAGTACCGGCAATCCAAGAAAAGATTACGAACTTCCACGACGCTGTCAACAACGTTGATTCTTCTACATGGGCATCCAAAGACCAACAGCGGCGCATCGCGAGATACAAGCTAGCAATCAAGGAATTCGAAGCAGGGGAAAGAGACAAAAGCGAGCTGCCAACCAAGCTGCAACATCTCAAGGACGATATCAATGCAAGACCAAACGATTTCACAAGATGCGTTTTGATGGAACTGGCAGACGTCTACACTCCACACTCCCTGAGAAGCAAGTCAACCATCGACCTCACAGACGACGCTGACGAGACCCATGCCCAACAAAGCCGAACCAGCGGCGATGACGCGGCAAGCTTGAGCATCCACGAGTTTTACCAAGCCGAAAACCTACCGGATCGTGTAACCAACTTCGACCCAGCAAGCTCGACCATCCACGAGCTTGACGAAAACCTACCGGATCGTGTAACCAACTTCGACGAAAGCCAAACTGAAAAACACGCCAGTGCTTACACGACCCCCACGGCAGACCAAGACCAATAAGCATACACAAAAACAGAGGGACGGAAGAAACCTCACAATGCCTGCTTGATTACTCCACAACTTTTACAGTCAACTTTTAAGTTGGTACAAGTTGGTTGATACTCAAGATGATGATCATTGTAAGCTATGCTACTGGATGATTTAAGTACAGTGATCACGTGAAGTCACGTGCCGATGGCAACAACGGGGACAAACCTGGGCGAGAGTAGACGTTCGTGTCCCTCCCATCGTGCCTTCCGTATCCTGTGGTTTATCCATTATGAAGTTGATATATGGGCTAGCCTGTCGAGCTTTGAGTCGTGTTGGATATGGTGTCGCGAAGATATTCAGATCGTTGACCTTAGAAGTCATCTCCGAGCAGCGCTGATGTAGGGCAATGTCGACGTCGACAGATGCATGTAGTTAGGTAACTAATGAAGAGGGATAGTTATGCACGATGGGCAGCCTGACCAAGCAGGCAAGACAAGAACGACAAAACGGTCAGCTAGCAAGCATAGGGATCACATAGACCACACCATAGCACACAATCTCCTAATGCACGGGTATCTTGCAACTCGTTTTTCATTTCAGGGTGATGATCTGTCTATGATGCTCTAACAGCTAGTTAGGTCTCTGGTCTTTTCTGCCTGAAGGATAAGGCCACAAATGTAATTCCGGGTTTCCCCACTGCACTAACTACATGTAGTTAGATGGTGACTGACAGGCCGAAATCTGCCCCACCACCTGTGGGCTCATCCTGTAGACACTGAATGCCCCGACGGGACCTTGCTCTGCTAGCCGAAAGACGGTACTGAGCCCTCTTATCAATCACTCAGAAATGTAGATGAAAGACTACTTTTGTCTGACGAAAAACAAGATACCTAGAAATCTCTTAGTGGTGTTCATATTTTATTTAAGGTATACTTTTTTCCTGGTAAGACCTCGGTAGGAGCTAACCCAGGTTGGAAAGGTATGACGCTGACTAACAGGCCCGGGCGGTGAACAAGCAATTTGAACTCCACCGGAGTTTTGCCGCATGGACTCAGCAAAGCATTTGTTCCGTGCCGTCAGTGGCAGAGCGCCTCTTGAGCTTGACTGGACCCACGGTCCTTAAAGTTACATCCCTCGACACCCTGGAATAGGGGCTCAGATCTTCCCCCTCATTATCTGGCGTCCACTCTGTCCAACAGTCCAATGGTTGACCTGCATATCGATCACACCACCTGCATTCGGATAAATCCTGGTCTCTCCAGAACCTTTACCCCGGTTTCCGTCCATGTCCCCGCCCCCTAGCGTCAAAGCCATGCGGAGGTAGTTTAGCGCAAATTGGGGAATGTTTATTGTGATCCGAACGGAGCTTCTCATAAGATGCCTGCACCCCGCGGTTGGCTACGTTCATCAGTTTGCCGTCCCCGGATTACGCGTCGTTTTCTCCTCCTCTTTATCTTGTTTCTTTCAGTTACAACTCTTTTGGGAATCAAAATGCATCTCAAGTCTTATGTGACAGCCGCCCTGTATGGGCTGCCTGCTTTGGCCAATGCTGTACCATCGCCGTCTCAGGCTGCCACCTCGCCTGCTGCTGACTCAAATTCCGATCACTTCAAAAGTTATACGATCAAGGCTGAGAATATCACTGCCAAGCTGATTCCGTACGGTGCACGTCTCACCTCCTTGCTAGTTCCAGATCGCAATGGCAACGTCCAAGATGTGGTCGTTGGCTACGATGACCCCAAGGAATACCTGCATGATAGTGAAACCAATCGCACATTCTTCGGTGCAGTTGTCGGTCGCTATGCCAACCGTATCAAGAACGGTACCTTCACCATTGATGATAACAAGTACCACGTTCCTGAGAATGAAAACGATGGCGTGGACACTCTCCACGGTGGCTTCACCGGATATGACATGCGCAACTGGACAGTCACTTCACACAGCGATTCCTCTATCACCTTCACCTTGCTCGACCAAGGCTTTGAGAAGTTCCCAGGAGACGTCATTACCCATGCTACTTTCAGCGTGTCTACCGAGAAGACACAGGCCAACCCCAAGGGACTTCCCCAGTTGACCTCAAAGCTAGTGGCTCTCTCTCTTACAGAGAAAACCCCCATCATGCTGTCGAACCACATCTACTGGAACCTGAATGCGTTCAAAGAACCCAACGTGTTGAAGGATACCACCTTGCAGCTTCCCCTCTCGCAGCGATTCGTTGGTGGAGACAGCATCTTAATCCCGAACGGCACCATCCACGACGTTGAGAAAGCCTACCAAGGAGCTCTGGACTTCACCAGCCCGAAACTTATTGGCAAGGACATTGAGAAGACCTACGACCTCTGTGGCGCCGGCTGCACAGGCTATGACACGTGCTTCCTCGTCGACCGGCCTTCAACATACGCGTCGAACTCGATCGCCACAGTCCTTAGTGCCTCATCCAGCTCCACTGGTATCAGCCTCGACGTCGCTACCAACCAGGCGGCGCTGCAGATCTACACCTGTAGCGGCCAGAACGGTTCTATCGCCACTAAGAAGTCGCAGGCGAAGCGCAACGAGGCTGATGGTGGTAACTCCGGTGCCACCCACGTTAACAAGTATGGATGCTTCGTTATCGAGACCGAGGACTGGATTGATGGTATCAATAATCCTGAATGGGGTCGTGTTCCCTACCAGGTCTTTGGTCCTGATGATGGGCCCGCCGTTAACTGGGCTACCTACCAGTTTGGCACTATTTAGATTCATAGTACGGTGCGCTGCATACTTGCATTGGATGAATATTTACCTCTACGTGGACCCCTCCGCGCAGCGCTTATTTGGAATTTATTGCCTTAATCTGTGCGAATGAGAGCTACCTGTAGCCAATTCAATAGGTCACAACCAAAACAGACAATAACAGAACATTGAATTTAGCTCAAACTACCCCATTATCACCACCCCTTCACAAGCTCATCCTTTCAATAATTCAGATTGAAAGTAATCTGGTTCAGCACTCAGCCGACGGGCGCGATTAAATTCCCTGATCTTCGTAAACACGGCGATTCCTATTTGAGAAGCTTCATATAGAGAAACAGTAGAAAATAATAGGAAACGGCTCGGAAATCCAATGGGGTATCTATTGTTTTGGAAAAATGTACATAGTTTCATGCCCAGCCTGCAAGCGTCCAACTCGACCGATCACCGCCAGATCTTAAGCCCGATCGACGATCAGGAACAGGATGGTCAATGTCTCGTGTAGCTCCAGCGAGTCCGTGCTGTAAAAACTTCTCTCGTTCGATCTCTACCATCCCCCGGATCTTCAGACTGGTTGTCAGACTTGCACCTGCCCATGGACCAAGAGATTCAACCTCGCGCAAGACTCCTTGGATAGGCACTGGGATGTCTTTGTTCTGTCGGCGGAGCTTTTGTTCCACGAAATCAATCTCAGGCACTTCTTTCGAGGGGTCGGCGGGTTCGTCATCAGTGGAAGGTGCTTCCTCGTTGCTCTTGGGGGACTCAGGTTGGTTGGAAGCTTTTTGGGCTGAAAGTCTCAGCTCCTCTAATCTCTGTCGCTGTCGTTCGAGTGCTTTGCCTCGAATTGGACTCCATCCATGACGTTCGATCAAGAGTGAGACTTCTTTAAGAACCCGCTGCCGTAGCCCAGGTATTCGAGAGCCGCCGCCCACAAAGACAATGCGGGACATGCATGTACCTCGTGCATCAGGGTACAGTGAGAGAAGGGTGTTGTAGACAAGCAAAGGCAAGGATTTTTCTTCGTCATCCAATTCATGTTCTGGGACACCTGGTGCGAATAATACCTTTTCGGTAGGTTCAGCCAGACGCGAAAACGGCACGTCCATATATGCTTCCCCGGGGTTTGCTGGCGAAGGAATCGACAATTTCAGGTCGGATTCATCTGAGTTTTTATCTTCTTCTGCCTGCGATTTGCACCAGGCAAACCGACTAAGAACCTCCTCGCAGTACGCGAATCCAACAGAGATCTTATCCGTAGTCTCCGTACCCTGATTCCCGGAAGCCAACCCGGTAAGAAGCAGCCCCATTTCCTGCATCAAATGCTTCATAGACCGTGTCGTTCTCTTCGTAGCCATCTCCCGGTACTCGTAGATCGCCGTTGCCGTGGCCTCGGCCCAGCCAAGGTCAACCACCAAAGCTGACCGCAATCCCGCAGCCGTGGCCGACATGGCGGCACTAGACAGAAGGGTAACACTCGGGAAGCGCCATCGACTAAAGAGCGTCGACAGCAATGACGACAGCAATGGGTGTGGCATGAGAGACGGCAGGACAAGGACTAGGCGGGATGTCCCTGCATCCGTCAACAGGAACTGGTTGTATGTCTCCCGAAATGCGCGCTCGATCTTATCCTCGACCAGGCCCAAATCAACTTCTCGAGAATCTGGCCGCCATAATTCATATGTCCGTGTCCACTCTTCTATGTCGACGGGTTGCGGTAGTCGTGCAGCACCGGTACTGCCCTGAATCCATCCTCGATAGTCCCCCGCTCTCCGCGAGTCTTCGGGTCCAAAGCCAACCACACACACAGGTGCGCTGCTTCCTTCAAAGCCTGCGCGGAGCCATCGTGCGCCTATCTCAAATATGATCGCATCGTCTTCGCTTCGAAAGGTGGAACCCGGTGACGTGCTGCTGGTGAAGGAGGGGTTTCCCGAATGTGGTTGTGGTGTATGGGGGGAAACAGGTCTCGCTGTCTGGATATTCCGCAGACTAGAAGTTGCTGATGTGCGTTTACTCGCACCCATTGAGGCTGTATCACTCGACATGCCTGGTTGAGCTTGGGCGCGTTGCTCCCCTTTCTGGGAGCAACAGGAGTTCGTAGTGTTCGTAGCGGCAAATACTCGAGATTCACCTGCGCACGGATTGGAGTTTCAATGCCATCGGTTCAACTTCAAAGATAAAGGAAATGTAAGGTCTATAAGCTTGCAAGTGGTTGGGGGAGCTCGTTGGTAGGCAACGGATCTACATCGGGCCGTCTTTATTTACTTCACAACTTCATCTCCGCAAAAAGCGCGGCATATTGTACATGTGCCAACACCACATGGGCACTTAGCTGCTTTCTATTTCTGTTTCTTACAGTCGGCATGGGTATTCCTGGGTAAGTCAAGTCAGATTGGTTTTTGTCATTTTACATGGTGGCAACATATATCGCTATGAGCACCGAGTGAACGCGTTGTTTATCCATCGCATAAGAAGCAGAACTACATATCTCCAGATTCCTCAATCAAGATACTAACTTTCTCAAGGCTCATCAATGCAATTGGCCCAGGAGAGCGTATCTCTCTGGCCAAGTTGGCAGTGACGCACCTCGAGCGGACAGCAAGACCGATCCGCATTGCAGTCGACATTTCGATCTGGCTCTTTCAAGTCCAAGCGGGTAGGGGCGGAAGAAACCCAGAGCTACGCACACTATTTTATCGATTATTGAAGTTACTTGCATTGCCAGTTCACCCCCTTTTTGTCTATGATGGACGGCAAAAACCTGCTTTTAAGAGAGGCAAAGCTGTCTCAAGCCGCAGTTATGGCAGTTCGCCGATCATCAAGCGTTCCAAGGACCTCATCGAGCGATTCAGATTTCCGTGGCATGAGGCACCCGGCGAGGCAGAAGCCGAATGTGCACGGTTACAGCAGGCAGGTATTGTAGACGCTGTCATGAGCAACGATGTCGATGCATTGATGTTTGGATCGGCTTTGACTATTATGAATTTCTCCAAAGAGAGCGGAACCGGCAGCTCTTCAGCAACTCACGTCACATGCTATGCAATGGGACAGGATGGACATCCATCAAATATACCCCTTGACCGACCAGGAATGATCCTATTCGCTATGCTCAGTGGAGGCGACTATTTACCATCTGGTGTTCCGAAATGCGGCAGCAAGCTCGCTGCAGAGATTGCCAAGGCTGGATTTGGCGAGGATCTTCTACAGGAGCTTGCGTCGCAAGCAGACGTGGATACAGGGTTGAAAGAGTGGAGAGAAAGACTCCAATACGAACTTGAGGAGAACGAGAGTGGCTATTTTACGAGGAAACACCCAGCAGTTCGAATTCCAGACGTCTTTCCGGACCGACAAATTCTCGAGTATTACGCCCAGCCCAAAGTTTCCGGCGATGAAGAAATGGCATCTCTGAGAACCCGTCTCGCACAGGCCTGGGACAACGATATCGACACCCTGGCAATCCGAACATTTGCCGCAGACCATTTTGAATGGAATTATCGATCGGGGGCAAGGAAATTGATCGGACTACTGGCTGAGCCTCTTGTCTCGTACAGACTTCGTCTCCAGAGACCAGTCCTAGGCGTGTCGCCTGGTTTTTCGTTTGTGCCCGATTGCCCCCCTGGTCTGCAGAAGGTGTATCGAACCCGGTCAAGCTTCGGCACTGATGCAGTGCCAGAACTTCAGCTAGATATGCTACCGGCAGATATTGTTGGACTGGATCTCCTTGCCGAAGAACCGAACCCGCCGTTGCCATCCGAAACTAGTGTACAAGAAGCTGAGGACGAGGACGACCCAGAGGTAGCTGCTGGATCACCACCTCCGACACCATCGAAGTCTCGGGTTACAAAACGATTTGATCCGTTCTCCCTCGAAAAGGTCTGGATATTTGAGACTGTTGTAAGACTGGGTGCTCCTGAAGTCGTCAAAAATTGGGAGAAAGAACAGGCTGAAAAAGCCGCGAAAGCCGAAGAAGCTGCAGCGAAAAAGAAAACCCGGCGAACCGGTCCCAAGAAAAAGGGGCCAATTGATGCTGGAATGAAACGGGGGAGTATCTTGAAATACGGAACCCTCACGAAAGAAAGGTCCGAATTGTCAACAACTAAACAGACGCACTTGTTGAAAGCCGCTACATCGGCCCAGAATCCTCTTTCCCGACTTGTTGCCAATTCTGGGTCTTCTTCGTCAATTGTGGACCAGGAAGACGATATTTTCTCCTCTCCGAGCATGTATATGGAGCAGAGATCCTCAATGACGATGCACTACGTCTCTCGAGAAGTCGATAGTCTCCTTGATACATTTTCTTCATTGTGTAACCTGTCTCCTTCTGCCAATATCAAGCGTCACCCCATGTCGGATCAGGCTCGCATTAGATCAAGGCGCACAGCTCTGGGAACTGGTCAGGTTGATATTGAAGAATCGGATGCATTGGACATGAGCACCGATTATTCTCCATCTCGCCCGACACGGCGCATGGGACTCAAAATCAGCTACTCGGTCTCCGACGTCTGTGAATCTGAGACTTTCATGGAGGACTTTCCAGCCAGAACATTCTTGCAACTACCTTCTCCTCCCGGGAAGACTTTATCTAAGTCAAAGAAGATTCCCGAGGTGCAGTGTGAAGAAAAGGCCGGGGTTGAACACATCGAAAAAGCCATCGAGACCCTATCTCTCTCATCGAAAATTGACGAGGGTCAACAAGAACACACCGCAACTCGCTCGTTGCGTCAACCCCTAACGAAGAAAGCACCACCAGTACCAAAAGTTCGGACACGTTGCTCTGAAATCGAAGAGATCAAAGCACCCCGATCTTGCAGTCAATCAAATCCCAAGCCCGAACTTGAGCCCGAGCATAAATTGCCATTGAACTTGAAAACATGCGAGAACGATGAAAGTAACGCGGTAAATCGGTCTGCCAAGAAACCTTCGAAGGGGACGACGAGCACAACGCCGAAGCATAAGACCATAGGGCACTTGGAAAACATTGTATTGCATGACGGCTTTTGGTCGATCGACCCGTCTCCGCATGAACAGGATCCGTGCGAAGGCTCAGCTGCCGATAGCACAGCGCGCAGACAGACTCAACCTGCCACAAAGAAAAGAATCCCACGCGTCAGTATTCTTGACCTCGTTTGATTAATACCTTTAATATACCCTTCTTCTCGTTCTGGCGGATTGGCGATGAGCATCATTTGATTTTTCCCGGGTCTGGAGTTTTTGCATACAAGCATGTGGCGCATCAGCAATTTTTATTAACCTACGGCGTTGGATAATATGTTGAGTACCTCTTATCAATGGGGTAAGGATCTCATGGATGGATCGTCGATTGTCATGTAAATTTGTTGCAGGAATTTTGTAAATAAGAATGGCATATGCATAAATCCGAAAAACGTATAATGGCTATGTCCCAGAAAGTAGCTATGCAGAACACACATCCAAATGATGAATTGAAGAAAAGAGGAGTATCAAAACGTGCATGGCTTCCGCCAGCCGATCTAAACAAAAATCCAATTCTTATTGAAGCAAAATGCAAGAAAGTAGAGAAGCAAAAGAGAAAAATGTCCAGATATTGGCCGTCTAGCACCTAGATATAGTATTAAAAATCGGAAAGGGAATATTGTGCAAGGGCAGAGGGATAATCAGGAGTGTATCATTTATCCATCTACCCAAAGACCTTGAGGAAACCCCAGAGGCCGACTCCACTCAACACAGGGATCGTCAGGTTATCATCCCAACCCCACATATCAATGAACTCGCTACCGGCGGCAACAACGCCAGAGACGAGACTCATGACGCCCAGAGCCACAGGGCCAGTGATGACCGCCGAATCACTAGCTTCCCAGCCCAGAAGGCTGCGAACGCAGTTCGGGAGCAGATTCAAGCGTCCCGTGAACATAAAAGCGTCCTCCGGGTCATTGGGGAAAGCGCCAATGTAAGGCACGAACCAGCCCCAGAAAGCAGCGGCGGTGACAACACCCACCAGCCAGGCCGCCATGGTACCAGCAAAGCTCTTTCCGTGACGCAGACGGGGGGTGTAGCGGCCGTACAAACGACCGAATGTCGAGGCGGCGGTGTCACACCAGCTAAGGAGTAGCACGCTCATGACACCGACGTCCTTGGGGAAGAAGCGGAGAGCTACGTACGCTCCGAGGAGATACCAGATCACACCGTTGTAGCCGGTGACCTCGGTTTCGCGCATGAGCGCACCCATAAACCGAATATATACCTTGTTGACCCTCTCGACGCGATGACGGATCAGGTCTGTTGCGGCAATCGGCACCAGTACGGTAAAGAGCACTGGTGTGATCTGCAGTGTTTGGACACCTTGGCTGTATAACGACAGAGTCAAGAACCCGATTGACACGTGCAAGAGCTTGCGCGGGATTTCATGGCGATGAATGAAACTGCGGTAGCGTGCGTGCAGGGGGATCAGTCCGAGGGGAGATGGTGATCTTGACAAGTCGCGCAGCGCGTCAGAAACGTTTGGTGGGGAAAGATGGGTGTTCGAGTCAGTACTCTTGTCTGAGCGCGGCGGAGAGGCGGGTATCATGGGGTGTGATCGGCGGTTGCGCCGAGCCGAGGGAGACCTTGATGCTCTTGCTGAGCCAGAACTTTCGGCTGAACCGTCTGGCTCACGCTGGCGACGGGCTGCAGACCGTGTCATCGGTGCGATGTATCCGTCGGGTGTCTCTGACCGGTCCGATAGTGAGGGTGTCGGTGATAGCACGCGAGGTGTTGCCGGTGCGGGTTGTGGCGAGGACATGTCGGGCGCCCTCGGTTTAAAAGAAGGAATAGGTGCGACTCGAAGCACACCGGAAGGTGGGCGTACAGATATTTGCGTTGTCGCAAACGAATGAGCCACGAAGTATCAATGGACTTGCTAACAAAGCAATGATAGGCGGTTCGATAGCACGTGACAGTTCTTTATTGTTACTTATGGGCGAATAAGCTGGAGACACAAGGCAGGATTCCAGTGCATGATGCGATCATCAAGCACTTGTTATACCATGTAAAAGTAAAGTAAATAACGCAAGGCTGAGTCGAGGGAAAAAAACGGATTCACTAACTCGGTTTCCGACTAAAGCCGTAGTCACGTGCCTGGTATCTAATCGATAACGGATTTTTTTTTCTCTGCGATGGCGGCTCGTGAGGCAATTTGACGACTCGGTCTCTGTTCGAATTAATAAATGCCTCCCAAGTCGTCTTCAAGAGCGTGGGATGCTCTCACGCCCCCGCTGTCAGAATGCTGCCTCGACGCTGTGGCCTCAATGGGCTTCACGCGCATGACTCCAGTCCAAGCCTCGGCCATTCCTCTGTTTATGCAACATAAAGATGTGGTGGTAGAAGCTGTCACTGGAAGTGGAAAGACATTGTCATTCTTGATTCCAATTGTGGAAAAGCTCCTTCGCCTTGATCAGCCTCTCAAGAAGCATCATGTTGGAGCCATTGTCATTTCTCCTACAAGGTGGGTAATGCGCAAATCCAGGTCTGCAGAGCTCGTTGCTAATATCGGTATATCAGAGAATTGGCCTCGCAGATTCACCAAGTTCTTCTCTCCCTTTTGGAGTTCCACCCAGCGTCGGCCGCAGCCATCAAACCCGCCGAAGATGGTGCTCCTCGTGCAAAGATCTCCTCATCGACATTGAGGGTCGTCCCACAACTTCTTCTGGGAGGCGGGACATCTCCGGCAGAAGATCTAAAATTATTCCTTAAAAATTCACCCAACGTATTAGTCTCTACACCCGGACGGTTGTTGGAGCTACTTTCGTCGCCTCACGTTCACTGCCCTCAGGCATCTTTCGAAATGCTTGTCCTGGACGAGGCAGACAGACTTCTAGATCTTGGATTCAAGGACGACCTGCAAAAGATCTTAGGCCGGCTACCGAAGCAGCGACGGACAGGATTGTTCAGTGCCAGTATCAGTGAGGCCGTTGATCAGATCGTCCGACTTGGTCTACGAAATCCCGTCAAAATTGCGGTCAAGGTCAGAGGAGGAGCTGGCGTCGAAGAAAAGCGCACTCCAGCGAGGTATGTCCTTCGATTTTTTCCCCAGTGCAAAAAAGACCAATCTAACCGCTGAACAGTCTGCAAATGACCTACTTGACAACACCTCCGCTTCACAAATATGCCATTCTGAAGCACATCCTTTCCAATGTCCAGCCCACACCTCAAAAAACCATTTTCTTCGTATCAACATGCTCCAGTGTCGACTATCTCGCCACAATTCTACCCATAATCCTCGGAGACGAATATGTGCTAGTCCCACTACACGGGAAACACCAAGCCAACGTCCGCCAAAAGAACTTCAACCGCTTCATTACCTCCACAACCCCCTCCATCCTCCTCACCACCGATGTCGCCGCTCGCGGTCTAGACATTCCCTCCGTCGATCTAGTAGTTCAGATCGACCCACCCTCCGACCCTAAAACATTCATTCACAGATGCGGTCGTGCCGGCCGTGCGGGCCGCCGGGGCCTCAGCATCGTCCTCATCCACCCGGGCCGCGAGGAAGACTACGTCTCATTCCTGGAAATCCGCAAAACGCCCGTGGCGCCATACAACATACCCGAGTTCACGGACGAACAGGCCACAGCCGCGACAGACAAGGTCCGCAAAGCGGTGTTGAAAGACCGCGCCATGCACGACAAAGGCCAGAAGGCGTTCGTCAGCTGGCTACGCAGCTACAGTAAACACCAAGCAAGCAGTATCTTCCGAGTTGCAGATCTGGACTGGGAAGCTCTCGGCAAGGCATGGGGACTCCT
Source organism: Penicillium paneum (assembly GCA_023627375.1). Lineage (NCBI taxonomy): Eukaryota > Fungi > Ascomycota > Eurotiomycetes > Eurotiales > Aspergillaceae > Penicillium > Penicillium paneum. Next base: position 212,238 of record JAMAFK010000005.1, read on the forward strand.
TAAGTTGCCGAAGATGCCTGAAGCGCGCTCCTTTGAAGGAGATCGGACGTTAGGCATTAAGCTTGACTGGTCCAACTACACGTACAAGGACAAGCAGCAAGAAAAGCGTCGCAAAGAGGCTATGGCGGAGGCTGCTAATGGACAAGGCAATGAGCAGGGTCCTAACAAGCGCCGTGCTACGGAAAGTGTGGCTTGGAGTCAGAAGACTGAAGAACGGGATAAGAAGTTCAAGAAGAGGGAGTTCAACAAGGCGCGGAAGGAGAAGGAGAGATGGGAGCAATTGCCAGAGGATCAGAAGCAGAAGGCTCTTGAAACAGAGCGCATGCTGGAGGAGATTCGTGCTAAGAACGAGCAACAGCGTTTGTTGGAGCAAGCTAGCAAGGCGGAGGAAGCCAATGGCAATGGCGATGGCGAGTTCAAGGGCTTTGACTAGGCTGAAAAGTAGCATAATAGATATCTATATCCATACCATGTTCTGGGTTTAATTCCCGGGTGCTACTCTACTCTACGAGCCCCATCTCTACAATTTGTTGACTTGCATGGGAAGCTAAGCAATCCTTTCAAATGCTCCTTAACAACGCTAAAATTCACTCATCACAATGCGCTAAATAGCAACAAAAAACAAAGCGCAAAACGCAAGCGACGAAAAAGACAAAAAGACGTAAACTCCTAGGCCCATGCATGAAGGCGGTCCAACGAGTCACAACACCGAAAGAATGTATACAGGATTTCCTCCAAGACTCAGCCCAAGCCCAGTTCAAAGGTCCAAGGCGAGCCAGGGAAAGCTGGCCCCAGCCTGGTTCCATCAGAGACCCAAGGCGGGCCAAGGGAGCCCTAGCCCCAGCGTAGAAAGGTGGGCCAGGGAAACTCAGAGGACTTCCATCTTTTTCTTTTTTTTTCCTTTTTTTCTCATTTTTTTAATTTTTTTTTTAAAAATGATTTTGATAAGTAGCAGGCCGAGTGGCAGGCTTGCTCTTCAGAATCTCGTAGTTGGTGATCGACATTTCGTTCCCTGGCGGGAACCCGAGTGCTCAAAGGAAATGGACCTTCAGGGTTGTCTGAAGGTTTCCTCTCTGGCAAGTGATTTTTTTTATTGATCAAGCTGCACGCCGAGCAGCAAGAAGGCCAGCGAACTCCTGGTGGCAAGCATCAACATATGCCGCCTGGGTGGAAAACAGAGAGGGGGTATCTGATCTTCGCTGATATTTCGCAAAGTTAGGATCCTGCCAGTTAAAGGTCTCAATCCAAGTTTCAGTCTCGGGCCACTCGATCTGGCTCAGATCGCCAGTGGGGCATGCCGTAGCCATTGAGGTTTTTCTCATCTCACGACGCTGGGCGGCTTGCTCCTCAATAGACGAGTTACAGCTGCTCGAAAAGCGATGGGCAGCTCGAAGACGACTGGGGGTCTTCGGCTTGTATTGCTCTGCGACCTGACGGGCCTCTGCGATCTGACGAGCCTTGCGGAGTTCCTCGGCAGAATACTCGATGGGCTCTGACGTGCCCTGGGGGTTGGAGCTTTCCAGCTGGATATTCTCGGAAGGCACACGCTGGGAGACAGGCTCTTCTTCGGGTGCATCGCTGGCTGTAGCCTGTTGCATCGGGGTATCTTGGCGCACATGCTGGGAGATATGCTCCTCTTCCGGTGCATCGCTGACTGTAGCCTGTTGCATCGGGGAATCTTGGCGCACATGCTGGGAGACATGCTCCTCTTCCGGTGCATCGCTGACAGTAGCCTGTTGCGTCGGGGGATCATGGCGCATACGCTTGGAGACATGCTCCTCTTCCGGCGCATCGCTGACTGTAGCCTGTTTCGTCTGGGTATCTTGGAGTTTATGCTCGCCTGTAGGCAAGTCGTCGTCGTAATCTTCGTCATCGTAGATGAAGTAATCTGGGTCAAACCCGTAACTACATCCTGGAGGGTGTGGAATGACATCGGGTGACGGGTCTCGCTTGCGCTTCTTCGATTCGTTATCGTAAAGCGCACGAACTTGCTCAATTGAAGTGACAGGTTCGAGGTCCGCAGGATCCGACATCCCGGCGCGCATGCGGGCGAGCAGTTCTGGGTCGAAACCTTGTGGGTCCAAATCGTAGGAGTATTTCTTTCTTTTGCCGACTTGTGGAGCGCGAGCTCTGGCTGTCAGACGAGAGTTTGCGGTTTGCGGCTCTGCAACGCGCGAGGGCGGAGTGGGCGATTCGAAATTTCGTGACGCCACAACAGAGGAGGAAGGGGGAGCTGAGGAGGGTGTCGCGACGGAGTCATTTCCCGTTGGATGTTCAGGTTCAACTACTGGAATCACCATGTTAGCCACTATAATTATATACCATGATATGAGGGGCACCTACCTTGTGGGACCTCTGCAGTTTGGGGCGGATTGTTTCGTCCCCAAATACCAGTCACTGAGTTGAATATCCATTGGCGCCAAGTAGGTCGGTTCTCATTTTGGTTCTGATTCGGTGGGAGTGCAGAAGGCAATGAGGATAGCGGGACAATGCGATTACCATGGGGCGCGGTCTCTTCGCTTGCCTGAGAGGCCACGGGGGTCGAACTGCCAGACCTCGCATCCTCTCCCTGCTGAGCCAGGAGTTGGGGGAAACGGTAAATGGTGCGATCGATTCGTCCCTCCCTTTCCGCTTCGCGTCGTCGCGCACGATCCGCATATGTTCTGCGAGAGCTACCACGAGGACGGTTTTCGAAGCCGGGTGGGGTTTGGAGGGTTAGCTTGTGACGTTTCGAAGGCGAGGCATCCTCTTCGGATGATCGGTTCCGTTTCCTAGTGGGTTCTTCCGTGGGGGTCAGCACGGATTCATCCAGGGCATTGAAGGCAGGAGGAGGAAGTCTGCGAGGCCAGCCCCTCCAGGGAGCTGGTGGGGTCCAGGGGAGTGACCAGGGGATCCGGGGAAGTCCAACATGAACTTGTCCAGGCGGCCAGGCATAGTGCGTCACGGGTGTTTGCGGAGGAGAGGGGGCTCGCTCGGGCTCTCTCCGCAGGAGTTCGCTGGCACTGCCAAATCGAAGGGCCGTCATGACTCGTTCTCTGAACTTGCGCTGGCGGGCCTGGGGTGCCTGGGGGGCCTTGGGGGCCGGGGTGGTGGGGCTTGGGGGCAACATACGGGTGTCCGGTTGCTCCACGGACGGAATGAGGTCCCCCTGGGGGTCGGCTTCGGTGCCGGCAGCAGCTTCAGGCTCCGCGATGGGAGCAGCGGCCTTCTTGGCCTTGGGGGCGGCCTTCTAGAAACATGAGTTAGTTATGAACGATTGTGATTGTTTGTTTCTGAGCCGACCTTCTTCCGGCCAGCTCTCTTGGCTGGCTTCCGCTTTGGAGCGGGCCTCCCTGCAGCAGACAGCTCGGCAAGGTCTGGTGCGGACTGTGCCTCTGGCACAGTCTCTTGCGCCTGTGGCGCAGTCTCTGTCGCGGCCTCCGTCCCAGCCTGTGCCGACGCACTCCGTGTCTGGCGACGGCGGCGTGGGACGTAATCCGAAATTGGCGGAAGAACGTGGTTCGACCGCAGTCTCATCTTGGCGAAATGCGCAAGATGAGGAGGATGGTGGGTGGCGAGGTTGGTGGTGTGAGTGGAAAGTGAGGGAAGTCTTATCGAAATGCAATGAGTCAGTCAGAGGTATCCAAAGGCTATCTAGGTACAAATGTGAATACTGACTGATTTGGTAGAGTCGATCACGAAAGACTCTGGTGAGAGATATCCAAAGGCAATGCTCTGGATGGTAATGTTGTGGGTGATGGAGAAGAGAAGAGGAGAAGGGGGGAGGGGGAGAAGAAAAAGAAAGAAAAAGTAAACAAGACGGGGGGACGCGACCAAACGGTGTGTCTCGCAGTCGCCAACGATTGTCTGGTCGCCCACGCATACAACTTTTTCGAAATTGGAAGGCGCGACCCGGCAGAATGTCTGGTCCCTAGGCGGTATGTCCCTCTATAGAGGCTGTCGCAAGGGACTCTATTGTTCCAATTGTTTCAATTATTGACACTATTGACATTGTTCTTTGATTTCACACACTGCTTCAATAGGCTATTGTCATTTGCATTATTTACATTCTTGCAATATTCAGACCTTATGCATTATGTAGCTTTGTCTCTCCTATTGGGTTATTAAAAGGGCTGTCTGTAGAATCACCTGCTTGGCCTAGAACATCCGATCTTTGAGTCGCCCTTTCACTAGCCTTAACAGCATAGCCTTGATGCTTCAAATACGCAGTTGTACCAGTGAAGATTAATTGCTTCGCTTCGCTCCGCAATCATTTCTAGCTGCGATGTGGAACATTTGATCCGGCTCTCCCATTACTGTGAAAAATGTCAAGCAGCTTTATTCACGCCGTAGCACAGTACTTCGCTTAGAACCTGAACTGGATTTATTTCGGCACGCTATTCCACCATAAGTCATAATAGTCATCGCCAAGCAACAGAAAGATGAGTGGTGGGAGGAGTTTGTTACAGCTTGAGAAAGAAGTCTACGAAAAACTAAAAGAGCTCCGAGAAATATTAATTCCACAACTTTATGGTCAAGGCTCTTTCAACTGGGTTCCAGCCCTTAATTTTTCCGATGTCGCGGGGATTACTCTATATGACCTCGCGCACAACAAGATCAAGAGAAAACTTCGGAAACTCGGCTTATAGAAGGTCTCAGGATATTATATGAGCACGGTGCTGAACACTGGGGCCAAAAACTGAGCAATTCCTTGTTTTGTGACAATGGAGACTGCGATGATGGCAAAGTTATGATCGATCTCGAGAATGTCCAGTCCCCCGATCTTAGGTGGCTTGGGCTCTCTAATGAGCGACTTCAGAGACATTGGACACCGAAATCGTGAACCATCACCTGTTAGCTTCTGAATGACAAGACTCGATGATCAGGCTTACATTGGGAACGACTGAACTGAGAGGCTCTACGCAGTTGATGAACCAACCAAGGAGCGGACGCCTATCGTGCCCTTGGCAGATACAAGGAAAGAGAGTAACATTAAGGCAATGACTAAGAGGGCCTCAGAAAAATAAAAGACGAAGGCTTCCAAGAATCTAGGAAATGGGCAAAGGAAAAGCTTTCGTCTCTCTCCCTGACCTCTGAATACATCATCTATAAAGGGGGTTCAATTACGTCTTCTAAATGTTCAAGTTCAGCAAAAACAAACTTCTCATTCAGGTCCGGCGACTACAGCAGCAGAGAGCTTAATCTAGTTCCCACATTTGTATCACCCTCCGTCCATCTGAGTAGGGATATATATGTAGTTGGGATCGTGACATGCTTGACGAACACTTCCAGTGCTCCCGCTTAACGGAAAAAGTGGCTCATGTCGTGAAACAATAAAATTTTCCATACTGGAATTCTGTAATCTTCATTCCATTCCTAAGTCTTGTCCTGAGCTATGGTCTTAGGATGCGATAACTGAGTAGGCTGTTGATAGTTATCTCTTATATTCAACGGAGTACGTAACTAGTTCTTGGTAACTAGTGTTAAGGTCCGGGCCGAGCCACGACCCACTCACTAACTAGTATCCTACACTGTTTAATAAGAAGACAGACTCTGTGATTTTATATAATTTTAGAGATTGTTTCAATTATTTTGATATGCTTATTCAATCTTTTTGACAATAAAGAAGACAGTTGGAAAATGCTATCCATATTTGTAACGGATCATGGGATGTAAGAAATCGGCTCTCTACCAGTATATTCAGCCGCCCATGATCAACCATCCCTTCAAACCACACACGCCAAAAATGACAATGATAGGCTGCCTAAAAATACCCATGAAATTTGTCCGACCTTTATCATTACCCACCTCTTGATTCTCGACCTTGTCTCTACAGTCCATTTGGCATACTGAAAAGCTCAATCCAGGGGGGTTTACGCGGCGCTTCACCACCACAGCTGAGAATGATCGCATCGAGTTTGACTGATTTCTAGATGTGGAGTCGCTTTCAATATATGCGCCCGGGGGTGATCATCCCATCATGATCGTTATCACATTGCAAATAAACTTGGCTCTGGGGGCTATTCGACAGTTTGGCTTGCCCGAGATACTCACGCAAACCAATATGTTGCTCTCAAGGTCAATATTGTCGACTCAAATTCGCACGAGACGAGTATTCTCAGGGCTCTTTCTATACCTCCTTCATCACCTTCACTGGCACATCCTGGGTATGGTCTAGTACCTCATCTCCTAGATGAGTTTAAAGTGGACGGTCCTAATGGAACCCATACATGTAACACCGTGGCCCCTGTATAAGGCAGTCTTAAGGATAAAGCCTTTAGTGGGCTTTTCCCCCTCGACGTTGCTCGCGCGATATCATATCGTCTGGCACAGGCTGTTGCTTATACACATTCAAAAGGACATGTCCATGGAGGTTTGTTTTAATATCCATTTATCTTCGGTACTGTGATAATATCTATCTTGAGTACTAGTAAGCTAATGCTTTGATCGTCTCAATTTAGATATCCATCTAAGCAACATTTTGATCAGGCTCCCGTCAATGGAGAATTGTATGATAAGTACGGGAACCAGAGACGGTCCCTATCAGTCGGTGACGGCCAACCGTTAATACCTAATATACCGTCTGAAGCAGTTGAGGTGCTTTGACTAGGGAAGAATGCAAGGGATTTCACATTATCCGATATACTCTTCAATCTAAGTGACTTTAGTGAGGCGTTTTCTTCCGCCTTGAAAGCTAAATTAGGTCGGCAGTGTTGCACGCCGCTTGTATTCCGAACCCCGGAAGCCACATTTGAACCGCAGGCTCTACTCTCATATCCCTCGGATATCTGGAGCTTAGCCACAGCCATTTGGGATATCGTCGGAATGCAGGCCGTTTTCAATACCGATTACTTAGAGGAAGATAAGGTATTATCTCAGTATATCGATATACTAGGGCCAATGCCTTCGGACTGGTAGCAGCGCTGGGAGGGAAATCTAAGATTTTTTGACGAGTCTGGACATTCAACGGAGTACCATAAGAGAAATAAATGGTATCCGCTTGAGCAGTCATTCGAGACCTAGGTTCAGAAATGGAGGCGGAAGAATGCAGACGAAATGCAGGAAGACGAGAAAATTGCGTTTTTAGGTATAATGCGCCAGTTGCTTATGTTCCAACCAGAAGAGCGGCTAACTGTTGAACAGGTGCTGGAGTCAGACTGGATGGTCAAATGGGCATTGCCTGATTACCAGCGGAGCTGAAAGTGCCATTGTATTTTTCATTACGAGATCCCTATTTCATTACAAAAATTGATGACTAGATGTAAATTCATACATGGACGGAAGTGAGATACACACGTCTGTATAATTCCAATAGTAATACAAAATGGAATTAATGTAGCCAATAGCCTACATTATCGAGATATTGCCATCTTTTTGAAATCAGGAAACTTAGTGCATTCTAGAACTTATGCAATAGCAAGTTGGCTACATCAAATTATTTCAACATGAGAATAGATGTGGGAAAAGAAACGATGCTATTTGTACAGATACTCTGCGGACGAAACATAGAAATAGAGACATAGACCAACAGGTAGCCCTCGCTAGCTCCTAGATAGATGATACAAGGTAACACGCTGATACTTTTTTCAAAGCCAGCAAATCACAAAAGAAGAGAATGATGCAGACACACAAAAGACCTCTTATTAGAACAATTCCCCTCATAGAGCAATCTCTCCCTTCCACGCAGCGTCAGACAATCCCAGTGTCCCCATCAGGTTCTGCCACCGGGGACCCCCGCGTTCCTTCTTGCGGACATATTGAAGCAGCTTCTGGCGCTTGTGAACTAGTAGTTGCAAGTTACGCTTGTTGTGTTTGTCCTTGTTCGCATTCTCGAGGTGGCGAGAGAGGTTCATGATTTTCACGGTCAGGATAGCGGCTTGCACCTCCGCAGAGCCGGTATCGGGTCCAACGCGCGGTGCGCGTTCCGGATGAACAGGGGCAGATCCATGGGCCACAGCCGAAGGCTTTGGTGGGAGATTTAAGTCTGTATAGTGTCGCCCAAATGTTTCGATGCACTTTGAAATGTTGAGGCGTACGCGGTCCTTGGTGTTTCCGTTGTTCAAGTTCACAATCCGGTTAATTGCTTCTTGGGCATTCTGATGCTCTTGGTTGTGCGAATTCACTGCCTCCTTCTCAACTTGGGGATCGGCTGTGTTGCGATCAGGGTTTTTAAGCGGTGCGGTTAAATCCTTGGAGAAGTCGAGGGCGGCATTCAGCTCATCCGACTTCAAGTAGTAGTTGAGATCTCCATTCAAAGATGATGGAATATGCGGGTTGGTTTGGATTGCTGTCATCTCTAGGATAAATGGTGTCGGCTGGCTCTTCACAGGGTCGCCAACCGAGGACTCCCGTTCCTCCGCAAGGACTTTCTGGCGGGAGATGTTCGCTGCCTTGCGCTGGCGCGCCTGGGCCATCAAGAATGGGTCATGTTTCTTCCGAATTTGAACCTTGCTGGACGCAGCTCTGGTAGTAGTGTTGATCGAATTAGACAACGGGCTATATCCGTAGGTCGATCCTAAACAAGTCTTGGTTAGCACCCAGGCAATTGAACATTCGGTATGCCGGATTTCGGCTAGCATACCAGTCAATGCCTTCAAAGAGGACTGAACTGAAACGCGCGGGGGCATGGTGGGCGTAGCGGCGAGTGGATGGCTCTATTGTCACAATCAACTTCTCTTTTCCATCGACCTTTGGTCGGGAAATCTTGCGGCCGGAGGTCTAGTTACGCTAATCCTAATAAGGACGTTCGCTGACTCAGGTACCTCTCATCACGTGAACGAAGAAACAAGACTATCATTACGTAATCAATTGCCCAGCCCTGGAGCCCTAGCCCTAGCGCACGCAAGCGAAATTCTCCCGAATCGCGAGAGTGCAACAATTTTGCGGCTTGGCTTTGATCTTTTTCCTCCATCACCACGACAAGAGCCAGACGATTGATCCACCAACTCATCAATCCATCAATCGCCCAACATGGCCCCTTCCCAGCTTCCCCCGGTTTTCAACCCTACCGCGCAGGACATTGAGATGCTCCTTGCCGCGCAGTGCCACCTTGGTTCCAAGAACCTTCAGGTGCACATGGAGCCTTACCTCTGGAAGCTCCGCGCCGACGGTGTCAACGTCCTGAACATTGGCAAGACCTGGTATGTGCGACAGCCAAGTGACTTCTGACTGTAATATAGTGTCTAATATATATGTTTCACTGCTATAGGGAGAAGATCGTCCTGGCCGCCCGTATCATCGCCGCTATTGACAACCCCGCCGATGTCTGTGTCATCTCCGCTCGTCCCTACGGTCAGCGTGCTGTCCTGAAGTTCGCCTCCCACACCGGTGCTACCGCCATTGCCGGTCGTTTCACCCCCGGTAACTTCACCAACTACATCACCCGCTCTTTCAAGGAGCCCCGTCTCATCATCGTGACCGATCCCCGCACTGATTCCCAGGCCATCAAGGAGGCCTCTTACGTCAACATCCCCGTCATTGCCCTTTGCGACACTGACTCCCCCACCGACTTCGTCGATGTTGCCATCCCCACCAACAACAAGGGTCGTCACGCCATCGGTCTCGTCTGGTGGATGCTCGCCCGTGAGGTCCTCCGTCTCCGCGGTACCCTCGCTACCCGCGAGACCGAGTGGGACACCGTTGTCGATCTCTACTTCTACCGCGACCCCGAGGCCGAGGAGAACAAGGAGATCGCTGATGAGGCCAAGGTCCCCGGTGCTGATGAGATCGGTGCTGGTGCCGTCGAGTCCGGCTTCGCTGGTGAGAACTGGGATGCCTCCGCCCCTGGCGCTGGTAACCCCGGCACTGCCTTCGCTGCTGCCTCCGCTGCCACCGCTGGTGCCACCAGCTGGGATGCCGAGGGTGGTGACTGGGCTGCCAGCTCCGCTCCCGCTACCACCGAGTGGGCTGAGGCTCAGCCCGCCGCTGGTGAGGCTAAGTGGTAAATTGCTCCGCGGTGACAAGGATAGTCGTTGAGAGGGGGGAAGTTTGATCACAATAAAAAGTTGGGTGATCCGGGATGATTGATGATTTTCTGAGTCCTTCGAGGCACGGGAATCAAAGAAATGCTCTTGTTTTCTCCTATACACCATCTACTCCATTCACAACAATGGATTACAATCTCCCTCAAATTCCCTTGACATGTCTATCCTAGTCCCTGTGTGCAATTCTCAAAAAACCAAAAGAAACTGAAAAACAGAAGAAAACGAGCTTTCACCGGGAACCTTTCAATCTTTTGCCTCAGTGGTCTCATCTTACCAGCACCTTTTTTTTATTTCCATGTTTTTGCATCGGGGAGGAATTGCCATTGCCAATCATTGACTGGCGCTTATGAGGGAAAGAGATCCAGTTGCTTTTATTTACGAAGCTTCTGGGGGAAAGCCCTGTGCTGTCAATTCACAAGGTGGACTTAATCGTTACCTTGGTTCTTCCCTGTGTGTATTCTAGTAATCTGAAAAGGTTGTGCTCGGTATCATATCCAGAAGGTTTTGTAGTATATGTGCCTAGCTGTAGACTTCATTGTTCATCAAATATGTGCACCTCCTAGGGCGAGGTCAGAGTTCCCCTTCGTATATCATTCTGCAAACTATTGCTAGTGTAACATGGAGGTTCACACGCAAGGCACCTTCATGTCACTTACAGATGTTGCAATTTATGTACTTGAATAAGGTAGGGGGAAATAGTCTCTATCTATTGATCGTCGAGGTAGATTAAAGTGAGATCATAGCCCTGCAGGTACCTACCTATCTTGGGCGTTGTGATAGCTGGTTTCTACCAGACAAGTCTAGGTATGAGAAACAAGATATAACATGGACGACGGAATAATCAAAGAATAACGCAAGAAGTGCCCTCAGTCTGGCCACCTTTTGCAGTAGTCGTCATTGCCGCCAATCTAGCGAGATCTTCAAACGTCTCTGCAAGCAGCTCGCCTGTGACAGCCGAACACTCGGCATATCTATCGCAAACAAGTTCCTGCGCAATACGATAGGCCTAGATAACTGTCAATTTTCAAGGCGTGAAACTCCAGTTCATAGTCACTCACCTCTTGTGGATAGATGATTCCCTCGCCTTCCCTCCGTAGATCCCTTTTCAGGCCTAGCATCATTACTGGAAGGCGCTCGCCGTGACCGTACTGGAAGTAACGAGTAATATCATTTCGCCACTAAGGAAAAACATTGAATTTCAGCACCAATTGGATACTCCAGATATATTTGAGACTTACCTCCTTAAGCCCAGCAAGTGTGTCTCGATTGGAGATGTCATAGGCTAGAACGACCAAGTCAGGACGAAGGCTTGTCCAATGTTGGTTTGGGTTGGATGTGTCGTTAAGTTCTAGAGTGAATGTTTTTTTTGCGAACCGGATGTCGTAGATGAAAGGTTGGTCACTATCTCTTAATAGCTCAATGCCATTTGAGTCATTACTAGAGGACCCTGATGGGGATGGCCTTCCACCCTTTAGGCGACTGAATCATGTTAGCATACAACGTCATATATATAGCTCTGGAGATTGGCTTCTAGGCTGCTGTTTGTCGGACGACCAGGTACTCACGCTAAGAATGTTGATTTCCCACATCCTTCATCTCCGAGTAGAAGTAAAGAGACTGGTTTGTTATCGTCTGGGTGAGAATCTGCCTCAGCCATGCTGGAATGGCTGTTGATTCGATTTATCAACTTGCACCCTTCTGTCGGTCAATTTCACAATATATTGCAGATAGTTGTCTCGGTTGTGATCGCAGGACAGTCTATATAAGTAACTTCGCCACTTGTAATTGATTTCAGAGAATAGTACTCCGTAGAGAGGCGATAGACTCTAGGAGATCAGGTTCGATGCTTGGCGTTCCAACACGGTTGTCGAATATATATATTGCTTCGCTGATACTAATCTCAGGTCATCTATACTTATTGGAGATTTATATTGCCTGATATTTGATTTATAAAGCCTATATATTAAGTTGTTTACAGATAAATCATTCCAGTACAGTTATATACATTAAATACATACATCTATGGCCATAGAGTGCATGTAATTACACCTAAGTACAGGGATTCAATACAAAAAATACACCAAACAGCGCCTCCGCGCAACTTTTTCAATTTTGATCCCCGCTGATTGAACGTCCGCACCAATCTAGTCCTCGACTCAGTCGCTGATGTGGTATGTGGAGAGCGTCTGCTAGACTCTTTCCACTGAGTTGCAACATACAGCTCGTTCTCAGGCAAGCACGATACTTGTGCCAATCTCGCACTCTCACACCCCAAACCATGGAGGACACTAAAAACAAGGTCCAACCCGACTATTCGACCTGGAGTAATTCCAGCCTGATTGCGCGCATAACAGAGTTAGAGCGCCAGCTTTCCTCTCAGACGACGGAGTTCACAGCGCCAACCGAAGAACCGTTGCAGACACCCTGCGCTTCTTCTGCGCCCATCGCTACTGACGTCCATGAGGCCGCGATCCCTCCTGCCGAGGCCTTCAATCCTTCTACAAAGCGACCACACTCTCCTCAATATAGCGACACTACCCCAGTTCTTGCGCCAACGCGGATTGTCAAAGCTCCGAAACCTCCAAAACCCGAGCGTAGCTTCGATCCCTCCAAATACACAACGCGGTTCATTGCGCTCAAGTTCGCATATCTGGGACAGGCATACAATGGGCTCGAACATACAAACGGCAATACCACGCCTCTGCCTACCGTTGAGGAGGTCATGTGGAAGGCATTGCGGCGTACAAAGCTTATCTCCCCCGACACCACCTCTGATCTTGAGCCGAGCGAAAGAGGGGAGCGCGTCCCCATGCGCCCCTACCACCTTTATTGGGATGGATGCGATTACTCTAAAGCAGGTCGTACGGATAAGGGCGTGAGCGCTTTTGGGCAGGTTATTGGACTGCGGGTTCGCAGTCAACGACCCATACCCAGGACTCCCACCGAGGGCGAAGATGCGATGTGCGATGACTCGGCATCTACTGAAAAGGAGTGGGATGATGTAGCCGATGAGATGAATTATATCAATGTTCTAAACAGGGTGCTTCCGGAAGACATCCGGGTTCTGGCGTGGTGTCCTAACCCGCCGCCTGGTTTCGATGCCCGCTTCTCCTGCCGTGAACGTCGGTATAAGTATTTCTTCACCAACCCCGCGTTCGCTCCGACTCCTGGGCCCCTTGGATTCCAGAACCGCGCAGATAACGGCAATGGCCCGCGTGCTGAGCTCCGCGAGGGCTGGCTCGACATTGAGGCTATGCGCGAGGCAGCTAAGCATTTCGAGGGTCAGCATGACTTCCGGAATTTCTGCAAGTTGGACACCAACAAGCAGATTGATAACTTCGAACGCATTATCCTTCACTCTAGTATCGAAGCCGTCAATCCCAAGGTCAGCCCCGTGGGGTATGTTGGCCAACCTGGATTCCAGGCCAAAGAGGGTTGTGTGCCCGAACCGGATTTGACGACTCCCAACACGGTTTCTCAAAGTATCCCTCAGGTCTACTCATTCAACCTCCACGGTTCTGCCTTCTTGTGGCATCAGGTGCGACACATGGTTGCAATTTTGTTCCTAGTCGGACAGGGATTCGAGTCCCCATCTATCGTCCCTGAACTGCTGGACATTACCAAGAATCCACAAAAGCCAATCTATGCAATGGCTGATGATGCTCCGCTGGTGCTTTGGGACTGCATTTTCCCTGATCTAAATTCTGACAGTCGCCAGGATTCCTTGAACTGGGTCTATGCTGGTGACAATGCTGCAAACTGCAGTGGGACCGCCAAGGGTGATAGCAAGTTCGGGCTGCGGGGTACCGTTGAAAGTTTATGGGCCGTTTGGAGAAAGCGCAAGATAGATGAGATGCTAGCGGGTGCTCTGCTAGACTTGACTGTCAGCCAGGGTAACCAGAACGTGGAAAATCTTGACAAACAGTGGCAAAAGGCGGGTTATTCCAAAAAAGGACACAGAGGTGCCAAGGTCTGGTGTGGTGGGAACGATACTGTTGTTGGTGGGAAATATATCCATGTCGATGAGAGGGGTAAGATGGAGCCCGTGGAAGTTCAAAATGCCAAGGGACTTCTCACAAAGCAGCGAAGACTAGCAAGGATCGAGGGTGCACAAGCGGCACTGGAATGAATCTCGCTGTATATAATTGATAAAGCATTGAGCCTCGGCCTTGAGCAAGGTAGGCTTTTGCACGAGCGAAAATTTCTTGAGGCAGGAGACTGTGGGTATGTCATGACTTCGCATCGTAAAGACACCGTCGAGAACCTCTCCAAACCTGCTCTAAGATCTCTCGCCTGGGCAACATATGCTAGTCGCAAAATTAGGTTTGAAAGCATAACGCCGAGGATATTACATACCGGGAAGACCACCAGGGCATCAAGCTCGCCTTCAACAATGACCGCCAAATAGAAGCGGACCTCGAAGCCCTTGAAGGCTTCGTGAATCACAATATCCTGGATTTGCGTCGTAGGAATGAACCTCGTTGAGGCAGTAGAAAGATACGTCGAGGAAGATGTCGAGGTCTGGATTCCGAAGCCTCGAATAACCAAGAGCGATTCCTCTGTCGAACAATCAGCCTTGCACAGATTGAATAAAGCCAACTCTTCCATCTCAACATACCGATATGACCTCTTCTAAAAACACCGTATATCACCAATGCACCAACTACGGCGATTACCAGTGGATTGTATGAATCCACCAAGCGACACAGTTTGGATCCGAGCGGGCTCGACCAGAGGGCTGGCCAGCTTATCACCCTCCCATCTTCTTGGAAGAAGAGGTTTCGGACACGCACAATGCCGACACCAATAACACAGAAAAATAAAACTGTACGCAGCAGTACTTGGAGACCGAATATGAGTTTGGCGGGGGAACTTGACCGCTGGGGCGCATTGGATACCGTGAAGGAGACGGTCGTCGGAGAGGGACGCTGAACTTCTAGTCGGCCTCGCATTTTGGGTATAGAGAAGTCAGGTGAAAGAGATAACAGAGCTAGAATGAATTGCCACTTTGCATTATAGCCCGTCTATTCAAGATGTAGATCAAAAGTGCGGAGAGATTCAAACGTACTTTAGACAGGAGAGCTCTTGAAGTGAATAAACACGCTAATACAATATGGGACTAGCGTACTCCACTGGACAGCTGCATCTCATCACGTGCCTCATAGCTTCGTTTAGATCACATCTGGGTTGTCAGGCACCCACGCCACTTCCATATTTCCATCCATAGTCATGGCTGACCGATCACGAAGCAGGTCTCCTGGCCCGCGAGGAAATACTGATAGAGAGCGTCCTAGAAAGACGGGAGGCTTTCGGTGGAAGGACACAAGCCGCACTGGCGATTCCCGCGGCGATGATCGCAGATTAGAGCGCGGATATCGAGACCGACCACGATCACCACGACGCGACCGAGAGGGTGACCGATATGGAGATAGACCGAGAGGTGGTGACCGCGACCGGGGCCAACAACGTGACGATCGAAATGCGCCGCGCGAAGACGGAGAAAAGAAAGTGAAGAAAGAAAAGAAGAAACCGGTCGCTCCACAATCCTCAGAACCCATGATCGTGGTCCATGTCAATGATCGTCTGGGAACTAAAGCCGCGATTCCCTGTCTTGCCTCGGATCCGATCAGTATGTCTTTCTCTTACTGTTGACAGCCACCAGTGTGCTAATGTTTTACGCAGAGCTATTCAAGGCCCAAGTGGCAGCTCGAATCGGCCGTGAACCCCACGAAATCCTTCTCAAACGCCAAGGAGAACGTCCTTTCAAAGATCAACTTACACTGGAGGATTATGGAGTGAGCAACGGAGTTCAGCTTGACTTGTGAGCCTCAAACCCGCTTTCGGATACCGGAAATGTGATTCTAACTTTATTATAGGGAGGTCGGAACGGGCGAATGACGGATTCCTGGAGCAAACTACACGGTGGGAGACTTATGCCAAGCTCTTTTATGTTTCTCTTTTCTTAGTGCATACCATCTCGGGGACCGGAGCATAGGAGTCATGAAAATGTTTCTTTTTTCTTGCTTTTTTTCGAGATTTTCAAAGCGATCGGGGAAACTGAACCAAACCATGTATACTTACGGACGGGGAGCAAATGGAGAATCCGAAGCAGTAAATTTGCTGACCATTTACTGCGTTCCTGTCTGTCCTTCCTGTCTGTCCAGAAGCAGGGCCTTTTTCTGCGGGGCCTCGTCACGACATGCGCTTTACCCAATCCGGGTCATTTGCCACCTGAGGCATCAGCCACAGGTCCGCTCCACTCTCAAGAGGCTTTTTTCACATCGCGGGACTCACATGGTCGGTTTTTTTTTTCTTGGTTTCATGTCTCCGTCCCTCGAAGTGTCAATTCTTCCTCCGCCATGAGGTAGCATTTGTTTTCTTCAACTCAAGAATTCCTACAATTTTCTTCTCTTTCTATTTTCTTACTGCCTTGACTGCTCACCGAGATCGTCCCCCAGATTTTCTTCCCCCTCCATCCGATCCCTCCAAACCTGATTTCCTTCAGATCGAGCGCCCTTCTCCTTGATCTCTCTTACTTCAATCCTGGCGATATCCACAAAACACAACACGATGGTTCGCAATCTTGTCGTCATCGGAGGTAACTCCCACCCTCAGTTGACTCAGAGCATTTGCAATGTTCTCGGCATTCCTCCCGCGGAGGTCCTGCTCTCAAAATTCGCCGTGGGTGAGACTCGGGTTGAAATCCAAGAGTCTGTCCGTGAAAAGGATGTCTATATCATTCAATCCGGCGGCGGTAAGGTCAACGACCACCTGCTAGAGCTTCTCATCACCATTTCCGCCTGCAAGACTGCTTCGGCCCGGCGGGTCACCGCTGTACTTCCTCTTTTCCCTTACTCTCGTCAGAGTGATATTCCTTATGACAAGGCCGGTGCTCCTCTCGTCAAGGCATCTGTGGGGGGCAAACCCAGCAATGGCTACACATTCGAGAGCACCCCTTCGACCCCGGGTCCTGGTGGAAGAAATGAAGGCCTGGGCTTGATGAATGGCATCGAAAGCCTCCAGAAGGGTCTTGCCAAAGCTCAGATTGAGGACAGCACTGGCAGCCCTGTGAAACGGCGTCTGCCTCGCAGCGATACGACGGATTCCCTTAAGTCTTTGACCAACGGCACCGATGACGCAGCGAGCATCTCCTCCTCAAAGATCAATTCCTTCCAGCCGCGTCCCGGCTACAAACAGTGGGTTGCACAGGCTGGTACTCTGGTGGCTGACCTGCTCACCTGCGCCGGCGCCGATCACATCATCACCATGGATTTGCACGACCCGCAGTACCAGGGATTCTTTGATATCCCCGTCGACAACCTTTACGGCCGACCTCTTCTGAAGAGCTACATTCAGCACAATATCCCAAATTACAAGCAGGCTGTCATTGTCAGTCCTGATGCCGGAGGTGCCAAGCGCGCTACGGCAATTGCTGACCAAATGGGCATGGAGTTTGCCTTGATTCACAAGGTAGGCCTATTAAGCCCTTCAATTTTCCTGTAATTCTCTAACAGTTTCTCAGGAGCGCCGCCCCACCAAAATTACTGACCGTCAAAATGCCACCATGATGTTGGTCGGCGATGTCCGTGATCGGATAACTATTCTGATTGATGACCTGGCGGATACATCGAATACGATTACTCGTGCTGCCAAGTTGCTCAAGAAAGAAGGCGCATCTCAGGTATATGCCCTTCTCACCCATGGTATCTTGAGCGGCGACGCTATTGAGCGTATCAACGCCAGTGCCCTTGACAAGGTTGTCGTGACCAACAGTGTGGATCAAGTTGAACACTTGCGCCGTTGCCCAAAGCTGGAGGTTCTGGAAGTCGGCCATGTTTTCGGCGAGGTGAGTCCCATACATCCGGGGATTCCGAACAGTATACTGACATTTACCCAGGCCATCCGCCGTGTGCACCATGGTGAAAGTATCAGTGTTCTCTTCCAGTATGACTGATCGCTGCCAAAACTTTTTTTCATTTTCTCTGATATCCTAAAATTTCCACGTTTTCTCTACGACCCCCACAACCTCAATTCCCCTTGCCATAGATCCAGGCTCTCAGTAGACTTGGTACACTGGATTTGTTCTGGTATTTCTGTCATTTCTTTTCCTGTCGCGTGCTCTCATCTGGCTTTGGCTGGCTTCTCTTGCTTTTGTTTGAATTTCCTGTGATACTATCTACCTCTGCCACACCCTTTGCCATCTGCACATATGAACAATGAATGTTGAATCGAAATGGGGAATTTCTTTTTCAGCATGCATGTAATCGCCGGTCTGGGACTAGACTATCAATGTGGCTGGTGTGTATACTTCATGGAGACGTAAGACTTTCCAATATTGAAGCTCATGCATATCGGTCTGTGCTTGGTTGATCATCCTCTATCCTTGCATATTACACCGGGTATTGATCAGCACTCGAACCCTTTCCCTTTCCACTTTGCTACTCACCTATTGCATTCAGAGACTATGATTTCATGGACCCTTAAACAGCCGAAAATGCAGTCTCCCAGTCACTGTCACGAACCATTCGGGAGAGCAACATGGAGTCACTACTATCAGACAGTATTGATATCCGGGTCGTGTGGTATTGGTCCAAAAGAAATTCTGGACAAAGATACTAACCAGCAGTTTCCTTGGCCGCATATGGGACCGTGAGCCGTTATTGGCAGACTATTATTCAAGGGCGCATATATCCTACCATCCGTGGACGTGAATACTAACTACAATATGCTAAGCGATTAGCGAAATTTACGCAGCTAGAATGAAATGTACGCAGGGAGTCATATATCCGGAATATTGATTTGCTCGAGCTCATCATGTAATGAGAAAGACGTATGCGTTCTCGTGTCTCATCATAATTGCTTAAAAAGCCAGATGCCCCATGTATCTCCCATGGCAAAACACTGCACACCGTGTTCATCACTAGGTAACTGAAAGCTCCTGAACTTCGGTGGAATTCATTACGCGCACATTCTGAGAGTAGCCGAGCAAGCGAAAGGCCGTTGAAAGGAATGTGTCAGTTGACAAATTGAAATGCATAGCCCTGCTGAATCGCAATCCAGGCTTACAGTCCTCCGGACGTATGCCAGCATATCTCCGATGATCTTCAACACCATCACTTGTACCGCTATTCCTCCTTAGTCTTTTTTCCCCCGTACGTCGATAGATCCTAATGCAATTGTTCGTTGACTATAAGACAAAGTCACACGGTATCTATATGTAGTTGCTGTTAGTCACGCGTTCTACCCCTTCCTTTTGTAGTTCACTCACTCATTTTCGCAGCTCTGCTTCCATCTCCCTCGTCGGCGGCATGGTGTAGAGCATACATATCTCCCTTAACTGGACACAGGTGCGTTCTTAGTATAGGCCTTTTCGGCTAGTATGCGGAGGCTTGCCATGCATATATAGGATATAACTATATAAGGATGTCTCAGCAAATCGGTACCGAAACATGATCGACTCAAGAACTACTCACCTGTGCCACATGTCGACTCCTCAGACGGTGTGTATGACGGTTATCCTTCTCAAAGGTGTCTAAGCCACCAATCCAGTCATGAAACTCACTCGCAACAACCACAGGTTTGGGGTCCCAAACAAACTCGACGCCTTCATCATCATCGGCGTCCAAGAGAACACCGTACGACCCGGTTTTATTCTACCAGAGAAACTGAGACCAGGAGAGACAGGTAAGCACCTTCTGTCGATGGCCTCTAATACCGGCAGGGATCTAAAGAGACAGCCGAGATGAGCATGATGCACCACAGAGGTAATGACGAGTCACGGGAGTAGAGGGTCGACCTAATCGGTTTCGCTGTTGTTCCTTATAACTTATGGCCTGTTGAGCAGCATACTATCTGGAAATATAAGGTGATAGATGATATATGAAGGTTTGACACTTGCGGGTCGAGGTTGATGGAAGATATGTTTTTAAGCTTGGAAGTAGAGTAGAGAGATGACATTTATATACTGAGGCAGCAGATCATCCTAGAAGATTGCAGGTTTGTTTCGCGGTAAAACCATGCTGGAATCCTTGCACAGGTTCTTTATATCCCGCTTCCAGTGGCCCACAGCACGAAAGGGAAAGAAATGCTACAGAGATGTCTATAAACTACATAGCCTTGAGCAAGAAGGTTCGAGGGTTGCAAAGTTTGCAAAGTGGTCAGCTATATCAATTGGCTGCTTCCTTCCCACTTAACGACTTGCTTCTGGCCGATGATCGTGCTAGTGATTTCACCCCCACCTATCAATTTCCCTATATCTACCATGATCTATCTAAACCCTTTACCGATGAATTCTATCATAGGGTTCGACCTCATTTTCTATTAGATACTAGAGTAATAGTGGGTTATATCGATTGGATCCGCAGCGGATCTCCGGGCCGTGCCCTGCCCGTATATAATTTACTTCTGCCATTATCCCTGGAGAAAACAACAATCATCAACCTGTTATTGAAGAGACGAATATATTCTGCAGAATCTATTGGCTTGAGATATCCCGTTTAGGCAACTACTATACAACATGTATCCTATGATATCACAAGAGAAAGATCGTCAGTCTTATCTTTTATTCCTCAAGCTAAACCATAACTGTACACCTAAGGCTGTCTAACCTGAACTTGATTGGTCCCGATGTAACTTCTGTCAGTACTTTTCCTTTTAGCGCCATTTGTCGGGGAGCTGTGGGATATCTCCGTGTTTACATCGATATGTATGATCTATGTCTTTCCTCGACATCAAAGGTTGGAAAGAAGACTTGCTTGTCTTTTTCTTTTCTCTCGCCCTTGCTTCCGAGATTATGTGGAATTGCTCATCTCATCATCCAGATTACCTCTAGACATGGCACCCATGGAATCGAAAACCACGGTGGCCATCTCTGGAGATGAGGAGGAACCAGTGGGACAGTTGGATCGAGGACTTCGTGCTTGGACGGTCGTCTTTGGCGCATGGTGCTGTCTCTTTTGCGCTTTTGGCTGGGTGAATGGTGAGTCCTCCCATAACTATTTCTTATATTTCCCATGCCGACCGATGACCTGATACACTTCACTCTAGCTATTGGCATTTTCCAAGAACACTACCAGAATAATCAATTACGTTCTTACTCAGCATCCAGCATCTCCTGGATTTTATCTCTGGAGCCATTTATACTCTTTGCGGCTGGAATTGTCATTGGAAGAGTGAGTCTAGCCTTATCACGCCTGGAAGTATACATGTTAACATGACCTTCTTTCAGGTATTCGATGATTATGGCCCAAAATGGCTTCTTCTTATTGGAACATGTCTTCATGTCTTCGGTATAATGATGATCTCCATATCGACAGAGTACTACCAATTCCTGCTAGCCCAGGGAATCTGCAGTCCTCTTGGTGCGAGCTTTGTCTTTTTATCCGCACTCTCCTGTACCGCAACATGGTTCGAGAAACGACGTGCCTTGGCCTTTGGAATTGTTTCTAGCGGCTCGTCACTGGGTGAAGTCGTATTCCCAAGCATGTTATCTCGACTCTTGCCTAGTATTGGGTTCGGATGGTCACTGCGTATCTCTGGATTCATCATCCTCGCCCTCCTGATCATTGCCAACTTGACCGTCCGATCGAGAATTAAGAATGTTCCACGGCCAGTGAAGCTGAATGATTATACGAGTCCGTTTTTGGAGGTGCCCTTTGTCTTGCTTGTGCTGGCATCCTGCTGTGGATTCTTCGCCATGTTCGTGCCAATCAGTTACATTGTCGTCGAAGCCCAGGAGGATGGAGTCAACGGCAACCTAGCTGGGTACCTGTCGACTATACTTAATGCTGCCAGGTAAGTGTTATTACTGTCCATCTTGACTTCATGAGAAGGGCCACGGTTCTAACCTAGTCTGCAGTCTCCCTGGTCGAATCCTTCCAGGCTATCTAGGAGACAAACTAGGCCGATTCAACGTCATGATTGCGATGTGCTCCTTGTCCGCCATCGTTATCCTAGCGCTATGGCTTCCAGGCACCCTTCTCGCCCCAGGCAATGCGGCCATCTATATTGTATTTAGCATGTTATATGGATTTGCATCGGGTGCATTTGTCGGCATGGTACCGGCCCTGCTGGGCCAGATCTCGCCCGACGTGACCAAGATCGGTGTTCGCCAGGGCGTTTTATTTACTTGCATTAGTATTGCATCGCTCACAGGAAGCCCCATTGCTGGAGCAATCTTAAGTCGACAAAACGGGACCTATTGGGGATTACAGGTCTTTTCGGGTGCAATGATGGTGGCAAGTGTATTCTTCTTCTTTGCGGCGAGAGCGGTACTTGCAGGACTATCTATCGCAAAAAAGGTTTAAATAGAGATCTCTGTACATAGCTATCACGAATCCCCTACTAGCATAGTTACGGCTTACTGCGCTGGACTTGGCAACCGTCATTAGACTTGAGCATCCAATGTTCAAATACAACAAAATAAATATCTGTATTTTGTCCTTCTATGCTACAAGAATGGTCAAGCACATGCCAAACGCCTCATACGAATGAGAGAAGAAAAAAAGCAACACAGCCGAAATTAAAGATGACCGGATTCTCCCGATCAAGGAAAAGAGGTCGATGCGCTCACGTTAAAGAACAAACTGGGTACTCGATACAACGAAAAGCGGTTGGCAACCAAAGCAAAATGCCAGCCAGGGAGGTGGGTAAGTACAAAGAGATAGGAAAACAGAAAATCATGGAGTGCCCGAGTCGAGTCTAGAAAACGGAGATGAAGTTTCCGATTCTCTCCTTCTGGTTCTGAGCAATGCATTCCGAAATCCAAGTGATGTTGCGGATTTCCTAGGAAATATTAGTTTCATACTCTAAAACCAGAGAGATTGATTCTGAGAGGCTTACCTGCTCCTTCAGCTTCATCCAGGCGTACACCACAGCCGGAGTGAATTGACGGGTGAAAACCAGCTTTGACATATCCATCTCCTTTTGATAGAAAAGATCCTCTAAACTCTTCCCATCTGCTGGACCTCCGCCCATACCACCGAGACCGCCACCACCTTGACTCAGGCCCACAGCATCGAAGAATGCTTTGTAATCGGCCACAGCGCTTACAGCCAAGGCCACACCCTCGACATCCTCTGCGCGGGAAAGCATGAGACTGCCCTCAGGGTAGAGCTTGCCGAACTCCGGGTACAGTTTCCTCCGCTCGAGCTTGGACAGCTCGGTGCCAAAGGAGTTGAGAGTAATATTGATAGCGCGACGGTCCGCCTCGAACTGCAGAATCTCCGCCATGACATCCTGTGTTGGTGTCCCGCTGAAGTCTGGGTGGGTGTTGATGAAGTTGTAAAAGTCCTCCAAGTAGTTCTTGTAGAGAGTGTTGCGAACGATCTCGATGTTCAGCTCATCCAAGTCCTGGTGGCTCAGACTACCCTTGAAGTAGGCGGCCAGTGGGGTCTCGATCAGTACTGAGTTGTACAGTTCCTCGATATTTGTCGCAACGCACAGCACAGGAAGTGTCTCGAACCATCCTAGTGGGTGGCATCGCTCCAAAAGTTCCCGGGTGTCTCGTTCATGCAGAGTGCCTGTGATCAACAGGGCAATGTTGTCGATCATATATCCGTATGTCATATATTCGAGAAACTTGGCAGATGAGCCTGTCGCTTGTGCGAGTAGGTACTTGAATTCAGCCACCAGTTTATCAGTCATCCGGCTCGCTAGATCGGACGTGGAGGGGTTGGGGGAAAGAGAGGCAAGGAAGTCGCCATATGAGGGAGCAAGCTGAAGCTTGACATCTATTGGATGAGATTGTCAGAATCTATATGCAGAAGCAGAGTCAACGACAGAGTCAGCGGAATCAATGAAGCGTACCGTCAATTGTCTCGCATTGAATGAGGTTGGAATAGTTCTGGCCGGTCAACAGGCTGTTCCGATAGCCGCGAACAATGCCCTCAACGTATCTAAGAGAGTCAACAACGGGCGCTCTTCGAACCAAGTAAAGATATAGACCACATACCCGCCGTTAATATTAAAGAATAGGCCCTCCATGGTGAATGTGGAGAAGATGATCGGAGAGACCCAGCTGTAGCTCTATCCGTCCTGGACACGCATATGGCTTAGTCATGCACCTAGCCACACGGCTAAGCCACTCGTGGCACCCGCTTTTCAACTTTTTTTCTTCCGTGCAAATTTAGATTCAATTTCTCCAACGACACCGGTGGCCGACACGCCCTACGCTAATTATTTTTTTCGACATTTCCTCGGCTCGGTTTATCGTTCGCTTTGACTAGTTTCTTCTTTCCTGTTATTTTTCGATTATAAACGCCGTGGCCGCGCACCATGACGCTTTTCATCCTTACTGAGACCAGCGCGGGCTATGCCCTGCTGAAGGCCAAGGACAAGAAGCTCCTCAAGCGTGATGATATCGCCGAGGAGGCCTCTACTGCGGAGGGTGTCTCCAATCTGTACGTCAATTGTGCCTTGCAATCCTACCAAATAAAAAATTTGAGTGGGAATGAACCGACTCTGAAGAGTCGCAAAATTTTTGTTATCGGCGACAATGTCACTAACAGAACCTCTCTAGTCTCAAGCTCAAGAGTTTCCAGAAGTTTGACAGCGCTGCCTCAGCTCTGGAGGAGGCTGCCTCCATCATGGAGGGCAAGGTCACCCCCCGCCTGGCCTCGCTTCTCGACAGCATCAAGGATGAGAAGAAGGTGTCCCTCGCCGTTGCCGATACCAAGCTCGGTAGGTCAATCTTATGAAGTTTCTTTCCACGGGATGTATGCTGACTGTGATCGTGAATAGGAAACTCCATCAGCAAGCTTCCCGGTCTTGACATCCAATTGATTGCTGACTCCACCACCAACGACGTCTTCCGTGCCATTCGTGAACACCTCACAACCCTCATTCCCGGACTTGCCCCCAGTGATATGTCTACCATGTCCCTTGGTCTGTCCCACTCTCTCGCCCGTCACAAGCTCAAGTTCTCGCCCGACAAGATCGATACCATGATCGTCCAGGCCATTGGTCTTCTCGATGATCTTGACAAGGAGTTAAACACCTACGCTATGCGTGTTAAGGAATGGTACGGATGGCACTTCCCCGAGCTGGCTAAGATCCTCAACGACAACATTGCCTACGCCAAGCTCGTTCTGAAGATGGGTATGCGCTCAAACTGGGACTCCGCCGATCTTGCTGAGATCCTCCCCGAGGAGATCGAGGGTGCCGTCAAGGCTGCTGCCGACCGCTCCATGGGTACCGAGATCAGCCCCGAGGATCTGGAGAACATTCAGGCTCTTGCTGAGCAGGTTGTTGGTTTCTACGAGTACCGCTCCCAGCTTGCTAGCTACCTCACTTCCCGCATGAACGCCATCGCACCCAATCTGACTGCCCTTGTCGGTGACCTTGTTGGTGCCCGTCTTATTGCCCACGCTGGCTCCCTTACCAGCTTGTCCAAGAGCCCCGCCAGTACTATCCAGATTCTGGGTGCCGAGAAGGCCCTTTTCCGTGCCCTCAAGACTAAGCACGATACTCCTAAGTACGGTCTGATCTACCACGCTTCTTTGATCGGCCAGGCCACCGGCCGCAACAAGGGAAAGATGGCACGTATCCTCGCCGCCAAGGCGTCTCTTGGTATCCGTGTCGACTCCCTCACCGAGTGGGCTGACGATGCCACCGAGGAGGAAAAATCTGCTCTCGGTACCGAGGCCCGCTTCAACCTTGAGCGCAAGCTTGCTGGTATGGAGGGCAAGCCCATTAAGCCCCGTGGTGTGGCCATTGCCCCCAACGGTGTTCAGGCCGAGAAGTTCGACTTGAAGGAGGCCCGCAAGTACAACCCCGATGCTGATGCCTTGGCCTCCGAGGAGCCTGCCGCTGTTCAGAAGTCTAAGAAGGAGAAGAAGAAGCTTGTAGAGGAGGTTGAAGATGAGGAGATGGCCGATGCCGACTCTGATAAGGAGGCCGAGGATTCTGATGAGTCCGAGGACGAGGCACCCAAGAAGAAGTCCAAGAAGAGCGACATTGAGGAATTGGCTGCCAAGGCTGGTCTCAGCGTTAAGCGATACGAGCGCAAGCTCGAGCGTGGTGAGATCATTTTCGACAAAGCAGGCAATCCCACTGCAGTCAGCAAGAAGGACTTGAAGAAGTCTAAGAAGGATGCCAAGAAGGCTAGCAAAGACGATGGCAAGAAGCGCAAACGTTCCGAAGACGAGGATGAGAAGAAGGAGAAGAAGAAGTCCAAGGGAGAGTAAGCGTATGTTTTCAAAAGTTTGTGCAATGTGACCGGATGGCTTTCCTGGGATCTGTATGATATCACACTTTTTTCATTTCTGTTCTTTTTTTTTGCAATCTTCCTGTTGCTCGCATGTTTTGGAGCATTTTGAGGTTGATCTACCGGTCTTTCACTGGCGCAGAGGGTGCTCGTTAGGAACAAGGCAGTACAGTTTTAGCTGGAATAATCTGTTCATACTTCATTACTGGATTGTAAAGCCTATGTATCGCAATATGTAGTCTCAACCCACTACATATGTATGTTTCCGTCTCATCTCCGTTGCTATGCCTCGTATACTCCGAGATATGCAGGTAGATAAAGACACCGCCCAGTTTCTGCCGGCAGTTCGAACAATTTTCCTTCCTCAGTTCAATCCCCCAGTTGCGTCAGTCTATCTTGCCACATTCAACACACAAAATGAGGGTATGTCCTATTCCAGTTGAAGCTCGGGATTTTTGCCAACACAATTATCTAGATCATTGACCCTCAAACCGCCGTCCTGACAAATGTCGAGGTCCTGGCCTATCTAACCACCAATCCACCCCGCCGACCACCGCCAAATTCGGGGAACTGGGCACCAAGTCCAGATCTCAGAGACCATAATACAGTGGTTAAAGAAGTGAGAAACCCTATGTTGTCCTTATCATCGGTCTACGGGGTGTCATAGCCTAGTTCAACTACACTATGAGCCCCAGCGTGAAGCGCAGTCGACCAGACCCAGATCCGCTCACCAAGAGGCCAACGATAGAAGAAAAAACAACTGACCAGCTCCCAGATTCACAACTATGCAAGCCGTCTCTCCCCCCACCTCCTACGATACCCCCGCTACACACCCCGCCCTTCCTCCTCCCAGTCGAAAACACAATCGCAAGCCGCAATGACCGGCACGTTGCGAACCTCGAATTCAGAAAACCCAGAGGCGGATACTAATTCCATGCCACCACCAATCCCCTCCACAGAAATAACACCCATGGACACAGCCCTCCGAGACTTAGTAGTCCGTCTACAGCCATACGGACTGACTAAAGCCGAGGTCGTTATGATCCTGAATCTGGGGGTGGGACTGAGCGGCAATCCTGCTACTTCGGAAGCTGGAGAGGAAGTTGCTAATGGAGAGGAAGCAATGGAAGTGGATAGGGAAGGGGAGGGAGAGGCCGAAGAGGATGATTACACTGCGGTGGTGTTGATGGACGCTGTTATTGAAGAGCGGGAGCTCAGACTGTCTGATGAAGATGTGAAGGCTATTTTGGCTATCATTAAGGAAACCCTTTCGGTGGATTATGAAAACGTGAAAGGGTGAAAGGGTGAGAAGTTGGAAGCTGTTGTATCATAGATATTTGATATCAAGAATCAAGAAAGGGACCGGTGTGCTTCTTCGAACCACTGTCTTTTGTTGTACATCCACGATCAACCGAGCATTCTATTTTCCTAAAATACATCTAGGAGATCGAGAATTGACATCATCTGGCAGCTAATGTCAACCACGAAGTTTGGAACACCGAACCCGCTATTCTGTAGCGCTTTGGTTAGCAACTAATCAATCAGGCCTTTTTAGACTATAAGCGGGCAGAAGCTAGCTGAACAAATTGCTGTGTATGTATCTAAGTCTAGATCTTGGTATGTGTATCCTGGAATACAATCATGGAAGACGTAACAAAATTAGAAAGAATAGAGTCATTCTCAATGTTACTCTTCCTAGAAGACCTCCCGGGCCGTAGATGAGAGAATTCAGCATTCTATTTAAAGCGCCGGGTCAAGCAGTCATTATATGATCATACCTAGGCGCATATACCAACCATCACATATAGTATAGCTCTGCCAGAATTCTTCATCTTGGAACTCACACCAAAACAATGCTCACAAAGACCTCTCTGCTCGTCGAAAACATCGAGTTTATCTGCAATCTAGAGTACGTTGTCAACGACAATGAACTCAAGACTGTGCTCCCTGTTCCTATACCTCGTCAACTGACAAGAGAGGTGATATCTCATTTCGCTTACTTGGATTTATCCAAAGATGACCGTGATATTCCAGCATCTGCAGCCCATCCACATTCTACCTTAACCTCCAGCCTCCTTGTCCTCGCTCGCGATATCGTTCTGTCTGATCTCCCTGAAGCAGCCCTGTTCCTCAGCATCAAGATCAAACACAAATGGAGCTACGGCCCTGTGCTTTTGAATCAAAAGAAGCACACATTGGTTGGAGAACTAGACTATGGGATCTGGTACGGCGATATGGAGGATCTTGCGCTGATTGCTGCTGTGGTTAGAACTAAACCTGGCGAAGCGCAAAGGAGTATATCACAAACCCTAGCATCTATGGGTAAGTGTCCTATGATATTTCTGTTATTGCATTTTAGGGATCTAAATCGTTCAAAGGCTGCGTTCACAGGCGTCGAAAGAACTTGAAGAAAAATGATTGCACGATCTACGGGTTCGTGACCGATGACAAAGACTTCTGGTTTTTGAAGATTTCTCGTGACTCCAAAGTGAGTATTTTTTATATTGTACATGTCTGACTGCCTCGTTGACATTTGACTAGTGGAGCATTCATCCAGTCATGGCCCGCTGCAGTCGGGACTGTGAGGAGGTTCTAGGAATGCTGGTCTACTTCTTCGAGAAAGCCGTCATGGCTTTCCATCGCTCGGAAAAATCTGGACAGATTCTCGCTCAGAAATCTGAGAGTGTGGAGATCAAGGACTGGGATATGTGTTCTATCGGGTAAGCCTTTGGCAAATACCCAATCTATAGACAATACATTGGCAATGACTTCAATTATCTCTATTCCTACCAAAGAGAGCAATGATATGGAGTACATAAACCTCGTATTTGGCTGTGAATGGCTTATGATTTAGAGCCACGTGATTTGGAACTTCCCAGTGCCTTCCCTGAGCGCGTTCGTTGCCGTTGCGTTTTAATGCATCAGAACTCCCAAAATGCCACTTGAACTTACCAGAAGCTATAGAATCTTTTCAGGGCTATTGAAACCATGTGTCTCCTACGGCACTATCCGCTCACTGACCATGCCGCCTAGTCGAGGGAGATCCTCTGATACCATCGTTCCTAGTAGGTTTTGTCTTTTTAGCACAAAGAGAGATGGCTGACGAAATGATAGATTATGATCCAAAGGAACTTTACAGATATTCAGCCCAGAAATGGCTGTGGAATGAGCCGGCACAACTGCTAAGCAGATACGTCCAATTCAATATGGACGCCCTTATCCATGTTGCCGAAGAAGCTGCAGGACAAGGGTCTGTCTGTGTGAATGTATCAAAGCTCCCAGAAGGAAATTCCAATAAAGTGTTTGTCGTCACAATGGAAGATGGGAAACAACTCATCGTCAAACTTCCAAATCCAAATTCAGGGCCTGTCCACTACACCACAGCATCTGAAGTGGCAACCATGCAATTTGTGAGAACTTCATCCCCCCTTGCTGTGTACCTTCTTTCTAGTGAGAGAAAAAACACCTAGAAATCCTATACTGATTACATTTCAAGGTCCAAGAGAAGCTTCATATTCCCGTTCCGAGGGTCCTCAGATATTGCTCTAGGGCCAGCGAAAGCAAGCTCGGCGTGGAATACATTGTGATGGAGAAAGCTCCCGGTATTGAACTTGGTAAAATATGGGAAGATCTCAAGAGTCGCGATAAGCTTTCTATCATGGAACAGATTGCCACTATCACCTGCACACTCGCTCGATCTCAGTTCTCATACCATGGTGCACTTTATAAAAGACAGGATGTTACCCGATCCGAGAGCTTCATCCTTGACGATGAGTTTGCTATCAGACCTACAACTGGGCGAGCATGGTTCGACGATAGCAGAGCAAAGGTCGAAGTTTCTCGAGGTCCTTGTATGTATCTTGCTTACCTTAATATAAGTACAGCACTTTAATAACCTTGATTCTTAGTAGGGACCTCAGCAGAAAATGTGATGAAGGCAATAGTTCAGCGAGAAATGGCATGTTTAGAGAAATTCCCATCCTTCCCCCGAGATACTCAGCAAGGTATATTCGGCGGGCCTAACGGTTACCATCCAACCAAGGAAGCGAAACTATCGGTTCTCCACGATTTGTCAAAATCCTTCCTTATCTTCTCCCGAAAAATGAGAAGCTTTCTACAGGGGTACTTTGGCACAACGACCTTCATATGAATAATATATTCGTCGACAGCGAAAACCCATCCCAGATCACGAGCATTATAGATTGGCAAGGCACACCTATCTACCCTATGTTCCTAATTTGCCATTATCCCTCCTTGATTGAGTATGACGGACCGAAGTTAGATGGATTCACTCAACCCGTTCTCCCTGAGAATATTAGGACACTTAACCCCGAAGCTAAAAAGGCTGCAAAGGACTTGTTCCTTGCCCAGTCTTTTTGGCTTACCTATGAGATAGATATACAGAAAGCTATACCCGAGCTGCTGCATACATTCGGTCATAGAGAGACATTGCCTGGCCAAATACTAGGAATCATTGGGTCCACATACGATGATGGAGAACCATATGTGCAAAACTTACTTGCGTATATCACCGAAGAACATGTCTGGAAGCAGCTGGTTGGAGTGGATGATAATGGCAATCCTAACGTGTTATGCCCTTTGAGGTATTCAAAGCAAGACATGGCAAAGTTCAAGACAGAGTATGCCAAATGGGAAAAGGATGTTGGAAGGAAGGCCCGGATAATTGAGGATATAGGCGTCCATACAGGCTGGAACGGTGCAGTGTCTGCTCATGATTACAACGAGGTAGTGAGGAGACTTGCTGTGGCAAAGCAGGATTTTCTGGCTCGGGAGTCAGCAAATGAAGAAGAGAGAGCGATGTGGGAAAAGCTCTGGCCGTTTCAAGATTCTGTGAAATGATTAAGTATCTATTATTGCAGTAGGGAAAGTCGGGACATTTAGTTTGTGGCCTTATCCTTTAGAGAAAGAGTGAGACCCGGCTGAAATAAGAAATGAGTTGCGAGATGTTTGTGCACTAGGAGAATGGATACTATGGTGTGGTCTGAACCGGTGGAGATATTGCATGAGTGACTAGTCCAGATACGAACGGAAATACTTCATTGTTCACTTGTTCATTCTGTTGCTTTCTATATACACCAGCATCACCAAACAGCCGGCCTTTTCCGAGGTCCCATCTATGAGGGTATCATACAACAGACTCTTGCGTCGCAGTCATCCAAAGCGAGTCCCGTTAATGTACAGCTATTCGTGATAACAGTCGAAAGAATCCCCAGGTTCGACATAAGAATAAGTCCGAATTTTCCTGTGAATCAGGCCATGTCATCCCGAGGGAGGTCTTAAGTAGTGGCTCACCCAATCAGGCGGTCAAATAAAAAGACAAAAATCATCCAAGCTCCAAAACTCGATAGAGTCCAGAGCTTGATAAGCTTGAAACTCGATGTGGGGATATAGCGCAGAGCAGCCGGCTTGGTGGGACGGCGAGCTGGACGGGAAGTCTTGACGACCCGGCAGCCCATCAATCCATTGAGAATGATGTAGTGAGTAAAAGGGGGGGTAATAACTCAAAGTCCAGCTTTAGTCGAATTATTGTTGTTCCTTCCCAGCAATGAGACTTCCATACTGGTTATAAACCGGACGGTCTGGGTCACCATTTTCCTTAGCCCAGGGTCCGAGATTATCGTCAAAAAGATCTCTTTCTTGGCCATTGCAAATCTCACAAAGATCGACCCAGTTCTCATCATCGGTCCAGACCCCACCTCGACCTCCGCGCACCTCCAACCAGTCCTGGCCGCCCAGAAGCGAAGACTGTGCCGCGTCGAACCCGTGTGCGTCGCGAACATATTTTCGCAGTAGTGCGCGTCCCCATGGGAAAAACCACATATTCTCCCACCAGGTGTTACGGAGCTTGGGGTCGCCGTTGAGATGGGCGATTACCGGCACCGAGGCGGAGTGGACATTCGTCATTAGCGAAACATTGTACCAGTTGCGCTCACGCGGGTCCGGGAGCTTGTCTAGTGTGGCATTCCACACTGGGCGCTGGGTTGATTCTTTTGCGAAGCGGGACTGGATAAATGGGTTGGGGAGTGATGCGATGTCCTGCGGTAGGAGGATACGGTGTTCGCGCGGGACGCCGTGTTCCATCTGCAACGCGGACATTTTGGTAATGTTGCCAAACTTGACCCACTCGACATCCTTGCGGGACATGATCTGGTTGAAGAAGAGTTGTGACTCGAAGTCGACGCCAATGCCGTACTCGTAACGGTGACCTGTCTCCAGCCGGAGGGTAATCCGAGTGATGTTTGCTGCATCGGAAATGCCCACCATCCGGTAAAGCAACTCTTTAAAGTCATTGGCTGTTCGCCGCCGCTCCAGTTCTCTGATCACCTCTTGTCGTCCGTACATCTGTGTCAAGGCCAGGTGATCTCCAGACTTGTTCGTGCGCATCTCAACTAGCCGCAGGACCTCATCGTAGATCAGACGCAGATCCGCGGCCTGGCCAATGACCGCTCCGGGGTTCAACCAGCGGGGTCGGTTTAGAGATCCATCCGGGTAGGCATCAGTCTTCCAGCCATACACATCCGGAGGTAGAGATGAATCGGGGACGGATACACAGCCGGGGTCGTCCAGCAACCCGGGGTGGCATATCTTGCTCGCACCAAAAAGAACGCGCTGGGTGTATTTCTGTACCATCTCAGGCGCAGCCCCAGCATTCTGGCCCTCCACTCGTGCGAACCCAAACTTATCCCGGAGCTTTCGATTGTTCGCTCGTATGATAGCCTGGAACCGCTCCACTAGGACCTTTGGCGGCAATTGGAAGAAGCTGTCTGCACCATCCACCATCAGCACAAAGTCGCGGTCATGTACGGTCTTGCTGTCTCGGAGGTAGTTGCGCGCGCGCGTGATCCGGTCCACCATGCGCTCAGCCTCAGTCGCTCCGGGGGAGTGATGCTCGTAACCGATTAATGTCGGCGGTGGGTATCCAAGGATCATAGCCGACGTGAGCGTTCGGCAAACTCCGCGCGAGCCCTGCGAGGCTGGAACTAGGACATGCAAGCGCGGGTTGGGTTTGTCCAGATCGTGGGGGAGGGTATCGTTCACATTAATATCAGTGCGGGGGTTAAGGATGACCTGGGCATCCTCCGGGTGCTGGGGAAAAGGATGGCGAGAGGGAAACTTTGTCCAAAAGTCCGGTTCAACTCGCTAGGCAGGTCAGCTTCTTTGTCTTAGGCCTGGCAATCACAGCATGTCTGTGCAGCAGAAAGCAATCCTTACCCTTGGAGAAGACTGGAGCAGAAGGAAGAAGAAGAACAATGCAATCACCGACAAACCAATTGTTTTAAGATTTGCCCGTGACCGACGGTGGAAGACGTGCCACAGCATTGGAGTCGACTTGGTATCTTCAAAGTGTAGTGGCGCGTCCTCCGACGCCATCATGCAAAAAAAAGTCGAATCAGATACTGGGTAAAGCAATATGGAACATTGTAAGATGTTAGGAACTGCATACGCAATCACCTTAAAGAGGAGAGGGAGAGAGGCTGCGATCGGCGCAACGTTCCCGGTGCCACTCCCGTCACTTCGTCAGCTCGTCACCTGGTGGGCCCTTGGACCCCAGCTAGATCATAACCATATTTAGAGCTATGAGAATGATAATATGAGTGTCTCCTCGTGTAAAGAGCACATTTGTCTATATCAAACGTTCGATGGTCTCGAATAACTATATATATCTCTACACCTACTCTGTATATAGATGTTTCTGAAGGATCTAGATAGACTGTGGGCTACGTATGACTTGCGTCAACTTTCACTTGACGGATATGGAAGGCGATCCCGCAAAGAGCAGTACAAACAGCCCTATGCAGACCCGGGAGTTATGGAGAGCAGAAAATGCAATATTGTCGTCAAAGATACAAAATACTATACAGCCAAGTCCAAGTCTCCATGTAGAGAACCAGCTCAACAGACACTCAGAACCATATATGAACATCCCATTCTTTCACTCCAAGTATATTTCCTCTCTCAGACGCTGTAAATTCCGGAACAGCCCACCAGCCGGTGCCCCACTGTCACTATCCCGCCGAGACTCAAATCTGGACTTGGACTGTCCTCGCTGGTTCTGATCTGCCTGCTGCTGGTCCAAGGCGCGCCGTCGATCCTCCACGATATTCGCCAGGCTATCCACGAACCGATTACGGGCTTTTTCCTCAGCCGTCGCATTCCACACAGTCGCCAGTGTCCGTAGAGCCTCAACACGGCGGTTGGCGGCATCTAGTCCGGCGTATCCTCCACCCTCGCTGTCGAGTAACTCGGTCACTTCCGTGCGTAGCTTCTTCATCATTTCTTGGCCTTTTTCTTCGCGGTCTTGACCTTCGGGGCCGAGGTCTGGTCCTGAGACGGAGATAAAGGATGACGAGAATGAGATCTCGGATGGGGGCAGCGGCCAGCTCATTGCGTCGCCGAAGGTCTGTACGACGTCTTCTAAACGCGATCTCACTTGATTCAGTGTGCGGAGATTCGTTATGTACTCTGGGTCTGTTCGGATGGCGGGTTTGTTCTTGTCCGCTGTTTCTGCCGACTCGTCTTCGTTGGTGGGCGCATCCTCTTCTTCATGTTCGGCTTTGCGCCCGTCTTCTGGTGAGGGCTCTGGGACGAACTTTGATATGTCGTCGCGTAGAACTTCGGTTAGCGTTTCGGATAGTCCGATTGTCTCGCCTCGTAGGACTTCGACTTCGTAGGCTAGTCGTCCACCGCTTCGAAGAATTTCGTCGGTAAGTTGGGATAATGTGCTCGAGAGACGGATATTTTGGGCGCTAATTTGGGAGAGGAGGGACTGGACCTGCGCAGAAAACTCTGTCAGAGGAACAGAGCCGGGTGACCGAGAGGCACTAGGTTGTGCTGATGCCACAGTGAGCGGTGATAGGGAGTCATTGAGGAACTCGGCCGCGTCGAAGTTTGGATCGGCGAAGTTGGGGGCAGCGGGATTTGGTGACTTGAGGCCGGCTCGAAGGGACGAGCTGTATGTTTGTGATGCCATCTGTGTGGAGCTCTGATATAGGAGCTTTGGCAATTTATGTCCAGGTAAATTCACGCTTGATGCGAGAGCTGGCCTCCGCGGGGAGGGTCGATATCTCCACGCCCCACCGCCTTCCCTTTTCCTTATTAGGTATGGTGTCATCCCCTTTTAGGTATAGTTCATGACCGCTTTTGATCTGAGATCTATACAGCGTAAACGAAAGAGATCAAATGGCTATTTCTACATGTCTTCCTTTGTTCACTATTTTAACTCCCACATGGTCAGTAGATCAGCCCTAAAGGCAGTCAAGCCAAAAGTAGAAATAAGCAATGGTGATTATAATGTATTAACTCTGTAGCTGAGGTATATTTACATCTAATGGAGGCTATGTATCCCCAACAAAGCCCTATAATGCAGGGGAGACCATGTAGTATATGTACTGGCATAATGTTTGAAGAGCCCGAGCCAAGACTTCATACCGCCGCTCATCAGCTCCAAATAGCATGCGCATATTCACATAAAATCATTTAGCCCCAATTCCATAGACTCATGCCAGGTATTGCAGAGGCTGAGAGCAGGGCGAGGAAGGGGGTATAATTCCGACTTTGCAAATCAAGAAAACAAAGGAAAGAACAAAGAACAAAGAAAAAAACAAAAGAAAAGAAAAACTAAGCACCAAGTTCATGTACGAACTTTGGACCGGGAGGTGCCGCGTATAGTTCAGAAGGAGTCGTCTGCGCGTTCTTGCTAGTTGATCCCGCCGGCTCGCTCCCAAGCTCGCTTGGTGTTCCGTAACCTGGGCGTTGGTATGATGCACTCGCACCGAGACTGCCCACGCCAAGCTCGCTAGGTGCAGTGGGGCTCCCTCCGTATGACGATGGTGCATCTGCTAGAGTCTTCTGCTGCTTGTTCTGGCGCCGGCGGAAGAGCCAGAATGCCAGAGCCACAACT
The DNA here is from genome assembly GCA_023627375.1 of Penicillium paneum. NCBI lineage: Eukaryota > Fungi > Ascomycota > Eurotiomycetes > Eurotiales > Aspergillaceae > Penicillium > Penicillium paneum. The sequence goes on from JAMAFK010000005.1 coordinate 248,326, forward strand.
ATAATGAATCCTCCTACGCCGACACCGACGCCAACACCAATCTTCGCTCCTGCCGACATGCCGCTCGACTCCGTGCTTAGGGCTGTTGAGCTGGTCGGTCTTCGTGAAGCGGTTGCGCTGCTGGTCGGAACTGATGAGGTATCGGACGACGTTGTCGTAGTGGTGGGTGTCGTAGTGGCGGAGACAAATAGGCTTTTGTCTGAAGCTTCCAGCTCGATTTGGATTACTTGCGCCCACATCGTGATGGGGCCGATGACTTCGGTACTCGTCGAGTTCTGGCGGACGGTGACACTGGTACTTGATCCACTAGGGAGACGACTTAGGCATCCGGCGAATGTCTCAGAGCCGCCTCTTGGTTCCTCGTAGTAGGAGAAGTCACTAGATCCTCGAAGTTAATATTCGAGCCGGGAACCAGGATCTGCTTTTTGTTGCACTTACGAGGGACAGCACATGGCAGCGGTTGTCGAACTTTGAACCGCTAACTCGGCTGAGGTGTATCCACCTGGACACCAGCCTGGGCTATAGACAATAGATGGTTGAACCCTTCCATAATGATTGTACCCAGAAGGTAAACACGCCGGATCAGCATTGTCGCTCGAGGCGGCGTTTTGCAGTAGGAGACCATTTTGGACACCGTTTGCAACCTCTGGTTCGAATGTCCACGAGCTCGAGCATGATGCGGGGGCAGTGTAGATACTTGACATGGCCGTCGTCGTGAAACTTGAATCGTCCGTTGCCCTTGCAACTAATCTCGGTATAGTAGATGTCATTTTGAAGTTGTATCTGCTAGGTAGCTCTACAGGGTGTTGCAAAAGAGTAGGATGTATAGCAGGAAAACGAAAATATTCAACCTCCGAATGGATCGAAAGGGGGTTTATTTTGGTTATTTATACATGCAGTACAATATCCGAATCGATCTTAGCTCCTCTCGATACATCCTAGTGCTGACTCTATAAGTTGCCTCAGCCTCCAGGGTTAATTTCTCGCTCAAGACCCTCACACTGCCTCAAACCTGGCCAAACTTCGCGTTGCTTCTCTATTTCTTTCAGAATTTGAGTCATTGAATCGCTTGAATAGTATAAAACAATCATATGCATCAATACTCAAGTAAACTAGAAAAGATCACCCACGGAAAATCCCCGAGTCTGTATCGGCAATGTCCACTCACATGCTTAGCGCCTTTACAGCACGTTTTCTACCCAATCTACAACAGTCTATCTTGGGATTTGTCCATCATATATTTAGCGCATAGTTAGCGTGGTATTAATCTGGTATTCTTACCGACAAAATTCAATTAATTTTAGAGAGCAAACAGGGTTCTCAACTTCAAATCTCGACTTTCAATTGCAAGTCTTAATACTGAGTATATGGTAGGAACCCATTCAGCATACTGCATCCTATACTGCAAGAATAACCTCGCAGAGCTTCCTCTATGGCATGATCTAATCCCTATGTTGTATGCCGGTCATCCAGGGCTTACTCTAGCCCTTTATCTAGCGCTAACCCCATTTAATTAGGTTTAAATTACGCGAAAATATAAGCTATTCCATTAGGCGAACACCAAGCTCATCTAAGGACACAATAGAAAGCATGCCTAGGCGCATTATCTTGCATAACAGTCGGGATCCTTATTGGTACAAAGGCGAAAAAGCCTTCTGTCAGGGGGCAAAACTGTCGGCAATAATATTCAGATGTGCTGTCTAGAATCAAAGATTTTCTGATACGTAAATTCAGGCGTCCCATGCTGCCCCTAGACGGGTTACAGCTCAACCAGTGGAGCCTCACTAGCCTGAAAAAAAAAACTCTATTCCTCGTGTTATAATACCATACTCTTACACACGTGTAGCGAGGATCCCTCATATCAAAGTCACTCAATTGTACACTTTGTATTTCTGGAGCTTGCTTCTTTCCTAGTTATGCAATACTCTCCTCACACGTTATAGGAATTGACAAACCGTGATATCAGTTGAGGTCTTAGCTAACTGCTCATGCGGAAGTCGGTGGTTAATCATTTTCCGAGTAAATTATCCCGCCCACTTCAAGCAGTGTTAATTTCGGCTATCGCCCCGCGTGTTTTCTTCCTGGTACATATCGGAGCGCCTCATCGTTCGGCTACCGGGCTTCATACCTATCCTAGGGAAGCCGCAATCCTCCGCTAAGCCTTGGGGACTATCCACGCTTGGTAGGGGCGGCATCTAGGATCTTATATCCGGTTAAGATTAACGAAGATCGGGATCGGGATAGTGATCAGGCTCTGGGGAGGATCCAGGGTTCTTAGTGTTCAGGGTGCTAGTACCTAGGTATGTATATAGTTGATCGAATTAGATTGGAAGATAGAGGGTAGTTGTAGAAGTAAGAATTCACATACACTTAAACAAAAATACATAGAACTAAATTAAAACACCCAATAATACATATGTTGTACGAACAAATCTATGACTTCCTCACCGCAGTTCTAAAAATCAGGCTATTGTAATAATAGCAACCATACCATGTCTTGGCTGCAACTGAGCCTCGTCAGTAACGGCATCTGCGCAAATCAGGGCTCAAAACATTCCGATGGACTCAGCGGAATATGTACATAATTCGAGAATACTAAGGTTCATAAGTGAGTTTCACTAATCTAAACCCTTTCAGCCATTCAATCGGAAGTTATTTTGAGAATTCAAAGGTGGCGCATTTGCTGTCAGATGATGAGCCGCGTTTTTATACGTGCCTTATCGCTGCCGATTGACTGGTCGTGGTATATTAGGTGCGATGAAAGGAAGCAATGTAAAGCGAAGATTGCATTGCTGCATCTCATTAGACGAAATAAGTAGGATAAAGCAGTCATAGAGGCATTAAAAGACATTAAAACAGCTGCGATAGCAAACGAAGGTGGGTATCGTCATGGATCCAGTCACGTCCAGCCAAAATACAGAAATAAGAAAATCCAGGGAGTAGACGAATGAGCTGTTTTGGAGCAGCTTCAAATGATCCACCTTCCGGAAAGGGTAAAAGGGTCATATTTCCACTCAAAGGACTGACCAATTAAATAAAAGAGAGAACGAGACGACGCAGGAAAACATCAAGATCACCATTTAGATGTCCTCGACAACGCGAGCGTTCACTGCATGCTGGAGTCCATTGTCACCCTGAGAGATAGTGCCGTACTTGCTAGGACCTTCGCCAAAGTCCTCGGCAGTGCCAAGTTGCGTCTGCGCGGCGTTGCCAGGGCCAGGAAGGAATATAACTTTGCTATTGGCAGTCTTAGCCATGGCTTGCATCGCCTCGAGGTAGCGGATCTGCATAGCCGGAGCGGAGGACAGGATATCGGCAGCCTGGCGCATCAACTTGGCGGATTCGACCTCCGCGCGCGCAGCAATGACCTTGCTTTCACCGATACGCTTCGACTGAGCCGCCATCGAGAGAGAGTCTTGCAGGTCATTGCTGAAAATTATGTCCTTGATCAGCATCGACTCGACCTTCACTCCCCACCCGGCTGCAACCTCCTCAATGATCTCCGAAGTCGATTGGGCGATCTCCTCGCGGCGCTCAATCACGTCTTGCAATACCCGCGCGCCGATCACGTGGCGTAGTGTGGTCTGGGTGCGCTCGATCAGGGCCTGTCGCACGTTCGAGATACCGAACGCGGTTTTGTGGGGAGAGACCACTTGGTAGTAGATGACGGAGGTCAGGTTAAGGGTCACGTTGTCCTTGGTCATGCAGACCTGGCGCGGCACCTCGACGATTTGAATCTTGACATCGACCGTGGTGATATGCTCGCTAAGCGGGTTGATCTTAACCAGACCAGGATCGACCGATCGCTCGAAGCTAGAATGAAACATTGTCAGTGAGTGATATTCGGCATGGCCGAGAGGGGATCGCTAACCGTCCGAATCGCGAGATCAAACCGACTGCACCCTGGTCGACAGACTTGAAGGGGTTCGGGCAGCAGATGCAGCAGGGGATAGCTCCAAAGAATCCGATACATTCACCTAGGCCGTGGACTAAAGGAGAAATACATAGTCAGGAAGAGAGTCGCAGCGCATGCAATATTGGTGTGACTCACTCAAACCGGCGTACCAGCCATGTGCATCGGGGTTATCATCCTCATGGTTGATTTGATGCGCGTATTTGGGCTGCAGATCGCTCATGCGAAACGGCTGAACATCGACCAGAGGTTGATGTACTCCATGATGGGGGGCGGGAGCCTTGCCAGTGCTTGCGCCGTTTGCAGACATTATGGTAGTTTTGGGGACCTTGATATTTGGATGTTTAAAAGTATGGATATGATTTAAAAGGGATGAAGAAGGGGGAATCGTAAGGTTTTAAATGTTCGAGAGTCAAAAGGTCAACAAGACACCTTCCTGCGCTTCCCCGCAGTGAGACCATGTCTTCGCCTGGGCAATGCCAACAGGAAAGCATATGATTGGGTGAACGGTTCTAAGCCTCCCTCTTGTCATGGCTGAGTCTTGTCGGGCGCTGGTCATGAGGGGGCCGAATAATAACTAACATTGTTAGCTTTTTGCGACGCCAACTAGTTGAGATATATATTGTATGATATCAAGGTGGCAGTGGCTATAACTTCAAATGTTTGGAAGCCATCCGTTGTAGCTGTAGATGTAAATAAATCTTCCATTCCCATTCCTCGCATCTTGCGTCGCATCGAGGACATTGCACATTCTGATGGGGCATGTCTGGGCAACGTCATAGGGCTCGGACCTCCTCGTGTAGCTAAAACCGACCGCCCGAGTCACAGTCAGAAACATCGCTGCTTTGAACTTCAGACGATCATCTTTCTTTGAAACTAATGAACTGTACTACATTATCGGCCCGTGAATTAACAGGTCATTGCTTGGAAGCTGCCCCTGATCGAATTCTCGGCGGGCGCCGAGGCGTGGATCTTCGGCTAATTATCAAAAGAAAGCCTACGAACTCTTCTATCATAATATCACCCACGTCCCGCGTGTTTATCATTATTTGCTGACCAAGTTGGGCGTGGCTATATAGCTATGGAATACGTTAAAGGCTATGTGAAGGGCCCTCTCGATGGTCCTCATCCGATAGCAAAAGTAGCGTAAGCGCTCGATTACATTACTGCAGCACACTCAATGCAAATGGTCCGGGGAATCTTGGCGGCGGCTGAAACCGAAGACTTGAGCTTTGACGATGAAGCTCAGATGAAGTCATGGTTTAACAGCAGGTTATTTCTAGGCGAGGGAAGAGTTTCATTCCGTGACTGCGACCTAACGCTTTGCTATTTGGATATTGCACCCAGGAATATTATTTGGCAACCAGATCGTAGGATTTGTGTAGTAGACCGGGCCTCCGCAGGGCTTTGTCCGAGGATATTTCAATTTTGGGCCCAATGGAAGATCGAAGGGATGTGTTCCTACAGTCAATGAAGCGCCTTCCATCTCATGGGAGCGTTCAACAATCGCAGGTATTGGTATGATACCCAAAAATCGTCCCCCGTGCCCCAGTGTCTCCTCTGTCTTCCCCGAGTATGTAGCAACTACGGCAATGTCAAGGATGTCGATCTTGATATTATGCGGACTGCCGATCCAAGGCGCAGGGGCGCAAGGCAGATCCACAGCCATGCCGTGAACCTTATATTGCCCATAACACGAGCTGTCAGAACCCTGGAACCCCCTCGAAAGCGAGAGCGAATACGAAATATACTGGAAGCCGAAGCCCTAAGTTCATTGGCCCTTGGCTTGGCCCTAAGACTCAGGAGGCAATGCCTACGCCTAGCGCCTACTTCATGCGAAACAGTCGATTTCATTATATCAACTAGCATCATTGGTCTAGTGGTAGAATTCGTCGTTGCCATCGACGAGGCCCGTGTTCGATTCACGGATGATGCACTCATTTTTTTTTGTTTTTTTGTTCTTAGTTTTCTGGTTAGAAGATGTTACAATTATCTTTTCATATCTCTTTTTAATATGAACAGACTGAATAATGGATATGGACTTTGTCTTGTCTTGAGGCTTATATTCTATATAGGAAATAGTATGGTTCGAAAATCGGCCAAATCGGGTAATGACCACGTTAAACCTACCCCGGGTATAGTTATACCACTCCTCAATTGAGCATCAAGTATAAACAACACTTGAAAGAGATTAAGTACATATACAATTGATCATTCCACCATAGTCAATGGCAAGTATAATATAGTCCCACCTCAAAAAAAGTAGCAAGTATAGAAAGTGAAAGTAAGAGAAATACCTCGGTCCTGATTGGGATAACATCGCGCCATACTTCACTCGGTCGAGAGAAGATAAACATCTAGAGCACAACATACGTTACGAATATCAACATCTAATCCGATCCATGGGAACCTTGGAATCCCAACCCTTTTAGCCATTTACGTGTCACCCCACATTTACATGCTGACGCCATCGGCCTCCAACTGCACGTCTTTTTGCACGTCTCACGACAATGCAGCGCGGGGTTGGCAGATACGGAACACGTGCAGGGACAATAAATATAATCTACCCCTCTAGGGCCGTTGTAGACTCAATTAATTCAATTCAATTCAATTCAATCACTCCAAACCCAACACCACCATCACCATCACCATGTCTTCTGAAAAGAAGCAACTCATCATCAATGCCTTTGCGATGCACTCGCCGAGTCATCTCAACCCAGGTCTATTCCGTCACCCCGCAGACCAAGGCGCAGAATACAAGAACATCAAGCACTGGATTGCCCTAGCCAAGAAGCTCGAAGATGCCAAATTCCACGCCATCTTCTTCGCAGACGTGCTAGGCGGCTACGATGTATACCGAGGCCCCTCCAACCTGACCCCGACAATCCCCGCCGCCGCGCAATTCCCCATCAACGACCCCCTCTACAGCGTGCCCGCCATGGCCGCAGCCACAGAATCAATCAGCTTCGGCGTAACAGCCTCAACAACATACGACTCCCCCTACGCCCTGGCCAGACGCTTCTCCACAGTCGACCACCTCAGCAACGGCCGCATCGGCTGGAACATCGTCACCTCGTACCTCGACTCCGCGGCCCGTAACTTCGGCCTCGACACACAGGTCGAGCACGACGAGCGCTACCGCATCGCAGACGAGTACCTGGACGTCACCTACAAGCTGTGGGAGGCGTCCTGGCGAGACGATGCCGTGACCTGGAAGCAGGGCACCCAGAGCAAGACCCAAGGCTATGCGGACCCCAAGGCTGTCCGTGAGATCAATCACAAGGGAAAGTACTTCCAGGTTCCCGGCCCTCATCTCTGTGAGCCGAGTCCCCAGCGCACGCCGTTTATCTTGCAGGCTGGTACGTCGACCGCGGGTAAGGCGTTTGCCGCTAAGCATGCCGAGGCTGTGTTCTTGCATGCGCAGAAGCCCGAGCTGGTTCGTCCTTCCGTTGATAGTATCCGCCAGCAGGCGGCTGAGCTGGGCCGTAACCCGCAGGATATCAAGGTTATTGCCGGTGCCTTGGTGATTGTTGGTGAGACTGACGAGGAGGCGTATGCTAAGTTTGAGGAGCTGAAGACATACGGTGATCGGGAGGGCGCTCTTGCTCTCTTCGGTGGCTGGACTGGTTACGATCTGTCTACCTACTCTGATGACCAGGACTTCCGTTTCGTTGAGCTTCCTGCTGTTCGCAGTATGGTGAACCACTGGGCTAGTACGGTGCCTGGCACCGAGGGCCAGAAGTGGGATAAGAAGACTATTGCTGAGTACTTGGTGCTCGGTGGTAATGGTGTCAAGATCATTGGCAGTGTGAAGACCGTGGCTGATGAGCTGGAGCGATGGGTGACTGTTGGCGATGTTGATGGTTTCAACTTCAGCTATGCTAGTCTCCCTGAGACCTTTGACGATGTTATTCGTCTGCTTCTGCCGGAGTTGCAGCGTCGTGGTCTGTTCTGGTCGGACTATGCTGTCAAGGGTGGAACTTTCCGTGAGAACATGTACGGAAAGAAGGGTCAGTCCAGACTTCCTGATGCGCACCCCGGCGCGAAGTACTTCTGGAAAGCGGGCCAGGAGGTCCCTCCTTATTCATTGGAGGAGTCGAAGTAGACTATTTGCATTAGAACAAATAAAAAATCGTTGCTAGCCCCTGTTAATAGAATATCATATGGCTTCATCTTCTCATCGAATCTATACTGAGCATAAATTGTTATGATCAAGGGAACTATGTGTTGTATGGTGTTAAAGAGAATAAGGAAGATCAAACAGGAGCAGGTCTTAAATGGTCTCAACAAATAGTCAAAAGAAAAAAATAATAATATTGCCCAGCGCTAATTCATGAATATAGGTATTTCCAAATAGACACTAACACTCTTTTCATTGGAATGATCCAGTCTAACGAACTCCAATACCAATACCAAATCAAACATCCCACCATCCTTCCATGTGAGACTTCAAATCAATCTCCTCCGGCAATCTCAGATGAGGCGTCAGCTCCGCATCAGGAGTCAACTCTTTCGTAGTCCAACCATTACCGAAGTAAGCAAAGCGATTCCCACTCGGGTTAACATAGGTATACTCCCAATCCTCCCAGCGCGGATCCCGACGAATATAATTCGAATGGGACGCACTACCGGGGAAGAGACCATGAATACGAGACCCGGGCTTGCCACCATTGTACCACGAGCTACAGTTCGCCGACCAGACCGTGCGCGGGTAGAACCGGTCGCAGTACTCGACGAAGTCATCGGTCGCCTGGGCGGACGGGACGATGGTCTTGATTCCCTGCGAGCGGATCTTGCGCAGCACCTTGGCGATGTATGTTACTTGGTTCTCGACGGTGTTGGGCACTGTGCCGCTGTGTCCAGAGGCGTATGGCCCGCCGAGCCAGAGGAGGTTCGGGAACCCGGGGGTTGCGAAGCCAAGGTATGAGTACGGGAATCCGAATTTGCCGTCGTGTTTCCAGGCGGTCTTGAGGTCGACTCCGTCGGCGATGATGGAGAACGGGGGTGCGTGGTCGACGTTGGCTCCTGTTGCGCAGATGGTGATGTCCACTTCGCGCTCCACCCCGTCTTCGGTTACAATGCCCTTCTCAGTGAACCGCTTGATGCGTGTCTGGATGTAGTCGACGTTGTCTTGGGATAGGGCCTCTAGATATCCGGGGCCTGGTGTTGGGCGACGGCACGCCGGGGGGAAGTCGGGGATGATCTTATCTGCCAATTCGGGCTTGTTTGCAATGCGTTTCAGCATCAGGGCGGTCCATTTTTCGCGCAATTCTTCGTTTTCGGGTGTGCCTTTGAAGATTGCTCCAAAGCGCTGGAAATATCCCTTCTCGGTATCCCTGCGGTATTCCAGATACGCCTTGGGATCTTTCCATGTCTCCAGCTGTGTCTCGGAGAACGAATTTGGCTCCAGTCGACGGACTCCAACGTTTCCGCTGCTGAATGAATCTGCGATCCAAGTTGGATTCCGAGCGTAATGATCAACATGGCTGGCAAATGGCTGAATAGAAGGTAGAACCTGCAAGCCGGAAGCGCCATTGCCGATAAGAGCGATTCGCTTGCCCTTCAGGTCGGTGGTTGGATCCCAGTTCGAGGAATGGAAGAGTCTTCCCTTGTAATTGTTGATCCCTTCATAGTCGGGGAGCTTCCAGGCATTGAAATGACCGATGGCGTTGATTAACACGTCCAGCTCTTCCTCATAGATCTGTGTATGGATGTAAGCATAGAACGTCAAGATCAACATCAACCATTTCTTACCTTGGAGCCATCTACATGCTCAACAGTGACCTTCCATTTCCCTTTCTCGGGCAGCCATTCGGCCTTCTGCACTTTTTGTCCCGCGCGAAGGTACTGGTACACATTGTACTTCTTTGCAACGCCCTGCCAGTATTGTTTGATCTCTTCTCCCTGGGCGAATTCCTCCGTCCATTGGGTATTTGGCTCGATGCTGGATTGGTATACATGTGCAGGGATATCGCAGCGAACACCGGGATATGTATTCTCGAACCAAGTGCCTCCCTAAAGAATGTTAGCGTCGAAACAACGCATCAGTGGACATTAACATACCACATCGGCATTCTTATCATAGATTCGAAGGTCGAGTCCCGGCAGCTTCGCAGGGAGCAAGATGCCCGCGGTAATTCCTGCCAGACCCGCGCCGATAATACCGACCTTGATAGGTCGCACCACATCAACTGGGTGCTCCTCCAGTTCAAATCGGATATTCTCAAGCTTCTCTGATAATCCGTTGATATCGCTCTCCACCGTTACAGTGGTGGATCCATTGTCTAAAGGACCCTTGATCGATTCCGAGACAGGCTCGATATTCGAGGAAAGAGCCACGGGAACTTGTACGAGAGTCATGGTGGGCTGATCCGATTCTCTTTTCTCTCGAGTAAAACAATCACAGCATGAACATGTAACCGCTGTCGCATCCGAGTTGGATATCCCGGCATTCTTGTAGATTCACCCCCACCTGCACGTCATGCGCAACGTTTTACACGCCACATAATGCGAATTGCAAACCAGCGCATCGAATCTGATAATTGGCTTCATATGGGACGATTAGAGTCGGATATGCGGCTATAATTGTGATGTTCTCGGGACTGATTTGACGTCGCTAACACCATCGCGGTTCCAGATGGCGTGCCGAGGGGGGCTATCGTGAACACCATCCTCTCCACTCCCCACGCCATTGCGGAGTGCGATGGTTGGAGTACAAGTTGGGGTATCGATTTGTTGGAAATTGAGATGTCGCCATTTGTCTCGGCCGATTCGAATGGGAATGCCAAGGTATTTATATGGTGAAGTTCCGGAATAGGCGTTGAATTAATATCTGTGCATGTATTACCGAGGTTGCATATCAAAGGATTGTACAGATCATTGTCTACCACTCCGCACAGGATACAGCACTGTCGAAATCACAGTGAGGTCTGCGAAATTCATGACCAGCGACATCATCTCCCTATCTTAAGCTACCTATGTTCCCATTGGTGGAACTATGCAAATAAAACTTCGAAATAGCCCTTGACCATTGCATTTTGGTGTTTATCTGGAATTGCTTAGCCTTATTAGGCAATCGTGAAGAACTCAGGGCTACGTGCACAAAGTACATACACGACTCACTGTGGAGTGATTATGAGTAAAATATACCAGAGTCTTTCGAGTGATTATACCGGGGCTGTTCTTACCTGCATCACGAACATGGCTGTCATCTTCTTATCAACTTGCGCATTGGCAATCGGTTTCACCCGGACAACCTTGGAAGATCCTACAGTGATACAGCAGGGATATCTGGATGCTTAGAGGAATACTAACCCCGGTGCTCCCACCGATAGCAACTATAAATGAGGAACTATCGCCAGTTTTCCATTTTTGGATTCGTCAAGGTTGTGATATCTTCGTTCTTATCAGAGTCATGTATCGAACTGATGCCAAGGGCAGTTTTTAGCGCATGACTCATGATAAAACCAGGCAGACTACAATCTCCTCGCCTACAACTATACAACGAACTCATCTCAAGATACCATCCATTTCCTGAAGCCCAATTGCACACAGTTTCTTTTTTGTTCGACCACAACCCCGAACTCAGTAGTGCAGCACCCAACCTTCTCCACACTCGTCATGTCCTCTACCCCGCCAACAAGTGGACTCCCACCTAAGACATGGACACGAGATACCAACCGCGAATTCTTCATCTCAACCGACCCAAAGTTACTCTCTGTCAAAGCAGTCAATGCCGCACTCAACAGAGACTTCATTTACTGGGTCAATGAGCCCTTCCCAGAGGAGGTGCTGCGGCAGATGCTCTATGGCTCCTTGTGTTTCGGCGTGTACAGGTGGACCCAATCCCTAGAATCTGTGAATGATTCTACCATCCCATCCTCGGAGAACACTGAGCAGATTGGGCTTTCTCATACCATCACCGATGGTTGTACATTCGCTTATCTGTCGGATACCTACGTTCTCCCGGAGTACCAAGGCCAGGGACTCGGGAAATGGCTCATCGGTTGTGTTGCGGAAACATTTTCCAAGGAAAACATGCCTTATCTACGTCGGATCATGCTGATGACGGATGATGAGCGCACGCAGACTTTCTACAAGAAGATTCTTGGTGTGAAAGTCGTTGGGCATGAACAACGAAAGGACATGGGGAGGGATTTAGTGTTTATGTGTGCGAGACCGGGGGTATCGGATTAGAATGCGTACTCTGAATTCGGTGCCTAGTACAGATACTTGGGATTTGAGCAATGAAGCAGAGTTGTGGCTCTGGTGGCTGATATCTATCCTTTCACTCTTTACCACGGAAGCTGCAAAGGAGTGGGCAGGTTCTTCCCAAGAACAACTTCTGCGGTGCCGATATCTCTGTCATATAGATTAGCATGGTTTCTATAACAGGAAATCAAATAAGCTTACCCTGGTCCTGCTGGCGCCCAGTATTCTCCGGTTTTGCTAATATCGAAATCATCGATGAAAGATGCAAGCGTTTTCGCTGCTTGATCCGGCGTCACGGCTGTTTTCCCAGAGATATACGTTAGACCTAACAAGTTCCCGAAGCCTTGTCATAAGGCCGGTAAAGTAGTGCAGATCACTCACCTCCACCTGCATCCCAGTACTTATCGAATCCAACGCTCTTCGTCATCTCCGTTCGCATAAATCCAGGATGTACCAGACCAACTGCAATCCCTTTTGGCTTCAAGTCCAGACTTAGGAGCTTGCCGACCATATTCAACGCAGCCTTACTGGCATGGTGGCCGAAATTACCCCCGCCTTCCTTCTCATGGCGCAATGTGATGCTGCCGCTCTCGCTGCTGACGAGAATCACTTTACTACCCTCATCCAACAACCCAGCTTTGACGAGATTGTGTACCACGAAAACAGGACCAATGGCAGAGGTCTTATACATCTGAACCTCCTTCTCCCAGTCTGGAGAATCGAATGTCTCAAAGCCAAAGTATCCGGCGCTAATGATGACTGTCGAGAGCTTTGTGGATGGAAGTTGCGAAACAAGCTTTTGCCCCACATCTGGCTGGGAGATGTCAATTCCTGTCAGCCAGGTGACATTTGAGCTTGGCTCTGGGTTGGAAGATCGAGAGGTTGCAAACACATGGGTTCCTGGCTTTGCGGCGTACAGTGTCCGCAAAGAAGCGCCTAGCCCCCGGGTGGCACCTAGAATAAGGATGTTGCTGGCCATTTTGTGAGTTGGAGTGATATGCTCAAGGTATGGGGTTACGGAGGTCTTATATATATGTCGGGCACGCCATTGTCGCAATGACGTATGCCCAGGCCTATAAGCTCACAAGGATTCTATCGAACCATCTGGGCAGTTTGTTCTGTACGACACAGCTTGCATAGTCTATATCAAGCTTGACTACTGCATATGTCATGCTCATATCAGACCATCGTCTACATTTAAGTGGAACCATGATTCATTTCTTGCTCCTTGCATGTTATTGTTTGTCTAGCCCCTTGATCTAGTTGGTCGTATCCGACGGAGCCAAGCTTATGTCGTACTAGAACTAGTATCAGCATTAAATTTGCTTCAAGGCTACAATCACTCCATAGTCGATCTTTCAATACATTCGATCGGACGAGTGCCCAGCCCTCGAGGGTGGACCATCAAGGGGCTTAGTCATGTGCTATTTATGGAACTTGGCCTAAGATTGCCCCCTTCAATGAACCTGTTTTATCTCCATGAGCCCCGGTAAAGTGCGCTTCTCGTCGGGAGCCAGTCAATTCATGTGCTGCAGGGCCCAAGAATGAGTGGCTTTGCCAAATTCGCCCTCTCCGTTCAGAAAGTACGGGCTGCGATCCACCACAGGAGAAAGGTGGGTGCCAAGGACCATCGTGGATCAACTTTAAGGTGAGATCTTTTGCGACAAGCCGCGAAATTCACTGACTCACCTCGCTATCAGGAAGGATCCTGCAGATCCTCCACTACCCTCGCCATGGGACCTCCCCGTCGAGATTCAAATCCGCATATTCGCATATTCCGGCATCACAGACTTCCATCCGCTGAGACTCGTATGCAAGGCGTTTTGCCAACTGCTCACCAGCAACGAGCATGAGATTGTCCGGCAGTATCTCCGATTGCGTCGCCACGGTACCCTTCCGTCCCCGATCGACGATGATCGAATCTATACGCGAAACCCCGCGGACGATGTCGTGCTGTTATCGGATCTATTCCCACCATCCAAAAGCGCCAGGGGCGGCCATCTTTATACCTTCAAATACTTGCATGGGCTGCGACGAAGGCAAATGCTCTGCTCAAGGCTCTGCTACTACCTGGCAGACCGGATCCTCGATCGATTCATCCAGACCGAACCGGCCGTCATGAAGGCCTCATTTCCTGCCAAGCGAAACGAGCGCAACGCCCTTGTAAAACGTGGCATAGCAAGCATATGGTTCCACCTTGCACCACTCATGTAAGGACAGCGCGGGGTTGCTTCCCTCCAGCAAGTCACTGACCTCTTCTCTACCAGGTACTATACACTCTATTTTTTCGAATCATATGCGTCCGCCCGACGCGAGCACACGAACATGCTCGTACAAAAATACGAGGCAGGCCAGCTCCCTGTACCATTACCGCTCGAGGTACGCCAGAGGATGTACCGCGAGCTACAAACCCGGATCCTCCAAAGCCCTCCCTTCACCAATACGGCGGCGTTGGTTGCTACACACCATTGCATGCATTTGCTTGTTTCATATATACGCTACGCTATGTCTTTGGACGGACAAGCTGACATTGATGACTCGTGGATTAGCTCCTTGCTCACATTGGCGCCGTTTGTGCGGATCGTCGAGTTTTTCTCTGCTGAGATCGGGGACGGTGGGAGCCAGCGAGCACAACGCAAGGAGTTTATGTACAACTTCTATCAAGACACGATGATGTATGAAAAGGATCACATGGACTCAGTTGTTTTTGCGCGCGTTACTGCGCAGAACCTGCATACTTCTGTGCAAGATATCTGGTTTGCAGCCGCTGAGGCTGAATTGAAAACCCGGAAAGCGATACCCCATAACGTAGAGCACGTCTGGATCTGGAATGGTATTCCAATTGTTTTTGGGTGTCCGGATTGCCACCCCACGAGAGGATGGCAGGCATGATACATTGAATTTGAGTGTTGGAGGCGCCTGGGGTCTTAATTTTTATACCGGACATATATTGGAGTTGGATAGATGAACATTTCAGCTAATTGCATTGTATTCTATTTCATCCTTACCATTTCTCTGTTCTCAAACCAAAAGAAACGTACTGGCAGTTAGGAAATTGATAGATGTTTGCTTTGTTTGCACCGGCACGCGTTGCTTGTACACCCAAATATCAGTCTTCCTCGGCGACGATATGCTTCAATTGTAGCATAATAATTAGCCGAGTTTATTGCAGACTCGCACGTTAGCTGCTATGGAACAAGCAGACCAACGACAGTTGTTCAACACTTCTTGGACCATCCATCGTCTCTCCCCTCTCCATCATGGGAAGGACTATAAAGCCCTCCTGGACAACCAGGTCGCATCGAAAACATATGCAACGCGTCTACGCGACCATCTCACAGGCGATGTCCTCCCTGGTATTCATACAAGCACTGGTGCAGCAGACGACGACGCGCTTTCCAAAACAGGCGCTCTAAAAGATTGTCTATGGCAGCCATTCTCTCCTCAACCATCGCGCGACGAAGCGCCAAGCAGATCACAGAGTATCAAATTTCCTGGAATTCTAGTAACACTAGAATATGAAAATATCGTCTATAAAGCAGCTTTGCTCGCAGACACAAAATCATCACCAAACCAGCGCGCGGGATCCACATCTCTCCCTCTCCTCCTAACCAAATTCCCAACTGCGCTCCGGCAAACATTCATCACCTTCCTATCTACCAATTTTGACACTTACTGCTCGCCACTCCGACTGCCGTCGAGCTTTCTCTGCGCGGGTCTGGAGACATACGTCGACACCCTGCGCACTCAACGGACAAGTACAAGCGACCCAGTCGAAGATATAATCAAAGAGTTACAGCTCACGCTCTCCTTTTCACCGTCGATCGCACCAGCGCTGAGATCCCTTACTGTTAATGTCACGCGCGCTTCACTAGCGGATTTCCTGCGCGATCAGTCTGGACAGTCGGTGCCGAAGTCACGCAGTCTTCAGCATAAACTGCGCAGTCCTTTCATCGCCAATCTTACTTCGTACCTGGAGACGCATCTTGCCATGAAGCTGGATCTGGATGGGTCGTCTTCGAATCAGGCTGCTAAGCAGCATGTGCGTCTCTCGAAGGTTGCATGTGCTGCTTTCGTTTTGGGTGGCGAAGGACGTGTGAAGCTGGTTGTGGCTGCTGATAGGGATGCTGGGGATGGGGATGGGGATGAGGGCGCTCAGGCTCGAGGCGACAAGAATGAAATTGTTTTGGAGGCGGCGGAATCGCTTCTGCTCGAGGTGATCCGGAAGGCTGTTGTGGAGGATCATCCAGCTACATGAACCTCTGGTTGTTTTTCTGTGCCAGTTTGGAACTGGGACATGTTACATCGTCTCTGGAACTCGGAAAAAGCGAGTGAAAACACATCAACATGCCCTGCCAGGAATCACGGGGTTTACAGCTTTGCTCTTGAGGTGTTTAGTACATTAGTACAATCCGCTGGACTCGTCGCCAATACACGACTCGCAACCAAGCGCAAACCGAGGCGGCTAAATTGCAGTTGCTAGTCAGACTTTGGCCTACTGTTTTATCACTCTGGTACTGCCCGTGCTTCAATCCTGGCTTCGGCGCCAAGATGGCACGATCAGGTCTCCTGACCATGGTGCATACCAAAGCATTAAGGGTTTACTTTGGTTCCCATTGAACCCAGAAAAACAGAGCTCGTTATTAGAAAATAATCAACTGTTCATGGATAGATGTTGCACTTGACAAATTGTCAAATAGTATAACAGTTTAATTATATTTTAGATGATCGAAATACAATATGTCTGTACAAGATATGCAAACTGTACCCAAACACATGTCACCAGTTCTAGCAAGGTAGACACTATGTCTCCTCTGTCTCGTTCTCAGATTCCGCCAATCGCAGCGCCTCATCAACACTGGGGACGAAATGAGTCAATCCACCACACGTCTCGACGATACCACTCCGCTCAAACATGCGGAACACACTTCTATTCGGCAAACGGCAGAAGAACACTCTGACGTGTTGCTCCGTGTACGCTTGCACAATCTCTGAAAGAACCTGGGCACCAGACCCGTCGATACTCGTAACGCCATGAACATCGAAAATGATATTCTTATTGTGCTCCGGCGCACGCATGCGCGGTAGAGAAGGGTGAACATGAGTAGCGCCGTAGAGTTCCAGACGTCGCAAACGGTTCTTGAGATCACCTGTGTTGGCAAAGGTCAAGGGCTCGGGGATCTTGACGATCAAGGCACCTTCAATCAGCTCCACGTTTTCTGGGTGGAGCTCGGCGTTGTCGAAACGTGCGGTTGTGCCGCTGAGGACCTTGCCCAGGATCTGGATTCGGGGGGCCGTTGCGTGTCGGATGAGGATTAGCACTGACAGGCCTATTCCCATCGCCATGCCTAGTTCTAAGGAGTAGAATATTGTTGTTGTGAAGATGAGGAACATGAGAACGAGCTCTGACCAGCCCCCCAGGCGGAAGAAGAAGATTAGGTCATGCGGGCATTCTTCCACAAGAGTGAAGGCTACCACGGAGATCATGGAACACAGGACTGCTTTCTATGGGAAATTAGAATGGTCAGCATTTGGAAAAGCACACATGTACGGTGTAGATGACAAACCGGGAGATAGTAGAGATAAGGCAAAAGTACCATGACACATGTGAATGTGATGATACTGAGGAGAACACTAGTCATAGGTGACCGTGCTCCTGTCTGTGAGCTAAGCTTGCTTCGCCCGTATCCGCCAAATGCAGGCAGAGCCGAAAAGCAACCTCCGATGACATTGGCAGCGCCTAGTGCAACCATCTCACGATTGGCACTTATGTGCATTCCCGTGATACCCTCAGAGCTGCCTTCGCCCAGTCCCTTGGCCGCAACAGATGACTCAAAGAAGCCAAGGAGCGCGATAATAAAGGATTTGCTCAATGCTGTACGCACATGCTTCATATATGCAAGCTGTAAAGGCCAAGTAAAAGCGAATAGTCCTCCGGAGCTGACCTCTGTAGGTCCAAGAATTTCGAGCCCTTTAGCTTCCCAGTCGAGGTGCCAAGCCAAAACCGCTGACAGGGCAACAACCAGGAAGCGGTCTGGGAAATAAATTACTTGGGGGATACGAGGTACAATCATCTTTTTCAAAGTTCTGCGGAGGATCAGTATGGTGAATGTAAACCCGGGGATGCGGTACGCACCTGAACACCATAATGACAGAAAAGCTGACGATCGAAACGATAGCAGTTAGTCCATGGCCCTCTCGAGCGTATCGAAAGATGAAAATCAGTTTTTCAACAGTGGTTCCATGGCTGATACCGAGTTCTTTGGCATGCTTGGTCAGACCCAATTCTGGGATAAGCTGGTCCACAAAAATCACAAAGCCGATGGCAGTGATGAATCCCCTCAAGAATGGTCGACTGAGCACATTGTCCAAGAATCCTAGGCGGGTCAGTCCGGCAACGAGTATCATGGCGCCGGACAAGGCAGTGGCCACTCCTACAACAAGAGCGATTTCTGTAGGGTCATCCTCGCCTGAGCTTCCTTGCATGACACTCGCTTTGACAATAGCACCCGTTAGCAAGGAACCTGCGGCCTCCGGTCCAACTACCAAGAGAGGGCAGCTTCCCAAGATGGCATAAATCAAGGGGTGGATCACGAAAGAGTAGAGGCCGCTGATGGGTGGTGCGTGGGCAAGATTGGAGGCCAAAGAGAGGGCCATCGGGATGTATATGGATGCCACGGTCAACGCAGCCATGAGATCTCCGCGCAGAAATGACCAACGATATTGTCCAATCCAATTGAAAAAAGGAATATAATAGGATATGTATCTGCCATATTTTCGTCAGTTACCAATCTTGAGGCAGGCTATGAAAGTGCTCGCAGTATAAGAGTGAGATACGACCTACTGTTTATTCGTCTCGTTTATTGGAAAAGTGAACGATGATTTCAACTGTGGAGTCTCTGTATCCGACTCCGCGTGGTCTACTATACCTCTAGGGCGACCGGCCGCGCCGTCCGCCAATTCATGCCCGTTATAGCCAAATGTGCCCGGCCCTCCGATATATGAATCTCTTCCCGTATCTTCTATCCGCGGTGAGAACGTGCCATGGCTGCAGCGCCTTTCGCCGCACGCAGGTTCGGGCTGGAGGTATGATTCGAGAAGTCGAGTTCTCGCGTCTGGTTCGCTCGGAACCCCGGTACCAGTTTGCCTATCATGTGCCGTGTTATTGTCATGGCTTGGATTTGTCGAGATCCCAAGACCGGTTGGAGGCGACGAACGGAAAACGTCGACAATGCGGTCTCGTAGAGTCGGACGTCCGTGTCCGTCAGACTCCCCAGGGTGTAATGAACCTGTCTCAGACATGATCTGGAAAGAGGTGTTTTATATTTAAGAGTTAAGCGCGAAGTAGCCCGCCATAAATGCTGGTCATAGAGGTAGAAGACCGAAGCAATTCGAAATTGGGACGACAAGCTCAGGCCGAACTGTTTTTGTCGGTAAGGCAAGGGCCAACGGCGCTAGGGAACCGATAAGCGGGGAAAGCAACCCGTGGACTGTTATCGCTAATTCGACGCAGATCCTTGGAGAATGACTGTGCAATGAAGAGAAAAGGCATGGTCAGCTGAATCAAAAGAGACTGTTTGATTCGCAGAAATGTCGGATGCCATCGAGTGCCGGACATCGAGTGCCGGACATCGAGTGCCGGATGTGCCCATACTGCCCTCGATTTCCGTTGACGCAATTGACTGATGTGTCAGCCAAGGCAAGTTCCAAGGCAAGTTCCAAGGCAAGTTCCAAGGTTGTCAGGTGTGATCTTCACTCCATAACTCATAAAGTGTGTGTAACGAACTGCATACGGGTCTCTCTTATACTGCAGCGCCGCCTATTCCCTTGTATTTATATATTCTTTACTGTGATAGCATCTTTCTACCTTATCATATCGCACGGCAGCGTCCTAAATTCCACCTTGGCCTCGGAGCCAGCCCTACCAGAGCTTGATGAATTCAAGTATCGCGCTGCAATTTGCAATGATGATGATACCATTTACCACTGAAACTGGCTGGGCAGGTCAGTTCATACACAAACTGCCACCCACCAGTGGTCACTTGCATCCATGCAAGCTAAGCCGAAAGCACCACGGGGAAGAGAAAGACTCCGTGTCAACTCGATTATGAACCCTGCAATCGAAAAAATTGATCCTGCCATTTTGAAAGTCGGCATAGGAGATGAAGTGAGAAGCAAGCGCGCTGTGGCCAGCAGGAAATACGGTACATGGCCGACGTATTCAACCGCGAATACAAGCCCGACGTCAAACTGCGGTATATGGATAAGTTTATCGCAACATTAACCAAAAGAAGCCTTCAAAAACCGCAGTCACTAGTTTCACACCAAAGGCAGGAGACAGATGAAGACCAAGAGGCGTCTCAAAAAGATCGACGAAGAAAAGAAGCGCGAGACTCTAAGCACTCTAGTAACGAGCTATTACCTTGTTTCTAATTACATTTCTATGTAGTTGTTATGATGATAACACCTAGGCGCAACGTATGTACCTTACATTAGGGCTCATGTTTATGCGTTTATGTTGTACGACTAGATAAACCGAGCATACCGAGTACACCATACGTGACTCTATATCAAAATCTTCCCAGTTGAGAAGGCGGTGTGGTAATTACATAATCAAGTGAATTTAGTCCCGTGACCGATCAGGTCAATGTGGGTTTTGAAGTCCGCCACAAAGAGATAGATTGTGCCTCATTCGCGTTACCTCTCCCTCTGCGCTCCTGTACTTCCGACTTTACGATCACTCATATACCCTTAGCCACTAGATCGATCTCTCGACTGTGCCGTCAAATCCGTCTTGTTCGCACCTAAGATTTCCCCGAGGAAAAAAAAAAACAGAACCCCGCCAAGATGTCTTTAACAAATTGTCGGTTCTATGAGGACAAGTACCCGGAGGTGGACAGCTTTGTCATGGTGAATGTCAAGCAGGTATGGACAAACTGAATAATGGGCTGAGAGGTTGAAGCGACAGGGACTGACTTTTTGTGTGAACGAGCTAGATCGCCGAGATGGGCGCATACGTGAAGCTGCTTGAATATGACAACATCGATGGCATGATCCTCCTCTCAGAACTCTCCCGCAGACGTATTCGCAGTATTCAAAAGCTCATCCGCATTGGGCGCAACGAGGTCGTCATCGTGCTTCGTGTCGACAAGGAGAAAGGCAAGGATACACTATTTGCCTGGAAGAACCCGAGAACTAACTTGTCAATTTAAAGGTTACATCGATCTGTCGAAGCGACGTGTCTCCCCCGAGGATGTTATCAAGTGCGAAGAACGTTACAACAAGAGCAAGGCAGTGCACTCTATCATGCGCCACGTTGCAGAGGCGACCCAGACCCCCCTCGAGACCCTATACGAGAACATCGGGTGGCCCTTGAACCAGAAATACGGCCATGCACACGATGCTTTCAAGATCTCCATTACGTAGGGTTTCGTTCTTTTTGTGTCATGATATGATCGAATTTCTGACAGTTGTTTTCAGGAACCCCAACGTCTGGGATGAGATCACTTTCCCGAGCGAGGCCGTCAAGAGCGAGCTGCAGCAATACATCAGCAGCAAGCTGACCCCCCACCCTACCAAGGTCCGTGCCGATATCGAGGTTACCTGCTTCGGTTACGATGGAATCGATGCCGTCAAGGATGCCCTCCGTACCGCTGAGGCCGACAACACCCCCGAGAACCAGATCAAGGTCAGATTGGTGGCTCCTCCTCTCTACGTCCTTGCCAGCCAATGCCTTGACAAGACCCTCGGCGTTAAGTTGCTTGAGGAGGCCATTGTGAAAATCGAAGAGCGTATCAAGGCGAACGGCGGTAGCTGCACCGTGAAGATGGCCCCCAAGGCTGTCACTGAGCACGATGATGCGATCCTGCAGGAGCTTATGGAGAAGCGCGAGCGTGAGAACACCCAGGTCAGCGGAGATGAAGACTCTGAAAGTGATGAGGGTGTTCCTGAGTAAGTTACGTGTCATAACTCTGAGTCGAGGGGCATACGGCGGTCATGCGCTGGAATAAAAAGCGAAGATCACCGCTAGAGGGGAGTTGGGCGAAAATGGATAGAAAAAAGCTTGCACATATCGGAGAAAGGCTCGATGGTTCAATGTGATAATGGGCAGGATTGCAGTCAGAACTCGCCCTTTAGCCAGTGCAGTCGCCTGAACTTCGGGTCTGGGGATGATTTATTCACGCCTGTGCATGCGCTGCATGCCAATTGCGGTCGAGACCCTTGTGCCCACCGTCTGTCAAAGACGCTGGATTCGCACAGGGTGCACGTTCTAATGCACATAATGTTTGCGATGCAACCGAGACGTTCAATGCCAGTCATGCTTTTAAATGCAAATCGTACCCCTGTAGAGACTAGATAGTTTAGAGATATACATTCCGCCGCCCCTTATCCAGATCCAATGCCCATTCCTTGGCGGGGAGCTGAAGCTTATCTACCGCCGATCATCATTGGTGCCCCCTCCAGCTAGAAACTCGGTGAACCAAACTCTCCCTTTTCTGGTCTTTTCCCTCTTGTTGTCGCCATTGGATTCTGCATAATCTACGCGATATGGGACATTGGAGGAATCTCTTTACCGCCGATCCTGGCAGGACGCGGCACCGCATCGAGGTGGAACGTCGTCGACGTACGTCATTTCGAAACAATCCGCATCATAATGTGCTAACAAGTCACAGTGCTACCTGCTTATGCTGCTGATGAGCCTCACGCCTCTGGTGCTTCAAAGGAACTTGCCAAGGTTGCTCTTCGGTTAAAATATCAAATTGAGCAGGTTGTCTCATGCGAAGTGAAGGATAAGGTCTTGACCGACCCAAATAGCCGCATCATCACGGACGATGTGATTGCGACAGCCAGGAAGGCTGGGGGAGATGAATACAAAGCATGCGTTGTTTATTGTCTTTTGGTTTGTCTGCGATGGTTTAAGATTCAAGCCTCCGACGAGCTCTGGGATTCCGATCTTCACGAGGTTCGGGCTGTGGCTTGCGAGGTCATCGCCAAGCGCATGTACTGCCCCTTTGGTCTCCTGGGGTTTCTGCTATTTACTCACTACTTTGAACAGAATCGAATCGGAGCCGGACCAAGATTACGTGCTGACAGATGTCTTGCTCAAGCGGTACTCCATTTTCAGTGAAGGGGTAGAGACTGATCCTGCCAATGTCATTGAACGTTCGGTAGATCTCCATGCCTTGAAAATCATCAGCTCTGCCCCGTACCAGAGATGTATCCTGTACCTGTGGAGGGGTTGGATCTGTCAGGAAGAAGGCAACCCAACTAACTTTGTCGAATACAGCGAGAAGGGTAACACTAACTATTGGGTTCATTTCCATCCTGATCGGATGCGAACCCCTCTGTATCAGAATGTCTGCCAAATTTTGTTTTCCTTGGTTTACCTCGCGGTTTATACGGCAGTCATCAATACCGTGAACCCAACCGGTGACGTGGATGTGGCTGAGGGTATTCTTTACGGTATGACTCTTGCGTTCATCTGCGACGAAGGGCTCAAGTTTTGGAAGGTTGGATGGAATTACCTCGAATTCTGGAATGCCTTCAACTCAACTCTCTACACTATCCTGATCGTGTCACTTGTCATGCGCTTTATTGCCTTGGCACACTCAACATCTGCCAACGATGAACAGAGGCGGCTATACAACGAGCTCAGCTACAACTTCTTGGCATTTGCGGGCCCTATGTTTTGGATGCGCATGATGCTATACCTTGACTCGGTCCGCTTCTTCGGTGCTATGTTTGTGGTCCTTCGGGTCATGATGAAGGAGAGCTTGATATTCTTTGCTCTTCTATTTGTGGTGATGGCGGGTTTCTTCCAGGCCTTTGTCGGCATGGCCCAAGTGGATGACGATTACCCCCTTCACCGAAACATTCTCCAAGGAATGGTAAACAGTATCATGCAGAGTCCTGAGTTCGACACTTTCCAGGAGTTTGCATTTCCCTTTGGCATCATCCTCTACTATGCTTTCAACTTCATTGTTATGACTGGTAAGTTTGCGTCCGGTTTTTTTGGGCTTATGTTGACAATTATCAGTTTTGTTGAATATTCTCATCGCCTTGTACAACAGCGCATACGAGGATATCTCTGGAAATGCCACGGACGAATACATGGCCATCTTTGCGCAGAAAACCATGCAATTCATCCGCGCCCCAGATGAAAATGTCTTCATCCCGCGTATGTATTTACTACACTTCGATGGCACACGCGTGGCTAACTTGCTCTGGGTACTAGCATTCAATCTCATCGAGATTCTGTTTCTGATAGCACCATTCGAATGGTGGCTTTCGCGGGAGGCATATGCCAAGCTGAATCAAGTTGTAATGGGTGTGATCTATTCGCCTCTGCTTATCTTTGCAGCCTGGGTTGAGACCAGTCGAGCGCACCAGATTCAATGGAATCGACGCCATGGCGAAGCAGACGATGACTATGCTCAGGAATGGGAGCATGTGGCCACAGATGTTGATTTTGAACTTGACGATACTTGGAAACAGCAGGTTGTGGAGTCTT
Source organism: Penicillium paneum (assembly GCA_023627375.1). NCBI lineage: Eukaryota > Fungi > Ascomycota > Eurotiomycetes > Eurotiales > Aspergillaceae > Penicillium > Penicillium paneum. Next base: position 272,961 of record JAMAFK010000005.1, read on the forward strand.
TGCCAGATATCAAGCTTGATAATTGTACATATGAACTCAGGGAGCTGAAAGAGCAGGTTAGAATGCTGACGGAAATGGTGAAGGGATTGAATCAGGAGGTGATGGACAAGAAGGCGGATGGAGCAAGCTAGAAAGGCCCAAGACGAGTTATATATATCAACATGCTACAAACGGAAGCAAAGAATGACAGTGGGACACTTGCTGTACTCTATATCAGATCGAAGTTGATCCCTTTATTCTTGAATCAGATACAAGCATATACGTTTTCACCAACTCCAATACCGTCTTCCAAATTCCCCTATCCAAACCAAAAAAAAGTCCTACATGACAGCCAACATAACGATGAGCAAAAGAAAAGAGCAAAAAAAGAAATCTCAGGTTTGGTTTTTAGGAATAGCCGAACGCGGGGGTCGAACCCGCAGCCTTAAGATTAAGAGTCTTACGCTCTACCGATTGAGCTAGCCCGGCCGGGCTGTTGTAGAGATAAGCGGTAATGTGCTACATAAGCCTGCAGCGGTCGGGGCAGGCTGACATAATGCTAGCGCGTCAAGCGGCGAATCCTCTGGAACCAAAAATTGTAAGTTGGAAGGTGGCTTCATCGACAAATCTGGGCATTCCCTCGATTGGATACTATCATTGCTTTCCGGATTCGTATGAGTCTTTCATTTTCAGGTTGTTTGACTCTGACCGCGGTCCCCAGATTGCCACCATGTGCGTTACCAGAAGCTCCCCCCGATTCTTTGCGGCTACAGCTAACAGTATACAGGGCAAAGCTCGTGGACGATCCTCAGATCCATACTGCTTCGTTGCATAACCCGATCCCTTGGCAATTACACACATATGTCTGGCCTTTCATAATCGTCTGGCCCGTGTTCTTCGCCTTCTATCTCTCCCCCGAGCGTTATGATACATACATCCAGGGACAGGAATGGACCTTCGTGTTCGCGGGGTCTATCATCACAATCCAGTCGCTCTTTTGGTTGATGACCAAGTGGAACATTGATATCAACACTCTATTCACTACCATTCGAGCCAAGTCCATCGACACCGCCCGGCTTATCAAAGTGGTTCCCATCACTAACGCTGGCTCTGCCGAGATCTGCAAATTGATCAATGAGCACACCGGCACGAAGAAGACACTTTCTTTCCTCTTCCAGAAGCGCCGCTTTCTGTTTTATCCTGAGACTCGCACATTCGCACCCTTGTCTTATGTCCTAGACGCTGAACCCAAGCCGGCCCTTGAGACTTTCCAGCTCAGCGAAGGCTTAACGTCGAAGGCCGAGATTGACCGCATTCATAACCACTATGGCGATAACACCTTCGATATCCCGGTTCCCGGCTTCCTTGAACTCTTCCAGGAGCATGCCGTCGCGCCATTCTTCGTCTTCCAGATCTTCTGTGTTGGATTGTGGATGTTGGATGAATATTGGTACTACTCGCTCTTCACGCTCTTCATGCTCGTTATGTTTGAGAGCACCGTCGTGTGGCAGCGCCAGAGGACCTTGAGCGAGTTCCGCGGAATGAGCATCAAGCCTTACGATGTCTGGGTATATCGTGAACGGAAATGGCAAGAGATCACTAGTGATAAGCTTCTTCCCGGTGACCTCATGTCAGTGAACCGCACCAAGGAGGACAGCGGCGTTGCGTGTGATATTCTTCTGGTTGAAGGCAGTGTCATTGTAAACGAAGCTATGCTTTCTGGCGAGAGCACACCTCTTTTGAAAGACTCCGTCCAGCTCCGTCCTGGCGGTGACTTGATTGAGCCGGAAGGATTGGATAAGCTCTCGTTTGTGCATGGAGGTACCAAGGTCCTTCAAGTCACTCACCCTAATCTCACTGCCGACTCGGGCTTGAAGAACTTGTCCAACAACGTTACCATGCCTCCAGACAATGGTGCTTTGGGTGTGGTTGTTAAGACCGGTTTCGAGACTAGCCAGGGTAGCCTCGTCCGGACCATGATCTATTCAACTGAACGTGTCTCTGCCAACAATGTTGAAGCTCTGTTGTTCATCCTCTTCCTCCTGATCTTCGCAATTGCCGCTTCGTGGTATGTGTGGCAAGAAGGTGTGATCCAGGACCGCAAACGCTCCAAGCTTCTGCTCGACTGTGTCCTCATCATCACTAGTGTTGTTCCTCCCGAATTACCTATGGAATTGAGCTTGGCCGTAAACACTAGTCTGGCTGCGTTGAGCAAGTATGCCATTTTCTGCACTGAGCCTTTCCGTATCCCCTTCGCTGGTCGTGTTGACATCGCTTGCTTTGACAAGACCGGTACCCTGACCGGAGAGGACCTTGTCGTTGATGGCATTGCTGGACTCGGTTTAGGTGAGGCTGGTTCGAAGGTTGAAGCTGATGGTGCTCAGACCGAATTGGCCAATCCCTCTGCTGCTGGACCCAACACCACTCTCGTTCTCGCCAGTGCTCACGCCTTGGTGAAGCTGGATGAGGGTGAGGTCGTCGGCGACCCCATGGAGAAGGCTACACTGGAATGGCTTGGCTGGACTCTGGGAAATGATGATACTCTGTCTTCCAAGGGCAACACCCCCGTTGTCGCCGGTCGCAATGTCGAATCCGTTCAAGTCAAGAGAAGATTCCAGTTCTCCTCGGTTCTGAAACGCCAAAGTACCATCGCGACCATTACGACTAATGACCGCAAGACTTCCAAGAAGATCAAGTCCACATTTGTGGGTGTCAAGGGTGCCCCGGAGACTATCAACACTATGCTGGTCAACACACCTCCCAACTACGAGGAAACTTACAAGCACTTCACCCGCAATGGTGCTCGCGTGCTGGCTCTTGCCTACAAGTATCTTTCATCCGAATCCGAACTTTCCCAGGGCCGCGTGAACAACTACGTTCGCGAAGAGATTGAGTCCGAGCTGATTTTCGCTGGTTTCCTTGTCCTGCAATGTCCCTTGAAGGATGATGCCATCAAATCTGTCCGTATGCTAAATGAAAGCAGCCACCGCGTCGTTATGATTACTGGTGACAACCCATTGACCGCTGTCCATGTCGCACGCAAGGTTGAGATTGTTGATCGTGAGGTTCTTATCCTTGATGCTCCTGAGCATGACAACTCTGGAACCAGGATTGTCTGGCGCACCATTGATGATCAGCTCAATCTCGAGGTCGACCCCACTAAGCCCCTCGACCCAGAGATTCTGAAGACCAAGGACATCTGTATCACTGGATATGCTCTCGCAAAGTTCAAGGGCCAGCAGGCTCTCCCCGTTCTGCTCCGTCATACCTGGGTTTATGCTCGTGTGTCTCCAAAGCAAAAGGAAGAGATTCTTCTTGGTCTTAAGGACGCTGGATACACCACTCTGATGTGCGGTGATGGCACTAACGATGTTGGCGCTCTGAAGCAGGCTCACGTCGGTGTCGCGCTTTTGAACGGCTCGCCAGACGATTTAACCAAGATCGCTGAACACTATCGGACCACCAAGATGAAGGAGCTGTACGAGAAGCAGGTCAGCATGATGCAAAGATTCAACCAGCCCCCCCCTCCAGTCCCTGTTCAAATCGCACACCTGTATCCCCCGGGTCCTTCCAACCCTAACTACGAGAAAGCCATGGAGCGGGAGTTGCAGCGCAAGGGTGCCGCGATCACCGCTGCTGGCGGAACCCCCGAAGCCATCCCAACCATCACATCTCCTGGCGCTCAGGCCTTGCAGCAATCGAACTTGACCCCGCAGCAGCAGAAACAGCAAAAGGCCCAGGCTGCCGCAGCTGGCCTCGCAGACAAGCTTACATCCTCTTTGATTGAACAGGAGTTGGATGAGAGCGAGCCTCCAACTATCAAGTTGGGTGATGCATCAGTCGCTGCTCCCTTCACCAGCAAGTTGGCCAATGTTATTGCTATCCCGAATATTCTTCGTCAAGGTCGTTGCACTCTAGTTGCGACTATTCAGATGTACAAGATTCTTGCTTTGAACTGCTTGATCAGTGCCTACAGTCTGAGTGTCATTTACCTGGAAGGTATCAAGTTCGGTGATGGACAGGTCACCATCAGCGGCATGCTGATGAGTGTCTGCTTCCTTTCTATTTCCCGCGCCAAGGTATGTCGTACTTATTCACGTTTACAAAGTGCTTTGCTAATGTTTTAATGTGAAGTCTGTCGAGGGTTTGTCTAAGGAGCGCCCGCAGCCGAATATCTTCAATGTCTACATCATTGGATCTGTTCTTGGACAGTTTGCCATCCACATTGTGACTCTGATTTACCTCTCCAACTATGTCTATAAGCACGAGCCGTACGTTAAGAACCTCCCTCTAATTTGTCCTACTGGCTAACACAACTGATAGGAGAGATTCCAATATTGATCTCGAGGGCGAGTTTGAACCTTCCCTTCTGAACAGTGCCGTCTATCTCCTGCAGTTGATCCAGCAAATCTCCACCTTCTCGATCAACTACCAAGGCCGTCCCTTCCGCGAGTCAATCCGCGAGAACAAGGGAATGTACTGGGGTCTCATCGCCGCATCGGGTGTTGCATTCTCTTGCGCCACCGAATTCATCCCCGAGCTGAATGAGAAGCTGCGCCTCGTGCCCTTCACCAATGAGTTCAAGGTGACTCTGACCGTGCTGATGATCTTCGACTACGGTGGCTGCTGGCTGATTGAGAACGTTCTCAAGCACCTGTTCAGTGACTTCCGTCCCAAGGACATTGCCCTTCGTCGTCCTGACCAGCTTAAGCGCGAGGCGGACCGTAAGTTGCAAGAACAAGTGGAGGCAGAGGCTCAGAAGGAGCTGCAAATAAAGAACTAGTTTGCTGGTTTGAAGATTTGTATCTGCATACATAGAGAGGGGCTGTTGGATTTTAGAAATGTTCATGTGGTGCATGGCATTTAATATATGTTTTTGCTTTTATCAAAACATTCTAGCAAGTGCAAATGTTCATTTTTGGTTTGAAAGGGTACTGCTACTCCGTACTCTGTCCAAGAGTTTAGATCACCACAATGTTTCGGTCCAGAATGAATGAATCGCATATTCAGCATAATATGGTCGAAGAATCTGTACTAGGTAGTCGATCCAATCATTTTGCCACCTCCAGACATAGAGAGCTTTTGAAAATTCCCAGTGTTCGGGTTACCTAGTATCTTTTTAGTGCGGGAGATTAGCGCTAAATGCGGGATATTTCCCGTGCCCAGGGCATATGCATGACACTCCACCGTCAAAGTAAATTCGCAAGAGAAAGTCTCTACTCTGGTACTGTCCACTTAACTGTGTATACAGTACCTAGCCGGGAAAACACATGAAATCGAAGCAAAAGGACAACGCACCACTTTATCTCTCATCTACATGGCACAGATTCATGAGTTCCGGATCTTGAACATCCACAGCCCAGGCAACCGCAGTCTTGCCCTCTTTGTCCTTGACCAGGGGGCCCGCGTGGAATATCTCGATCAACACACGTACCATCCGCCTGTACTTCCTTCGAATAGCTAAATGAAGCACCGGCCCTGGGGTGAGACCCTTCTCACGGTCTGCCGGTTGAATATCGTTGATGTTTGCTACTTTCCTTTTCTCCACAAGGAGGGTCAACATATCAACGCGCTGATTGCGTACGGCAGCGAAAAGGGAGTCTGTCCCTGTAATGACTGCTCCATGATCCAATAACAATTCCATCATGTCACATGTCCCATTTCCCGCTGCTGCCACCACAGCGGCGCGGTGATTGATCTGGCATTCATTGGGGTCCACTCCGTTAGCAAGGAGAAATGAGGCCAGACGGAGATTATTCCCTAAGATGGCCCACGCTAGCGGAGGTCCCAGGTGACCTAACTGCATGGTTTGAAGCGATGGATTGTGGCGGCAGAGCAACTCAAATGCCGGGACTCGTTCCGGGGTGAGCGTTTCGAGGATTACTGCTCGGTCTAGTGTTTCCTTTTGGTTCTTTTTTCCTTGTTCGCTGTCATGTTCATCCTTTTTTGGTGATAATAGCCGAGTGAGGAGATATTGTAAGATATCCAACTGCATAGATTGGATTGCAGTTTGGAGGAGTATGGTTGTGGAGGGGAGTTGGTCTTGTTGTATGGCGTTTTCAACGGTTGGGATCAACTGAGTGAGGTTCCCATCCGTAATGAGGGCCGTTATCTTTTTCTGAACCTCATTCATTGTGAAATCAAGAATATGAATGTCTGAATGCTCTGAAGAAGCCCGAATCGGAAACCAGCCGCGAGCCAATAGTGAGGGCAAGCGAGGCACGTCTGCAAGTCTGCAATGCGCCTGTCCTGCACGTTGTCTTAAACCGATCAAAAAAGTACCGTGGAATTGGTGAGATTGGCGAGGTTTGCAAATTCTGTTACTAGCAATGGTATCCGGCGAGGCACTTTTAGACCAAAGACTGCGGTATTTTCTGGATTGGTTCGTTTGCGAGTGTGGACCAAGGGACTAACCGTGACCGCTCTGGTGGTTGGAGATTCAACTATTATAGTATAAGAATTCTCTGGAGTGCCTGAGCCTTTGAAACTCCATGGACCAGCTGCCGATCGGGCACCAGAGTGTGTGCTTCAGTTCTACTCAGGGAGATAAGCACTCAAATGAGAAGACCGAGGAAGCTCAATGGAAATCCAGTATATAGGTATCTGATATCATGTGTCGAGAAATGCTCTTTGACAGTGGTTGCTTTCTGCATACTCGTCTTGCCTCCATCTTGACTAAGAGATTCTTAGAAATATTCTTTTCTGTTGTGTCATTTCAGACCGTATACGGCAGCAATCTCATTGTGGGCTTTGAAAGTCCAAGTGTCGTCGTCTTGCTCTTGCCCACCTTTCTCATTTCTCATTTTCTTATGATCCCGATGATACTCTCGAGAAGGCATTCCGCATCCTGGAGCTTCGAGGAGAGAGCTGACAGGATCAGGAATATAGGTAGGTCTCTTGGATTCCATGGCCCCAATATAACTCCGGGCCCCGGGGAGGTGCTACACAGCCCATTGGATGTGAAACCTGTTCTTTGCTATTACAGTCTCCTCCGTTCTGTGAGAATTGATAACGTAAAGAGAAATATCTGAGAAAAATGTCATCTCGAAAGACATTGGAGTCTTATCTTACATCAAATCCGGTTATTGAAGTCATACGTCATTGAAGATATAGGCAGCATATATGGCCGTCGACTCTATGATTTCATTGTTCCTCAGTCAAACAACATTGAATTGTCTCTTCTGCATACTCAATTCAACAACAATATGGCAAAGCTTACTCTCCAGTCAACGCGTCAACTACGGTCGGGACATGGGATCCCCGTCTTGGGATACGGAGTCAGTTACCCCGCAAACACAGATGAGTCTCGAGAGCAGAGCTGACATTGTATGGATACAGGTCTATATGATGTACGTTTTAACCAATTCTCCCTGTAGAATCTCCTAACGAACAGACAGTCCCTCATCCCAGACCGAGAGGGTTACTCTCGAAGCCCTGAAAGCTGGATTCCGCCATGTACGTCCCCAGGATAATCGCAAGAAAACTGTACTAAAGAGATCCCAGGTCGATTCGGCGATCATGTACCACAACGAGGGGCCTTGCGGAAAGGCAATTCTGGACTCGAAACTGGATCGATCGCAGGTCTTCTTCACGACCAAGATCCCGCCGCAATCAATGGGCTACGATTCTACCAAGCGAGCCATTGACTCCAGTCTAAAAGAAGCAGCACAAGATTACTTTGACCTGTAAGCCTACACGATAATCCAGAAACGGATATCCCTATGGAATTGGAATCTACGATCTAACTGGTGCATATACAGTATTCTAATCCATGCTCCCTACGGGGGCAAAAAAGCCCGCCTGGGTTCCTGGGATGCACTAGCCGAAGCCCAGAAGGCAGGCAAAGTGAAATCCATCGGTGTATCTAACTTCGGCATCCACCACCTCGACGAACTGGAGGCGCACATCCAGAGTAGCGGGGCTAGCCAGATCGACGTCGGTCAGTATGAGCTGCATCCGTGGTTGGATCATTCGGATATCGTGGACTGGCTGAAGAAGAGGAATATTGTTGTCGAGGCGTACTCGCCTCTTGCGCATGGGAGTCGCTTGAAGGAGCCTGTATTGCAGTCTATCGGGAAGAAGTATGGGAAGACGCCGGCGCAGGTTTTGATTCGGTGGAGTTTGCAGATGGTAAGTAGGATTGATTGCCTTAAAGTAATTGACGTAGAATCAGGATGCTAATAGTTCTGGTGTTAGGGATTTGTGCCTCTGGCTAAATCTGTTACGCCGAGTCGCATTCGCGAGAATGTCGATGTCTTTGACTTTGAGTTGGCGCCGGAGGATATGAAGTTGCTTGATACAGGAGAGTATTCTCCCACGGACTGGGATCCGACGGTTGACAAGGATTAAAGTAGACTGAGACTAGATGGGTGAAGCGTAGAGTAGAGGAACCTTGGAGAACGTTGGATTTGTCAGGCCCGTAGGAGAGAGGGGCTCTCCGCGGGGTGAATTCGCAACTTTCAACCTTCGGACCATCTTCATCCTCCTTCGCTTACGATTAGATTCCAATACATCTATTTTAAGTTCTCGCTCATTCGTCCATCATGAATCTGATTCTATCCAGTTCGTAAGTGGTGTCATTCAATGCGCCTCGATCACAGTCACTCAACCCTCATAGGAATATTATGCAAGCTGGGCGGCAATCCGTCATTCGCCAGCCTCTGACGCAGAAATCAAACGTTGAGCTAATCAACTCGCTTCGATCGAACTTCCTTGCCTCGCAACAGACCGAAACCTCACCGGCCAACGGCCCCGACACAAATGGTCAATCCGTGTCGCATCCACCTTCATGGACGCTACAGACCGACGACGGCCTCTATATCCCCGCGATCGACTTCTCACAGCCCGGCCTGTCAGAGGACCGTGACCAATATGATATCACAGTGAAATTATTCTACCTACCGGGGATTCCGGTATCAAGGCGGTGCGCACACACCAGAGAGGCAATTGATCTGGTATTGAAGGAGTTACATGTCAAGTCTATCGATCTACTAATCGTCTCATTCCCCGGGATCCTGTTCGACGCAGACGATGACAGTGAAGAAGAAGACAGCGAGATGAGCAATGGTGAACCGGACGACTTCGACAGCATGGTGCAGACATGGCACGTGCTGGAGTCGCTGCACGAGCAGGGCGTGATCGCCCAGCTGGGAGTTGCTGAGTTCGGCAGCGAACGCTTGGCCCGGTTCCTGCCGCACACCAAGGTCAAGCCCTCGGTCGATCAGATCAATCTTAAGGATTGCTGTGTCGTTCCTAAACATTTGATTCTCTATGCGAAACAAGAGCAGATTCAACTCCTCACCCATAACGACTGCCATGATATTCTACCTGTCGGCACAACGAGGGAACTGCTGGGACCCACGGAGAAGAGTGGTGCGGGGATCTTGGCTTCCTCTCCCGAGGCCAACGACGGCATCCAGGGAGATGTCGAGCCGCAGTGGGTGGTCAAGTACACGGCAGTCATCAAGGATCGCGGAGTTGTCGAGAACAAGGGGTATTTCGCGTCGGCTCATGTCGGCACGTGTCTCAAGGACCGGTCATGAATGCTTTTTCTTTCGTCATTAAAGATATCTGTCGTGACAAGCGTGGCGTTTCTTTTTTGCTTAAAAATCAATCATAGCAGTTGTGGGGAGGTTGCATCCCATCTCTAAAACCAAACGAGAGGCTTAACCAAGCATGCTCCTCTTCCGCCCTCTCAAGCGCACATCCTCAAGCTTCTTCAGCGCAGAAGGAGCCCCCTTGTAGCTATCCCGATAACCCATAACCAGCGCCTCGAACAATGGCTCCGAGCGCGGATGCGTGCTCCCAATAGCCCGCTCCAAAACATACAAATCCACCGCCCGGTCCTCATCCTGATTGCTATGCGACGCAAGACCAAAATCAATCAGCACGACATCCCCCTCCAGAGAGGGCGCTCCAGTGCCCTCAACCGCATCACCTGCGTCCGCAGACGGGCGCAGCATGAGGTTACTTGTCGTCAAGTCTCCGTGCACAATACCAGCCTTGTGCAGGACACCGATGGCCGAGCCCATTTTCCTCAGCAAGCCGCGCACACGCGCCTCTTCATTTTCGATCTGTGACTCATCTAGCGAGCTCTCGTTCTGCTTCATCCACGCTTCCCACTGCTCGAGAACTACCCGCACCACAGGCCCGTCAATCCACTCCATCATTAGCCAGGCGCCGCCCCACCCGCCTTCGGGGCCGCCGTGGCCCTCCCAGTCCAGGGCTAGGACCGCTGGAACGCTCACGCCCTCCCGTATGAGTTTCGCGAGGCATCGCGCTTCGGAGATTATCCGTTGGCGGGTAAGTCGACGGTCTAGAATTGGGTGGCGGTAGGGTTTTGATGGGCGGATTTTGAGCGCGGCGGGGATGGAGGGGTTGAGGGAGGTGGTTTTGTAGAGGTGGGCTTCGGCGCCTTGGGTGAGGAGGATTGGCGGTGGGGTAGTTTTGTCAAAGGGGGAGGGGAGAGCTGGAGGTTTGTATTCCGCCATTTTGAGAGGGTTGGAGAGAGCTGCAAGAGGGTGAAAGGTGGAAAGGGATGAAGTGAAGAGGAAAAAGTTGTGGTGGGGCGGATGTCGGAGTATAACCAGTTGTATACAGAACCAGGAGGGCTGAATAACTACATAATGTATGTTGATATGTCAATATATTGAATCAATTAAGGCAGAAGCAGTTCGGGATTAAATAATTGAAATCATCAATGCGTATCTCAGAATTATGTGGACGCATGAGTTCGTTCACAAACCCATATGTATATCCCTTTCCCAATATCCAAGATCCAATATCCCATCCATATTAACAATTAAAGCAGGTGAAGATCCGGGCGCACATTAGCCAATCGACAAGTACCCTGATACATCCTCTCGAGAGTCGACGCCATAACCTCTAGATCAGTAGACTCCGACGACCAATGCTTCAGCGTTCGAATCGACAGCCTCACCAAAGCAGTCCAATTCGACGGTAAACGTACCTGCCATGTACTAGGATCCCGAGATGATTCGAGCTGATATAAGACAGCCCCAAGGATGTGCACAGCACAGGCGAAGCTGGCGCGCACTACATTCCAGATCCACTCGTGGCGGAATTGATACCAGTAGCTTGGTATTAGGGTGACGCAGTTGTCAATGGCCTTTTGAGCCAGATGGAACACTTCTGCCCACATTGCGGTGTTCTTCCTGATAAACGCTGGCATCCCCTGGTAGTGCATCGCTAGGTAGAACGCTGGTCGGTAGATCCTCTCTAGTGCCATGTGGTACCGGCCACGGAAGAAGAACCTTAGGTCTGGGTTGTCTTTTTGGGACTGGATCCCGGATACCGAGATTTGGTACCTTTTGAAAGAGTTAGCAAGGCCAGTAGGGGTCCTTTCATTGTCATTTTCAAGGACTTGGCTCGTACCATGACGTTACAACACGCTCCGCGTCCAATGTCTTTCTTAGGAGATCGGGAATATCTTTGGTCCAGCCCTTCTCTCCTTGACGCCACATGTCAGACACTATGTCATTAGTGGTTCGGCGGTTACAGATAGACCCGATGTAGAATTTCCAGCCTTTCTCTTCTTCGGTGCCATCCAGCTCAAAGCCTGGCTTGACTGCAAAATCTTGGTCTACATCCATTGCGTCATGTGAGGAAGAAGATCTGCGAGAGAATTTAGGGAATGGATCTGAATAGCCCAGACTTTCAAGGCCACTGCTCCAGAGAGGGAGCTCGCTCTGCATCTCACTGTCGACGATACTTAGTTGATGATCATATCAAAGTCCGGTAAGAAAAAACTCACTGTTCCGCTTGGATACAAGACCAATATAGTCTCGACTCCAGGTTATGGTAATTGTCATCAGCAGTCCACTGCTCTCTACACAGCGACCGCAAGCGAACTTCTAATCTGCAAGATGCCTGCTGGTAACAGAACCAAGCCTGCAGAGGTCGTATGGCATGTCTGTGGTAGCTTCCAGCAAGAAGAAAACACTGAATGTCTGTTGGGGACGTGTGCAAGAAGCCGAATCTCTGCTTTGCCGCGTGAAAATATGTCTCAGCCAAATCGAGATTGGCGTCTGACATGGGTGGTGCTTGGAGAGTATCGAGATTCGCTGGCATGTCATTCGCTAGCGGAACAAACTTCGATGATGTGCACGAAGCCAAGGCGCACGCTAACAACTAAAGAGATGATTTAGTTCGAGTGGGACCTCAAAAAGGAGCTGACTTACCACTTGACATGAGGGGCCATCCCATCCCAGACCCTGGACGGTGACCTCCTTGGCATAACGATCTAGACTGTCTAGATCGACTATCGGGTTTCTTCGGTGGCATAGTAGGAAGTACTTCCTGCAAAGTCTAGGGATCTCATCGACAAAGCTTCCAATCCCCACCTGCCGGGGTGCCTGCATATTGCGGGGCTGGTTATCCAGCGAGTCGAGTAAAAAAGATCGGATATGTTTCTCGGCTTCGGTGATGACCTTGTTGAAAATAGGCCACCGGAGCATATTCTCCCCGGAGCTAGCCATGTAAAGGACTCGGGGATCATTATCGGCTCCCCGGTCATCGATACTAGCGGTGCTGGTGCTAGATGGATTGCTCCCCGGCAATGAATCCGCTGCGGGGCTAGTGTTCTGCATGGCCAGTTCAAAGAATCCTTCTTTGAGTGAGCGAGTCGAGCTGGTGGAGCCTTCGGATTTGATATTCTCTAGCAAACCGGCGATATGATTCAGTCGCTGGAGCACCTCATTGTTCGATGGGTTCCCCGAATCAAATCCAACCCTAAGAATAAGGTTAATTGCTTAGTGTGTTGTCCTCTCCACACGACGATGTTATCTTACTGGTTCTGATTGAGTGATGTTTCGGGATAGTTGCACTCCATCCCCTGCACGGCGCAGTAGCTACAGGTCGGCCTGGTATTGTCACATCGAGTCTTCCGCAGCCGACAGGTCTGACAGGCTGTCGGGGCTCGGGTTCGGATCTCGCGCTTCCTAGCGGTTTTCGGGTTGCCAAACTCCATGTTCATTCCAAGTGCAAATCCGCGGGGTTTTTCGGGGAGGTCGGGGAGATAGATGAGGGGAGATGTGAAAGATTAAGTGCGACCCACGGATATTCAGTACAGAGTACCCCGTACTCAGAAAGCAATCCCTGGAGAGACCGTCCACTGCACAGAAAACAAAGAAACATTCAACCCACCGAGTGCTGACGGATGTGGCGTGGCCGTATAAGGCAATGGGTAACAAAGAACTGTCGAGGCGATGTGATGGCCAAAGGTTAACACCCATGGCTGCCTCAGGGGGTTCACGATGCTGATTGGAGGATGATGCACTCCCTGGTCACTCGGGACATGGGTGTTCACTTGGATGATTTGATGCCTTCTTTTAATTCCAAATAAACGGCCCCGCGACCCTTCTCAGATCCTAAAGGATTCTCGAATCTCGTATTCCTGGACTTTCTCGTTTCGGTTGGCTGCAGCTGTTGAAAAAAAAAGGAAATCGATGTGATATCCCCGGAAATATTTGGTACTTGGGTATGGAGTACCGATAGGTTGAGAATCCGAGACATTCCGTTGAGGGATGTTGTGAACTTCTTGTACTTTGTGTAAAAAGGTTGAATATTTGAATATAACCCAAGAAGCTTGTCCCTAGATCTTTCTACAGTCGTATTGGAAATTAGCTTCACGTCTGTACACACCCCGACGTTTGTTCTTTAAATATTATGATAGGTTCGAACCCGGGGGATTGTGGAGGGGGTGATCATATATAGGAGTACTCCATATTCGGCTGCTTATAGCCCTAATAATTCATCTCACGTAGAGTCAAAGAGGACAAATGGAAACTATTGATCATATCGTCAATGAAATTCATCCGCTCAGGTAAGTACATGTACAAGCCTTGTCCACAAGGCCAAATTTTTAACGCCGAAATTAATGCACAGTGTCACAGAGTCACAGAGCCACAGCCACTTCATCGGACCTTCCTCTTGGGTCTCCTTACCAAAGGCGCTTCACAATATTCGGTCCAGGCATCTTCAAATACTGTCTTTCGTGGGCCAATCTGGCCTTGGTAGAAGTTCAGCTTACGCACAACTTCCATAGCACCTGTACCCAGTGACACTGTCTTGCCCATGATGATACATTCCGACACACCCTCGATGAGATCGGTACGACCGAGACCACCGGCGTCGAAGAGGTGATCGGCAGTCTTCTCAAACGAAGCAAGCTGGAGGACTGAGTCACGCATCTTAGCCAGACCGAAACGCGTAATACCGAGCACTTCACCCTTGTAGGTCATAACGTCGGCCAGCAGCTGCATGTGACGAGGATCAATGTCCATGTCCTTCATGACTTCGCTAATCTCGACGACGATCGTGCTTCGGGCGGCTTCGATACCCAGAACCTCTCGCGCCTCCATAATGTTGTTGGTCCTGGTATGGAGACCGTCCACACCCATTGTAGTCATACACTCCCTCAATCCGTAGCCTTCCACGAGCAAAGTGTTTGTGGTCGAGGTCTCGTCCGTGCGAATGATAGCTCGGGTGGCACGTGGGTGACCCAGAATTTGGATGTTGGGAAGGATACGCTTCAAATGCTTCAAGCGCAGGAAGGGATCAACGCTTGTGGCGGCAATCTCCGTCTTAGAAAGAGATGCCTTGCTGGCCGGATCAAGATCCATGTGGACCTTGATTGAGGCTTGCTTGCACGAGAATTTGAGATCGCTTCCCTTGAAGCGCTTGTTGGCCTTGATCGCTTCAACGATCTGTGGCGTCGTGATCTCTAGTGCCAGATCCTCGATCGTTTTCCAGTTCAGAACAACCTTCAAATAGGCATCATCGGGGGACCAAACCTCCGTGATAGAGTGGATGACGTCGCGGAGGAAGGTCTTTTCAATGCGTCCTTTCACAATACGAGCAGCGATAGTGCTTTCTTTGTTGACCAATTCACAAGCCACGACGGGAGTACTGATCTCCTTTGAGGCGTTGATAATTTCCTTGATTCGAGGTACACCCTGCGTGATACTCATTCCGGCGACACCAGCGAAATGGAAAGTTTTCAGGGTCATTTGTGTTCCTGGCTCACCAATGGACTGGGCACCAACGGCACCCACAGCGTGGCCGGGCTCGACCTGGGCTCTCTTGTATTTCAACAAACAAGCAGTGATGAAAGCCCTCAACGTGGTCTCTGTCAGTTTGCCTGTATGATCCAAGCCCTGACGGCTCTGCTGAACGGACGGGTCGATATCGCCACCTTGAGAGATCAATTTGTCGGCTCTCTTTTGCACGTATTCTTGAATTGAGTCAAGGAAGTCACGGGCACTTTCGAACTGATCAATACCATGATCGCTGCGGTCCATGTATGCCAGATCATTGCCGAGCAAGTCCTTGCGGGTTAACTTCGCACGTTCCTTCGAAAGCATCTGTTCGCAGACTTCCATGATTTCCACCGGCAACAAGCTTCGCTCGTCGTTGTTGTATGTAGTAGATTCTGAGTGAATAAATGTTCGATCGAAGTGGACGGGTTTGGCTTTACCCTCCATATCCACGGGATCCAACTTATCGTCACCGTACTGGAACTGAACGATGGCAGCAGACGAGTTACGGACCGTGTCATCATACATCGACGACAAATCCTCGAGGGATTTCATCAGACGACGAGACATGTAACCAGTCTCAGCGGTCTTGACAGCTGTATCGACCAGACCTTCACGACCGGACATAGCGTGGAAAATGAACTCTGGAGGCTCCAGCCCGGAGAAGAAACTGTTGCGAACGAAACCCTTCGACGGAGGCTGTCGTGCATTTTTTGGGAAATGCGGTAGGGTACGATCCTGGAAGCCGTCCTGGACACGTTGACCACCGATAATTTGTTGACCGACAAGGGCAACCATTTGGGAGACATTGATACTAGAACCCTTGGATCCGGAGGTGGCCATGATCAGGGGCGAGTTGTACTTGCTCAACTGCCTAATACACTCGTCACCAGCTTGTTGACGGACTTTACTGAGAATACCGGAGATCTGGTTCTCCATGGTTTGCAATTCGTCGCATCCAGGATACTTCTCCAGAGTGCCCGCCTTGTACTTAGCAATAACTTCGTCACACTGCGAGTACGCTGCCTCGACAAGATCGTTTTTCGACTGAACGAGTCCTGCACTAGGATAGACATCTCCGATACCGATTGAAAAGCCGATGTTGGTGAACCATCGGGCGGACAGTTTAGATAGACGGTTCATACCCTCGGCTGCTGCCGGTGGGCCATAATCTCTGAGCATAATGTAGAAAACATTGTCTTTCTTTCCAGAACCAATTGTAGACTTGTCCATCACACCACACATAACCTCCGAGTTGCGGATGACTAACCAGCCATCATTTGGGTCCAAGTCCTTGGGACGACCATCCTTGGGCATCTTGAATTCACGGCATGCGGCGTCTAGGTTAACCATAACAGGGTCGGATAGGTTGGGGCGCATGAGAATGTTAAAGACTTGTTTGCCAGTCCACATCATTTGCGGCTTCAAAATTGATGGTGGTGGGAGATCGAATCTTGTTTCAGGTCCGAGCATATAAAGACAGATCTGCGTGAAGGAGGCACGATCAAAGAAGTTGTCTTTGCTGCTCAACACATACGCGGCACTTATGAAATCCTGAATGGCAGAAATGATGGGCTCTCCATTTTTAGGGGTGACCAAATTGTTCTTCACGCCCATTAGCTCCATCGCTTCTGCTCGGGCTTCTTCGGTCTGCGGCACATGAAGGTTCATCTCATCTCCGTCGAAATCGGCATTATAAGGGTTGCAGACACACTCGTTCAATCGGAAAGTCCTATGGGGTCGGATTTTGGCGAAATGAGATAGAATACTGAGCTTGTGGAGGGAAGGCTGTCGGTTGAACAACACAATGTCGCCGTCTTCGAGATGACGCTCAACCACATCACCTTCTTGCAGCTGATCAGCCATTCGCTGAGTATTACTATACTTCAACATCTGTCTGAATCCGGTTCCTTTCTTGACGATCAAGTTCGCTCCGGGCCATTTGTTGCTACCATTGCAAATCCGTTGTTGGAGTTTTTCCTTGTTATATCTGGTCACTAGTTCGGGATAAGTCATAACCTTCGCCACCAGCTCTGGAACAGCGACCTCATCAACTCGCAAATTTGGATCGGGTGAAATGACAGTTCGCCCAGAGAAATCAACACGTTTTCCTGACAGGTTTCCACGGAAACGACCTTGCTTTCCCTTCAAGCGTTGGACGAAACCCCGGATTGGTTTTCCAAGATCGGCTTTGTTAAGCCCAGGCACGTCGCTGTTGATGTAGACAGCAATTTGAAGCTGCATGTAGTCCCAGCACTCCATGATTGTTTGGACTGGAGCGCCCTTAAGTAGAGCATTTTTAAGATTGATATTGCTCTGCACAATGTCACCTAGCTTGGCGGTCAAGTCATCTTCTGTGGATGCGCCATCTTGTCCTACTGAAGGTCGAATGCAAACCGGTGGAGCTGGGATGAATTGCCATAGGAACATTTCCGGGCGAGCCTCCTTTGGATTCATGCCAATCAATTCACAGTCAGAGTCGGACATTTTCTTGAATAGCTTAAGAACGCGAAGAGGATTCATATCATCCTGCGCCTTTTTGAAGTGTTTTTCGACCTCCGGGTTTGCGCCTCTCGCCTCGAGGAAAGAGTTATCAAAGACATCCTTGCTGATCGGCGTTTCTTTTTTGACGGAAACCGAGACGTTGAATGCACGGAACTTGTCGTGGGTAATCTTCAGAGCACTTGTTCCGGTTTTCTTCACGACACCATTGATCGCTCCGCAGTATGTACATTTACGGGTTTTCCGACACCGTTCGTTGATGCGCTTTGCTATCTGCGTCCGGCGTAGATTATCAAGGCCCGGTCGGCGCATATCGCGAAGATAGGCACGGCGCTCTGCCTCGGGGAGCAGAATATTCGAACATTCCTTGCAAATTTCCTGGAGGATCGAAATGACGCGCTTGAAATAACCGACGTGGAAAGATGGCAGGACCAATCTCACATGACCAAAATGACCATTGCAGTCTTTGAGGTTGTTTCCACATGTTGCGCAAGAATCGGTTTTGTTCGAGATACCCATGCGCTGGTCGAGAGGTCCATTCGCAACGACCGTTCGGGTCTGATCCAAGTCGAAAAACTTTCGGTCGGAAACTTCCACCACTGCTTGGGCAACAATGTCATCGTTGGTTCTAGAACATAAATATTCATTAGCGATCAAGTCTGCGACAAACGCTTGTGACAAGCACATGTGAATGAACTGCGTACAAGACACCAAACTTCAGTTCCTTGATCACTTTAGGAACGCTGTCAATAACCTGGGCCTTGCCCAGGTCTACCTGCGCACCCTCTGGAGGCTGCATGGCCGTGTCAAGTGCGGAGCATGGCAGAGTGACTCAAAGCAATGCGATCGGCATATGCGGACGTCAGCCGCCAGACCAGATTTCAGGCTCCAAGAAGGATTAACTCTGGTATTGTGTGGTAGGTATGCAATGAGAAGCCACAGAACTCGAGCGAGGCTATTTTGACACAATTAAGTGAAGTGAAAATGAGTAGAGGAAGAAGTTGTATGGCGGGGGTCTTGACATGAACTTTTTTTCTGCCGGCGAAGCTCTCACCGCTGTCATGAGTGGCGCATGTTTGTATAAATTGTATAATGTCTTCAAATAAGAGAAAATAGTCTCAGAAATAGTGTTATACAATGTATTTGGATGCTAATTTACACGCTTATTTTGCCAAGAATGCCTGGAAAGCTTTGTGCTCGATCACGACATTTCCAACTGCTCGCAACCTCTTGCGGCCTTCTTTCTGCTTCTCGAGCAGCTTTCGTCGCCGACTTACATCACTAGCATGCAATTTTGCCAGCACGTCTTTTCGGTAAGGCTTGATAGTCTCACGAGCGATGATTTTCTTACCGACAGCAGCCTGGATGATGATCTCGAAAAGTTGTCGGTCGACATGCTCCTTGAACTTGGTTACCCAAATTCTGCCTTGTCGGTTCACCTGGCTCGAATGCATAATTCGCGTTACAGCGTCAACTGGCTCCCTGTTGACCAAGAGCTGTAGCCTGACAATGTCGCCAGCTCGCCATGCAGATTCTTCGTAGTCCAGGCTGGCATAACCCTTGGTACCTCCCTTCAGTTTTCCAAAGAAATCATCAACCAAATGGGCTAGAGGCAGCTCGTACTTCATAATGACTTGAGTCGAGGTGAAATACTCAATGCTTTGTTGCTCACCGCGATTGGCTTCGCAGAGCTCAATCACTTTTCCCAAGTACTCTTCTGGGAATGTCAGAGTGCACAAAACATATGGCTCTTGGACCTCGGCAACTTTGAGTCGCACGCTATCATCATCGGGGAATTTGGCGGGGTTGGTGATAATCTCTTCGGCGCCACTTTTCCATACCACCTTGACTGGGACGGAGGGTGGTGTGATGATGATACTAGCGCCGTGCTCCTGTCTTAGGCGGTCTTCAAACACAGAGCAATGAAGGGTTCCTAAGAAGCCCATACGGAAACCGGCGCCTAAGGCCTCTGAGGACTCTTTCTGTACTGTGATGCTTCGATCATTCAAAACCAGCTGGTTGATGCTGTCCTCCAGGTGCTCGAAGAGATCCGCATTCACTGGGTATACGGCCACAAAGACCATCGATTTGGGCTCTTCGAATCCAGGCAAAGGTTCGACGATCTTTTCGTAGCCAACTCTTGTGAAAGTATCGCCAATCTTGGCCTCCTTACTCCGCTTCATGCCGGGGTTAAAGTAGATGTACCCAACCTGGCCTGCACGTAGAACAGTTTGTGCGGTCTCGGTCGGATACATGATCCCGACTTCACCAACAAAATATTTGAGACCGGTAACGAAGGATATAAGCTGCTGACCTGCACGCACCTCACCGTCGAAAATACGGACCAAGAGGATCACGCCCTTGTAGGAGTCGTACCAGGAATCAACGAGGAGCATACGAAGTGGTTTCTTAGAATCACCGATAGGTCTAGCATGAAGTTAGTGAAATAAACAGCACTTCTGCAAGCCACTAGGTAAACCTACGCAGGGATCTTCTCCACCACCGTCGGTAGCACAGCCGGAACATTCAATCCAGTCTTTGCCGAAACCATCACCGCATTGTCTGTATCAATCTCGAATGTGTTCCTTATCTGCTCCAGAGCCCGCTCTGGGTCCGCTGAGGGGAGATCAACCTTGTTGAGAATGGGAATCAATTCGAGACCTTGCGCAAAGGCCAAGTAGAAATTGGCGACTGTCTGCGCCTGAACGCCCTGACTGGCGTCAACGAGGAGGATTGCTCCACCGCAACTGGCATAACTTCGCGACACCTCGGCACGGAAGTCCACATGGCCAGGTGTATCGACCAAATGTAACAAATAATCCTCGCCTTTATAGTTGTAGATCATGGTGCACGTCTGTGCTTTGACCGTAATTCCTCGCTCTCGTTCGACATCGAGTTTGTCCAGAACTTGCTTGTTCGATCCCGCTTCAATTGTGCCCGTCAATTCGAGTAATCGGTCGGAAAGCGTGCTCTTGCCGTGGTCAACGTGTGCAACGATGCAGAAATTGCGAAAACGTTCGATTGGGATCGCGGCAATTCTCTTCTCGAGGTCTACGTCGAGTTTTATATGCGCAGTTTTTGAACGTCCATAGTAAATCGTCGTAGTAGAGAAAGTCCTTTGAAACCTATACAAAGAAAATACAGTTGGTGGTCGGAGGCTCGCGGCCTGGCATCTCGGCGCTGCGCTCAGCCATCGGCCTAACTGCAGACATCCTCGCATTGGGACTTCTGCGGTGGCATAGGAGGGGCTGATGGTATGCAAGCGTCGAATCGAAGTGTATCCGTGGGGCAATCGATCAGCACTTGAGTGCTGGTTGGTCTTGTCACGATTTGCGGAGAAAAAACGGACGCGCGGGCGGTGACTGTTTATTGCTGCGGTGACCATTCGACGTAAACAAGGCTCTACCTTTCTTTCACCTTCAGAGTCCACAGCTGCATATCTACAAGTTCATCATGTCGGAAACCAAGGGAAAATCAAAGGTGCACAAGCTGTCGATCAAAGGTCCATACTTCTCGTCTATTTACGCAGTTATCGTGGTTGTACAAAGCTTACAAGATAACAGGATCAGCCAAGCTTGTCTCCGAATTCGTGAGTCGACCTTCTGATTGCCTCAATGATGTTTGAGTACTAACAGGCTCAGTTTGAATACTCGATTAATTCAATCCTGTAAGTCTATAGTCGTTTTCAGTCCAAGACATTGGCTGATCGCATTGGGTGCTCAGCTTTCAACGAGGGGTCTATCCTCCCGAGGATTTCACGACGTAAGTATGCTCTCCATCTTTACCCACTACAGTGCGGCAAACTAATTGAAAATAGGATTAAAAAATATGGCCTCAATATGCTCGGTCCGTGAACTGTGCCCCTCTTAGTCGACGTCGACAGCCCTAACTTCCTAGCAGTTTCGGCCGACGACCAGGTCAAAGCCTACATCAAGAAGATCATGTCCCAGTTGAAGGAATGGATGCAGGGTGGAAAGATCTCGAAGCTTGTGGTGGTTATCACGAGCAAGGAGACCGGCGAGCATGTGGAGAGATGGCAATTCGACGTATGCATTCGACATTCTCTTATCCAAGCCCGCGGCTAACTATAACGTGACGGAATAGATCGAAATTTTCGGCAAAAAATCGAAAAGCAAGAGCTCACAGAAAGCCGGCGACAAAGAGAACAGCACATCAGGGTAAGTCTGTCGACTGTGAGGTTATCTTGATCATCCCATTAATCTAACATCGTTGTGCTTTGAAGAGATGCAAAAACCCCCGAACCTATCGAAAAGACAGAAAAGCAAATTCAGGAGGAGATCCAAGCCATCTTCCGCCAAATTACTGCATCTGTCACCTTTCTCCCCGTCCTTGATGGTGACTGCACCTTCAATGTACTTGTCTATGCCGACGCAGATTCAGACGTGCCGGTGGAATGGGGCGACAGTGATGCCAAGGAAATTAAGAACGCAGAGAAGGTTCAACTAAGGAGCTTCAGCACAAATAATCACCGAGTTGGAACTCTGGTCAGCTACCGGCTGGCGGATTAAGCTCCTGGGGACACATTATGATCAAATACGAAGGATACTACGGATTGGCGTTTCGGGGAAGGTTCAAGGACATCTTCCACTTATTTATGTCAGAAGCATATTGTTTCGGTCAACATCAAGGTCCCTTGGTTGTATCATGTCTAGTATAAGACCAAGGCAGGCTCTCTCGCTTGGGGAACCACTGATTACAATGATCACCCCCATCATAGCGGATTAGATGCAACACCACATTTTCCAGTCCCAGATGGGAGAACGTATCGTTTTCCATTCCAAGGGACAATCCTCGTCTCACCCTTTTGCCTACTAGATCCGGGTTCACTCCGTAAAGATCTTCTCTCCAAAGCCCGATCCCATTCATAGCCTCGCCCCGAGTTAAGGTCTCAAGTGGAGTAACTTCCACTGGTGGATTGATGCCTATCACGGCAACTTTGTGCGCATGGTCTTTTTGTTCCGAGCCAACAGGAATCAGTCCCACAGCTGGAAAGTGGCACTGCATGAATCGAGCGCGTTTGAACTCGTGAGTCACGACTGTGACTCTCTGTGGATAAATGCCTGTATGCACCCGGAACTGTATTAGAGAAAACAATAGATTTTGATATGAATCCGTGGCGTTGGTTTCTGCAATAACTCTTGATGGGTTAATTGTGGAGATAGTGGATATGTCTTGGAAGTAATCGTTATCCTTAGCCAGATTCTGGATGTTGCTACATATGAGCTTTCTGAGTGATCGGTTGTAGAGAACTGAAGCTTCTTACCAGGTAGGATTGACCTTCACTGAGCTCGGTTCTAGGCCTCTTGGTAGGCCCTCTGTGCAATGGATTAACGATAATAAATTGAAAATGATACGATGAAAAACCCTTACCCGGAAAAGACAAGCAAGCCATGAGAGTCTTCTGCTAGAGCTTTCAATCCAGCTTTGACATGATCGACGAATGTGGGTGTTTCTCCCTTCTGGAAGGGCTCAATCAGCCTTCAGGGCATCAGATGCCGTCTTTCATATAAACAGATCATTTCACACTAACCATTCGCTCTCTGATGCTCCAAGCTTTGGGCCTCCAGTGTAAATGGCATGGCAGCAGACAATAATAAGGTGGTTGCATGTAGCAAAGTTGGCATCTGGGTTTGCGGTCATATTGATGGATTTTGACAGATCAGGCGAATGTCTTGGGGTTTATCACGATGCAAGGCATATAGACGATGCTAGTGAATTATGGACGATCATTGAGGACGGACTGAACAACCTCAGCTTCTAAATTCGAGCCTTTGATAGTCAAGTGAAGAGAAGGGCGGTCAAGCACACGCCGCCTCAGAAGCGGACTGAAGCCATCGGAATATTTTCTTCGCCTTTGCCTAAGAGCGTCCGAGGCATGTTAATTAAGATGGTCAAAAAAGGCACATATGTTGTATATAATGTCTCAAAAATCACTTCAAGCCAACCAGATATCGCTGTCAACTATATGTCAAAGCAAGGCCCATCAGGGCCGTTGACCCTCTCCAATTCGCCAGAGTTTCTTTGACTGGGTCCTCCAACGCCCGCCACACATACTCACTCATACAGGAGCGCCTTTTCCTGGGTAGTTACATTGCCCATACAGAACAACCGCCTCAACGCACGGTTCTCTGGATTCTCCTCCACTTGAATCGTCGCACTTTTTTGTCTGTGAGGAACTCTGCACGTCAAATAAATACCAAGTCATACCCAATGCGGACGGTCAGGGTGCCCGAAATGATACTCTCGCATATATAACATTGGGAGTCGAAAGCTGCGGTCATGGCCCTTCATGTGGGGTAGACGGGACGGACAGGCCGGTGCCTGTGTCAGTTGGCCAAAGTTGAATGTAGCATCGAGCTCAATCTCCCAAAGTAGATAGTCCCTATCCCTCCTTCGTGAAAGGATGTCGACATCCGTGTGTACGCATAGAACAAAGAATCGGGGAGATACCGGCAATAATTCACGACAAAAAAAACAAAACTGGTTTCCATGTACTCCGTGTTTTACTTTCCTTTTGCAAGCGTGGCTATGCACTTCCTTTGTTTCCTGGGACATATAGGCCCTGGGTTCCCTTTCTCCTTCCCCACGTATTGACAACCGCTGTGGATCTGAAGTATGTCGCCCGGCAAATCCACTTGAAACAAACCTGGTGTGTCAAGTGTTTAAGATCTTCAGTGAAGAACTTCGGTATTGCGAATACCGCCGAAGCGTTTTCAAACAGTGCAGAAGGTAAACGTTGTGGCCGGAGTATGGCCAAGTGGACCATTCTATGGAAGCTGGTCTAGTGATAGAACTAGACCGGCCTTACAGGCCGCGAGGAGAATGGCGTCGTGGCCGAGAGTGAAGATGTCCACATCAGTCTTTGCGCAGCAGTCGGATACCCGCTGTGGGTCTTTGCCTAGATCATTGATGATTCTTGAGGTGATTAAAGTAGAGACTGCGTTCATGTCTGTGATGAGCTGCGTGTAGAATCCGTAGACCCAATCAAACGAAGTCCTCGTTAGTTGAGATGCGGATCCCTGTGAACCGATGAAGACCTCGTATTGACCCGTATGAATCTAGCGGAGTGCTAGAAACCCAATAAGTGTGCGATTAACTTTGGCATAGTAGTCGTGCTATCAAATGTAGGATGGGGATGGAGGGGTCCAGGAACCGTCTCGGATGGACTATGCCGGCCGCAGACGGTTATTTCTTCCGGAAACTCCTTGTGCACAGAATGAATCGGCTCCTCGTCTAAACGGGCTAATAGAGAATCTGGAACAGCACAAGCATCTCTTAAAGACTGAGATGAATCCATGCTTGTAGATGTTTCTCGTTAGTTCCGATGGAAGCCGCCTAGGAGTTAAAGAATCGGGGACCTCTATCATTGATCCAACATTTACGCTACCATTAGAAGAAAAGAGATAAAAGACATTGCGCTGAAGGTGATTCTTGCCTGTGAAGAAAAAAAAATAGAATTACCTAATTGTACATGTTCGTCATCGTCCTCAATCCAGGCGCCATAATATCAGCCCCCAGATCTGGAGACCCCCTCGTATAATGTATCCGCGAAGCGAGAACAAAGGCGAAACAAGTGGAAAGAAAAAAAAGAAAACGCCTCAGCCGGGGGGTCATGCAAGGAATTTTGAAAATCAGAGGACGAATCAATATGTGCTGACATCCCAGACCATGAAACGCAACGTGCGATGAACGCCAACCAGAGAATTCTAGTTGTAAAATACATATCCATGACCCAGTAAAAGATAGTGAAGAAACCATGGAGGAACGTAGTAATGCATAGATATGAGAAAGAAAGATTGTACCAATGTAGAGAACGGCAGTACGAGGGTATCAGTCGAAAAGGATATGTTGTTTTAAAGAGGATCGTGGCGGAAAGTGCAGTTGTCGCCTTTGCGACACTTGCCCTCGGCCCAAAATCTGCAGGCAACCAGTCCCACCTTATACTGTTTCAAAAGAGTTAGTCAATTGCTCATTATAACATGCGGCAGTGTACTTACAGGCTTGGCCTCGTTGGCGCCGAATTTGGTCCGTTTCGAGCGGCTCCATGATTCGGAGTTAGAATTGTCGTCATAATAACCACCCTCGCGGCCTCGCTTGCGCTCTGGGTCTTCATATTCATGCCCTTGCTGTCGGAATGGGAGAGCACCGGCGTTTTGGTTCTGCCCACCGAATTGTGCGAACATGGCGCCCAAATTGGGTGCCATTGCTGATTGCGATTGCTGGGGCTGGGAATATGCAGGCGGCGCCTGCATTTGTTTCATGACATTCAAGATCGCGTTGAAGTCAATGCCTTGCGGCTGTGGAATGGGTACTTGTGGAACCGGGGGGACCTGTGATTGAGGTTGTTGCTGACGGAACATGCTGATGGTCCTCTCGAGATCCGGCATGCCCCCGGGCTGGGTTGCCTGTGGCGCTGGGATTGGTTGCGCCTGTCCAGGAACACCCTGGATGATCTTGAGCAAATTGGAGATGTCAAATCCACTGTCTCCGGGAGTAGGTCGCTGCGGTTGTTGAGTTTGTTGGGGAGTCGTAGGCTTGGAGTTCATGTAGGAGTAGTAACGTTCCTGGCGGACCTGTAGTGTCTTTGTAAGTATTGAATCGTAGTGTTATCGAAAGTAAATCATACCTTGACCAGGTCGGGCAGCTCTCCGAAAGGCAATACATCGGTAACAATATCGTCAGGGTCAGGAGCTGGCGGCTCCTTTGGTGTGTCGGGCATGTCAGCAGGAGAAGTATAGAAGACCATAAGGGTAGTAGATTCCCGATGCTCCTGAGCCTGCCTCTCGGGACTCGTTGGCAGCTGGGTGCCGCCGCGCTTGATGAAATTGCCATTATTTGATTCCTCGAAATCGAAATCGACCACTATGATAGTCAGTAGGAACTTGATTGTATTTGGAAGAATAACTTACTCGAAAGAGTATAACCATCTTGAAATACGGTCTCCCGAATACCACCGAGGTCCTCTTCTTCCAATTCGTCCATATCTTTGTGAAGTTTGAGAACACTACCTTCACCTTTGACATCTCCTCGTGAACGCAATGACCCATCGCCGGGACCTAATTCTTCATCGGGGTCGTGGGTAAATAGTCGAACCTCGGTAAGAGCATCATCAGGCTTCCAGGTCACGCGAAGTTTACGGCGCTCTTCTTTACGTAACCTGTTTTTGCGCTCAGCTTCAGTCTCTGGGAGCTGGTCTTCGGCAGGCTTGGGGCTTGGTGCCTGCTTTGGTTTGTTCAAGTCGGCCATAATGTCACCAAAGGAGAAAGATGGCTTCGGGGCTGGTGTCTTTTCCTTCTCAGAAGCAGCACTATTTGGAGAGTTAATACAGATGAATCTCGGAAACATTTCCTTTGTGGGTACATACGATGGCTTTGCTGCGGCCGCGGCGGCAGCCCTATCCGCATTTGTGGTCCCGGGTCTCTTGGACGCCGAGCTTAAAGTGCCAAAGAGACTTGTTGGCTTGGGGGCCACGATATTGGCTTTAGGGCGCACCACTGCAGCGCCGGTTGGCTTACTACTTTGTGCTCCTTTGACCAGTCCATTGCTTGCGGGTGTAAGTTTATTCACATCCTTCAAGGGATTGGTAACTGCCATTCGTTTTGTGCCAGGTTGCAGACTGCTATCCGCCTCACGGGGTCGCTTCACTCCAGCCTCTCCTTTAGGCTGATCTGCTGAAACGCCTCTAGGATGTGAGTCTTCCTTGGAGGGCTTTTCACTCTCATGTTTACGTTTCGTAGAGGCCGCAGCATTATCCAATATCTTCTGTGTGAGGTTCTTAACCTGCTGGCCACCTTTTTTGAGGAACTTTGGTAACAATTTGGAAAGATTGGTCTTTTGCATCAGGTCTTCTGTCAAAGTCGAGAAACGCGAGAAGAGCTTATTCCATGTTAGTAAATGCATTTGACACAAGAAGAGACAAACGTCAAACTTACCGAAAGCAAATTAATAGTCAGAGTCCCAGCAAAGTCTGCTGCTTGGAAACGATCGAGCAAGAACGAATATAGAGCCGCCACGACCATAGGATGCTCTCCAAGCCTACATGAAATTAACAATTAGCCATTTGAGCTCGACTATAACTTTTCAAGATTTTTGCCACACAAAGCTGGAAATTTGAGCCAATTTCTAGATAGGAGTGATTTCCCTCAAAGAGATTCACAGATAGCTCCCGAAGGGCATATTTGAGAATCAATACGATGGAATTCTTTTGCTCCATCTGGTATTCTTATATATGTGCTTAGGACATGCATGTATAATCAAGCCTTGCCACCGGCGAATAGAGCGATGGCCCATTATTCTAGCCCGTGACAGTGCTGTCATATTGGATGCTTCCAAGAATATTTATAGGTTTCTCAAACAGCTTCAGGATTTTCGTGACCATTACAGCCAAATGGAAGGGAGGGAAGATATAGGTATTGGGAGGGGAGAGGAATACATACTTCTCAACAATATTAGGATGACCCATTTCCAGGGTCGTGGTCGCAATTTTATCCATGGTGCGACGTTGCGAAATGACCTTCTCCTTAAGTTGTGTTGCTTTCTGGTTGTCATCTTGGTTTTCAGCCAGTTTCATGGCCTGCACCTGTTCCTTCCATGCATCCCTTAATCCTTTGACAAGGTCTTTGTAGGCTACCAGCGCATTCTTGACCTTCTCAGGACCAGGCCATTTATTCCTCGGTGACCACACGGCTTGGAGGGTATCATATTGTGCTGCAGCCTCGGGCTCATTCGGGCGGATCGGAGGGATAGGAGAAGGTTCATCAGGTGCTTCAATCTCAAGATCGGATTCGTCCGAACTTTCACTTTCTGACTTAGATACAGTTCTCGCTCGGCCATTTGCAGAAGTCTTCTTCGTTTGCTGCTTATTAGGAGCGCCCTTCTTATTAGGGACTACAACTTGCGGTACTGGTAATCCTAGGAAAGTCAGTATTAAGTCTAATGTAACAGGTTCCAACTGGTCTAGACATACCTCCAGGTGAGAGCACCGGGTTGGCATTTGGTGCCATATGCGACTGGACTGAAAGATCATGCTGGTAGTAATTAAATTGCCTACCCCTTCTAGAATTAGCCATTGCATTTCAAACAACCATAAACTAAAGTGATAACTTACTGTTCGCTCCCTTGTTGCTTGAGGTCCGCAGGAATTCCCTGAATAAAGTTGCTTGTCAACGAAGACTGCTGTGGATTGAATGCCTGCGGGATGGAATTTAGAAACTGGGGGTTGATGGTGACATTCGGATCTGAATCGGAGTAATCGTTGGTCAAATCAATTGTGTTTTGCTGCCTAGAGTTAGAGTCACAGTCACCATGAAGGGCATTTGGGGGGTCGGCTTACCAGCATTTCCGAGGAGTAGCCTTGAGGTAAAGAGTACGCAGAAATTGAAGAATGGGGCCGTGGCTGTATTCTCTGCTGTGTGGGTGCTTCAGGAAAGGTTTCTGGGACTGAGATGTGTGGGTTTTGTGGATGGAAATAATTTTGCTGGTAGGGAAATGATGGAAATGACGAAGATTCGGAGGCGCTCAGGGGACGAGAATCAAAAGACATCCGATCTTGCTGGAAATGAGGGGCTTGGGGATGTATCTGATACTGAGGCGAAGCTCCGTATCCTCGTTGCGGTGGCTGTTGCAAAGGATTTGCTTGCTGCCAAGGCTGATGCACTGATGAGTAAATGCCATGATTCGGATCTGGTCGTGAGGCTAGCTCTCTTGGCTGCTGTTGGAAAACAGGATGGTCCCATCCTATCCCAAGAGGTGTTGGTTGCGATGTAGAATCATGCTGCTGTTGAGGCTGGTGCTGGGGTTGAGATGGCTGCTGCTCGGGATCAGGGTAGGCGGGATCAAGCGTGCTCCAGTAATCAGCAGGTAGTGAATTCCCGTGTGAAAGCCCCTGAGTAGGGGTTTGAGCTGATTGCTCCATGGTGAGCCTCAGTCGAAGCTTCTCTAAGCTACTATGAAGCCTCACGTAATCACGTGCATGCACCTGCCTGGACAGGCTTGGAGTTTATTTTGGCGCTCACCGCCTTTTATTTTTGGATGAAGTGGGTCGCAGGTTCGGGGGGATAAATAATTTTTCCGGTGAGGGAAGTGAGATGATTGGCTGGTTGTCTCACGACGGCAGAACAGGGGCCTGTAGAGCTGCTGGACTGAAGAATTGATAAGAATTAGACAATTCACATGTTTGATACGCCTAGGTTGGACTTCGAGAGTTGCAGTATGAGTACTGTCGTACCTTATGAGGGAAAACAGAGACTGCTTTTGGCTTTGACTCAGGATTAAAGTTGTGTATGCCTCAGGCACAAACTTTGTTCCGCGAGTTGACGGCGTTACCTTTGGCCTTGCAGCTTAATGACGAAGGCTCCGCAGTTGCGAATACAACGTAGAAGTATTAGGGTGGCCCAGCTTTTCCTCCGGCGCCTCTCTCCTTGTGTTCTTGACTTTGTAACTCCTGCTTTCTCTTCTTGGGCCGTTCCTGTTGTCCGACTTTTCGCTCTCCTTCCTCGGTCTTAAGTTTTGTCCCAAAAGAATGTCCTTGAGGAATCAGAGAAGTAAAAAGCTCTCATACGAAGGGCCAATCTAGCGTCACAGCCATTCGCTTTACGGAAAAAAAGAAGGGATTGGGGAAAGGTGTTGAGGGATGGTTAGAGTAGATGACTTGGTTTGAAGAGGAGAGCAAAAGGGACAAAAGCTGCTGGCAAGGCGGTTAACCGATGATACGATGGCATACCACGATTGACCGTAATTGTGGTATTGAAGTTCCTTCATTGGCCCAATACCGCGTAAGTTACAGCCCCTGTGTTACATGGCAGAATCAAACACATGTGATCTTTAATGTTGTTTGCAATGTTTGTAATATTTATGTCAGCGTAGCTCAGAGCGGGATCCATGCCAGGTGGAGCGATAGCAAGAACCCCGGTGTCAACAGTGCAAGGTACAACCTCATCATCATTATAGGAGTTGCGCGCATATTTCAGCTATCTTCCTGCGCAGCTCTGTACATTTCCAAGCTTTGGTTGAAACCGGGCATTTCTCTCAATCTCACACAGCGCTGCCAACTATTGCCATGGCGCAATCCATGTCCCTCCGGGACCGACAGGTCGGTAAGTGACGCAAGCTAGATTTTGAAATGAATTGACCTTTGCTAATCCCTGACTTTCAGCATCAATTCAAAAGTTATTGAACTTGAATCATGATCCACAACCTGTTGAAGACAACACCATCGATCAGTCCGGGTCCGGCGGTCTTATCTCACACTCCACTCCGATTCTGAATGAAGATGGTGACCCGATATGGAAAGTCTTGGTGTTTGATAATATGGGCCGGGATGTTATCAGCAGTGTCCTGAGGGTAAATGACCTCCGGGCATGGGGCATAACTATTCATCTGTATGGTCGCCGCCTTCTCCCCCTAAATTGGACCAATGCTAACGAAGACTCCTAGAAACCTTCATTCACAAAGATACCCTATTCCAGATGTCCCTGTTGTATATTTCGTGGAACCAACCCCCGATAATATCAAGGCGATCACTCGCGACCTTTCGCACGGGCTCTACTCCCCAGCCTACGTGAACTTCCTATCCTCTGTCCCGCGGCCACTTCTCGAGGATTTCGCTTCTCAAATAGTCACTTCTGGCGCATCCGAGCATATCGCGCAGGTTTTCGATCAATATCTCAACTTCATTGTGGCAGAACCAGACCTTTTCAGTTTAGGGCTTGGAAAGGATGCATACTACAAGATCAACAGCCCAAAAACGACTGATGAAGACCTAGATGGGATTGTTGACAAAGTGGTTAGTGGCTTGTTTAGTGTGAGCGTGACAATGGGTAAGTATTATATCCTATCTTCGATCATCGAACGGAGTTCTGACTGGCTGCGCAGGTAGTATCCCAATCATACGGTGTCCCAAGGGTGGTGCGGCGGAATTGATAGCAACAAAACTGGATCGGAAACTGCGAGACCACATCCTCAATTCCAAAGATAATCTTTTCTCGGGCAACCAGAACGCTTTGCCAGGAGTGCCATCCGCACGGCCGGTACTAATCGTCATGGATCGAAACATTGATCTAGTCCCAATGCTCTCTCACTCGTGGACATATCAATCCCTAGTCCAGGATGTTCTTGAAATGCGTTTGAATCGAATCACTGTGGATGCAGGTGCAGGCGACGGAGAAGCTAAGGGCTCCAAAAAGTTTTATGACTTGAACAGTACCGATTTCTTCTGGCAACGCAATGCTGGAGCCCCATTCCCCCAAGTGGCTGAGGATATCGATGCTGAGCTTACGCGGTACAAGGAAGATGCGAATGAGATTACAAAGAAGACGGGAGCCTCTTCGATTGAAGATCTCCAGAATGATACCAGTGCCTCCGCGCAACATCTCAAGGCCGCCATCACACTGCTCCCTGAGTTGCGGGAGCGCAAGGCAGTTCTTGATATGCACATGAACATTGCCACCGCACTGCTCAAGGGTATCAAAGATCGGCAGTTGGACAACTTCTTCGAACTGGAAGAGACCATCACCAAACAATCAAAGTCACAGATCTTGGAGCTAATCAGTGACCCTTCCAAAGGAAGTGAACCATTGGACAAGCTGCGCTTGTTCGTGATCTGGTTCCTCAGCACTGAAACCGAGCTCAGCCGCTCGGAAATGACTCAGTTTGAAGAGGCCCTGACCCAAGCCGGCGTACCCGATATTTCCTCTCTTGCCTACGTCCGCCAAGTGCGCGAAATCACTCGTATGACCATGATGACAACATCTGCTCCAGAACAACAATCGTCCGATCTATTCCGTGGGTTCTCCTCACTTTCAAATCGCCTAACGGATCGCATTACCTCGGGCGCTTTAGGTGCCAACTTCGACTCGCTCATTTCAGGGGTCAAAAATTTCTTACCAGCGAACAAGGATCTTACTGTGACCAAGATTACCGAATCGATCATGGACCCTGCTGCAGCTTCAAGCTCTGCTATTGCAAAGACCGAAAACTACCTCTACTTTGACCCGAGGAGCGCTAACGCACGTGGTGCCATGCCTCCGGCATCCGCATCGCGGAACCCGCAAATGCCTGGTGGAATTGGTAGCGCAGGCCCTGGCACCGGTGCCAGCTTCGGACAGCGCCGTCAAGCTTTCAGCGAGGCTATTGTATTTACAGTTGGTGGTGGAAGCATGGATGAGTACGGCAACTTGCAGGAATGGGTTCGCCGAACAAATGGCCAACCGGGTGCCGAGGGCGCGACAGCTCTACGTGCGGCACCTGGAAATCGCCGACGGGTTGTCTATGGAAGCACAGACCTGATGAACGCCACTGAATTCCTGTCGGAATCATTGGTGCCTCTCGGTCGGGATAGCTAAATGTAATTGTGGCTAGGTGGGAGTCGACAATTGACATCAACATAGAGCCAACCTGAGGGGTTGTAAAACATAGTATAATTGAAGTGCTCTGATATGTCTATGGTGTCTAATGGTACTCTTTCCTGGTATTGACTTGCCTTAGCAATTTTTTTCTCTGCCAGACATCCAATCCCACCAATAACTATGTCTACTTGAGGCACGACTTCATCTTCGAGCTCCACCTAATGTTTTGAGCCAACCTCAAGGTCTGCTCGCGGTCTCGATCGAACCAATACTATATTGGTAGAATAAAATGAAGAGAAATCTCTCGAGTCAATGTCATGGCATCATTTTGGAAATCTACAGAAACTCCTGAATATCTGGCACTTGTGGAGTTCAATGTAATCCTGTCAATCCCATGGGGTATAGAAGTATACCACCAGCATCATCCGCCTTCTGAGGCAACAGTCTGGAACCGAAGCCCCAGCAAATTCGAGCAATCAGAACTTTTTCCAAATATGTGCGACTTCGAGTTAGCTTCTTTGCCCATTCAGCCGCATTGCCTCACTTGTCCATGGTCGCCCGAGTGATGTCAGGGCAGTATCATCGTCCTGGGAATCTAGCGCCACGACGAGGATATAAGAATCAGATTAGCCTGGTGCTTTTACATCCAACAAAGACAAAAGATTATACAAAGAATAATAATTGATTATCACTCCCATAAACACATCGTCAAGATGACCAACTACGGAGACACCTGGTCCACGACCTACGACACCTACGACACCACAGGAGCAGCCTACAATCCTGCAGGCTCAACCTATGATACCCTGAGTTCAACCTACAGCCCCGCAGGCTACGATACCTACGGTACAAGGGACTATGGCACAAGCGACTACGGCGTAGTTGGCTATGGTACAAATGCGGCTGCTACAACTTACGATACCGACACCGGCCGCGGCATCACAACTTACGACCCCCAGACAGGTGCCTACGACCAACACCTTGATTACGACACCCCTACTGGCCGACGCCACCACCGCGAGCGAGTGAACGATAGAGGCACCTATCGACACCGCGACGTTGACAGATTCGATGACGGATCCTCTCGTGTTCACAAGGAATACGACAACCCCAACACTGGTACCAGCTACCACCGTGACTATGAGCGGTAAAGGCGCTCAATATTTGGAGAATTCGCGTTGGGTTTGGACCCAGGCTTGTATATAAGACGGCATGAGACCACGAACCTGTATGAACTGAAGCAAAACGCGAAAACAGGCAAAAAGGCAAAAAAAAAGATGAAAAGAATAAAAACCACAAAAAAAGCCTGATTTGTTGTCCGTTCTAGCGACTTTATAGCTGTTGTTTCCGTCTGTCGTTACAGTCTTGTTCCTGTCTGTCGTTACTGCTTGGCTCAACTAGTCTGGTTTCATTGTTGGCGAAGGTATGGCTTCAATTCAAATCAGACAATGCAAATGAAGCAAATTGGGTACATCTCAAAATTTTCCTTTATCTTTTGTAGTTGTATGTTGTATGATGCGCCACCGATGTATACTGCTAAAAGGGGAAATAGACTAGTAGATAGATAAACTCGGCTTTGATGTGAACATTGAAAGGCGAGATATAATGCTTTCATTCCATATAACAGGTCGAAGCTAAATGAATTCCATAGCAATAAACACATTTCCTCCAATCTATGAACATAGTGAATAACATAGTGATTATCAAATCTCACTTAGGGACTCTTGGCGTAGATGCCTCAGGCGGCCCCAGTAGCCACATGCAAGGCTGGCTCCACATTATTGGCATTTCCCTCCGGTCAACTCCAACTTTGTTCTGTACAGCCAACGGATGTTGTGCTGAAACAGCTTCTACTCCAGCTTCTCATGCCCCCATGATCATGTCGCGGAGGACGCTGGGTGGAGGTCGTGTTCTGGGCAACCCGAGCGCTCTCACATCAGCTCCGTCCCCGCAGCCGAAGCCACGGGTGCTCTCGCCGACCGCCAGCAGCGTTTCCCTTAATTCACAGTCGGCATCACAGCTCTCAACCGAAACTCAAGACCTCACTTCACGCATCTCAATAGAGAATGGCGACACTTCGATATCTGCCGCCCCGGCTGCTCCGGGTGCTCAGCTCTCCTGTCCGATCTGCAGCGAACAGATGGTATGCTTGTTCCCCATGCGCTCTTTGTTTCTAGGATGTAATGGGATGATACTAACTTCTGTTTAGATGACTTTGCTGCAGCTGAATAGGTACCGGTCCATTGTTTCCCCTGATGACCGCTTTAAGTATGATTAACGATTGCCGCAGACATCTCGACGACATACATCAGAACCTGGAAGAGAGCCACCAAGATGAAGTAAAAGACTGGTTCAAAGTTCAAATGGAGAAGGCAAGGAAGTTCCAGCCTCTCGCAGTCTTAAACCTGAAGTTGAAAGGCCTGGATGTGTTCGAGTCAAACGAGAACCAGGGCGCGGCTCTCCCCATCCGCCCACTAGCAGCCCATGCGGGCATCCCCGAACCTCCGAAACTACTGGACCCCGAGGATCTCATAACCAAAGACCACTGGCAGACAAGTTGTATTTACGATGAGTGTCTAGAACCATCATGTGGGAAACGATTGAACGCCACCAACGGTTGCGTGAACTGTCGGAGTTGCGGGAAACTGTTTTGCGAAGAACACACGATGTACCAAATGAAGCTCTCGCGGGCGGCACAACATGAACCGGTACGAGGAATATGGGCCCGAGTATGCGAAACTTGCTACAAGTCGAGAGAGGGCTACAATGATCATAATGGTGAGCTTACGTTGTCTTTCAGTTCTAAACCAAGCTAAATAGGCAACAGGAATCGTGAGGGACCGAACGGATGCATTCAAGTCAATAAGAAAACAGACTGTCGACAAGGAGTTTTTGGAAATTTCCCGACTCGAGAAACGACTGACCCGTCTCACTCAGCTGTTGGCTAGTCTGCCACCTGATCAAATACACCCCAGTGCAACAAAGCTTTGGTCTCTTGCATGGCAGAATGATCGACGCAAGGAAATAGAGCAAACGATTGTCAGCTGGCAGGATGATGC
Organism: Penicillium paneum; assembly: GCA_023627375.1. NCBI lineage: Eukaryota > Fungi > Ascomycota > Eurotiomycetes > Eurotiales > Aspergillaceae > Penicillium > Penicillium paneum. The sequence continues at coordinate 308,922 of JAMAFK010000005.1, forward strand.
CAGTGTTTCACGATGTCCATTTTGCCAACAGGAATTTTCGGGCTATACATTTCGCAGACACCACTGCCGAACTTGCGGACGAATTGTCTGTGGTGATCCGAGTACCGGGTGCTCTAGTGAGGTTGGGCTGAGCATTTCTCCTGGTGAGTCCCGAGACGACCTCCACTTGTGACTTTGATCTAATTTTTAATAGGCCCGACAGCCACCTCTGAGAAAACCAATGGCGATAACCTTGTCAATATTGATGTAAGACTGTGCAAGGACTGTAAATCGACGCTGTTTGATCGACGCGACTTTAAAGCGGACATGACGCGAAAGCCATCGGAGATCAGGGCGTATGAAAACTTGACCCAGTTTGAGAGAGGCATCCGCCTTCATCTGCCTAGATTCCAAAAGCTGTTGGCAGCTCTACAGTATGTTCTCCTGTTTCTGTTGTTCTAATCAATCTCTAACAGCATCGTGCAGGGACCCTAGGCGACCTCCGTCATCGGCTCAGATTGCAGATGCATCCAAGGTGCGCAAGCGACTGATTGATTCCTTTGCGCAGTATGATGTTGCGGCTCGACGTATCCGTGACATGCCGACCAATTCCCCCACACAACAAAAGCTGCAGAAGGCTATATATCAGCAAGCCAGCAACTTCCTTCATCTCCACATGTTACCTTTGAAATCCCTCCCGAAAATCCTCAAGCATACAACCCCCGCATCGGATAGAATACCCAGCCGGACAAGCTCACCCAGTACTCCGGTTAATGGGTCCACGACAGCTCTCCGGCCACCAGAGTCTGCTCTTTCGTCCATTAAGTACAACAGCATTGCCGCTAGCGGTAGCAATACCAGTCTATCCAGCGACACGAGCAGTGCCGTCTCGGCCTTGGAAGCCGAAGAAAAGTCTCTTCGAGACCGGCTGATTGTGCTAGAAGAGCAGAAGTTCTTCGTGTCCGAAATGATCGCCGATGCCAACCGGCGGCGTAAATTCGATGAAGTAAGCAGCCTAGCGATGAACGTCGAGGACCTGAGCCGTGAGATCGATCGCGTCAATGGCATGCTCGCAGGTCTTGATTTTGAAAGTGTTTACACGGGGAATCCGCAGGCAAGTTCTTGACTTGAGTTTTAATTGTTGGGATTGTGATATTTTGTTTCTGTTTACACGCGCTGCCTGCACATATATCTCCCTCACTACGTTTTTCTGACTCCACCCGTCTACTCTCGCTTGCACTTTTCTTTATTCTTGATGTTCTGGAGTTCGAGTACTTTGCTTTACGGTAATATGTGCATAGCATCGGGCGTTGGGTCTTTCTAGGGTACATACAATGAATGGCTTTGCTATATATTTCGGGGATAATTTGTTTCGTACCTTAGATACGAACTGGTTTATAAATAGAGATCATATATCCATGTTGGGGAATTCAACTTGACTAGAAGGGCGCCGGGAGTTGTCTTTGCACATTCAACAGTTACGACAAAACTATAGACGATATAACACAAGGCCACAACAGAGCAAACAATCACCACCATGAAGCCAACATATACCATAAAGTATAACAATTTCCCACACACCCACAGAGAAAGAAGTGTATATTTCTTCACAGTTTTAGCAAAGCCTCGAAACCTTGCCATGGTTAAGATTGGAGAGGAATCAGTATTGAAGCGGTGCGAAGTAGGAGTTGATGCGAGGAAGGAAATCCAAGATAATACCGTTATGTAAATAGGTGAAGTTATCCACGTAGCAGTTCATGTTGGAGAGTAAGCACAGATTGCATGCAGCCGTGGTCCTCGATTATTACCTAAGTAATGGATGAGACGACATCACTACTATCTCAACTCCGGTATGCAAGGAATTGAAGCAACTGTGAATTGGATTAAAGGTTCTTCCTGAAATACTCCACTAGCTTAGGGCCCGACTCCGTCGCATTGTCGTACAAAGCAGCATGGTCTCGGCCTTCGATGACGAAAAGCTCCTTTGGCTCCTTCGCGGCTTTGATAGCATCCTCGCTGTAGAACTTCGTGCTGGCGTCAGCGCCAGCAATCATCAAAAGAGGACGAGGCGAAATCAGGTAGTTGAAAGCGAAGGCGTCAAAGTTGGCCAAGAGATCCGCACTTCTGGTTGCAAACACATTAGGTGCACGTTCATGCTGACCCCGCGGTGTTTTATAGTATTCTGCCAATTCTTTGACAACGGGTGGGTATTCCGGGGGAACATCTTGGACAGTTGGAGGAAGGGCAGGGCTAACTGGAGCCTGTTGACCTTTCGCTTCGGTGATTCGGGCCTCGTTTGCAGCCTTGATCGACTGCTGCAGCATCTCGGGACCTCCCATTCCTTCCACAAGGCCTTCCCTTGTCATTCGGCCAGCACAAACGCCACTGACGGTTGCAACCGCCTTGATTCGTTGATCGGTTTGCGCGGCGAATGGCACATAGCCACCCGAGGCACAGATACCAAGAGCCCCAATTCGCGCTGGGTCGACGTCTTTGCGCAGAGAAAGATAGGTAACACCGGCCCTGACATCCTCGGCTCGTTGGGCTGGGTCTTCGAGATACCTTGGCTGGCCCTCGCTTTCGCCTTGGTAGGCGGCGTCAAATGTAAGGCAGATGAACCCGGCAGGTGCCAGGACTTTCGAATAAACTTGCGGAGATTGCTCTTTCACTCCAGTCATAGGATGGGCGATGATGACTGCGGGGTACTTGGTATTGGGGGAGTACCCAGGAGGGAGGAACAAGTCGCCAACGAGCTTGATTCCTCTGCTGAGAAAATCAACTTTTTGAACGGAGCTCATAGTGGAAATTGAGATTGGTCTTTGATTGTATGTGAAGAATGACAAAAACAGAAGATATAAGGACGGTATATATATGTCTTTTGCCTAGTATCACTGTTCAATGGGAAGCTTTTCGGGATTGATATTGATGACACGGAACTTACTTTTAACTCCGGGTTTGACGTCACAAAGTAAGTCGACGGCATACTTCACCAAAGTATATCCATTGAGACAATACTCCATGCATTTCTTCTATACTCACACAAATCCACAATTACACAATGACCCGATGGTATGCAAATCCTAGTTCAATAAAATTTCATATTTGGAGGCAAACCCTGCTTTTGATCCTCGCACTAGTGACATATATCGGTCTCTGTTATAATTACAAGGCGTGGAGTTGAATGAGGAAAAAACTGACTAGCATTTCTTCAAAGCTAGCAAGCAGCTTGGCCTCATGCTCACACTCCAACTGCCCTTTCCGTCCTATCGAATCTTGTGTTTTGAAGGACACTGCAACATCAAAATCTATCCACACCACCCGCTCCGGTTCACTAGGTACAATAAGGATATTTTTCGGATAAACATCATAGTGATTGATAAGAGCGCGATGAATTTCATTCATCCCTTGGGTGGCCAATTCCAGACGCTCTTCGGAATAGTTAACACGGTTTAACTCTTCGGCACCTTCTAAGTACTCGAGTATGATAGCCCTCGGGTGCATTTCATCGGTTAAGAAATGGTCGAGGTGTGGACGAAAAGAGGATGGAACGAGGCGATCGATGTACCCATAGCAACGTCAGACGAGCCCGCTCTCGCATACATCGAATTTTAGCAAGTTGGTATAGGCGTTGTATTCACACCGGAAACGATTCAGATCACTGCCGTCCTCTGCAAATCCTGGATCTCCATTATCATGGAACTGTGGCCGGTTTTAGGCTCAAGTCACGTCCAAGCGAGAGCCACTCTATGACCCACCAGTTTCATTGAACAGCGGTTGCTGCAAAGGTCGATCTCGAAAATCGAAGAAGAGTCGGAGTGTTTGATGTCTCTTTTGATTGAGATTAGATCAATGTATGAGTCAAGAGGCGGCAAACACAGTTTTGTTGATCACAAGGGTGAGGCATGAGGTCGAGGCTTCCATGGTTATCCCCTCTAAGGTTGTTTGCCTGCCCCGGATTTAACGTGACTAAACGAGGTGCAACCCGCCCGCCTTCCAATCTTGGAATAGTCCGGTCTTTGGGAAATTAAAGTGATGACACGGAACTTACACTCTAACTCCGAGGTGATTGATGCCACGAGGTACAAAAGAAAAGAGCAACAAAAGCAAAAAAGAAATCTCAGGTTTGGTTTTAGGAATAGCCGAACGCGGGGGTCGAACCCGCAGCCTTAAGATTAAGAGTCTTACGCTCTACCGATTGAGCTAGCCCGGCCGGGCTGTTGTAGAGAGCAGCGATAAAGTGTTTGATGAACGGAAACAAGATATTTGGTGGAATAGCATGCAGGTGGCGTCTGAGCGCATCCTACAGCCCCGTCGAGAAGCATAACTCATATATGCCCATATAACTACTTACCTGCTATTTTAGTTACACATATGTACCAAGCGTTGGTACTACCTAATGTGTAACGCAAAACTTATCTGTCAGAAAAGTTTGACACACACAATATATACTTCCCTCCTCCACACTTACCTCAATTATATCATTCTGTCTTTCCTTCCCTTCCTTTCTTTTCTCTGTACTCTTTTATCTTTCATCAACTCTCTCTCTCCGTTGCCAAGGACCGCGGACAAATTTTGTGAAGCGCCTTCATGGCACGGTGGTTGGCAACCTGGACTCACACCGAGGAAGCACATCTACATGTAAGTGTTTATCGGGGTTTTCAGTCGGATCAATACATAGGTACCGGCCACAATGAGCTAATCGTTCTTATGCAGGACCGTCAACTCTGAAACATTCGGAGATGAGACTGCTGAGAATCAGCCAAGGTGCCTGAACGGCTGGGCTGGCCATAGGTAGCACCGACTGGACCTGGCGATCGCAACTCACTTCTCTCACTCAATTTTCACCCCACTCTTATGAAAAGCACTCCAATGTCGTGGCACGCTGAGCGATACCCGAGGCCCTTCTTCGAAGTTTGAGGATAATCGGCGTCGGGAATTGATCTGTCGCAGGGTCCAATACACCTCGCACATTACATCTGGCATACCCTAGAAGTTCCCTAGGACTCAGAGGATATGCGAAAGTGAACAGCTTGAAGCGCAAGGAGATTTTATCAAGATAATGCGTATGTTGTACATACAACTTGATATCGCTGTCAACTCAAGTTCAAGCATACCAGGATTGTACTATATCATATATATTGCAATGCTCAAATCTAAATCGTGAGTCACATCAATGGACTGTACCTACAAAACAAACCGGTACGGTCTTCCATTATTTGACATTGTTGGCTTTGCAGCCACGCGATCGACTTTCCACATTGGCTTCGCTGAAGGACAAGAAGCAGGGTACATATGAACTCATCCTTGACTGTCTTAGCGAGGACGAAGAGCCAGCCTGGAAGAAACAATTGACAAAGGAAAGTTTAAAAGCCAACGATTCCGGTTTGTTTTCGCTTTCCGAGGCGTTTGTGATGAACACAGCCCCAGCTGTTTCGCAGCCAGCTCAATCTGTGCATTTTCAGACAGTGGTCGTCTACCACTGAGCACTCGTTCAAAGATTCAAGAGCAAAGATCTGTGACGATCTGGACAGGAACCGTACTTGCCAAACGGGCAGGGGCGACTATGCCCTCGTACCTTCCCAGAAGGGTGATAGGATTAAGGGAGACAATGTCGAGTTTTGCATCAGATGCAAACACGAGGATATAAGAGGGAAGAGCGCGCACCTAGATAGTTTTCTCTTTTTCCTTTCCTTCTCATGCTTAGAATTTGGAATGAAATGCACTCTTTCTCTTGATTGACTTGGCATGTAACAAGATCTAGAATCTATAGCCGCAGTGCTAGAGACATATACTATAGCATATAGATGAGGTTTACTTTATCTTTACGGTTACGGCCGATGACCCGATCAATCGGCTACTACCCTCATAGGATTTACTGTTGGATGCCCGCATGGAACAGATCCCGTTTGTACCTACTAGTCATCTAGATAGCTCTCGCCCTCTTCTCCCTATCCATCACACAACCGAATCAGACCACACTGTTTTCTTCATTATCCACATTGTAGTTGATTCCGATCAGTCACTCAGTCTAGTGTGACATTTGACTCGTACCGCTAGAATTCAAGCAGCCAGTAAGGATGAAGAGGATGATTCGATATCAATCAACAAGCTATCAGGCACTTCCAATATTCTATGGATCAATGACATTGCTGTAGCTTTTATCCCATGCCCATGATCCCGAGAACCATAAATAGACATGAATGAAGTTGAAACTCATTTTATTGAGGCCAAGAGGCTCAAACGGCTCTACCAACACGACAGTTTGATCCCGACGAGGATTTTCAACTTCGGGAATCATCAGATGACGACGCAGGAACCGTGTCGGGCTAATCTGAAGACGCCTTATCCACTCAAGACGGCAAGGATATTGCTACTACAAGCATGGAGAAACGGAGCGATATCGGAGACAAGGATGTAGACTTGACGAGGCCAAAATGAACTAAAATCTAACCTGGAACGTGCTGTGACTAGCTATATGTAGTTAGTCTTGACTGTTGCCAGATTCCTTAGGTGTCCATGACGCTAATAAGGGTCCGGGTTAGTTAGGGCACGAATGAATTAGCTCAATAGCTCCAATAACTTCCTACAATATTATAGGCCCACGAAGTCTTTATTCAATAGCCCGTGGGAGTCCATACAATGCCGTGCAATATTGGCATAAGGCCTCGAACAACATATAATAGCTAGGATAAGTGTCGAATTAGAGAATGCGCCGCGCTTCGCCAGATAGACCAAAAGAACGAGACAGGGAAATATGACGTGATTACCGCCCTTACCGATGATAGCTTCAATCCGCGCAAAGAGGGTACACAGAACAACACTCCGTCTAGACAACGTCATCCGGCATAGCTAGCTTGTTTCAACTGTTATCGTAGCATGCGCCACTAGCAAGACAGAGTGGAACTGTTACTTGAAATGGGATAGCGTATACCAGCCTTTCGCCTGCTTGGATCCATACTATGTACTTGATGCGTAGCGTAATGATAACTAAAGTACGTGGATCCCTGTGTGAGAATAAAACCTGGGGGCCGGTCGGGGCGGGGCAGTGTGCAATACACATTATTGCCGTGTGCAGTTACATGTTGAGTTGTTGCTGTAAACAAAGAGCAAAAAAAGAAACATTAGAGTTTAGATATATTATAGCCTATCTAACTCCGGTACAGCCAGTCATGACTGATCCTCCGAAACATAAAACGTTTTTTGGACATTCACCCCCTGAAAGAAGGTACCGTTTTTCGGGTTCAGATCTTCCTGGCTACTCGTCCGGCTAGTGGCGGACCCACTCGAGGTGTGAATCGTCGTTACCACGGCATGTTGGTCTTGCCGGTCTAGGTCTGGCCGCCAATATTGCGGGCCGGACAGGGTGGAGCGGCCTCCGTTTATGCTGGAGAGGGGTATGCTGCCGCCGGTGCGCTTGGCTTTGCTCCTGCTTCCTCCTGCCGAGCTGGGATCGCGAAACCAGCGGAATAAGGGTCGGAGGGTTACTAGACTGCCTGCGGCGATTCCGAGACCGGCTTCGACGTTGGACCAGATTGAGATGTTGGTGGTTGCGTCTGGGGTTGAGTGGTGTTAGTTGATCTTTTCACTTTTGATCTTATGAGTGTGTATAAGAATAGAAACTCACATAGGAAGTCGACGTCCTTGTAGTCGTGCAAGAAAGGAATGCGAATGATGACTGCTGCGCTCGCGCTAATCAATAGGTCAGTATTAAGTCTCCTTTTAGGGTTTCCAAGGGCAGACATACATGCATCCCATTCCCAGAATACCCGCCAAGGCAGACTTGGTCCTTATGTTCATCTGCAGGTTCCACACCAGGGCAATCGGCAAGAGACCCAGGGTCAGATCACATATTGTAGCGGTGATACTGTAGACATAGGCCATGGCGATGATATGGTCCAGCTCCATGCAGGTGCCAGAAACATTGGCATGTTCGTCCGAGAGAAGACGAACTCGTTGCCAGAAGAAATCAACCGGTTGGCATTGCAGCGTCAACATGAACCAGAAGACCAGACCAATAGTACAAGTGACGCCAATGACAGCCCATAACACGAGTTTGTGGGGATTGGAGACTGTCAAGCGGAGGAGCGCGAATGCGATTGAGACCTTGGCCAGTGAACAGGTCCACACATAGCTAGTTTGACCGAGCCACCACCACTTTGGGGAAGGTTTAGCATGTGATTCGTATATCGTAATGGAAGGTTGGAGTCAACATACAAACATTGCGGTTTCCATCGTACCCTTCTTCACGAGATCATTGGATCTTTGGCCCATCCCATAAAACGCACCAGTGATACCGCATAGAGCGAACAGGATGTTCAGCAGCTGCAACTCAATCAGTCCGGTTTCAATTGCACATGAATCTATCATACATACCATGGCGCATACCATCAAGGTATCATCCCAGCCAAAGGCCTTGACAAGGCGAATGCGCACGAAGCATCGTAGAACCACGGCAATAAATGAAATTCCAAGAAAGACAGTAGTAACGATAAAGATTGACTGGCTGCGGCCTTCGAGGGGCAACATATTGACCCGGAGAATGAATGTATGGTCACCAATTCATGGCCCGTATAGTTTCCCTACTAAGTATGCAAGGATATCTGAAGGAGCAACAAAGAATATGTTATATTAGAGAGAGGAAATTACTACCATAAGGAAAAACCCACTACCGCGCAGATCAAGCCTTGCGATCACGAGCATGAGTGGCGAGAACGGGCTACAACATAGAGGGGGCGATGATATCCCCCCAAAAAAAAGAAAAAAGAAAAGGCGAAAAGGGTAAATTAGGTAAATTAGGCAAAAAGAAAACGACTAGCCCGTTTAAAAGCCTCCGCGGAGTCAATATCCCTAGCCAACCGCAATATATGCACGTTGGTTAAGATGGGGTTAGGCAGCTGGAACCTTGGGACCATGCAGGTTTCACGTGTGGGGGAAGGAGGTTGAGAACTCAAAAGCAAATCAAAACGGCAATCCCTGCCAATAACCTCCAACAACCCAAGGTTCTCCATGCAAACACGGAATCTAACCTTCAAAGAGAAGTCTCACCGAACATGTGGAAGCCGGGCAACTGTTCTGAATACGACCGCGGGAAGCCTCAGAGCCAAAAAAAACTATGATACCAGCCCATGTACTCCACTGAATCCCACCAATCACGTATGACCAGTGGAGTGGCTAGCAAAGATCATAGTCCGTGATCCTATGTACTCCGTACATACCGCGATGCTACCGTGATGCTAGTGTCGGACTATTCTACAATGGGAAGCCCTAACCAAAGTTGCCATCTGTCGTCAGGGGGAAGCATTCCCGCCTATCCAAAACCCAGTGCATTGCCAGGGTATGGCAGACGATCCTTGACTAGGTTTGTGACATGCATTGCCAAGGACACTACCGACAAATATTTGATATTCGAGATTGCCGCACTTGACCGAGATCTCGAGTGGATGGACTGATGAACATGAACTGATCTGGAGCTCGCTTCGATATCGAGATCCGATTGATATGCAAACCGTCTCCTCTTAAGGGGGCAGGCTTTTAGATGATCCAGTGTGAGGCAAAACATTCGATCGGCGGGGACCTCCGCGGACGTGGTACGATCTGCAGTATATTGTCGGAAATTACCTGACGCTAACTTCTGATCCACAACATCCCGGCAATCTTCCTGTCCCTGGACCGTTCTTTGACTATGGCAAGGTACTATTGTATGTCAGTATGAGCACTACAATATCATTGTATATCTAATCTATACAGACACCTACCTCACTTATCCTGGTCTTACTGTGACAATATGAGATCACGGGAATTACTTATACTCCTAGATCACGATCAAATATGGGTCTCAAACCCGACTCACAGGCCACCCTTACCATCGGTACAGAATATTCTTGGCGCACGGGGTCTTCTGAATCAGGCTTTCTAGACTAAGTGCCGAGAGGCTATTCTCTCTAACTTTGGATCGCGGTAGAAGATGGAACCCTTCTATTTTGGTAAGGATATGACAGATCAAAGTTAAAATGGCAGATACATAACCGAGTTATCTCCCCCTGACCTCGGCATTTCGGGGAACACTTAACTGTGGGGCTGAGATAGAGGCTGATCTACTTCGTACCGAAGTCTACGAAGTCAACGGGTCGTGATGCTGCCCTCGGGTGTACTTGCTCGGACATAGGACGAAAGCGAACAAGCGAACAAGCGAATAAGCGAACCGAGTTTACTGTATTGATGGCAGAACGTCAAGCTTACTATGACGTACGCTGCCAGCTGTCTTGCCGTGTCCTATTATAGACCGACTGTTCTAGTCTCAATGTTTCTTACAAGGGTCCCGTTTCACTAGTTAACTAGTTATAAGCTTGCGATTGATAAGCTTGCGACGCTCAGATCTCTACCCGATACGCCATGCTCTACCCAGGTAGATACGACAAAACAGTGAATTCGCTACATAATACAAACTCGCATGCTGGAATGAACCCAATCGGATATTTACATATTAAGTTGCACAGTGCACCCATGTTTAATCCAGTGGTAAGGCCTCCAGGGCAAACTTACTTCCACTGAGCAGGCTTGGTAGCCTGGAAAGCCTTGAGGATGGCGATCACCTTCTCCAAAGCAGCGACCTCCTTGGCCATCGACGCCGAAACCTTCTCCTGATCCTGACCCAGCTTCGCGTAGAAGTCCTTACGGTATGGCGTGGCCGACATCGCAGCGCTGAAGATGGGCTTGACGAAGAAGGAGTGGTAGGGCTTGAGGGTGTTGCCGTAGGCACCGCGGAAGGAGTCTGAGAGCTCCGCGGAGGAGTTGTCAATGTTGTCCCGGAGGGCTTGGACGGTGAAGTCGAGGCCTCTGTGAGAAGAACAACGATTAGTCCATGGTTCAAGCAGGTTGTGCAAATGGAGGAGATGCCATTGCAATTGGCCTCTTCATAGACATGTGAACATACCGGACCAGCCAGACCAGACCTTCGGTGGCGACGTGCTTGCCGGTCTTCAATTCGTTCAGGACAAGGGCCTGCAGGGTCTCAGACTCTGCAGGAGCGGCCTCTTGACGCTCACGGACTTTCTGGTGGGGTTTTAGAATGGGTTGAAACTGGCCATATAATGTGGACGAACCTTGATGTTGCCGAGCAGGTCATTCTTGACCGGGGTGAAAGCGGCAGAGCCAAGCACATCTAAACGTTCCCTGCATTAGTTTGAGGCAGGTCTATGCAGGAGGACAATGGAACAATACGCACCGAAGAGAGTCACCAGTGACTCAGCGGCCTCGAGGAACTCGGTGGTCGAGATGCCATCGTCCGCACCAATAGGGACATCGGCGAAGGACTTGTTGATGGTATCAAACCATGTTCCGTCAGCAGGGATAGCAGCCATTTTTGCAGAAGAATTCAAGTAGAATATAGATAGTGAGAGAAAGAGAAACCTTGGAGAGAGCTTAATCAGGGGACCGTTGGATATTATCGACTTCACCGCTGCTGCCACGCAAGCCAATGGCGGGGCACGGGGGCTGTGGAGACTACGGGAGGATGCAAACAGAGTAAACAAGACCAACGCGGTGAAGTGTCAACAACGTGTTTGTATCGTTTGCAGCATTTGACCTTGCAGCGACGTCATCGAACCATATCACATGGCGATCGAGAATTCGGTGCCTGGGCCATCTGCTTGCTCCTGCATATGTCTGGTGCATGCCTCTTTGGTCTACCGGGGTTCTGCATACTAGGTTGACATGAGCTCTCCACCAGACCGGGCCAATGGCTCCCGACCAGAGGCCGATTCACGCCCATCATACCATGAACAATATCGTGGCTTGCAGACTGGCTCATACACAGACAAGCAATTGGTATGTCACCATCCTTTAAGTTGAGTTGCAGAATTGATCTAATATTCCTTGACAGCGTCATGCTTCTGCCAAACATCTGCACATGACAAACCGGAGATTTTTCATCGGTCCAATTCCAGAAGGCTGGCTGCACGGTCATCGCAAGTCTTGGTATAGGTCACGACTGAGAGTCAGAAACTATACATCGCATGCCGTCACCTTCTCTGCAAGCCCTATTGCGGCCCATTATGAAGAACATAACGATCGGCCCGCCCCAGCGTCACCCGACTTGGATGAGCAGATCGCCCTGGCGCTCACCAACACAAGCACGGATGCTGCTTCGGAGCGACGTGATGAGATTGAAGGAGAAACACAAGAGGAAGAAGCTGCAGCAGAGCCTGTGGGGGAACTGAGGACCCTAACCCACCCTGTAGCCGAGGCCAGCGGTGACGATCCCTTACCGATAGCGGACACAGAGACTAGCGAACATAACGGGGAAGATAACAGAGCAAACACCGCGAATAGTGAAGGGGACAGCAGCGAAGATACAGACAGCACCCCCAAAGCCAGACCAAGGGGGCAATACGGCATAGACAGCAATGATGTTGCTTCGTCTTCGTATGTCACCGCCAGAGAAGAGGCTCCTAACTCTTATGATACCGGTCAATCAACACCAACTGTACGAGCTAGCAGTCAGGAACCGCCTGAGCTGCGACCAAAGTCCCCGGGCTCCCATCATACAAATCTGGCCGGTCATTCTTCTCCCAATCCTCTAACCACCAATACATCCATAGTTCCAAGCGAGGCCGATTCCACAACTCAGTTGCTCCAAAGCAAGGACACGGACAAGGGAAAGCAGAAAAGCAAGGTATCTAGCGTATCTCGAGCAACGCTTCAACACCACGACCCACAAGATGAAGATGATACCGGCGAAGAAGCGCAAAAACGCAGACTCCCTGCGAAGGTGGCAAAATTCAACCTGGGTGACAACATCAGACACAAGGAGCAGAAGATGCGCCATAAGATTGCAAAGACCCAAGGTACTATGTCTGCCAAGCGACCGCACCGCCGGAAAGTGCAGGACGGAGAGATTGTCAAAGCCGAAAAAATGCTGGTCTGCGTGGAGGAGACTCTGCAGGACAGACTTCCCGCCGATTATACAGAGAATGACAGTCTGCGTATGGAAACGCGGACCGTGGACAAATGGCGAGAGTTCCTCGTCGTATGCCGCAAAAGCTCTATAGAGCATGCGCCATTTGCTATTCAGATGTACCGCACTCGCGTGATTCCTGATGTGCAACGTGCGAACAGCAAAACACCTCCTTATTACGAAGTAAAGCTTAATCACAAAGATACCCATGTCAACTTCTATTCCCCCCTCGACAAGACCATCGTTATTTGGCGGCCATGCAAGCATGGAACCAAAATATTTATCCTTCGTCCAAAGTCCTCGGCGCACTCTGCGGAATGGTACACTTTCATTCGCCAGGTGCTTGGATGGCGGCGTCCCACCTCACTCCCTATTCACGTCCCTGACCTGGGGGTTTCCCTCATCTTTAAAAATCCTTTCGGTCAGATAGAGGCAGGGCTGAAAGCAGATAATTCTGATAACGAGCACATTCCAACTCTGGACCAGCCAGCCGTCGAAGACAAGTTTGCTGCCGCTACCATCATCCGAGGATGCATGGATATGCTCGAAGGCAGTGCCGAGTGGGCCGAGGTCTTGAAAGCTTGGTCCAAGACCGAGAAAATGGGACTTGCTTGGAAGCGGTACGACCGACTTGAGTGGGTATTTGGAGTCAACGAGGAGAAGATGTATGGGACCATTGGGATGCAATCATCCCACGAGCTTGAGTTACGACCAAGACATCATTACTCTACTACAATCAGGCATCCGGACGTACAGGAGGAGCCTGCCCCGATCGAAGGATTTCTAGTCCGTCTCACATCCCAGAAGGGTGTGCATCAGCGGATGAACAAGATGTTTTTCAAACGGCTGTACTTCTTTACCCAAGATCATTATTTGTTGTTCACTCGGCCAGCCAAGGCATTTCCCCCGTCACCACCGAAATTTGATCCCCCAGAAGAAGGCAATGTACCAACTGCCCGTGAGATCTTGGATCAAATGCCGTTCTCTTGGGATATCGATCCCTATCCACTTGAAAGCGGCAAGATCAAATGGCTCTCCAGCGGCAATCATGAATTCGTCAAACGGCACGATGAAGAGGCTTATGCGAACGTGCAGAGGAATGTACACAATATCAGTCAGGCAGATGGGTATATTGATATGTGTCGGGTGGTAGAAGTCCGCAATGTCTATCGTGGCAGCTGCGCTGCTGATCCCAATATCCGGGAAGGACCTTCTGTGGACTTCAATCGTGAAACCAGAGACTCACGACGGGATGATGGAGCAACGCAAGAGTTCGACGACGGTAGGACATTTGAACTGGTTCTAGATAATGGTCTTGTCGTTCGACTGCAGGCATACGATGGTGCCACACGGGACCAGTGGGTCGAACGAATCGATGCGCTTGTGAAGTATTGGCACATTCGCTGCACGGACGATGCCACGGAGCTGCAAGCCGTACGTCAGCGCAATCTCAAGCTGTTGGGTATCGACGAAGCTATGGAATCCGTTTTCGGGCAGTTCGCGAAGAAATGGGAGGTGACAAAAGCCGAGGCATCTCCACACTTGCACAACATGTGCTCGCTGGCTACTTGTCGGACTATCAAGGTATGTTGCAGCTAAAATCAGAAATTCAAGCACTCTACTAACAACACCAACAGATGTCCGGCACCCTCTACCGCAAGCCACGTCGCCACACCACTTTCTACCAATGCGATGTCATTCTCACGGCAGGCAAGCTGTTAATTTTCCGCAGCACACTGCGCCGGCGAAACGGCACCGTGATCCCACACATCCATCAAGAACTCGAGACGGCCATCGAGCTGGAAGATTGCTATATTTATTCTGGTCTAATTGCCGAAAACGACTTGCTCTATGCCAATCAGACATTTGACAGCAATAACCCTGGTGTACATGCTCTGCCACGGGTGTATCTCGATTCCGATGTCTTCACAAGTCACGATGAGGACACTGCTATTACCTTCGTGATCTGGCAACCCTTGAGTAAGAGCTATTTCCGAGCACAGGAAATAGGGGAAGAGGGCAAAGCCAAACGGTCCTTGCGTCATGTATCCACGCTGGGCAAGCATGGCCGCACCATCGTGTTTAAAACACGTAGTCGGGTGGAAAAGGACCGATGGGTGATGAGTATTTCCTCGGAAATTGACCGTCTCCAGGAAGAGAAACATGAAGATATACGGCTTGTTTCTCTAGATCGCTGATTCCATTGCTGTTGTGTCTGCATCTCTCGGCCATTCATGATTCCTCTTACATAGCGCTTTCGTCTTCTTTTTTTCGTTCTCGCAAATTTGCTCTTTTCGCACACGCATAGCACAGCATTTGACTCAAAATAGTAATATAATGATATCTACAAGGCTCCCTAATATATGTACAAGTCCCAGTCAACATCGTCAGACACAGGAGATCCAGCACTATCAACAAATACAAAGGCCAAGATATGCGCCAAGCCCCATCTATAACCAAATTAATTCAAAAAAGGCTGCTCGAGCTGCACAGCATCCTTCAAAACACGATCCCGCACACTCTGTCGATACGTACCCACAGCCGCATCATCCGACGCAGACTCCCCCTTCCCAGATTCCCAATCCGTCCAGTTCAGCCACCGCATCCGTGGTCCCAGCACCGCAAACACCTGCCCAGTAACCAGACTCAGACTAACAGGCCCGTATGTATTGCTATCCAGCGTCTTCCGCGGATCCTCCGCGTCACCCTCCAACCAGACATGGTTCCAGGGGACGATCTGCGTTTTCCGCAGACATGGCTCGCGAGTCGTGATTCGATCACCGGGTAGACCGACGATGCGCTTAACAGCGATATGAGACGGGTTTGCAGGGGAGCTATACGTAATATATTAGTATTGCCTGCACTCGACTCGTAAAATGAACAAGACATAAGAATGCAAATCAAAGTAAAAGCAAAGCAAAGCAATCAACCCACCGGAAAGTAACAATCATCCCCCGCTCCAGCTTCCGCTCTTTCTTGAACGGCAGTATAGATCCCCACGGCCACATATTGACCATCACCATATCGCTCTTCGTGTGCGTTTGCGCATGGTCCTCGTTCAGGTATGGTGTCATTGACGGCCCGCGAACCCACATCACCTGCATTACATGTTCGGGGAAGAAGAGTGCGATCGGGAGCACCGGTACTGCCCAGCTGAGAGTCCTACATGCTCGTCGGACTGGGTATGGGAGGGCGGAGAGGCGTTGGCGGAGGTTTGTGAAGAAATGTGAGATGAAGGGTGTTCGTTTTTTGGAGAGGGATGGGCCCTCGTATGTTATAGGTTCTGGGATTTGGAGCTTTTGCTCTTCTTCGATATGCACTCGGTACCGCGGATTCGGGGTTGGTATTCCTCTTGGACGTTGTGGTTTCGACATTTTTGGATGTTGAGGCGGAGGGCGAGGGGTTGGGGGATTTGCGTGGGGGATTGGTTGTGTTGGAGATGGGGTGTTCAGTGAAGGTGATAGTGTTTCATTATGCGGCTTTGATTATCGAAAGACTTGCAATGGAATTGAAGTGAAGTCATCTCAAGCTGGAATCATGATCGAGGCGCGATCTGATATGTGTTTGCATTGTTTGCATCCACTTTCGGGAATGAAAGAGCTTACACTAAGATACTTGTCTTCGTAGAGATAATATATAAAGAGGAAAAGGGGCGCTTACAGGACTATCTCAACGATAAAATCGCACTTACTGATACGGCAGTTCTTGATAGTATGGATGCGAACTGGCCAATGGCTCATCTTCACCTTACGTGCTACCAGTACAGAGAAAGAAAGAAGAAGATTTATGATGGTTCGAGGGTATCTAGCAAAATCCACTTCGTAGCAATCGTAATATTACAGACTGGAAAATATTTTGTTTCGTTCAGGTCATGTAGTAGCGGTCGTGAATCGTATCGGGCATGTATCAAGCAAGGCGAGCAACATTTAGCTCAGCATGGCGACTCAAGTGTCGCTACTCTCAGCCAGGTCCTCCTGCGTGGGAGGGAAATACTCACTACAGTTATTATCAGTAACTGATCAAACAGTGAGAAGTAGAACAAACTTACGGAATGAATTCCTCATAGGCAATCACATCCTTTCGCTCAAAGTTGCAGAAGATGACGCGCTCCAGCTTTCCAGCATTAGGCCCGACCAGGAACTTTCGCACTTCTTTGATGGCATCTTCAGCGGCGTATCGACTGGGATAACCATAGATTCCAGTGCTGATAGCGGAAAAGGCAATACTCTTCATGCCGTTTTCGACTGCCAGTTCCAGGCTGCGTCGGTAGCAGGATCGAAGGAGCGCGACAGGGTCTTCTTCCCTTCGGTAGATTGGACCGACTGTGTGTATCACACGCTTGCAGGGGAGATTGTAGGCAGAGGTGATCTTCGCATCGCCAGTGTCACATCCATCAAGACCGCGGCATTCTTCAACTAGCTTGGGACCTGCAGCTCGGTGGATTGCACCATCCACACCGCCACCTCCAAGGAGAGAACGATTAGCAGCATTCACAATGCAGTCCACTTCGAGCTTGGTGATGTCATTGCGGATGATAGAGATGGTATTGTTGAGAGACTGAGATGGTGGAAATTTCGAGGACGAAGGCATGAGTTTTGTCGAACGGTACAGAAGTGCCACCGTGGGAATATCAGCCAGCACCAGGATTGAAGACATGATGTAGAAAAGTCTACGCGAGGCTAGATCTGAGAATAAATCGAAGAGGAAGGTGTTGTCTTCTGGCAGCTCAAAGTGGGGATAGGTCAAGCTCCGCGCACGGGCCCCTCGAGGAGACATGGTCACGTGGCTGTGTCTATACATTGGAGTTGGGGATGACTTTGATTACCTGGAGGGTTAGGGATACAGAGAAGAGGATGTTTTGATAGAAAAATGGTAGGCTTATATATATGTAGTCTGCTCTGAAACAAACAACCTTGGTGGTGTGGTGAAACCAGCAATGCATCATGCGGCAAATGAGATATATATTCAAACATGCGTATCAGGCCAAGCATGACAAGAGTGAATAAGACCAAAATCGAAGGTTTTAAATTCTCAATATTGATAAAATCACCCTAAATGATCACATGCTCATGCATCAAGCACAATAGCCCTGACAAATAACTAAGCCTTTGGCCTTGCTATAGAACCTGACTCGGCATGATACAATACCCATTATCTCCATGTACTTGTACTTTCTACTCTGTACCTTGGACCTTGTACTTTGTACGCGCTCCGCACAAGATAATCTCTGGATCTGTTTCGAGTCATCCCGCTGCAATGTACTCCATGCGGCAAGCTGCATTGCATTACCGCCTGCACCTAGCCTAAAGAGATGCTCCTGTGCCGCTCAAGCCTCGGGCCCAGGACTCCTATCATTGGCCCTCTAAGACCCGAAACAAAAAGGTACGGAATAGGTCGACCCGAGAGCCAGGCCCAGGGAGTTGGCATCGTGGACAGCAGTGGAGGGCCAGCCGGAGACGAATTGATTGGCGCGAGGCTACGGTGACACATGGTTGCCCTTTGCCCAGTGGATCAGGCCATCATGCCATACAACATGGATTATCGAAGTTTATGTGAGGTTTCTTCGAGAATGAGAGGTGGAACTTGAGCACGGAATGTACACTATGTATGTACTATTGACGCCCATAAAATAATGCCTGCTAAAAGGGAGGGAGAGCTGGAGTAGGCGCGTAAATCCATTGCCCACGCTGCCCAGACCGCCGGCGCCTTGACTGCGTTGGGGTTAGGTACAGGCCCCTTCAGTCGGTATCGGGGATCAAATTACGGCGTTCATCGGGAATTGTTGAAAGTGGATGCATGTTGTTTTGGCCCACCTCTCCCCACCGTGAAGACCCTACCACACCCTGTCAGATCAACCGTGGACCGCCGTTTTCACGGCAGTTACCCTTTCAACCGATATGACACGGATCTGCGGGGACCCAGCCCATGTGTTTGAGTGGTGTATTTGACGATTGCCGATCCTTGGGTTATGCTTGTCGATGGCATCTGTTTCCGCTGGGCCCATTCTCCCCTAGTTGTCCAGTCGTCTTCCCCTTGAAGAGACAAAAATAGCATTGAGATAGGCCATTGGTCCGTTGGCAGGGAAATGTACGGGGAAAACATCAACCGAAAATTTCTGGCCGGCTCCGCTTCCAAAATTGCCATCGTACCAGGGCCACCCAGGGCGAACCCGTTCTTTCTGTTGGCTTCCATTGGGAGATTTCCACAAAAGTACGGAGTACATGGGTACGTGTGCGATCAAGAGGATTTCGTACTTTTGTCCTTTGTTGAAGAAACCGCCGGAGAAAAAGATAAAAATACAACTACTAGCTGGGAATCTGGAATTCTCATGGGAAATTCTTCAGGCGGAACGTCGGAAGCTCGCAGCTGTCAGATTCGAAGCTCTCCAATCAGCGGAAGACTTCCTATTTGGCGTGTGGTAGCTCAGATTCAGAAAAAAACTCTATTCGAGATCACCAGAGAGATCCTATTCGTCCAAGCAAATATGTAACTGGGCTAGGCGTGTTGCTGATGCATACGTCAAAAGTCTTGGGTGCATAACCCACCTGTCAAAGACTCTAATGGGCCATATCTGCAGCTTGGAATGTGCATCTGGACTGGACCCTCGATTCGAGCTTTGAGTTTGGACTGGGGAATGATTGGCGCGGTTGTATTAACCCTCGCATTCGTATACATGTTACTAAGAATTTGGAATAACCTTGGAATGCCTGATGTTACAAGTTAGGAAGGTGAGAAAGAAATTCCTAACACTTCTGAAAAAGATCTACTACGGAGTCATTGACAAATACCACATACAACAGAGAAAATATGCGTAACCTATTGCCAAGGGACTTCATTGAAGCTCTGGTTTAGCATCCCTGCTAGTCCTCTGTGTGACAGCGATGGGGAAAGGTATCCATGATGATCATCATCCAATCTGTCCAATAGAGAACCGCTTGAAGCTTCACCGGCATGTGGCCAAGCCCGTCCCCTCAATCAGGTCCGGATGGATTGCCGTGCATATGATTGATAACTGCATGTACCTATGTCTATAGTACTTGATTGCCTTGTACGTTGTACAATTGTCTTGATTACAACAAGCATTCGCAGATCCCAGCGCTATAACTTGAGCAAGTTCTGCCATGTTGATATGCACCTCTGAGAGACTCAAAAAGTGCCCGAGAGATCGCCGAAGGTTGAGTAACCATATAATGTTGCATCGCGCCATCCTCTATTTAGGTGCTCAAGTGAGATAGACTCAAAAGGCATAAAGAAACGGCGATCTGCTTAAAATAGATATGCTTGATACTTTCCAACGGAATGCACACTGCAACATTATCAGTCCCAGAATTGACAAGACCCCCACACGGCAGCAAATCTCAAGACAAATCCAGCAACTGTGCTCCGTCTTGACCCGCAAAAAAGAAAATCCAATTTCGCATTGGAGTACGTATATCATTGCCAACCAGCACAGGCCCAACGGCAGTTGACTCCCGAGCTCCGCACACAAAAGGACTCCGTAAATATAATGAACACAATCTCGGATATTCCAGAAATGGAGCATGGAAAGATGGAAACCTGGAGGGAATAATGTCGCGATCTCCACTCGGTCTCCACCGGCGGATCTTAATTAATCCAAGCCGTTCTTCTCATTTCCTCGTGTGGCTGAGTGTAGAGTGCATATGGAGTGCAATCTCCCCAATCTCTCAACCTAATCTCCGTTGGTCCTCGGCTTCCGCCTGATTAGGCTGAGGTGGATTCGAGATTCAAGAAGGGTTTGTCAGGACTGCCTCTTAGCGTATGCAATATCCATCGTAGATCGATGAATCGGGTCTGTTTTCCGTATGAGTGCGATCGTCGTGAAGAAGCTATCAATATCCCATTCACGTACTTTGCGCCCTGCTAGTATGTCCGTCCCATCTTCACTCGGAGATTTCCCCGGCGATCATGGTTTCTTTCGGGATTTGTGGAGATGCTGGACCTGCCTTCCTATTTCAGTTCAAGATTGAAGTAAAAACGGCCACTAATCTTGTTAATCTCTCAGGAGAACCTTTTAGCGTGAGCTAGCCCCGTCTTGGGTTAGCCAAAGGAAAAAGAAAAAAAGAAAAGGGAAAAAGGAACTTCGAAGAGAAACCCGACAAGACAAAACCCGAAATCCTTCCCGCCGATCGAAGCGGTCTATCTTATGGGCTTGGTGGAGTCTGGGAACGGTCCGGCTTGATTTCCCCGTTTTTCTTCTCTTTGGTGATTTCCCCCTTGTCGTGGAGATTCTAAATGTCGGTCTGTCGATTATAATCCACAGGAATCCTGGGTTGCTTGGACAATTGAAGCGTACAGGAATCAGTGGGGATGTCAGAAAACCACAGGACTTCATAGGGAAATTATAGAGCGGAGCCCTTACCAATAATTTGTCCAAGCTAATATCAAAGACAATTCCCAGCTAAATATCTAGATCTAACACGTTTCGATGAGGAGTTCGGTCTAATCTGTAACCCAATAAGACACACTAAGACATCTTGCATCTTGCAGGACATAACTTCCCGCCATAGACTCCGAGCCTATCCCCTTCTGGCAGTATGCGCCAGAGCACCCTGCTAGTCCCAAAACCAAGCCCTGTTAACGTTGGTGCCGTCCCTTTGCCGTACGTGCAGATTGGCGTTGCAGATGTGTCCTGATTTCGAAGACCAAACCCCCATCTTCCCCACCTCGCCGCCTCTCCTTGGTCAATCCCTGGACGGGATCGGACCCTCTCATTCTTCTCCCCCCTGTCCGGTCCTTGTCCTTTGGTCACCTTGCAGCTGTCAACTTACTCTTTCGAGCCTATTCCGTCCAGATCGGAGAGATCCCCGGGAACGTCCCCACTGTGCGAATTAAACAAATCTCCTGAGCCGCCACATTTCGGAGTCTCGGGTGATGGCATGATGTGTGACTGGAGCTATTGCCGGAGATTTTACTTTGTACGGCGTAGGGATATGAACCGTGCTGTCTTTTGTACAATATCCGGTGAGGGGGGTTTATTTTCGGGATGGATTAGATTGAGATAGCCTTGCAATTGATATTGATTATTCTTGGCTGCTTGATGAATCTGTAATCTGAGATTGGCTTCTCCATAATAGTCTTGGATCATAGATCAGTGCGATAGTTTGGGATTTCGCATACCCCCCTTTTATGGATGATATAGTCCGATAAGTTCATCAGGATGGTATTTCGGAGGGAAAAAGGGATAGGCAATCCTCGACGCGCACTAAAATTGGGATCGCATCCTACACTCTTGCCAACTTGAGGAAAATGAGTTGTCGCTCATCTCCTTCCGGTTAGGAGTCTGTGATCGTCTGTTTATCGCGTGTTCTCCACAATTGCTGGTCGGAAAAATCATAGCGTGCTACAACATTCCTGGGATTGTTTTTGTCAGACTTGAACTTGAGGCCAGGGAGAAATGTTTCTAACGGTCTGGCTCAGTCTGGCTAACGGTCTGGTAACGGGCTGTCAACGGTCTGTCGATCACCTTACTACGATCCTGGCTCCAGTTGTCTCCATTCTCTCCAGTGGTCCCCGTTGTCTCCAGTTATTTTGAAGCCATTTCGCTGCCTCTTAGGCAATGATTTTCCCTTTACTAGCGGTTGTATTGTAAAGTAAAGTCAATCAGAAAAAGACGCGCTTGACCAAGGATAGAATCTCTCCATTCATCTCATTGGTCACTAGCAGTGAATTCCCAGTGCATTTGCGGCCATCCCTCAAATATCTCCAGGGGGCGTTGTCAACCCGTGAATATCTTCGATCCCGAAAGCAGGGATTTTCTCTTCTCCACTAGACTCTAGCTCAATCGCAAAACCGGTGATATTCACAGTGGAACGCGACCCATAAAAAACCACCGTCACGGTGTCTGGGTAATCCATCCTGCACTCCTAGTTGCCGCAAAAAGGCAACCAGAAGAATAAGACATTAAAAACTAGTGTTTTTTTCGCGTATTAAAAACAACCAGGTCAATCGCAGAAATTATACTTCCATATGATTCATCATCATCATAGCGTCCTGCGACCGGGCTAGTGCGAGTGCGAGTGCCACCAGTTGCGATTCTGATAGTTCAGATCGAAAGACGAGACAGCGCGGGGAAATCCGCCCCTGATGGTCGGCCCAGCCACACTTGTCGTATGATGTACTATATATAATATACAATAGACTCCGTGCGATGGTAACCGTCGAGGCTTCAGCCTCAGATCTCTTGTGATCTGTCTCATCGGGGTTCAGGTTCAGATTCAGCGTGATTGTGTATTCTGGCCTGTGCCCCCATTATCCTGCAGGTGGAGAATCCGCCAATCGCAGAGAGAGATCCTTACTGCAATCATGCTCGGCAGGTGGAAGTGACCTACCGTGCATGCGCTAAATCTCCAATGCGCACGGAATACATTGCAGAGTGGCTGAAATGGTAAGATCCGGCTGGTGCTTTGGGCTCTGGAAATGCAGTGGCTACTGGGGAGATCGGTTCCGTTGATTTCGGATCCGTCAACAAGTCCATTGTGCGATTACGCTACATTCATTCTGGAGAGACACACATGAGCTGAGCCCTGCTTACTGACTAATATGTATCAGACTCGGGCTTTGCTCTTGCTTATGCATGGGAAAGATACCCTGCACTGAATGTGGCTGACCTTATTCCTTCAGGCGCACTCCGTACATGGCACAGCCGATCCAAACCGTCGATCAACCGCATTTGATATTCCGAAGATCCCAGGCGATTGCCTTTCACCGTTTTCGGATCGCCAATATTTAGACCTTGCGCCGACCGTTGGCCCATACGATGTATATCGTACATCATTATGGGTCCTGAGTCTGTGCGCTGTGCGATCACGGAGGCAAATCGGGCTATACCAGCTTTCCCTTGCCACCGCTTGGAACTAGGGAGATAAAATAGAGAATCTGATTTGTAGTAGTTGCTCCGTACCCCGTAGACTCGACAAGATTTGTCCACATGCCAGCGCGTGAACGAGGGCGAATATGACATCCAACGGGGTGGGTCGGTGGCCAACAAACTCAAAGCTCCAGAAAATTGGTTTCCTGACGAGCTTTGATCCTTCGGTGCTTTTGCGAGCTGCACGGAATAGTTGGTCCTGGAGTAAATCGGCGGAATTAGTAATTGGGAGTCCAAAAGTTCCAAAGCACTGTAGAGAAAGCGCTAGGCACTATCGGAGCGGGGTTTGATGCGGGATTTTGCTCAGGTTGCCTCTTGCGTATCTGTTTCTCACGTTTCCAGTGTTCTATACAACGTACTAATCAGCCCTCACATTCTAGATATTAAGGTGAGATGGAGTGCCGCGATCTCGCCAATAAACGTCCCGTGTTCGATCTCGATCTAAAGCTTAAGCGCATGTGTTGCAATACCCTGCGATCCGATCCTTTCGGCGGGTACTCGAGGGGTTAGTGTGTAGACGAATGATGTGTGAGTTAATTGATTTTGTTTTTCGATTGCTTCTGGCGGCGTTTTTTGCTTTTGTGATTTCACCTGCGCCCGATCTTGGCTTTGACGTTGTGGCTCGGTGACGTAGGTAGTATTGTGGGTACACTTTGGAATTGATTATATGAACCATATAGTTGGTGTATAGTATATTATAGTTAGAGAGAAAGTAAGAAAGCCCAAGTGAAATAAACAAATAAACAAATAAAAGATAAAATCATTTAAAGTCGAGTGAACCATGGAACGTTGTCATCCGGACCACGTCGGGCACTTTCAGATCGGACTGTGTAACCTCAGCCACGTCTCTGATTCCCCCAGTTGCGATGGAAATAGCCCCTCTGTGTCTCCGTTCCAGAGATCTTGATTGCCCCTTGTGTCCTTGGCACTTGGGGTTGCAGTCAGCGATCTATCGTTCTTATCCAGTGAATAGATCTGATCTTGCCTGTACTGTAGTTAGTGGCTCTAACCATTATGTTGTATAGTAACTATAGTAGCACTACGGAGTATAGTGATCTGACATCATACCAATAAGCCCTAACCCCTAACTAGACTTGACTTTAGCTCATAGCCCGAGGCTGACATTTACCCACTTGCATCGGAGATCTCTCTCATGTGACACGATGCATATCCTCGTCGTCAGGGCGATCTTGAAATTACTCTGCGATGATTACCCTGCGCTATTTGTTATTTAATATAATAATAGATTGATTTCCAGAAGACTGGAACTATCGTCCGCTAGCTTCTTTTCCTGATGGACCACTGTGCCGGTATTCAGCCGTCCCTTAGCACGTTGAGAATCGGCCGTTTATCTCGATCGATCCTAGGTTCCGGGGTAGGCTAGTTATTTCTGATTTGATTGGAATAATTTAATTTCAATTCATATATTACCTCTTTTTTCCGTGGGATATTGGATAGTATCTAGTGGGTCGATATATGTAGGAACATGTACTACCCAGAGGGTTCCTGGTTGCATTGATAGAAGCATGTAATTATATAGTGAAATACCAGATAGTACTGCACAGCCTCTGGAAACCAGATATCAAGACTAGCTAGTGATAGCCTGTATGATCCCGATGATCCGCGGTAATTTGCCTTGTAAAACCAGGTTCTGACGATCTGGCAATTTCCCAGTAATTTTCCCCCTGTTCGGATCTCGATCTATTTATTTTTATTTTTATTATTTTATTTTATTTTTTAATCTTTTATCTTTTCTTTTAATCTTCTTTCTTCTTTTTCCATTTTATATTCAAAATCAAAAATCAATTTAACTTCCTGTACTCCGTACTCCTCTCTAAGCTTCCCGTTTCCAATCTAAAGCCCGAAATGAAGTAGCCTCGATCCCCTTTGATTTTGCGCTTTTCCCCTCTCTACGGTGTGTTCTTTTATATTTGTCCCCATTCCACCTCGTGCTTTCATATTTGGATGGACATTCTCATTTCCACGCTTTATATCCCTTGCATGTGCGATCTGGTTCTTTTTTCTTTTTTCTTGCATTTCGAAGGTACCTTTGTGGAGGGTCTTTTATTCTTCCTATCTCTCGACATTTTCCCTTTCATTGTGTTGGGAAAAAAAAATAGACGGAAAAAAGAGTTAATTACGGTTAACTCATCGGGTTACTCGGGCTCCATCTAAACGCCACAACTTGCAACCTTCCGGGATCTTTGGATTGGATCTTGGATCTTGGCCTCTTCATCCTCCGCACGAACAGGTGGAACGCTTTTCCCTCAGAGGCGACATCCGACTTTGAATTTGGATTGGGATTTGAATTCCACATCCTGGAAGTGTCGCATCAAAATTACCTCCTCTCAACGTGATGGGGTCTTTGGAAGCCGCACCTAGGCACAGGTTGGTCTTGCGACCTCGCAGTCGATCTCCCATTGCTCACCTTCGCCACAGAGACCCTTTGCCTGCGATGAGCTTCCTAGGGAAAGACGGATCGGGATACACCTCCAGACACCCTTCGAGCGCCACCGCTTCTCCAACTCTGATGAGTCCCAACGTCATGTACGGCCAATCCCTGCCCTACGCCTACGCGAATGCACCACCGGGGTACATCTCGTCGCCCGAGGCCCGTCGCGCCCTGGAAGACGAGAAGGAAAAACGCACCTCAAGACAATCCCTCCCATCCATCCACGAGGCCCTCGGCAACGACCCTCTCCCATACCCTGCAGCCACCTCCGCTCCACCACCACAATCCTCACACCCTACGCCGCCGCCACATCTCATCGGACGACCGAGCGCAGAAGGACCAGCCGGACCGCCCAATCCCTTTTCGAATGGGCTGCCGACGGGTTCTTTGATGCGGGAACCCGCCTACCCTCATCAGCCGCTGCAGGATGCATCGCGCTCCAGTCTCGCCTCCATCAACACACAGGATTCGCGCAACACGTCACTACACTCCATCAGCACGGGAAAATCCCCGACGCAGAGCGCCAAAACGGGAATCACGTCGGTGGGATCGCAAAATTCGTATGAGTACAGTGCGCCAACTTCTGCCGGTAGCGTGGCGTCGCCGAGCAGCTACGGTCATTTCCCTCCAAATTACTCTTTCCAACCTCAGTCCGGCCACACGTATCCTCCGGCGCCAGCTCCGTACGATAACCGTGTCTACATGGGTGCGCCGCGCGTGGAAGAAGTCAAGGGTGGATTTGTGAGTCGACTAGCTCCGCATAACGACTCCAAGCGGCATTTGGACGTCTATGATGTGGAGACATCTTTGAACGAGGTATGAATTCGCCCTTTTCAAGTCTTGATTGGGACCGCACAACACAAAATCGAGATTATGTCTATCTAAATTACATGCTGACTTGAATAGCTCGCCGACTTGAGTACGCGAACCCTAGACTTTTCACGGCACTACGCGTCTCGCGCACATCAAACACAGCGTTCCGGTCCGCTACTGGGTTCCCTCCCCTCGCTAAACGAAGTGGAGGACATGCTTCACATGCAACGGCGCAACCAAGATGCCCTGATTCGGATACGCACCGCCGTGGTGAACCAGGAGCAGGCTCTCGCCGAACAGATGGCGCAGCGAAAGGCGTTCAAGACCGAAGACGACCACATGGCGATGTATCAAGAAGACTTCAAAGGCACGGGTGGTTTCGCAGGCGCAGACCCAAAGAAACGGCGCGGAGTAAGTCTGGACTTGCCCTTTCTCTTGACAGTACTTTTGCTAACCCGTTTGCAGAAAGCCGCGCCTCCTGGTCGTTGCCACAGCTGCAACCGAGCCGAAACACCAGAATGGCGTCGGGGTCCAGATGGCGCCCGGACGTTGTGTAACGCATGCGGCCTACATTATGCCAAACTGACTCGCAAGATGGGCGCTCACAAAGCGGCGAGCCTGGGTTCGAATCTGAAGCCCAAGTCGGTTCTCGACTCCTCTTCCCCAACCAGTCATTAAGCTTCCGTCATAAGCTTCCGTCCCAAGCTACAGTCATAACCTTCTCAGTCAGCCTCAGTCAGCCTCAGTCATTCAGCTTCTTTTTTTCATGGCGTTGAAAAAGGTGGGAAATAGAAGGCAACGGAGTTAAGTGGCCATTTTTTCTTTTCTTGGGAGGTTTAACGTCTTCCCTTTGTGTTCTTTTTTTTATATTTCTTTTGTCTTTTTGGGACTCTTTCCCTACTCGGTGTTCTTATAATACCCCAACAGCTTCCAAGGTTCTGGGAGAAAAACGGCTCTAGCATAGATATCCCCCTTTGATGATTCAATAGCCATCGGCCTGGTCTGAAACTGGTTTTACTTTTTGATTCTTTTCCCGATGTTCTGTTTTTACCTTACTCACCTTACCTCCATGTTCCTATCTCAATACCCTGCATTTTTTGGTTCTTTGGTCCCGTTCTGTTCGAGTATGTCCCTGATATGATATGGTACGATCGTGTCTCATTCAGCGTTACATCCATGGTTCATTTATGTTCTGGTCGATATTTGATTCGACGTTCAAGGTTTACGACAGTTTTTTCTACAGTGGATGGAATGGCAATACTAATTGAATATCATCAAAATCTCAACTTTTTGGAAATTCGTGTACCACGGTCGGTTTGATTTGGTTAATTGGTTTACTCCTAAATGGCATGATCTTTTTTGTTTGGGTTGCATTCATCTAATAAGCGTAGACACATGCATTCGATCAAATATGGCATGATCCTTGGCTATTCCCAAAGCCCTGATTCGCTACCCTATATTATACGTGCAGATTAGGTTAATATATGCGATATATATTAGATGAAATTCCATAATTCATTTGATCTAAAAGCGGGTTCCAGCGACATATCCCCATATTGTATAGAGTACGGTGAACGAACCATCTTCCCAGACTGATCGTCTAATTTTCCCCTAAATCCCAGCAGATCGCCCCGACTAAGACTAGGTTTCCGCCCACTGAACTAGCGGGGGTGTTCGGCGTGCGATCATTCGCTGCAGGTATTTGTGTTCAGATAATCAGATCCGATCTACATTGGGATCGGGATCGGGCATGAGATCTCAAATTAAAATTAGATTAAAATTAGATTAAATCCTGCGTACGGCCAATACGATCTTTGCAATGGATATAAGCAATATAGAGTAGAGGAACTGTACGGGGTACTACAATGTACAGTATACTCACTTGGATCTACATCGGGTTGCTATTAATTTAGATCTTGGTCGGTGGCCTTATTACAGACCGCCACATTCTTTGGGATATTAGGTGGCCTAGGTGGATCAAAAGAAAAGCCGCGTCTCGATATTTGTCATTAAGGTGAGATTGAGATCCATTTGACAGTCCACATGGGGAACGAACCCGAAATCGATCTGGAAGTTGGAAGTGGCCATTCCGGTGGTCTGGAGAGTTTCCATAGTCTGCGGGCTGGATGTGCATAGCTAAGCCCAGTTAGGAAGTAGCAACGTAGGTATTCGTTCGCTTTCGAGTAATAAAGTTCCTGATTCTTTTCGTTCTTTGTTTCTTTACGGAGAAGTGAGTTCATCGAAGTTCTTTGTTTTTAGTTGGTTCAAATCGTCAATAAGATGACGGAACATGGTTTACCCGATCATCCAGCTAGTAGGGTTGGCATCGATCGCGATCGATCCCAGATCAAGATCCCACGTTCATCTACCCCGGTGGGGATCTATGCGATTAGCCGTACCCTATACGAACGTCGTCTCATTCTACTTACTTACTACTATACTAGTATATATGTGCACGGATTTACATTCCCAACGCGCAGAACCAATCTGGGAAGAGCCTCTCGAAAGCAGATTCCGTTTTGGGACACGCTGATTCATCCGATTCGTCCCCCTAACTGGGTGGACACGGCGCTCTTCAGGTTACATACCCCGTGCGCTGGAACAGCATGGCATGACACTCCTTGCCGCATGGGATTCGACTCTGCCTAGCAAATTTGGGTTGACCCGAAACACGGCCGAGAAGCCTCCGAAAGCCGCTCATCCCCACGGTCGGTCTCTGGTTCGAACAGTCTATACGTAGTTATGTAATCGGTCTACGACGGACTTGGTAACTATGGTTAAGGGGTACATAGCTAGGTGACACCACACCTTTTCCTGTGGCGCAGCAGACCCTACGGTTCTCCGTGAAAATCTCCATCTCGTACCGGGGGATCAGAGAGAAAAAAGGGCTAGCGAACTCTCGTGTCTCCATTCGGCAGAGCGAAAGTGGAAAATGGGAAATAGGAAATGGGAAATGGAAAGTCACTCCGTATACGTGTAGGACTACGGAGTACACGCGGAGTACATCCGGAGAAGGAATTTCTCCACGAGCTAATAATAATTTTTGACGTGCTACGATCGCCCTTTTGCTTACACCACAAAGTAGGTATATACGTATTGATTAAAATTATATACGCTGCTGATCGTCCTTCGGCGGCCTATAAGCCTTCGATCTGGCCGAGTCTAGCGAGATCGTATACGTAGATCAATCATCGCATATATGAGGATGGTGACTGCGAACGAACGTCCGCTGTGGGGACGACGGTTCCTCCCTGCTGTCAGAACTCTGTTTGGAATAAATGTCGGTGTATTCCTGAAGGGCCCACGCGACTTCACTTTTTGTCAGCGAAAGGCGCGCGGTGGTACGCCGTAGATCGGTATTTGCTTGCTCTCGGGCCTCTGGCGCCAGGCCCAGTTGGGGATAGTCGGGTGGAGCGTGGAGCGTAAGGTTCTTCTTCTTTGGGTCTTCTTTCTTCTTTGGTCTTCCTTTTGCTGGTTGTGGTATATGGTGGGCTAGGGGTTATTGTAGGTGGTACAGTACGATATAGAGTATCGGATTTCGCCGTGGAGACGTGAAATAACGGACTTGCATTAGTTGTCCTTTCGTGTCCCAGATATATTCTTACATTATTGTTTATCTAAAAAATAAACAAGATGCACACGATACATTACGAACTGCACCGGATCTATCCGAACGCAAGTCAACGCCCTATATCCTACATACTAGGTATGTTGTAGGTGTTCAGTATATCAGCCATGTAATATGAATATCATGAATATCATGATCTTCTTCACCAAACTAAAATCCAATTGACCCGCAGATTGACCCCCCCTGATTCGCTGGAGCCCGACCCCGGCCAAATCCCTTCGTTTTCGTTCAGCTTTTGACTACCCAACCGGTCGTTCCCGGGTGAGACTGGATCTCGCGGCTGACTCCTCTTGACATCGGTGGAAGGTGGGCTGACCTATTGAAACCGAGTGCCCGGAAATACCCTTCTTAGTGAAAAGTCTATCTGGCTGAGACCAATAGTAGGAGATCGTGGGGCGATGGGTGGAGACGCATCGAATTCCCGGCCGGTTGGATCCAACTATTGGTTCCAGTCTTGGCTTAGCGGCTTTGTTTTGCTGATCTGTGTATTGGTGTATGGGTAATACGATGATACAGAGTAATACAGTACTTCTCGTAGGGGGTCTATCAATATACAACATATGGGGTACTGCAAGGTCAAGTGTGCAAGGTGTACAAGGGTTCTCAATAATAAGTCTGCATCCATCCCGAGATCGAACAGCTGAATCTGCCCGAAACCCCGGATCGAGCGAGATCTCCTAGATGGCTTGCAGATGCATACACTAACTATGTACCTAGATTCGGCTTGAAAAAAGGAGGCAACCATTTTAAAAAAGCTAGCCGTGCATAAAAGTTTCAAATCGTAGAATTTCAGCCCCGCCCCGATCTTGTTGATGCAGACCCCGGGTGCAGGAGATCCTTACTCAATGCAGCATCTCCCGCCTGCGATCTGAGATTGGCTCCCAGGCAGGCGCTGGAATCGTAGCGGTGAGGTCTGGAATGTAGGTACATGTTATGTATCCCGTAGAACTGGTACCCATAAACAAAGGCTGGGCTCGATTGTATCGGCATGTGAGATCCTATTCATGGATGTCTGGAGTGCATTATAATCTATAAGCTCAGCCACGTCACGGGTCGGATGCCTGATCTATTCCGAGAGTCCATTCTTGAAGTCCATAACCGGTAACTAGTTAGTAGCTGTGGTGGAGACATGGTTAGTTCGTCCAACTTGGATTTGCTCGGGATCCGCGCGATAGGCGCCTATAGTGCGCATCCAATATAGCTGTAAAAGGGATGCTTTAGCGACCCACTACTATCAAGACCTATCTACAACTTATGACTACGGCTTGATTTTAGGATGTACATATCGTGGATCTGAAAAAGCAAAAATGTACTATTGGATCTTCCGGACGATTCGGGAGATGCAACCATGGTTCGGAATACGAGTTGACTGCACATCGTGTCTAGTGAGCCGTGGAATTGGATCTCGATGTCGATCTACGGAGTACGGAGTAGAGCAGTGAGCCTAACGGGGCGTCTATAGATTACACGCGGCTTCGGATCGGCTAGAGCTGAGATTGTGGACGCACTCTGCTTTCGGCAATATCTAGACCGTTCGTCTTAATTTTGGATACTGAAGAGGAAGTACGTATATACAAGCTAGGACTAGTCCATATTTGTGTTGGCATAATTTGGATCCGACCCACTTGGGCACCTGAGCAGTGATGCAATACCCGCGTGCTGAGTGGGTATGCAAAACAGGATCCATGGTTCCAGGACTTTAATAGTTCGACCCGATTCGACCTCGGGCTTTATTGGTAAGCCCAATGTAGGCATAGTTATGCCGCATTTCTTCTATAATCACAATGTAACCCCCGTCTACCGCCAGAAAGCCCGCGCAACCGAGTTGATATACTCAATCCCGTCTTTGCGCCATGTATCAGCCTCCATATGACTGGTCGTATTA
The DNA here is from genome assembly GCA_023627375.1 of Penicillium paneum. NCBI lineage: Eukaryota > Fungi > Ascomycota > Eurotiomycetes > Eurotiales > Aspergillaceae > Penicillium > Penicillium paneum. The sequence goes on from JAMAFK010000005.1 coordinate 341,522, forward strand.
GCATCGAGACAGAGATCAACAGGCCTGTCCGTGGAATAAGGATCCCAGTATACAGCGGGTCTGACAACACCATGGCTCGGGTTTGGATCGAGGTCGTGGATGAAAGACGCCCACATGCTCGCCATCATAGAGCTGAGGTCAATGTACGACTGCGGCACTCCGGCAAACGGTTTGCCGTAGTGGTACCCCAGTCCGGCAATGTTGTGGAACACAAATGCTACCTCCTCGAAATGAGTCACGCCTGAAAGGAGTGGCGCGTCCGCTGAATGCACGTTGAACCGGTAGCAATATGCTGGTATTGATGTCTCCGCCCATGCTTCGCATTGGCGTCGACGGTTGGCGTGCATGAACCAGTCGCCGGCGAAGGCTGAGGTGCGTCGCCATTCGTGCCCGTTCGAGGGAACGCGCTGGTCGCCTAGGTATGCGGGAATGCCTTGCGAGGGGTCGTCTGGGTAGAGGTCGAGGATGCGCTTGGCTACGGAGGGGGGTGTTTGGAAGTTCAACCCACCGTCTGGATGGTTAGCTGCTGTGGCAGTGTAGAAGCTTTGTTTACATACCTGTTAAATATTGATACCATTGTTCTGTGGTGTTGATTCCCGTAGGTCCGAATGCTGTTCCTTCGTCCGTATTGGTGCCCGCAATGATAGGGACTTTCACGAATGCATGCTTGTTTAGTTGAATGCTACCCCAGGTCGGAATTAAGTCCCCGTCCACAACGGGCGAGAAATTGTAGTCAGAGTTGCCCCCCGTGCCGTTGAGAACAGCGTTGAGTGTCTCGAATGGTACTTCACGAAGACACTGCAGTGAATCCACGACGTCCAAGCAGCCTACCTTGGAGGCCAATGTGTTGTAGCTCGATTGGAACGTCGTGTAATTTCCCGGATGCGCGGATATCGACCCCCCAGACTGCATGATGCCAGCCCGGAACAGCTTGTCGTCTCGTCCGTTGTATGCTGTGAGGTGATATCCCACTGACATAGCACCTGCCGACTCGCCCCATATGGTGATTTTCGTGGGGTCGCCGCCAAAGGCGCCGATATTTTCTTGGATCCATTGAAGCGCTAGCCTCTGATCCCGCAATCCGAGATTGGTGTTTCCGCTGCCGGAAACTTGACTGGAGCTTATAAAGCCCCATGCGGACAGTCTATAGTTCAGCGTGACGGCGATAAACGGTTTGCCTGAATCGAAGTTAGACCAGGCTTCAAGTATCCAAGAGAGGGAGAGCTACCAATTTGGTATGAGTTTTCCACAATAGCAGACATATTGTAACGCTCATCAGCGCCAGAGCCCTGATAAAATCCACCGCCATGAATCCACACCCCAACAGGGAGTTTCGAGTCTTTGTTCACAGATGAACTCCGGATTACGTTCAGGGTAAGACATGCTTCTGACTGAGGGTACCAAATCGAGTCCGTCTATTTCCGTATTGGTAAGAATCATCTTGTAGAGTGACTGAAAGAATCATACTCACACCATATCCAACACAAATATCCGAGTATTGTGTCGCATTGCGTGTACCATCCCAGCTCGCATTCAATGACTGCGGCACGGTAAAGCGCAAATCCCCCACCGGCTGCTGGGCATAAGGTATACCCAAGAAGAAATCCTGGTTGTAAATTGAGCTTCGCACTCCAGCGTACGTTCCATTGCGCACTGCCACTGTGGGAGATGATTTTTTAGGGACAGCATTGACTACTGTCCATAGCAGAAAGCCGGCTGCAAATCCAATCATGATGATATAAATGGACACGCCCTTGCCCGCTCTAGTCCTCTCAATATGTGGCATTTCATGTTTTTATTTATACTCCGGGGTATACATAGGATTGGATTGTTACTGGAAGGTCTGAGGACGTTGGGGATGCGGGGAAGCCCCACAATCACCTGAAAGGTCTATGATCAACAGTCGGGAGATGTGGACGGCTGATATGTGCTCTGGTGATGCCGCGAAAGAAGATACATAGCAGGTCGGAATACTAGGTTATTGGAGAAGGATCTGCATTATGGCAAGAAGTAGAGAGGTGGGATGGTCTAAGCCTATTCATCCACCAATACACCTTCAGGATGTTCCGGGGTATTTGGTTTCATGGCCAGTTTCTCAAAGCTTGACGGACGATTGTCTGCTTTTGTTATAGGCCATGTTGATCAATCCGAAGATTAGCCGAAGCTTTTGCGCTGGCCGAGCTAAGTGAGTAAAGATTTACATGGATCACATTGGGCCCGGGGATTTGCAATATAGTCAAGGGAGATGGATTGGGACCAATAGCTAGCAGCTACCACATACCCCTTATAGTAATACGAGAACCAAGACGAAAAGAGCGGACGTGGACGCTGTAAGATGAACACCCGAACCAAGCACCAAAAAGTCGATGTGTGACACGAAGCACTTCTCCTTGTATGACAGCAAGATCGCAGGGTTCCTGAAATCCCTGAAATTGAACAAAGTTAGACAAAGTGTAACATACCGAAACAACAGACTGATAGGCACTGTAACGGTGACAGCTGTGGCCAAAATAATAGTGGCATACATATGTAGGTACACGTACATCGAGTTGTTTGCTCCTGGAAACCGAAGATAGAAGATAACAAGAAAACCTCCTATTATAACGATGTTGATGCTTTCTCCCATCTAAATCATGCCATCAATCTGCTGGTCATTACCGAACCGCTCTCGCACCGGGGCAGCAATCCAACTACAATCCGAGGAAACAGCCGCCATTATCGCAGTCACGCAAGGCTTCCTCGCAGCACTGCGCAGCAAGTCGCGCGCCGATTTCGAGAAACACTGTGTCCGAGCAGGAGGGATGACACTCTCGCCTCCATCACCGACGTCTCTGCGCTTTTGTACGATTGGTTCGTTCGTTGAACATGTCGCTGGGCTCAAAGACGATATCGATGAGCGTATCTGGGATCCTGAGGTGATTATACACGAGACAGGAAGCCTGAACCTGGCTGCTGTGTGGGCGCCATTCCGGGCGAAGATCAACGGCGTGGTGGATCATGTTGGGGTGGAGCTTTTTGTTTTGCATAAGCTCAACGGCGAATGGAAGGTAACTGGGCTGGCGGACTCGTGTCGGTTGCCTACCGAGGAGGAGATGCTGCTGGAATGAGTACTGTTGGAGACACCGGGAAATGAGAAAATTAAGATTCATCAGATGCTGTGACAAGGAGGCTGTCCCCGGTTGTCATGAATATATGCAAATTGTTCAAGTTTCCGCCATACATGCTCACACCCTGGATATCTATTTGTGGGGTATGTAGATGCTCTAGTCTAGACCTTTTTGCCTCGAAGAAGTTCCCATCCGACTGATCCGTTTTTGCCTTCTTTGGCAGTCATCTCCTCAACAGCCTTCACTAGATCGTAGGTGATCTCCTCGGACACAACACTGTCGTGCTTGTAGCTAGGGTGCTTGGCTACAAACTCACGCATCCAACGAGCCCCAGTCCAAAGAGTGCCATTAGCCCGCTTCCGGATCAAATCCAGATAGCTTGCCAGGAAACATCTTGTCTCGACGTCAACATTGACGCTGTTGAGGTAGGACTCCACAAGCGGGATGAGGCCCGGGAATGATCCGTCTGTGCATCCATTCACAATGTCGTCAATAGTCATGAGATCAAACTCGGTCTCAACGGGGCCAAGAGGAGGTGATGGGGGCGGAGTGTTAACAGCCGACGATGTCGTAGATGAAAAGGTGCTGCCGTTCGTCGATTGCTGTGCACTTCTGGGCACCCTGCGAGGGAAGGGGTCCTTGCGGAACCAGAACTTCCGATCAAGAACAGCATTGCGAGCGTGCGCCGTCTCCATATTCTCTGTAGTACGCTGGATCGGGATGTAGAAGTTGAGATCGAAGCTCAGAATGGCACGAGTGATGAGCACGATGAAAATGCTAAATGCGGCGTTTTCGAAATCTGTAATTTGGATCTCCATGGATCGGAACTCGACTCTCCAGCCAATATCATCTTTATCAGGTGGCGGCGGCTTGAAACGCATGTGCTGCCAATTAGTGGACTGTAAATTCTCAAAGTGGTCACTCTTGTTGAGATCCAGTTCTTCAAGATCTTCAGAGAAAATGACCAAGGGATCACGGATAAACAAGTGTGCAAAATGCGTCGCGAGTAGATCATCCATTCCCCCGTCCATAAGGCGTTTCTTAATATCCTCATCAACAACTAGATCAGGATCGAGGTATTCTTTCCAGAGACGAGGATCCTGAGATATGTAAGTCGAATTAGAGGCATATCGCGACTTGGGAATTCTCCACCGGTCATTCTTGAGAGGCTGCGAGAGGTCAGTTCTGAGCTAAGGGTATGATTCTGAAAAACTTACAGCTTCGCCAAGTTCTTCGGGCGTCCTATCATCGACTGCATTGCTAATTTGGTTCCATCGCACATCTGTGTCCACTAGGAAACCTTTATAGATGGGTGTAGCGGCAGTCAGGGCTAGAAGAATGGGTCCCAAAGGACTCAGTTGATCATAAAGTCTTCTGCCCTCTGTCATATTCTTTGCCTGGAAGGTGATCTGCAAGCAACAGCTGCCCATTCCAAATGCCATGGCGTCCATGTATACATGGTCGTCCTTCGCTGCGCCGTTGCGGACGTCATCATCCTCGGGCCAATTATGAAGGTCGTAGTTAACTGTTGGATCCTTGAATGGCCTGGGCGTGTTTGTGTCATGGAAAACAGGTACATTCAGTTCGACCTTGCGACCTCTCCGGGATCGAATGTTGGCGGCCAGAGTAGGGAATCGGATATGGGGATTGGCAATCTCATCAGGAACAAACTGCGAGCGAAGAGCTGGCCCAGATGGGGGATAATATGGCTGGATGTAGTCATCATTGGTTCCTAGCCGAGGGAAAGTTGTGAGAGTGATGGGGACTTCATTCGGAGCCATGTGTGCTTTCGCAACTTCTCGTCTTGGAGGTTGTCAGCATGTTGCAGGTCAAGTGTTGCTAAAGAGCTCACCTCCACTTCATATTGGACTCCACCTTGAGTAGGTCTTTAAACCCGATTCCCCAAGGCTGTCCAGGAGTAGCCTCCAACATGAACCTTCCAAATTCGGGATGGAAATGAGGCGGCTCCTCTCCTTCACTAGTTGGTGTCAGATATGCTAGTTCCCGTTGGACATTAAATCACTCACTGGTCCCCAGTTGCACTGTTCTTCTTGCCGGAACCAGACTTCCACAACTCCTCGTCTCTTGCAAGTGATACCAGGATCTCAGCCTGGGCTAGAGATAGCCGTGCTTTCTTCGCCGCGTCGTCCAGAGCTACCACGAGATACTCAATCTATCATAGAGGGCACAGGTTAGCGATTGCGACCGGAAAATACGGGCCAGAACAACATACCTCGTCGCCCCAAAGAAGAGCATCGCGTTCTTTGCCTCGTGCCCTGCGCCAATTGGCAAGTAATTGCTAATCAAGTCAGACACTTGGAGGTTGTTTCATTGCGGCTTCGACGAATCGAACAAGCGGCATACCTCGATACCCCACTGTCGTACCTGGCCCGCCTTTTTCTTGGCTTCCGGCCATTCCAGCGCTGTTCCAAGTGCTCTGCTTTAGATTAGAGGGATTCCAAATAGCAAATCAAGCATCTCAAGGCACATACAGAAGTCCCATTGTGTCGAGACGTAGTTCTCAAGCTGGCGAACACAGAATGCCCAGGAAGTATAGGATAAAAGAACCAAGACAATCCCAGAGTGAACAGGAGAGCCGAAGATTGAAGAACCGAGAGTAATCAAAGAGACTTGGACCTGCGCATAGTCCCCTTTCTAATTGGTTCTCTGTAATTCCTGGTAAGTCGCAATGAGGGGGTCAAGTTTTCGGCCGATTTTCTAGCGGGGGCGGCGATAACGGCGGGAGTTTTATTTCCACCTGCCAAATCTTCGACTTGTATTATTAATCATGATTTGTCACGGTAGAAGCTCTAGAGACTTCCAAGATTATCCCATCAAGGTCCTCACCTGATTCAATTTGGGAGATATTGAACATGGAGTGTCCTGGTATAGAGCTTTGAGGTGGTGAGATGAGAAGTGGTGAGATAAGACCCTGCACTTGCGTCTTCGAGGATCACCATAAGGGCGTCTATTATATAGGTCTGAGCGTTGTATAGATACAAAGGAAATGAATATAAACGCACAAATCCGATGCCAGTAGTTAATATTATGAACTTGAATGATGTTCAATACTGCACACTCAGTTAAACTGGGAATACTAGTACTCACAGGATAGGTAGGAAGTCAATGCCAAATATCACAAATATAGAACATGACACAAGTATAAGGAAAACTTATTGATACGATTCAACGACTATTGCGTCAAATCTGCATGAAAGCAAGTGTCATAAATGCAGGTAACACGTTATAATGCGATGTTATATGAGATATTCATAGGATTATCTGGGTAGCTCTTCGTCAAGAGCTACATAGGATATACAGTAGTTTTCGGTCTTATTCAATATATCCAGATGTCTCAATTATCATATCATCATACCTACTACAATTAGCATAATATCGTGCAACCAATCGGCCCCTATACAGCCAATAGAACCTGCGGCTTAAGCTTATAAAGCCGCAAACGGTCATTGGACGCAGGACTAGATGGGGTCAATTAGACAACATGCGATGGTCATAGCTCAAGATAGCTCAAGGTGTTTAGTATAGGGCGAGAGCTATAGTATACATGGGTAAGCAGCCCATATGAGCTTACAGGCTTTACATCAGTGGGCTGTAACAGCCTTTAAAGGCAAAATTGCGTAGAGTAAAGCAGTGCAGCCTAAGCTCGCTAAGAGAACTATAAAATCCTAGCGTCTTGATCACCGAGAAACTCCAAGGAATTCAGTATTCAAGGCCACTATAGTCCCCTAGAGTAATAGCACACTATACCATCTGCTTACATGCGCTCGAGCTATGCCAAAGGACGAGTTGTCCATAGACACTGCTTGGCCCAAGAAAAAGGCCGACCCGAGAGGCATGTTGGTACCGACCAAGCCAATGTTAAGCAGAGCATCAAGTTGCCGATACAATTGTTGTTCAGATAGGCGAAGAAAAAGTAGCCGATTTTGATGTAAGGTCCCAACGCCAAAAGGCAATCCATAAGCAGTTTCGGTGTATCTATTATTTACATATCCTGCTGCTTTCATAGCAGCACCGACTGCGCATACCAACAGTCCCACAATTCAGTTGCTCCGGGTGTAGTCCTTAGCGGCACGCAGCTCGTCCATCTTGGCCACGCGCTTCTTGAACTCTTCGTATTGGCATTTTTCATATGAGTGTCGTTCATCCTAAATAGAAAGAAAAGAATAACATTAGCTGATTGGCTCTGGAAGCGCTCTGGTCGAATTGCGTTGTGAAGGAACATCAAAACGAGGAATCTCGTACCTCGCACTTCCAGGGAAGGTAGTACTCTGCTTGCCGGCATCGGTTCAACGGAATCAGCAGGTGTGCGCATGAATCTCTGTACTGCATGGGAAGACGGGCTTCCGACATTTCCTGGCGGGTTGCTGGTATCTGGTTAACCTTCCTGCTAGAGCTTATGATTGTTGATCAATGGCCTTAGAATCATACCGGATGTCTCCGAGAGGCCAACGGCACTCTTAACCGTTTCAATGACAGTCATTTTGTCGAGAATTAAGGGGTGGAAAGGCAAGGAGCGGGGAAAAAGAGGTAGAGCGGCGTGGTTGGCGATTCCCGTTCGTCTGAGGTTCCTGCTGGGCCGATATTGGTCACATGACATACAATCACATGACACACAGTCATCCGAAACAGGACTAGTGCGCACTTTACGCGTCCAGCGCGTATCTGATCCCCCAGCTCCACCAAATCGTATCTCTGTGTTCTTGGTCCGGATTTCCCTTGCATGCAATGCATCTAGTTCCAAAGAATTCTTAAACCGATCAACTTGTGGGTCTTCTAGGGGTCACGTTTCGGCTTCAAGGCGCGGTTGCTACATCGCTCTTCGGGAACCTACTGAATTGCAGCGGCAAACCGCGACGCACATTATGGCGGGGAAAGACACCATCTACTCTGCTACCTATAGCAGTGTAAGTATAATTACAATTAGATATTTTCACTGCTCTGGCATGGAATAGTTTTCCGTGTTGAGCGCAGCTGACGTTCTCACTCCCAGGTCCCCGTGTATGAGTTCAAGCTCGACACTGACAGTGTGATGAGAAGGCGAGGGGACGATTGGGTCAATGCAACACACATCCTCAAAGCGGCAGGGTTTGATAAGCCTGCACGAACGCGCATTCTCGAACGAGAGGTCCAGAAGGGGGTACATGAGAAAGTCCAGGGAGGCTATGGCAAATATCAAGGTATGTCCTAGAATCTATGAAGCCTGTAAAAAATGTAGCTTACTGACAGCTGATCCCCACAGGAACATGGATCCCACTTCAGGAAGGCCGCCAGCTTGCGGAACGCAACAACATCCTCACAAAACTAGCTCCGATTTTTGATTATGTTGCTGGAGACCACAGTCCCCCACCAGCGCCGAAGCATACCTCAGCTCCATCTAAACCTAGGGCACCGAGGAAATCGGCCGCCGCAAACCGTGCTGCCGCTGCGGCCGCAGCCGCGGCCGCGGTAGCAGCTTCAGAGAGCCTGAAAGTTGTTCAGCCTCAGCGCAGCATGGGTCCCCCAACAATTCCACAGGACCACTATGAAATGAATGCAAGCTTTGACGATAATGAGTCAATCGGGCACGCTACAATTGAATCATCATCAATGATGGCAGACGAGGATATGCTTCAAATGTCACATGGCGGGCGGAAACGGAAGCGTGGAATGGAGGAGGCAACCCCTATGTCCATCAGCGAGCAAGAACACATAATCTACGGCGACCAACTTTTAGATTATTTCATGACCGTGGGTGATGCACCAGAGGCAACGCGCATTCCCCCTCCCGAACCCCCTGCTCATTTCCAGGTTGATCGAGCCATTGATGATTCTGGAAACACAGCACTTCACTGGGCATGTGCGATGGGTGACTTGGGCATTGTGCAAGATCTCTTACACAGAGGGGCTAATGTCAAGGCACTTTCGGAGCATGAAGAGACCCCACTCGTCCGAGCTGTTCTGTTTACCAATAATTACGAAAAGAGAACGTTTTCGAATCTTTTAGACATGCTTCTGGATACTGTCTCTTTCCGAGATTGGTTTGGCGCCACTATCTTCCACCACATTGCAGAGAATACTCGAAGCAAGGGAAAATGGAAGAGCTCACGTTATTACTGCGAAATACTCCTCGATAAGTTATGCAAAACATGCTCGCAAGATGAGGTACAAATGTTGTTGTCATGCCAAGATCAGAATGGAGACACCGCTGTCTTGGTCGCGGCTCGCAACGGTGCGTTCCGTCTGGTGAATCTCCTTCTTGTGCATTGTCATCGCGCTGGCGATCTGGTGAATAACAAAGGGGAAACCGCTAGCAGTATCGTAAAGCGTTCTCAACATCACGACCATGACATCCCGCCGGCCCCGTCCTCCGTCACCATGGCTAATGAACATATGGATGCTGAAGCAGCTGGTCTTGTGGGCACAGATCCACAGTCCGTTGCTCCAATTTCGGATGCCCCTGCGACCACCGAACTCCTCTCCAGGATTGGAACAATCATGGCCGAGGCTAATAAAAAGCTTGCGGTGACCTATGGAAACTCAAAAATCAACCAGCAGGATTCCAATGATGTCGCCAATCCCGAAGCGTTACACGAGCAATTGGAATCCGACCGCCAGAAGATTCAGAAGCAAATATCTGCATTGGCGGCCAAGGAGGCCGACCATGGGCGCAATGACGACCAAGCTGGTCGATATGAACAATTGCGGGCAAGCTATGAGTCCCTCCTTGAGCAAATCCAGCATGCTCGGTTGGCTGAACAATTTGCTATTACGGAGGTACCCAAACCTACGCCAGCGTCCCTTGAGCAAGATGAATTAATAGCTCGGTATCAACTCGCTCAAGAGCTCTGCTCTGCACAGAAGATACGCCGCAATGCTATTAAGGACCTAGCCCAACAAACAGCGGATGCGGGTGTGAGCACCAAGTTCGATATGCACCGTAAGCTGGTGGCTTTGGCGACCGGACTTAAAGAAGAAGATCTAGACCCTATGGCTGCGGAGTTGGCCGAGACGTTGGAATTTGACCGAATGAACGGCAAGGGCACTACTCCGGAACTAGGTCATCAACGATTACCATCCCAGAATGAGTCGGCCACTCACCATGGACCCGGTGTCTCGGTGGATGCTTGACTACCGCGAGGTTGCACGCGTGAACTTTATGTTTGATTATATTTCATGACCCATTGATTTTCTTCCTCTGGCACACTACCCCAGCCAGCAGATACCCCGCATCTTCTCTTTTTCTTCTTCGTAACCATTGGTTTATCTTTTCTTCATGTTCTCATGGCTCATTAACAACTCATCTAGTTGTGGCTTTGGGTCCATTCTCCATTTGACTGGCATTCTGACCATGCGGGCACAGGCTGTCTAACTCTTTTTCGTGTCTGTACAGACCATCAAAGTGCTTGTACATTGTACATACAACATGGGAGACAGCGGCTCCGGAACGGGCAAGATGCGAAATACGAAGCCAGGAGAGCTGAGACGTATCTTGTACATGTATTGTTCATTTAGGGCGACGAAATGTGTGGTCTACACCTGCGTTTACATGAAATTATCCAGTTGACAATCCATATCTTCCATGGCCGACGTAGATGATAACCACGCTGGCTCCTATGTCGCGATCTCACTTGACAGTTCCTAGTCTATGCAAATTCTTATCACCTTGTTCTATACATGGCCCCAAGACACAACTGTGCGCGGCCATATTTGTTGCTGATGGGACTTGCCCGCCCGCCTGGGCAGCCATGAAGCCAATTTTTAATTTCCGGGACTTTCTGCTGAGGAAGACGTCGGTTTTTGTTGGGGGTAACGACAACCGAAGTCCTTTTCTCTGTTCGTTTTATGACCCAGGGGAAAGCGGTCTTGATATACATCGCATCATATGATGATTATGTGCGATGTATCATATGAGAAAGCATCTATTCATGGAGACAATAAGACTTGTAGTCTACTAAGATTCAACTCTGTATCAAATAGTAGACAATGTTCTGCAAGTCCGATACCTGCCTTGGTTACCTGGTTTCTGTTGCCTTTTAGAGATCAAAAGCCGCCTAAAATCACTTACAGTTCGTGGTAAAATCCTACACTCCTGATTTCCTGACCATAACGAGATCTGATTGAGTTATAACCTAGAAGCAAACAGTTCAGGTAAAGCCATTGGTTGGCGCCGACAGCTTGGCATCCGCGACGAGCGGCTCCAGGGGCATTGTCAGGCGTAGATTGGGTGGCAGCCATCTCGCGCCGCTAGTGGATAACAGCCAATGATTTGGCTGGGGATGTGATGGGATCACTTCAGGCCTGGGTGTGCTGCTTATTGGTCAATAGGATGAGCCAGTCAGATCTCCTCAATGGGTCTTCTATAATGCTGTCAGCTGTCAGCTATGATCAGGCAGTCGCTAGGGGAATAGAATATTGCCTAGAGTATAGGTAAGGCTAAAAAAGCTTGAAGTACCCCAATTTTTCCAAACATGATGAATAGAACAAAAGAAGACATCAAAGTGAGCCTCCGTTGATATTCCGTTGATATCACTCGGTACCTCTCAAAGCAAATTGTGCCTGGAGGAAAGACGCTAGTACGCTTTTGGACTGTTGTTCTCGGTTGCTGCCTTAGGGATTAGGCGACAATCCCCGCGGCCATCCACCATCTTTAATCGCTCACTTCTTCTTCTTCTCTTACATCCAACCCTCCATCTAATCTTCGATTCTTTCTTTTCCTTTCCCTTCCTCTCTGCATTCCTTCTTTCTCTGCAGCTCTTCTCGTTTCATGGAAAACACCCAAAAAAAGCATCTATCCACTTTGCAAATAGTCCCGATCAGTTCCGCCCCCCTGAGGAAAAACGTTGTGTTTGGGCAAGGACCGAATTCACCACATTTTTGATTGCCTTCACAAATCCATCTCTTTGGCCGGATCCTTAAACGTGTTCTCGCCTCGGTTATTCGCAGAGCACTGGGCTGTTTGGTCTCCACCTTGAGTGTTTCAGCCTCCAAGTCTTCGATCTTCGGCATCGCGTGAACTACTCTCTTTTCTTATTCGGATAGGATTTGCAGAGCATTTCCCCCGGACGTTTTATCTTTTCTTCGTGGTCTTGCTTCGCGCCTGGCTTCTCTTCCCAAAAATATCCTCTTAATTTTTTCTTCTTTTTCTTTCGAGGTGTCTATCAACACGTCTCCACCTCCTCGGCTTCCTCGAGACCTATTTCTTAGGTTCGCAACTTTCAAACCCAGCAAGTCCTTGTACAGCTCGGTTCTTCTCCCATCTGCCATCTTTATTGCTAGCCACTCGCTTGCTTTATCTTCATATCTTCACCTGTGATTGGTACGTGTGATTGCCTCATGCCCCATCCGTTAGATCTCACTGACCAGTCTCTGGATACAGAAACCCGAATCTCGCGTCCACAGTTCATTCTTCGGTCGACGAATCCCGATACTGCAGACTTATTTCAGCACTTGTTCTCGCATAGACACCATAATTCCTTAATCGCCGAGAAGTGAGTTCAGCTTTGTGGTTGACCCCAAACGCTCACGTCGAATCCGAACGTCAAAAGATACCGCTTGTTTCGCTTGCATTCTATTGCACATACCTAAATTCACCTCTACCAAACGAATATGAGTATGGACGCTGGCGGTCTTGCTCAAATGTCTTACAATTCTTCCTTCAATAATGGCAACTCCCTGGGCGTGCCGGGCTCGGGCTTCGCCTCGCGCGGCAAGGGCTCTCACATCAAGCGCTTGAGTATGCCTCCCCAGGTTTCGACCATTGATGAGTCCCAGGCATCGACATCTGTCTCCACTCCGCGTACCAGTCGCTCTCATCTTTTGGCTGGACTGCGCACTGCTCCCAAGTCTGCGACCATCCCCTCTGAACACCAACAGCGGAGTGGAATGGAAGGTGCACGATTCACTGGTTATTCCAACCGAGGATCCGACCGGGTCCCACAGACTGCGACCGGAACTGGATTCCCACAGCACAATTACACCCAAAATCAGAACGCGAACTCGTACCGCAACAATTCGCACCACAACCGCATGATGTACACTATGCCGGAGCAGGTTCTTGCACCTCCGACGCTTGAAATGGCGGGTGGTGATATTCCAATCGATGAGAACATGTACGCGGAATTGATGTCAACCAACCTGTTCCTTGCTGCCCAGCAGCAGCGCCTGCAACAGCAGTTGATCAGTGTCACTGCTGCAGCTCAGCAATTCCAAGGCCTCAATCTTGGAATGTCCCTTCCTCGGCAGCAACATGTTCCTTCGCTCTCCATCCCGAACATGGGATTTTATCAACAGCAGCTCCAGCAAGGTGTTCAGCCCATTGTCCAGCCGGTCCCTGGTCAACCTGGAATGTTCTGCGTCTACAATCCTCTGACTGGCCAACAAAGCTATATCATGGATAACTCCCAGGATGATCGCCAGCAACAGTTCTATCAAGACACTCGGTCGCATATTGGCCAGCAAGTTCCCGAGTTCCGTGCAGAGATTTCTCCTCCTGCGGACTCCACGTACTCTCCCATGCAACTCCCGCAGCCAATTTCGCCTCCGGTTAGCAGCCCCTCTCCGCCGCACGACTCGTCTGTGAATGCTCTGCGCCGAGGCCACCGGAAGAACCTTTCGTTTAACCCAAGTACTAAGCCGAACATTGATACTGTCAAGGCCAATGTGGGACCCGGCCCTAGGCCTGCTGCCCTGCCGCCGACACCGGCCACTGGAACATTTGGACCCGGTCAAAGTCGTGCTGGTGAGCATCCGATGCGTCAGCCCCGTGGCCCCCCTTCGCTTGAGGATCTCGTGGCCAAGCCGACCTCCAAGCACGAAGGTAGCAAGAACTTTGCGACTCGCCAGCGACGTCGTGCCGTTCACAATCTTGTTCGCGCAGGAATTGAGCGTCGTGGCGACACACGCAGTTTTGGATACCACAGCAGCGGAGGCACTAACACCCCTGCGAGTGAGAAAGAGTTTACTTTTTCGGATGGCGATGACGCCACCGTGCGCAGCGGCGGAAGTCTCTCCAGCAAGCCCAGCCTAGGCAGCCTGCGAGCAGTTGCTAATGGTGCCATTGGGTCCGAGAGAAGGGAGAAATCTGGCCGGGATCGCAAGTCCCCGGACAGCCCCTTCCACAGCGCCACCCCAACTAGCGAAGACGGCGGCTACTTCTACTCGAAGCTTGTTGATGCTCGCGGGGATTATGCTCACTCACCTAGTGCCAGTGGTACCTCGTCGCCCTCAGTGGCAGATGTCGTTGCTGGCCAGGGGCCGGTAGCTCAGGCACCAGAACGGCGCAAGACGCCGATGCTGGTGTTGTCCAGCGCTGAAAAACGCAAAACACCCATCATGTAATGCCGAACATCACGTGACAGCGACGTATGACCTTTCCTTTATGTTTCAAACGGGTCAGCTTTCGTCTTTCTTTGCCCAGCGAGTCCTGATTAAAAGGAGTCGACAGCGGCTGACCCTGGTCCATTCCTTTTCTCGTTACCGCTCTATTGCTGGCAACCCATGCCAAGGTTCATGTTTTTGTGACGAAAGACCTTTATTGGTCTGAGATGACTTTATTCCTATTTTTTTCTTTTTGCTTCTCTTCATTTTTCTCCACTATGTTTTATCTTTGTCACCTTGCTTCATAACTAGGCTGGGCAGACCGGCTCTATTTTCTCGGAAATGACAGGATGGGCTCGAGACAGGAGGAGGAACTTGTGATGGCAAGTTGTCTTCTCTTTGCTTCTCAATTTGGCTTCTGATGTACATCTGGTTATGTACAGACAGCTCTTCCCAGTGCACTTTGAGCTCAGATCACCCCGGTGAATACATATCTTAGCAAATATCTGATCTTATTTTTTGTTTTGGCTATGTTGATCATGCTCCATGAACGTATCAGTAGTTTTTTCGGTTGAGAAATTCAACGAGTTATTCGGATTATGCAGATATTCTTATTAGATCCTATGATAATCCTGATGTTGTCCTACAATGACCCACGTGGAACACCTCCTTGTTCGGTCCGTCGAGGACTCCTAGGTAATTATTGCTCGAATTTCATTTGTAGGAAAGGCGCCTACTATCTCTAAGCTTGATGTTTGAGCCTGTAGAAAGTAAGAAAGGTATAAGCCTGGGTCAAAAAGGTCATTACAAGGTACTCTAAAGAAAGGCCATCAGAGGTCACCATGACTTGAGACAGCGTAAATCTCACTAGACCACATTGACAGGTCTGTAGTCTTGATGCACCATGTAATGTACCTCACGCTCAGTGTCATGGTTACAGAGCCGGGTTGTATGCTGATGCTTATGGAGGGTGGCCCCGAGCCCGGAGTAGCTGCATAACTATTTCGGTTCCAGTTTACACTTTTGTCTAAAAGCATGAGAACTGATTGTTATAAAATCAACTGAGATGAACTCATACCCCCGGGAAAGTGATGCGTTGCTTCAAAACGAGGAATTCAGTGAGACAGTAAAGGATGCGAAAGTCTGATGATGAATGCCACTAAGTGTTAGTAGCCCTTGGCTTCTGATCAGATATATAGCTTAATTTCCGTCTACGCGGTGAATAGGGAATTAATCCGTTGGGCCGCAGAGTGAAGCCCAATATTCCGCGTGGGTGCAGATGGCGCGAAGTTCTGATATACTTAGCTAGTCGTCATGCTGGCATCCAAACCTTGATATTCTGGGGGTTGAGGTTGGAACATGCGCCACTATGCATTCACCTAAATAGTAATGCCTCTGGGGTACGTGGGATCTGTGTTGTATATCAAGAACCATGGTACGACCACGGCCTAAAAAAACCTTGACACAAACCCTAAGTTGACAATATTTCAACATATCAACGGCGACAATCTTGGAATATATCATCATGAAGTTAAAACATACGTAATGCAAGACATCTACCATTGAGAAAACATATATATATCAGCAGAGGGCTTAAGTTTAGGAATGTCAACGGGATCGTTCTCTAAAGTGTAATGCCACATTGCATAATTGTAAAAGACGAAATACTTACTCCCAGACCACGTAAGAAGCCTGGGATTAAAGCAGCTTTATCTGTGTCCACCCAAGGATAGAGCAGCCGGACCTCTGTGGCACATGTGTTTAACATAGACAGTATAGTGCTGCAGTCCAAGCTTGAGTATTGGTCCCTGCTTTCTTGAAGGTCACACCATTATCTATCTTCGGTACAGCTGGTGGGGAAGAAGATAGTGTGACGGACATGGAGGGTAAGGGTGACACGGATGCTCGTGCGGTCGCATTGTTGCATAAAATAATGAGATAGAAGTGAAGAAAGACATGTTAAATCAAGCCTCAACAATTGTGATAGCGTAAGATATTGATCTAATCCAAGAAGAGAAACAAATGGGAGATCATACCGAGTATAATTAGCCTTCGATAACGAGCGCCTCGGAAGAGACAATCCTAGCCCAATCTGATACCATCTCAGATATTTTAGGAATCACCTTGCGCAGTACCAAATTGGAAGTACCGTTCGTTGCCACCCGGGGAACAGTTTGAGCCCTGGCTGTCTCCCCCTGACTGATCACCATGACTAGTACATATCCGAAACTAGTCAGAAGCCACATCTGTGAGCTTAAATCACCCAAGCTCCCTTGAAGTAGTGTTTTAGGCAGCATATATTGGGCAATGATCATTGCCTAGATAAGCATCTCACATCTTTAGGTGGCACAATGACGAGTGAGGAGCTCATCACTGGGATATTGGTTGAACATGAAGGGAGCGTTTCAAGCCCACTGGGGAGTGCATGTGTGCTTGTCGGACTTTCCTATGGGCAGTAGAAGTGGTTGCAGCACTGGGACAAGCAGAGAGAGCAAACAGTTTCCCCGGATATTAGTGCAACCTTTTCATCGTGGTACCCTGTACATCGCCGGGACCGATTAAAAACCTTCAACATCTCCTCTGAGGATCAACACCGAGTCGGGTCTCGGAGGTCTTCCGGGTGTCGACCTGCGGTATGAGTACCCGTCTGCTTCTCGGTGAGATCTCGGTCGGAAAAGAGAGAGATGGCCATCAATACCGATGAGATTCTTCCCGATGGTGTGATAGGGATCTTCAGACCCATAGTTATTGATGTAGAATTATAGTATGTGGGTAATAAGATAGTGTTGGAATCCTATGTAGTTCTCGACTGGTCGAATCAGTCAGAAACTAGTGAAAAGGAGGTATCTTGCAGGTATCTTGCATGACAGAGATGTTTCGCCTGTCGGATGATTTCCCATGATGTCAAAGACACACAAGGGATGGTGTGGACTGGTTCGTAATCGCATTTCATACGTCAATGTGGACGAAAGTAGAAATAGAAGGGGAGATAAGACCAGATGTTACTTCTTAGTCAACATGAAAAGGTAGATCAACGCTAAAAAAAGAGAGTTGCTCCACTGATCTTCTTCAACCTCTGATCCTGAAGATCCCTCTTCAGCCAATCTCTCGATACCCACACACACACCCCTTTGACCTGACGCGGCCAGCAGATTCTCTTTTGACTCTACGAATTTGTGGGACCTCATGGGCTTGTGAAACCCCTAGTCTCTTTGACAAGGAGCTCGGTCCCCTTGTCTCTGTCCCCTTTGGGAGATCTTCTGCTAGGCTCAACGGTCGAGGTTCGGCGAGGTTCGACGATATACAATCCGGAACGTCGGCTGTGATGAAAATCCAATCCTTTTCAGGTCAAAGAACCGGGTCTCGTTCAACTAATGTGCCAATCTCCCGCAATACCCGCTAAGGGGAAATGTACCGTTTCTATTCACAGTCCTGGATGTCAGTTCCATACCTCGGCCTGTCCTCTACACCTGGAACTTGCTGATTGAACATCGTGGCAAAATGGCAAAACCCGTGAGAACCTGGCATGGAGATGGCGCCTCTACGGCTACACGGGGTCATCATGTCCCAAAAGAAATCCCCTCCAATGCAGTCTCATTGGGCCTCTGACCCTTCTTGATATGGCCCGTGTGCTGCCCAGCAAGCCGGAAAAGTCTTTTTTCCCTTTTTGTTTTAGTCCTGCCTTTAACTGAGAGCATCCTCGTAAATAGAGGAACTCCTGCATCCCAGACTCCGCGTCTACTGCCTCTTTTATATTAATTTTGCCTTGCCTGATTTATTTTCCTCCTGCCCCTTCCTCCGAGGTTGCATATATCCTTATTTTCCGACACAATATCCTACGTCTAATTATGTACACATGACATAGTTGGCATTCCTGGTAGGACTTCCTCCGATCTCAACCCCCCTTCCCAAGGAGCTCTAGACCTGGCGTGGTGGTTCGTGCCAGTTCTTTTTCGCGTTGGAATCAATATCTCTTCTTCTTTTTTATGCTTCTGCCTTAAGTGAGGTGAGTTCACTATCCGTGGTTGTCGAAGCTCATAAATTCCCGAAAACAAGAGCTTTCCCCATGTTATATCACATAGCTGACTGTTGCTGGGTTACAGTTGATCACCTGGGCACATGAACCGCCCTACCCGTGCTTTTATCTAAGAGGTCGGTGACCCAGGGGGTCTGTGAGCTCTACTGGGTAACCAAGAAGTAGACGCCAATTTAAGAGGAAGGATTACACCAGAATGGCGGGAGGTTATTTTGACCTTCCGATCTCCCGCAGCGCCTCTGATGAAGGATCGTCCAGTCTATCAAGGTCGCGTTCCTTTACATCATCACTGCCCATTGATAGCTTCCAAGGCCAGCCAGTGTCTCAGGTGCGGAGCTTCAGTGACGCTAGCGCACAGGACAAGTATCGGAATGCCGGCATTCTGAAAAACACAAATCGCGTCAAGCTTACGGCCAGCGAATCTGATTCGAGAGAACAACCCACTGGGCCCATGGTCGAATTCCGACTGGATCAAAGGGGCACCGAGCTGCCGCAAAGACCATTACCCACTGCCAGCATTCCGGGCTTCCAGGAGAAAGTATCCTCAAGCTCCCCACTGGCACCACAGGTGGAGGATGATCACTCTAGCGCGTCAGCGGATGTTACCGGTTTGACGATCAGCACCAGGACTAGCTCACCAGGAACTTTAGGAGAGTATGAGCTTGGTCAGGGTACAAATGACAAGGGGCGGGCCATCTGCTTTGCACATGAAAGGGCCCACAGGCTCACATCCCTTCTCAATTGCCCGCATAATTGTCCGAAGCAAAGCCCCCAGTGCAGTCTAGTGTCTGAGATTGGATCCACCCCCGCCGAAGTGGTGTACCAGACTGAAGATGGTGATAAATTTCCTGTGATAAGCTTCCCCGAGAAACAACAACTCTTCGACAACCTTATAGATGAACATGAAGTGGACTTCATAGACGGGCGATCAACACTGCGCAACTCCGGAGCACATTATCTAGTGCATCAAATGTCACCTCGAGACCTGAACTTTCTGACTCGCCTTCGCCCTCAGTCTCCCGGGTTGCAGTCCAGTGACCAAGACACCGCCAGCGAGGACAGGAACTCATACGAGTCTGCTGAACGGGCAAGTCACCGCGGTGGCATTCTTTCATCACTGCTCAAGCTCTACGACAAGCCTCGTTATAACCACAACCAAGGTCGAGGACGGTATGGGCGCTCTCGACAGGGGAGCTCTTCCGAGTTCAGTGGACGTGACCTGTCCCCGGACTCTGTTTGGAAACCACAAAGGAAGTGGTACGATAAATCAACCGCTCGTTCTAGCATTTCCATGGCCGGCTCGTCTCGTCGCTCTGGCTCTCCCTTTGCCATGCTCACGCGGTCCCGCAGCAGTGGTGCTGCCGTTCCAAATCTAAGCCGCTCACGTCCCAAGGCTCAGCTTGAAGATGAAATCCATATCACTGTTCATATTGCGGAACTTCTGTCCCGACAACGGTACTTGATCCGGCTTTGTCGCGCTTTGATGAAGTATGGAGCTCCAACTCATCGATTGGAGGAATATATGCGCATGACAGCTCGTGTCATCCAAATCGATGGCCAGTTTTTGTACATACCCGGCTGCATGATCATATCCTTTGACGACGCCTCCACACACACAACAGAGGTCAAGGTCGTCCGATCCAGTCAAGGCATTGATCTGGGTAAGCTGGCCGATGTTCATGAGATTTATAAGGAAGTGATTCACGATGTTATTGGGGTTGAAGAGGCAATACAGCGGCTCGATGAGGTCATGAAGAAGCAGAGCAAATTCCACATCATGTTCCTCATCTTCGCCCACGGCTGTGCTAGCGCATCAGTCGGGCCGTTTGCCTTCAACGCCCGACCGGTTGATATCCCCGTGGCGTTCTTACTAGGGTGTCTCCTTGGGGTGTTACAATTGATCCTGTCAACGAAATCGAGCTTATATGCGAACGTGTTTGAGATCTCCGCCGCTGTCCTGACGTCTTTCCTTGCTCGTGCCTTTGGAAGCATCAGGTTCAATGGGGAACCTCTGTTCTGCTTTTCTGCCCTCGCACAGTCGGCCATCGCCCTCATCCTGCCAGGATACACTGTATTATGTGCCAGTCTAGAGCTCCAGTCACGCAGTATAGTTGCAGGCTCTGTTCGCATGGTATATGCTATTATATACTCGCTGTTCCTCGGGTTTGGAATTACCATTGGCACTGCCGTTTACGGGCTCCTCGACTCTCAAGCCTCAACGGCGTATACATGTCCCGCCAGCCCCATCCACAACGAGTACCTGCAGCGGTTTCCGTTCGTCATCCTATTCACGGTGTGCCTGGCGATCGTCAACGGCGCCAAGTGGAAACAAATGCCGATTATGATAGTGATCTCTCTGGCTGGCTACGTGACCAACTACTTCAGCGCCAAGCGCTTCTATTCCAACACCCAGGTGTCCAATGCCCTGGGCGCCTTTGTCATTGGTGTGATGGGCAATTTCTACAGCCGGCTACGGCATGGACTCGCCGCTGCGGCAATGCTGCCGGCAATCTTTGTGCTCGTTCCCTCCGGTCTTGCGGCTAGTGGGTCTCTGATATCGGGTATTACTTCTGCTGAGGAAATGACCCGGTCTCCATATGCGGTTGTGAACAATGGGACACAAGGGTTTGTCGACGCGGCAAAGAAGCTATCAGCTGACGAGGCGAGAAACCAAAGCTACGGGGTTGTTTTCGATATCGGATATGGCATGGTTCAAGTTGCTATTGGAACGACAGTTGGTCTCTTCCTAGCCGCTTTGGTGGTTTATCCGCTAGGCAAGAAGCGAAGCGGATTATTCAGTTTCTAGGCCGTGGAGCTTCTCATCGCCTCTCCCTCAATCATATATTGCACGTATCTCTCTTTTGTTGCATGTATTGCTTTGCTGTCATGGCGGACTACCGAGTCTCTTGGACATTTCACATACGTGAATCCCGAATCTGAGGAATGGGAGTTCACTTGCTGTATTCTAAATTTTTTTTCCGTTTTATGAGACTGGCGAATGCAAAGGCTATCATTAGCCTCATTGCAGCGTCTTGTCGGTCTTTTTATTACCTCCATTGTCCTCGCCGATCAAGTCTATATCGACTCACTATCCCGACCCTCTCCGTCTGGACATATATAGAAGCTACGATTCTCACGAGTCACGACTAAAATCATCGAGGCTCTCCTTTCGCGTGTGCCTGTCGTTTTATTTTCTTAATCCCTCATCGGGGGTGTCACATTTGAGATGGGAAGAACAAAACTGTTTTGTCTGAGCTTTGTCGTTGTGTGTATCTTAGCGAAGTATTGATGTTTTTAACGGAGTAGCAATGTGATCTTTTTGTCATTTTATGCAGTAACTTTTCCTATATACACCAGACCTAGACCCCTGTAGATGTGGCTTGCCTTCCATGCAATCCCTCAATCTAACACTCCACAATCTTCCACAATGTCACCCCTAAAGAGCTATTATTGAGGCCCGAGAGCATTTCAAACTTCCGCAACGGCCAGGAAACACTCACGTTGCAAGCCAGACGCTGCCACAAAGCTGCTTGGTTATGGTATACAGGCCGGCTCGATCTCTGATCACATGGGTCAGGTTCATTGGTAACTCTTCTTCCTCTTCTTCGAGCCCGGAAGACTTAAGGATTGTGTCGGAAAGAGGTCTTAATCTGGGAGGCCGCAGGCGCACGCTGCACGTGCCCTAGGTAAGTATACGTACCTTTCCTATCTTGGCTGCCGTCGCTTTAAGGCGCCTAGACCTAACTATAAGATCGAGCTTGGATATTGGCTAGAATCCATGAGTTCGAAACTAAAACTTATAAATATCGGAACCAGTAAAAGCAGAGATGGGATCAAAAAGTATGTCAATTCTGGCCTTTTACCATATTGATTGATGGCATGTATTATAGGTAGTTGACTACCTATTCACTTCATCTTGAATCTCTGCGCACCTTGCGAAGCATCAGAAATCTCAGAATTGCAAATCCAAACCCCAAACTCCGAGCTTATCAAACGATTGAAATGCCACTGCCATCCCATGATGTTGGGCTGGGGTTTCGTCAAGATCATCGCTATCAATCAATTCATTCATGGTGAATTCCCGAAGGAAATAGAAAAAAGGAAGAAAGGAAAACGAATGCCGAATCGCTGGAAAACAGATTATTGGGATTATACGTAGGAGAAATCTCCCAGGAAAAGCGAATGAACAGTATTTTCATCGTCTCTCCACCCGACTAAGAGCTCCCAGAATGAGACCCAAATCTTCCTTAATTCTCGTTGGTGGTGGTGGTGGATGTTCATCATCGTTGCCTTCTATTGCGAGGCGACGTTGTGTGTTCAGCGCATCGCGCTCTTCCAGTCGCTGTGCACATATGCGTAATATTCGGGATGAAACCGTATCCGCGGAAGCGCGGTATAGTTCGATGTCATGTACACCAGCTGCGAAGGCATCGAGCGTTGGTGCCAGCCCAGATGTGATGCGTGATAATTGAGCAGAGACGGCAGATGGTGTGATAGGTGGTCGGGTTGAGGATGGGGTAGAGGATTCTCCCTCTGGCTGATTCGGGGGATAGAGAGATTCCAGTATGGCTTGTTGTGAGGGATCGAGGAGAGAGGGGTCGACTTCTTCGCGTTGTGATTTACGTGAAGCTTGCTTATCTTTTTGTAAATCGTTAGGTTGAGGTTTAGCCTTAACGGTTGGGATCGCTGGCTGTCGAAGAAGCGCGTTGAGAGATTGCCTTTCTTTGTGTAATCTTGGAGTTCATTAGTCCTATACACCCGTGACAGGCTTCGGTGATACACATACTTCTGTATATGCTCCTCCAATTCTTTAATTTTGTCTGTATTTTGCAGGTTTCGCGGGTTCGGCTTTTTGACAACCACGGCTGGAGGGTTCAAATCTTCGCGACCAAGCCAGTTGGAAAGCTCCGAGTTGTTTGAGAAATCCTGGAGAAGCTCCTCTTGAATCGCACGTGCTAGAAATAGTCAGATAATAAATCTCTCTAAGTAAGTCAACGGTTCCACGTACCTGCTAAGCGCGCACTTTGATCGTCTGAGTTAGAGCCTCCTGAGGGCTTTTCCCCTATTGCACGAGTTGCACACCAAATCAATAGTTGTCGCATCCTTCGGGGCTCTGGAATTCCGTCATCCGCAATGTGCTTGTAAAAATCTGCTGTACCAACTTCTCTATGGGGCAACGCTGTACAGAAAAAGAGACAAATCAGCATTCGACCATTCATAGCCCAGGCAGACCGGACTTACCATTTGATGTCCCTGAGTCGATCAAAAAACTAGCCCTCCGTCCTCGCATACCCAAGCTGCTTCGCCGTCGCCCTTTATCGTTTTTATCACCCTTTCCACCTCTGAACTCTTTATTGCGCTGAATCACCGGAGTATCGGCCACCGGCAGTGCCACCTTTGTACCCTCTGGCGGTTGCGCTGGAGAATTATATCCATTTGACTCAGGCACTTCCACTTGTTTTTTGGCTTTTGGTGGTCGTCCTGCTTTCTTCGGCTTTTTTACCTCTGACTGGTGCTCTGGGCTGTCGCGAGTTCGTGATAGGCGGATCGTGTTTGTTGGTTGAGATTCAGATTCTGTATGTGTAGTCTTTGCAGTTCCTCTCGTGGGTCTCCTACTCGGAAGCTCCACGCTTTTCCCTTTTGTTGGCACCGCGCTTGAAGTGATCTCGTCGCCCGTTGGCTTTTTCCGTGGACGTCCTCTTTTCGGCGTGGACTTGGGAGGCGCATTTTCCATGTCTGAATGGGGAATTTCCGGGACCGCTTCGATTGATGGCCTGGGCTTCTTTGATGGTAGTAGAGAGAACTGGAAGCCTTCCGCATCCTCCTCGTATGCCACTGAAGAGACGAATTAGAATATTCTCCTAACACTCGCTCAAAGACTTCCACCCCCGGCAAATTACTCACCAGCTGGCCGCTTCCCTAGCTTGTTTGTGCTCTCCTCGAGATCTTGTTTACTTGCGCTGAGTCGCGTAGTCTTCCGTTCCTTGGCCTTCGCGGTTCCACTGGACGCAGTTGCAGAGCGCGATTGTGTCTTCGGACCGGCCATTGGAATCGTCCCCAGCGGTTGGCGACGCTTTGTCTTGGTCGTTGTGGTCGCCAGGACCGCGACTGTCATGTCAGGAGGGGTTCACGCGGGGTTTTTGTGCTCGGGAATAAACCTAGGGGTGGCAAAGCAAACACCCCAGTTCCGGTATCGACTAGTCGCTTCGTGGCGTCCTGTTCTCCAGTCAAATACCCCTGGTTGAGGAGGCTTCCTGGAGGAACAACAAGCGCGACTCCCGTGTGCGTATGAATGCCGGACTCAAGTTAACCCCTCTCAAACCGCTGATCGAGTTCGACACGGTCTTGTCGAATCAGACGGTTTGTTGATCAATCGGTACTTAGTGTGTGTATTGGCTTGTGGCACGGTTGAATTGTAGTCGGGTCAGTCGGCTCGTGGAATGTTAGGCGCGGGTCGCGTTCCAATTCAGAGCTGCAGCTGCGGAGCAGCAGACTAGGCGACTTATTCAATTCAATCGCGAGAAAGACACGCAAGGGAGCGGCAGGTTGGGGTGTGAGTGGTGGGTTGGATTCTTGCACGCGGTTGTTTTGGTCGGGCGCGTGGGGACCGCGCTAGTCTATCTTGGGACTATCGACCGTTATACTTAACGCTGCTCTACTACTTTGACCACTCTACTGCTTTCTGCTCTCTGCTCTACTGCTTTTATCGATATGATCCCACAATATTAAGCGTTATTAATGAATGACTGGCTCTAAAATGCAACACCCTGATTTCTTCTACCCCCAATCCTTGCAATGCGCAGATGCTGCTAGATAAACGCTATGATGTTTTCACCGGAAAACAAAGAACACCCCGACACCGATGTTGAAAAACAATATGTTCAGTGAGAAAGAGCGGTGGGAGTTGAGCCCTGTCCACTCCAAAGAAAAAGGGAAGACATATTATACGATCATTGGAATGACTTGAGTACGGTGGAGGTGTCCTTGCTTGGTGCTAAGCTGCCCTCGATGCGACGCTTGGCTTCTTGCATCTCCTCGACAGTGACGTTCTCCGACTGCTTGGGCATATCAGGTTCATACTGAGGAATATCCGGGCTATGTCCGACCGACATGCCAACTCGGATCTATAAGACAGGATTGTTAGTATGCAAGTGACCAAGTATGAAAAGGTAAATCGGGTTTAGTTCTTACCAAAGTTTCCAGGGCGCACTTAGAGTTTTCCGCTAGGTCCTTGTCGAAATTGACCTTGCCATTTTCAAAGAGCACTAGAATGGTGCTACCACCAAATTTGAAGTAGCCCAGCTCTTCAGCGCGTGAAACCTTCTCACCGGCTTTCCGGGTGATGACCGTACTGCCAACCATCATGGCACCAACGCAGACAACCATTACTCGGCCATGCTCGACAGAATCAATGGGGACGAGAATGCGGACGTTTTCGCCGTATACATCCAAGGCGGATCGGATCGCCATGGGATTCACCGTATAATACTCGCCCTCGATGGTCTTAGGTTCACCCATTATTCCATCTACCGGGATGTGGAAGCGATGATAGTCTTGGGGTGCCAGACGGAACACTCCGAGAGAACCGTTTCGGTATCGAGCAGCGTCGTCTGGGTAAGCATTGCCTAACAATCTTTCAACTGAGAACTCACGACCCTTGACCCAGATGCTAGTTGCATCGCTCAAGCGGTCAAATACCACCGAGCGACAGTCGGCGGGAGATACAACGATCTTAGGCTCGTCGGGAGCGGAGCATGGACGGGCATCGGGCTTGAGGGCACGGTAGAAGAATTCATTGAAAGTGCGGAAGTTCTCTAGTGGCATCAGGACTTCGGACATGTCCAGCTGGTGGAAGTTGATAAAGTCCTTGATCTGAGATGCCGAGGCTGGGTCGTCATATTTGCGACCCTGCTTGACACTCAAAGAGCGCAACACACGGCGGACTAGGGGGATTTGTTAGCAAACATATCTCTTCGTCAGATAACCTGAGCTCAAGGGTTGCGTACTTCGCTTCTTTTCCATATCACGACTTTTGATGCC
Organism: Penicillium paneum; assembly: GCA_023627375.1. Taxonomy (NCBI): domain Eukaryota; kingdom Fungi; phylum Ascomycota; class Eurotiomycetes; order Eurotiales; family Aspergillaceae; genus Penicillium; species Penicillium paneum. The sequence continues at coordinate 368,021 of JAMAFK010000005.1, forward strand.
CTTATATAGCAGCCGGATCCCGAGTCGCACATATACACTCATGCGTTCCTCGTTGATCTGACCGGTGATTCGGTCTTGTACAAGGATATTGGCCGAGTTCGCTCCGAGTTTGTATCCGCCGTAAGAAATCTTTGTGATGACTTTGGAGTACCACTTGCGCTGTGCCTGGCTGGAAGTCACAAAGCCACCCATAACTAAGTTGTCAACCTGGCGCCAATCCTGACTTGCGCACGTGGCAATGTGCGTGATGATATCCGCATCAGAGCGTTTCCCAAGACGTGGCTGGTGGCAAAGTGGGCACTCGCGAATTTCGACGACGTGCTCCTCGCCCCCATCGTCCCCGAGGTCATCGGGTTGAGAGTACTCATCAGCGGAGTTAGATTGTTCCTCATTGGACAGGGTTGGAATAGCTGTGTTGTGCGGATCAGCATTAAGAGCAGCAACGGCGTTGGTTTCCAAAGTGTGCTCGTCGCTGCTAGATGGCTCACTATCTTGGCTGCCAGCATTTGACAGAGGAAGCGAAAGCGCCGTGGGAGCAGCCATTGAATTTCTCTTCTGCAGGGTTTTAAGCGTGTCCTCGAGACAAATGACTGCCTGGTCGAATGTAAGATCATCGTTTTCATTAGACTCATTGTCTGCGCTGAAACGTTCGAAGAAACTGTCAATTGTCGACTCCTTAAGCGTCGAACCGAGAGTGTCAAGCATTGTCGTCATCTCCACCTTGTCAATGCGACCACTGTCGTCGGCGTCATATTGCTTAAGCATCAACCTCCAGAAATGCTGTCGGAGAGCACTGTATGGCAGATACTTCGTCTTGACATGCAGCTCTGGCGAATGTTTGTCTTCCCACCGTTCTCTATTCTTGAGCATGAGGGGGATAGTATAGGATCTGAAGCCGTTCTCGTCAATCGGGGCTGACTCGCCATCATACGTGTTCAGGGTGGGCAATGAACTAGTACTATCCATCTCTGAACTTCCCTCTTCTGGGAGGGAAGAAGGTGTAAGCAGACTGGGCGTTGGCGCCTCGAGCATTGATTGGCTTGAGACTGAAGTGGCGGAGTGGCGCGTCTTTATTATAGGCCGAGCCATTTTGGAGAGACTTGACGAGGAATGCGAGGGTCTAACTCCAGGTCGTTGGGCGAATTTGGTACCTTTAGTATGATCAGGTTCCTCCACGTCCTCTACAAAGTGATATAATCCCGTCTCGGGGTCTGCTTCTGGGCCAGACTGTATGAGATTCCGCAGAGAAAAACCCGCAGAGGCGACGAAGTCATTCCCGGAGAACTTGTCTCGATCTATCACACTGAAGCTGATGGTATACGATTGTTCGTGCCGCATCACCTGGAACACCATTTTCTCATGATACTCTGGGTTCAGGTTATGGCGGATGACAGGAGTTCTCAAGGTCTTCCTTCCTAGAGATGTCACGACAAAAGGATCCATATCGAACGATGTCCGCGTTACTAGAACGTCAATTAGCATGTAGCGTTCTGCATGCAGAAGAATAATTCATACCATTTCGTTCAGGAGGCAGATCAGTCACGCGAACAATTTCCATGAAAACGATACCTTGCACTCCGGTCCCCGAGCCTGAGAATTGGTAGGCACGAGCTGCTAGGGACTTACGTCTCAAGCGAGCCAGCCGAAGTCGCCGGCGCTTTTCTCCCCCTTCTCCCCCTTCTCCCCCTTCTGGGCCACCAGCCTGGTCATCAGGCTCGTCGGAGCTATCGTCTTCCCGGTCCAAATCATCAAGGTCGGCGGGAGGGATCTGAGAGTTCTGGTCATCCTCATCACCTGAGTATACCAATTTCTTGAATTTGGAGAATATTTCCGCCGGCGTGGCAGTGGGGTTCGCAGAATCGGCGAGCGAGAACTGCAGCAGGATCTCGCCCGACACAGTGCTGTCCTTCTTTTTGGACGCCTTCCGCTTGGAATTTAAAGTATACCATTTGGGCTATGGATCAAGTCAGCCCGAGTTCCCAATTGTCCGAGCAACGTGTCCCTTCACCCACCTGTTGGTCTACCTGGCCATCGGCGAAGATGTCCTCCAATGCGATATCAAATTCGCCCAGATAATCCTTGCCGAATCGATCATGATCCCAACATATAGCTTCCAACAGCGGTACGCCCATCACGGGCATGTCGAAGGAGACGTTCCATTCTGGGTTCAGGGTCTTGAATATGGTCGGTGTCGACTGCCTCGCATCTCCTAATGTAATCACCAAATACTGTACAACATGTAAGCGGTCCGGTTCGAATTGTCTTTGATGGCAGAATGCTTACTGGGTCGCTCGTGCCACCTCGATCCTTGGCTGCGAGGTTGCGCCCCTAATGAAACCATTGAAATCAGCCAGGGAGCCCATCAACATAAAAATGTTCCACAATTCCTCGGTACTTACTCGGATCACTGAAACCTTCAGGAGCAGAGGTTTGATTTCCGGTGATCGTAACGGACTGGTGCTTCTGCTCTGTCCGGGAGTCGATGGCGCGCTCTTCGCCGAAAGGTGCGAGCTCAACCGTTGGGGTAGAGCCAACCGGACCATTGCGGATGCACACAAATGAGAAAAATTATTAGAAGGGGAAAGAAAGTAGGGGGAATTGAAAGGGTTGGGGCGGGTGGATTGCTCCCTGGTCGAGACAATTGACGTTAAGAGCCCCCCCAGAGCTGATCGCCGATCCGCTGGTTGTGTCCCGGGTCGATCACAGGCCAAGACACGGATTTACCCACTGTAATTTCCAGGTTCTCTCCGTTTTCCAAAAACAGGGATTGGCTGAATATTATAGTTCGATCTCAACGGAATTGGAGGGGCAAAAGTGGGAGAAACACTGCGAATTGGAGTCAACGGGGGTCGACATAAAAGAAAACCTCCACACCGCAAGTTATTATCCTGTTATAGAGTGGCAATTGGAAAATGGATGCCTATTGTGCACTTGGCGATGCCATGGACATATGTATCACTTTGTTTCTAAAAAAAAATTGTACAACTTATGCAATGTACTCCGGCCCTGCAGTTAGTTACCCCACATCCTATACAGATGTTGAGTGCTACTATGTACATTATAGCCGAGGAAACAACCTGGAAATTACATGCTATGAATGTTCTAGAAAAGCCCGCATCTGGAGTCAGTCTTGTCGTCGGTCGGTTCGTCCCCAAACCTCGTCGGCATTAGCTCTGCCCTTGGTTTCCGGCACGTATGAATAAATGAAGACACCGAACAACCCGGCCATAGCTGCAAACACCCAGTATACCTGTCCACGGCCACCGAGAGCATCATCGAGCACTGGGAAGAATTGTGCCACCACAAAGGTTGCGATCCAGTTGGCACCAAGCGCCCAGCTCTGTGCCGCGCCGACAGCCTCGGGTCCAACAAGCTCGGACGCCAGGATGAAGGGGACCGGGCCTAGTCCGATCGCAAAACTTGCCACAAAAAGTAAGGCAGCGATCGCCGTCAAGATCTTAGCGTTCATGGAGATACTGATCGCGAGAAGTATAGAACTGCAGCCCATACCGCAGATGCTCAGCATCAGGCACAATTTTCGGCCAATGCGATCGGGCAGCGGAGAGCACGCCAGCGTGATCACGAGATTAACCGCAGATATAATTACCGTGAGTAGCGCAGCGGTTGTTGGTAGGATGCTTTGTAGTAAGGACACGCTGTACATAACAATGCTGTTCATCCCGGTGAGTTGCTGGGCGACCATCACGCCAACTACAGCAATAATGGCCGGGCGGTAATAGGGGTCTTTGACAACCTGCATAAATGTGACTGCAGCCTTCTTAGACGGCCTGTCACCGGAAGAGGGAGAGAGCAAGGACTCTTCCTCGCCAGATGCAGGGGCATCCGAGGCACTCCAGCTCGAAATCTCCGCTTCAATGTCAGCATCTCGACCGCGGATCCGCTGCAGGACGCGGCGTGCCTGACTAATCTTCTGGTGTTCTGCGAGCCATGAGGGACTTTCTGGTACCAAGAACAACCCCAAAAGCTCCAGAGCCCCGATGATTCCGGCCACAGCCAATATGAGTCTCCAGAGGTTTGCTTCGCTCCAGAAGTATCCCAGGGATTGTGTCAACAGGATACCGACATTGGTCATAACCTGGGTGAAGGCACCGAAAAGGCCCCGAGCACTGGGAGGAGCAATTTCCGAAATGTAGATGGGACCGACCACAATTGCAGCACCAGAGCCAATTCCAGAGAGGAATCTACCAAGACTCAAGAGGGAAATTGCTGGTGCAAGTGTCTCCGCCACAGGTCCCAGAATAAAGAATATCGTTGTAATTCGTAGTGCAAGCAGACGTCCATATTTGGTTGCAATGGGTCCTGCCAGCAGGGCTCCAAGTAAGCCACCGAGGGTGTAGATCGAAGAGACGAGGCCAAATTGCGATGGGGTCATAGGAAAGCATTGTGGAAGACTCGTGATTCCCGAAGGATGTATTCCTTGACGTTCGCATGTTATCACAGCTTTAGGAGCATTTAGCTCTGCCTAAGTAATGAACGTATTAGTGATGTTCAGTAGACATAGAGGGGGTGTTATCGTACCAGGTGGAAGCCAAATTGAAGCGGACCAAGCGTGACAACAAATACGAGATAGATCAAGTATGGGGTAACACTCGACCGTGTTGATATGCCCAAAACCATTGTGAGATAAATCTAGAACAATCGACGCCCCGGGACAGGTTGAAGGTACGTTAAGAGGAGAGTCGGAGCTTAGGATGACGTTGGCCGATTGTAAGGATAAGATGATCCGAGGTCAAGTTGGTCAGACGAGAAAGGTCTGCCTGAATAGGCAAATGTAACATTAAATTTAGCACATAGATCCTTCACAATTCAGGGACTTGAACTAGTTGACTCGAGGAATAATTGAAGCTCCAACAAGTTGAAGCTGGATGGATCCGACATGTGATCTGACTAAGCGTTGACTCCGCTGAACTCATCGCATTATACGGAGTACAAATCAGACGATACAGGCAATACCTTAGAATATCTCTCTAATCCTTTGAATCCTTCTTTGTATTAAACTGGAAATCGCGGAGAAGATATCTCCCCGCCAATGGAGTGACAACATCACCGGCCCTTCTGATCCACAAATGAGTCTGACAAACCCGCCCTCTTCTTCCGGCTCTCTTTCGCGAACCAGAGTCGGTAACTTGAAACGGAGTCACCAGGCTACTGTCGATGGTAATTATATATCTTCCTTGAATCTGATTACTCGTGGCTTCTTGGTGTAACGGCTTGTCTCTTTCTATCTTTCCATCATGTTTGGAAAGGGTTTCCCTTTCTTGAATTCTGGAGGATTCTATTCTCGTGGTAACTCTTTCCCTTTATTCTCTGTGATGATCTTGTCTTTGTGATGCGAGTGTGCAAATTGGAAGGGATCCTCGCCAGGCATTCGATTCTCAATTCGGCAATCGGAATATGCTGACTGGGGTTTTGTACAGATGCCATTGAATCAAGAAGACCCGGTGGATATACCAGCAAAGTCCGGGTCCGAGATCGGTATAACATAGTAGGCTTCATCAGCAGTGGCACCTATGGCCGGGTATACAAGGCCGTCGGGAAAAATGGCAAGAAAGGGGAGTTTGCAATCAAGAAGTAAAGGCCCCCCAGCATTTGATTTTTTCTGCATTCTAACCCGATCCAGATTCAAGCCCGACAAGGAAGGCGAAACGATCCAGTACACGGGTCTGTCGCAGTCGGCTATCCGTGAAATGGCATTGTGCACTGAACTCTCACATGCCAATGTTGTGCAACTAGAAGAGATCATTCTGGAGGACAAATGCATATTTATGGTATTTGAATATACAGAGCATGATTTGCTCCAGATCATTCATCATCACACTCAGCCTCAGCGACATGCCATTCCGGCACCTATGGTCCGGTCTATCATGTTCCAGTTGTTGAATGGATTGCTCTATCTTCATACCAACTGGGTCCTGCATCGTGATTTGAAACCAGCCAATATCCTCGTCACTTCAAGCGGTGCTATTCGCATCGGCGACTTGGGGCTAGCACGTCTGTTCTATAAGCCACTCAACTCCCTGTACTCGGGAGACAAGGTCGTCGTCACAATCTGGTACCGTGCACCCGAGCTGCTCATGGGGAGCCGACACTATACTCCTGCCATCGATATGTGGGCAATAGGATGCATCTTCGCCGAACTACTGTCGCTGCGACCAATCTTCAAGGGCGAAGAAGCCAAAATGGACAGCAAGAAAACAGTCCCCTTCCAACGTAACCAGATGATGAAGATTGTCGAAATCCTCGGTCTTCCCCGCAAAGAATCCTGGCCGGGTCTAGCCTCCATGCCCGAATATTCCCAACTGCAGACCCTGGTGCTCCACCGTCAACCCTCACATTTCCATCGTGGCTCTAATCTTGAAGGCTGGTATCAGAGCTGTTTGAAAAACGGTGGATACACGTCCACCTCCAGTGCTGGCACTCCTGGTGCCGACGGATTCGATCTTCTGTCGCGCATGCTTGAATATGACCCAGCGAAGCGACTCACTGCCGAGCAAGCGCTTGAGCATCCGTACTTTACCAATGGTGGCCCTATCAGTGGTAACTGCTTCGAGGGTATCGAGGGCAAATACCCACACCGTCGGGTCACCCAAGATGACAATGATATTCGCACCGGTAGTCTTCCTGGCACCAAACGGAGTGGACTCCCAGATGAATCATTGATGAGGGCTTCCAAGCGCCTCAAGGAGTAATCTTTTCATTCTTACTGCATATCTGTGTTGATCATATTTTACGGCGCGTGGACAGGCTGGCTATGATATCCACCCACATCATATATTTAATTCGGTGTTGGCGTTATAAGTCGGGAAATTGCATCATGGCGATTTAGGATGACCTTGGCCTTTAGCCCCGGGGGCTGTAAGACCACTGTGATTTGTATTATGAAGATGGGTTGATTCCCAATTGACTAAGTCATTCGAGTTCTGCTGGATAGTAATCATTTCAATTGCATACGACGCGCCGTTCGTACTTATACCTCCCATCATTGCCCATTTCCCATCCCATATTCGCTAAATATCGTACATGTTGAACCACACCCGAAGACCCCATATAGCACCCGATGATGATAACGCCGAAAGAATAAAAGGATTGCAAAAAAAAAACAAAATTCGTGCCTTGCGACCAAAGCGAAGAGTCAGTGATCATTTTCGGAAATCGGACAATTTAATAGTCATATGCCGTGCTGTTCGTGTCACTTGTCTCCGTGGGTATCATCCTTGCCGTCACCATCCACAGTAGAAGCTTGATGAGCGGCATCTTTGATGCCCTGCTCATCACCACGTAGCGCCTCGAAGTACCCCTTGATATCTTCCGCACTGACAGCCTGTCCACTTTCAGCGAAGGGTTGCAGAAAGACCTTGAGTTTGTCACGCAGATGGTTGTATGCCATTGCGCCTTCAATGGCACGCACTCGATCCATGTTGTTCAGTGCCGCTTCGCCGCGATCGTAGATGCTGCCTGTACCCACACTAGCGGTACCGTCAGCCAGGCCATCGTCGGACAAGGGAGGCTCATATGTATCTTCTTCTTCGCGAAGCTGGGGGTAGGGAATGAGCCTAGGGAAGCACTCTGCGCAGCGGCACAGCTGACCATGGAAATCTCCCAAGGCAAAAAGAGAGAATGACTCCATTGGAGTGGACTTCGGGAGCTCCGTGTGCTTTGGGGCGGATGGCTTTGTAGGAGTACTTTTTCCTTCCTTGGTAGGATCCTCTTCCGTCGTGGCATTCGATGGCTGTTCCTCGACGGGAGCTTCTTCTTCTTCTTTGACTCGCTTGGTGATAGGCTCTTCCACAGTAGGCTCCTCGTCATCTGCCTTGCGCTTTTTTGAGTATTCGATCTTCTGATCCTTGTGTTCAGTCTCCTTGATCTCAGTGGCGGGTACGGAGAGGTTTGGCTCAGTCATATTTGGCTCAGCCGCATCCGAGGCCTTTTTTAGTCCACCTTTTCGGAAAACTGGCGGCAAGAACCCAGGAGTGCCCGCATATGATTTGATCCAGGGGTTAGAGTCGACGCATTTGAAGCAAATCAGATGGTCAAAATCATCCTCTGCGGGAAACCCAGGTGGGGTCAGATCTTCATCGCCCTCGGCTGAAGTGTCATTAGTGGCATCACCGCCGCCGAGCCCGTTGACCTTGGGGGCAGCCTTGTTCCAATCACGCGACAAGCCGATGAGACACTCGGGGTGCCACCAATCCTCGCCACAGCCTCCAGTCTCGACGGTACCAAGTCCCAGGCACTGGTACATTGTCCCTTTTTCTGAATCTGCATCGTACTGTTCGCCGCAGCCACAGAACTGATTGCGAAAGTTATGGTTGTATGCATTGCCTGCTGCGGCCTCTTGGGAGTGCACACCCTTTTTGCCGGTTGTGGGATCTTCACGGAGTGTGCAACAAGAAGATGATGGTAAACGGGTGGTTCCACAGTCGCAGACAAAGTTGCGCTTGTTGAAGAGCTCGACTAGGGTATGCTCGCCGTGACAAGCGATCGAGCACGAGTAACAGACGGCAGCGGCAGTGTAGGGTTCGCTGGGGTCGGCAGGAGGTGGATTGCAGGTGAGACATGCAAAGAGTACCTGTCGCAATGGTCCGAGGTCATATGTGCAAGAGTCAAAGGCCTAAAGTCAATAGGTCAGCCGTGGAACAAGACGCGCACCGGAGACACTGACATAAGGGAGAGCCTCGCGCGCCTCTGCCTCTAGTTGGAGCTGGGATTCAATAAACCTAAAATCGATTAGAATATCACTTTCCTAGTGTGGGGGAGAGTATTGGGGTAATGCGCATACTCTTTCGCGGTCTGGGAATTCTGGGAGCCCATGCTCTCACTACGAGCATCTTCGGTGAGTTGAGTAACAACCGAGTGCGGGGCGTCCATTGTTGAGGGTTATATCAGCGTCCTTTTCGTAGAACTCGGCAAAATAACGAAAGGCCTAAGAGTCTCAAGTGTCGAGGCGATATGTTGGATCACGCGACGTGATGAGTCGCGACGCAACTTAAAGTTTCTGCCGGCATAAAATCAGGGCGGTCTATATATGGAGCACATTTGGTACTTTTCCCACATCACCTCGACATGCCCAACTTTGGGTCCATCATTTAGTAATGAATGTAAGTTTATTGTACGATCGATATCATGGTAAAGTGAGGCTACAGGGACATTGTTAGCAGTCGAACTACCTTATTGCTTTAAGTTGCTTCGTATGACTTACCGCCCTACACCGCCCGCGGGCTTATGTTTTCTAAAGTGGAACAAGCACGCTAGCTGTTGACGCACCTCACTCTACTCCGTACTGGTGGTGCTGTGATCACAATCTTAATGGTCGACATGGGCCCACTGATTGGGATATCTAAACCACACCGTTATGACTGCAGGCACAACATACAGGTCATGTAAATCTGAATATACTGCTGAATTTCAGAGGCAACGACCGAGGAGAAAGAACTTCGCTGTATTTTTGTAATCGAGAAAAGACATTATACTAAGGGCATCCGAAAAGCTTCAATCATCTATCTATTTAGTTGCCGAGCTCCTTCAGTATCGACTTGACATCCTCAATTAAACGATCGCAAAATGGCCGTGTGAAGTCTATGCGGCATACTACACGTAACAGGACAATCTGAGTTGCTCCATCAGCCATATGGTAAGCCGGCACAAGCCAGCCTTTCCTCTCCAGTTGACGAGACAGGGTGAATTCGTCGAATCCGACATTACGCCTGGGGTTCAACCGAAATGCAACCACCGGGATCCCGTGGACTCCATCCGCCTTGCTCATGATCAAGAATCCAAGGTTCTGCAGTGAGTCTGTTAAGTGAGTAGCCACGGTGATGATGTTTTCGAGGATTCTAGAATAGCCAACTCTGCCTAAACGAATGAATTGGTCTATGATTTGGTTTGTCCTTGTTAAGTCGATGTTGAAGTGCATCTGGGAGTGAGAAACTCACAGTATTGTGCAATGACATGAGACGAGCTCTTCGAGAAGTTAAGTGTGAATGATTCCTGTGTCGCTCCCAGATAGGTGAGGTGGAAGATGAGGTCTTGTGGAAGTTCTTCCGGGGAACGCCAGATGGCCCATCCTATCCCTGAGTAAACGAGACCGTATTTATGGCCCGATACGTTTATAGAAGCCACCTGACGTACAGTTAGGTCATCATTGCACATTTTGAAAAGAATTTATCACATAACGAACCCTCTCAAGTCGAAAGTCCCATTCTAACTCTGGCGATATGAAAGGCGCCACAAAGCCGCCACTGGCGGCGTCCACATGGATAGGGATCTTGAGATTCCGTTCAATGAGAAGGTCATTTACCGCTTTGACATCGTCATATTCTCCGGTATATGTAGTACCACTGTCAACCGTTAGTAACGCCGTTGATTGTGGAATACGGTCAAAGGGTATACCAACAAAATGCAGCAGATCCCTATTGTATCATCGTTGACCAGCTCCACAGCCTGGTATGGATCTAGGACAAATCGATTTTCCGAGCACGCAACGTATTGAAGATCGACATCAAAATAGCGCGCTGCTTTCTTCCAGCACACTTGTGCAACAGAGCTGATGATTAAATTCGGCCTTGCATGCTGGCCAGGAGCCGATCCCCGGCGAAGAGCCCATTTTGTCTTCATAGTGAGTACTGCAAGCATAATAGCTTCAGAACTGCCCACAGTGCTGACCCCGACAGGATCGACATTGCCTTGGCTGGGGGCATGGTATAACTTTGCGAGAATCCGAACGCATCTTTTTGAGATCTGCGAGACTGCTGGATATGCTTTAGGATCAATAAAATTTTTGGATAAGTTCTCTGAAATCAGTCGAATGACTTCCGGCTCCATGTATGTTGAAACGAATGTTGCAAGGTTGAATCGAGGGTTCGTATCACGACTCAGTTCCTGGTGTAGGACCTGATAGGCTGCTTCCTGCGTCCTTGAATTTGATTTAGAGTCATTCTTCTAAGATCGTCGAGGAAGACCTTACATATCATTTTCAGGGAGTTCCTCACAAGCCAGAGCCGTGATCGAGGGCAGCTCATTGGTGAAGAGATATTGTGAGCACCCGTTATATCTTTCAACTGTCGAATTGCTCCTGGTTGGCCGGTCTTCCTCGATGGTTTGAATAGAAGCCGAACTCCATACACTTGGCCATAACTGCTTCAAAGTGAAGCCATTGCTGGAGGGCCACATTGCAAATGTAAACAGATATATATGATTCAGCGATAGTTCATGTCAATTTTACTAAGAGGTTCAAATCTCTATTTTATTGAGTATACTTTGGAGCAGAACTGTAGATATATGTTTTGAAGAGCGATTTTGACTTCATCAGTGGAAGAATTATATGAGCGTGGATAGGGTTGGCACCCCAAGGTTCAAGCTGCTAGGGAATTGCGAATAGCCTGTGCGGTCTAAACAATCATGAATGCTCTTGTATATCACGCAAGACAACCGAGTTGATTTATTGTACACATATGTGGAGTTGAAGAAGTATCTGGCATATATTATCTGACTCCTTGGCTCGATGATTCATCTAAGACACTGACGCCTCACCCTTCTAATCAACATGTTAGGCAAATATGCTTATAACTCAATTTGCATTCTATCCCTTCTCCCCATCGGGTCAAACGCCAGTAAGTTCTCATTAAATTCAGGGCCTTCTCCCATGCCCAGTCCTTCCAAGAAGCTTTGAAAGCCGGCTTCATCTTGTAGTAGATTAGACGGGAAAACATGACACAGATCTTTGTCCCAGTCCTCAACAGGTAGAAAGGCTGGGAGGTTACCAAATCCAGACCTCTCTAATTGTTGCAGGTCTCCCTTGGCCGGTAACGGAATTGTTGAATTCGAAGTCGGACTTGCATCTCGTGAGTGGAATACCTCTGGACAGTGCACTGCTAATGCATTACAGAGTCGAGTGTCAGCCTCGCGAATAGCCTCTTGTGTCCACCCATACGCCAACATCCCATCTATGATCATTTCTCCAGCCACTCCGTTGAGTTCTTTTATACGAGAAGTAAAGAGAGGCATTCTAGTCAAGAGTTCCCATTAGCCAAGTATTTTATGTTGGTCGAAACAAGTATTCATTACTTTTCCTTGATGAATTGAATTAATAGTGTCACGTCCTGTTTAGTGAGCGCCTTCTCCCAACTTCATAAGTCAGTCAAGAAATTTTGCAATAACCTTGAAGAGACATGACTTACTACCAATTGACCCCGGTACCTAGCTCTAGTAAAGAAGCTGGGCCGCACTCCTCCAGGAGTTTGATATAGTTGCGACTTCGCCTCCATTCTTTTTTGATTTCATCGGGTTCAACATCGAGATGATTTGCAATTGACATGACTGCAGCATTCTGCCTACTTTGCCCTGGAGCTAGTTTCCAATCCTGGGATTTTATAACTTCCACATCATGGGCAAGGAAAACCAGCGACAGACGGCCAGCACATTCGAATCGTTGGGATTCTTGTTCGATCAATTTTCTTCCCTGGAATAGTCGAGCGATACGAGATTGGGTTGCGTCCTTCAAGTCAAAGACCTGGTTTTTATGAGCTGACCACAAGCTGCGGTAGAAACTTGCGGGCTGCTGAGCTGCTCTTAAGACACCCTCGAAGACCCGCATTAGACGATGTAATTGGGTTTGGGAATTCGAGTTTGCCGCAAACGTTTCCCACGCTTCTTGCATCCCATTGGCTGGATTATTGTCTTGGAAGGCACTCGGAAGTCTTAACACCGTCTGGATATCGGTCGAGTTTGGCTTCGAAGCAGACGAGCTCGGTTTTCGAGCTCGTTGGTAAGTGGAATTTTGAACATCCCGTGGGGTTCTGGAGTAATGAGAAGGGGGATGTGGACTAGGCAGTTGAGAGAAGTTGAGACCTTGGTTTGGCAGTAGCTCATAAAAGTCTCGAGCAGATCCCCGCGCAAAGAAAGCTCGGAAAGAAGATAGAAGACGCTGATAATGCAAGTACCATGATTAGCTCTATGTTCAATCAAGTAAAGATAAGACTCGAGGGATAATACCTGGGAGTCCAAAACCTCTGCGGGCGATAGGGCATCTAATGCGGTGGCTACGCGATCTTCGTCCATGGCTAGAGCTGGGATGAAGGACGTATAATGATGGCACGAGCCAGTCAATTGCTGGGCTATAATATAGAGCAAGACTTCAAGTGCAGGGCACAATAGGGCTTTGTCTGCGTCGATGGCGAGATCCCTAGATGACAAAAGATATGTATGTAAGAGCAATGTCGCAACGCTACGGATGTACCTGTTCGGCCTTACTTGGACCACTCAGAGGATTAGATGAATGCACTGGCGTTACAGCTGCAGGGGTCATTTTGCCCGTACGGTTGAAATTCTCTACGAGGCATCAATTGAAGACGATCTCGAAAGATCTAGGCATGTTCGAGACCTCCAGAGCTTAAAGCTGAAGAATACGTGTTCTGCTTCCAGCGGACCCTTTTCCATCGCATTGCTTTTCAGTGCACAAATATATAAGAAGCCTCCCCCGACTCCCCGAATTGAGAAAGACAGGAATTTCCTTTTGGCTCAACTTGTATCACTGTTTGTCAATATGTCAGTTGCCTTGGATGTCGCACCTGCCCTGCGAGGTCTGCCTGCTGGTCTTCCTCGCTTAGTTCCTGTGGATCGTCAGCTATTCCCCGACGGGCTTCGCACAAGTGGTCAGCATCCACCTATAGATGGCCAGTTGCGTTCATTTGAGGAGTTCCCGCGTGAGATTACGGGACCCACGGTGTGGACCCCGCAGCAGATGATCGATCATCCCGAGGAATGGATTCACCAATGGACCAAAGCGGAACTTGAAGAACTTTTGCAGGCTGTCGATAACTTCATCGCCTCGGGAATCCCGCTCATCAACATCAGCAAGGTAAGAAAAAGACACGGGAAGAGGCCTTCATAATATCTTACTAACGAGGGAACAATTGTCCCAAAGACCAACTTTAGGATGTCTACTTTCGAGCCAGCTCTACGGAAAATCCGAGACGACATTCTGAATGGACGTGGCTTCGTCGTCTTTCGTGGCTTACCCATGGACCAATGGGGTCGCTACAAGGCTGCAGTGGCGACAATGGGCCTGTCCGTGCATTTTGGGTACCTCTTGTCGCAAAACAAGCTTGGTTTGATCCTAGGTCATGTAACGAATCAAGGCGCCGATTATCATAATGATCTAGACAAGATCAAGATATCTGCCACCAACGCTCCGTCAGTCACCCCAGTCTAGATCTATGCAAGATTGCATCCTGTTGACCACTAACGGGTTGTTTAGTCAGTTCTTCCACACTGACGAAACAGATATTGTGGGGCTATTATTTTGCGCCCCGGGGGAGACGGGTGGTGCTTCCGGGTGTGCATCTGCACATACTGTTTGGAATGCCTTAATGACGGAACGGCCCGATGTAGCGAAGACTTTAGCTTCACCAATTTGGTATGTGGACCGAAAAGGCGAGGTGACAGATGGCCAAGAGCCCTGGTTCAAGAATCCCGTCTTCATGGTGGAGCCAGGTGGCAAGAATCGCGTCTATGTCAAGTATGTATCTCACCCCCTGATTTGTGGTAACATTTACCCTTTTGGGGCAGTGAAGGATCGGGGTAATATCTAGGACGTGCTGACCATGCATGTCTTGCATAGATGGGACCCATACTTCGTTAAATCCCTGACTCGCTTCAGTGACAAAGGATTGATCCCCCCTCTCTCCCCAGAGCAACTTGAAGCCATGAAAGTTCTAGAAGAGACCTGTCAGAGGAATGGAATCATCTATGACTGCGAGATTGGAGATATCCAATTTGTGTCTTGTTGCCAGACTTTCCACTCTCGCACCGGATTTACCGACGCACCTCCTCCAAAGCCGCAGCGATACTTGCTGCGCACATGGGTCGGGACACCTGAACACGAGGGGGGTTGGTGTCTGCCTTTCCATGACAGTTGCTACCCTAAACGAGGCGGGATCCAGGTTGACAATACGCCCCCAGTCGCCGATCCTCTTACCACGGCAGGGGGTACCGAGTGAGATTCTTTGACCGCTCATCGGCGGTCGGTGGTGGGAAGTCGAAATTTTCGCAGGTGTGATCTTATTTGGCTTTGTTAGCCAATTTGCACTTGATTCAGTCAAATCGGGATGAAACCTTGAAATTGTGACAATCATTTGATTTTATCGCAATATCACATCATCGTTCATAGAATTCAAACCCCGATACACCGAAGGAGTGGATTCCCCCCTCCCCAACCGGTCTAGTATAAGTATGTCTCGGGTGTAGACTCAAGCATTCTGGGATCGCAAACCGCCGAGAAGCTTTTACCGTGCCCCGCGGGTCCTTGACCATCTTCCATGAAGGCCCATGTTCATTTAAGACATCCTGTACAAAGTTTCTTGTGTTGTAACTGGCTTATGGCTTGCTTCATGGCTGAAATAGGTGACCAATCAAGGTTAAAGGGAGATTTGCGGGATGCCCAGGGCGGGATATCCGCCTGGTCCACCGCCCCTCCGGCCCACCCTCTTACGAGCTCTATACACGGAGTAATACTCCGTACTCCGTAAACGACAGCCTTACTAGTACGTAGTATGCAGATCTTGACTTAAAATCCTATACACATTACGGAAGACTCCGTAACTCCATGCGTATTTGATTTGTCAGGATATTCCAAGGTCAGCCCTTTGCACCAATCTCTTACTTGGTTTATAATGTTGTCATTCACCTTGACACATAGCTCTACCCCAGTCCAAGGCGCATTCCTGTAGGAAACTAAGACTATATCTTCTGTAAACCCTTCAAATTTGCCCTATCTAAAGATAAGAGTGAAGATATACTGGATCTTTAACCCCGCTATCTAATGAGGTAGACTGGGACAAAGACAGGGATCATGGATTTCTAATCATTCCAGTTTTTGTGCTCTGAGATCTCCGCCCTTTTTTCCCCCCATGCATCTATATCATTCGAGTTAATCCGCTCTTCTTGAGGGTGTTTTTTTTTTCCTCTTCTAAGAGTAACTACCGGGGAATATGACAGCCTACGAGTCTTCTGGGGTAATTGTGAGCAGGGAAGAGAAAGAGAACAATACCCAGACAGCTGATGCGCCCCTGAGAGATACGTCAATTGCACCACTGCCACCACCCCCAGACGGCGGATTTCATGCCTGGGCCCAGGTCGTTGCGGGACACTTGGTCGTAGCCCTGACTTGGGGCTACGCCTCCAGCTTCGGGGTGTTCCAAAACTATTATGAATCCACGCTTCCGCAAACCCCCTCCGATATTTCGTGGATCGGTGGCTTCCAAGTCTTCTGTCTATTGTTCATCTCAACGCTCTCCGGTCGCGCAACAGATGCTGGATTGGCAAGGCCGGTGGTAGCCCTAGGTGGGCTGCTGTTGATTATCGGGACCTTCATGACGAGCCTGGCTACGGATTACTGGCAGATTTTTCTGGCTCAGGGACTTTGTATTGGCATCGGCCAGGGTCTCATGTGGCTGCCTACTGTGACACTGATCTCGACATACTTTGTCCGCTATCGGGTCTTTGCCGTCACAGCTGCGGCCACGGGAACGAGTACAGGGGGCATGATTTTCCCCGCAATGATCCAGTATCTAACCCCGAAGATCGGTAAGTCTACGTTAGCCACACCGGGGTTTCATAGCTAATTTGGATAATTGAATAATCAGGGTTTCCATGGGCTGTCAGGTGCATGGGATTTGTTGTCCTCGTCATGGTCATAATCACCTTAGCACTGTTGCGTCCTCGGCTACCACCACGCAAGTCGGGACCACTGATTGAATGGAGTGCTTTCAAGGAACCTGCCTACATGCTTTTTACCTTGGGGGTCTTTCTTCTATACTGGACCCTTTATTTTGCCTTCTTCTACGTACGCTGCCAAGCACAAAGTCTATCATTCATTAAGCTAACCGTTTTCCAGGTGCAAGTCTATGCGACTGAAAAGCTTAGATTGTCCCAAGAAGCCGGAGTGAATTTAATTATCGTCACCAACGCCCTTGGAATCCCCATTCGCGCCCCTTGTGGCTATCTGGCCGATCGTTATATCGGCCCACTCAATCTACTGATTCCTTGGGTAGCACTGTGCGGCATTCTGATGTTCTGCTGGGCCGCCGTTCATACTGTGGCCGAACTCTATATCTTTGCTGTGTTTTATGGACTAGCATCGGCGGCCGCTATGGGCTTGTTCGCTGGCACTATTCCTTCATTGACCAAAGACCTAGACAAGATCGGCACTCGAGTCGGCATGTCGCTCTCCATGATAAGCTTCGGGCCCTTGACCGGCCCGTCCGTGGCAGGAGCGTTGATAGCGCGCACGGGAGGTGGCTATTTGGCTGGGCAGATATGGGCAGGATCAGCCTTACTTGTGGGAGTATTGGCTCTTATGGGAGCACGGGTCATAATATCGGGGCCACATCTCCGAGCAAAACTATGAGCTTTATATACTACTAAGAAGGGGAAAGACGTTTCGAAAGGACATCAAGAAATACATGAAAAAGCAGATGGAGAAAAGCCATCAAAAAGATATCAATAAAGATCAATAAAGAGACACTCGAACACTACTAGTAGATGTAGGGTAAGTCTCAGTCGCCAATGGAGGCGCAGGACTTGCACTTATTAGCAACTATAGAGCTGTGAAACAGACCGACA
The DNA here is from genome assembly GCA_023627375.1 of Penicillium paneum. Lineage (NCBI taxonomy): Eukaryota > Fungi > Ascomycota > Eurotiomycetes > Eurotiales > Aspergillaceae > Penicillium > Penicillium paneum. The sequence goes on from JAMAFK010000005.1 coordinate 385,661, forward strand.
GTCGCGGACGACCTGTTCAGCAATGGTCAAATATTTTTCCTCCGTTGAGCCCCAATCCCAGGTTTTGATGTTCCGAACTGCTTCTTCCACCCTTTTCTGAAAGTCTTCTTCGCTCTCATCGTCAACTTCACCGTTCTTAGTATTCAGAGGTGTGTCGTGAAAGATGTAAAAGGATATAAAACCAATAAGAGCGTCTTCCACACGATATCTGCTGCTGTCACCAATAGGGTGGTTGAGAAGATGGCGTATTAGTGATATCATGTACAATCGAGGCTTAGGTGTCAAGATCCTCAGCGTGTGGTCAAAAGTAGACGCAAGGTCGACAGTGTCTTGGAGAGTCAGGCCGAGAAGCGACAATGGGTAGAGGAATATTTGGTATGAGCCAGCTGGATCTAGACTGTGAACAAAGCCCGCTCGCTCCCATTGTCCATATGTATCAGTAGGCTCTCTGGATGGGGCAACACGAGGAATCCCACGTTTTGATAGGGTCTGAGATGAAAGTGATAGCAGTGCATCTGGCACCGCCCATTCAACAAGCTAAGACCATGAAATCAGTAGAGCCCCCACAACTGATCTTCTAATTAGAATATCCTATCTTACTCGAAGGACCAAAGGGTATCCACATCGATACTGCACTTGCGATCCCCACTCCACAAGAGGGACGTTCTCATCGACTAGAGCCTTTGCAGCTGTTCTGAAGAGATCCGCACGGATTTGTTGCGACGGTGTTTTTTCCAGGGGTAATGGATCCATGTTTTGTAAAAAAGAATCAACGTGGAGGTGACAGAATCTTTAGGTATGATGGTATGCATTGATGTATAAAGTAGATGAAGGATGGACAGACTTCTATGCTGTTGGATGCTCAATGGACCCATAAAGCGACTGGAATTGAAGGAAATATCGCCACGTGACTAATCACAAATGCGATCGTCCTTTCACCCCAACGACCGACTGGCCAAGTGGTTAAGGCGTCTGTCTTACATTTCATATATTGGAGTTCACAGAAGGTCGCAGGTTCGATCCCTGCGTCGGTCATTGACTTTTTGCAGTTTCTGATTTTTGCTTCAGCCTTATGTGGTTTCTTTCTTTTCTTTCTTTCTTTTCCTGATCATATTTCCAGGCTTTGAATTTGACAGAGAAAACAAATTAGGAGCCTGTTGTGTGAATATAAGGAACGTGGAAGGCCCACCTTCCTAATCGGGGCTTAATTGAAACGCGTCGCGTGTTGGACGCGACTCTCTGCACAACTCGACTTTGCCGCCCCTTCTCCCTCCCTTCATTCTATCAACCACGCTACCACACATTCGAGTAAAAACCTCCGAAACATACATACTACTTATCCATACTCATAATTTCCTGCCGTTCCTCTTTTTTTCTTTGAATTTTGCCAGTTGAAATACCCACACAATGGAGTGAGTGTGCCTTCTGAATTTTCTGCACCCAAAGCTAATGCACCACAGTCCGCTCCGAGCCAGCGATTCGGCTGCAAACCGTGGCCGAGGGGCCAACACTCGTAAGAGAGACAGAGAGGATGAAATGTCCTCCCCGGCGCCATTGCCTCCTTCCAGTCGTATGTTTGCTTCTTTGCCCGGGCTGCGTCAATTTGAGACTGACAATGTTCATGTGCAGCCACTGCTTTGGGCTCATCCCCTCCCCCGATCCCCTTTGACATGGGAGATGAAGACGAGGATGAGGAAAGAGGTCTGGTGCCAGATATTGATGATATTGACGAATTAGCTGAAGACGAGGACGGCATTGACCTGTTCGGTGACAACTTCGAGCGGGATTATCGAGATGCAGCGCAAGATCGCTATGAAAATGAAGGATACATCGACGACGATGAAGACCATGATGAACTCGATGCCGCAACCCGTCGGCAGCTAGATGCCCGCCTAAACCAGAGAGACCGTGAACTGGCACGTCGGCGCCGCATGCCTGCCGCCTTTTTACAAGATGATGACGATATGGACCTGGACCTGTCGCGTCAACCCCGACGACGCAGACACCATTATGATGAGGATCGTGAAGATATTGACATGGCTGATGAGGGCATGGAAGAGCTATCATTGGAGGAGCTGGCAGATGTGAAGGCAGCCAACATTACGGACTGGGTGACACAGCCCCAGGTCCTTCGCTCCATCTATCGTGAATTCAAAGCCTTCCTGACAGAGTTCATCGACGCCGCCGGTCAGTCTGTTTACGGTAACCGAATCAAGACACTGGGTGAGGTGAACTCCGCTTCACTCGAAGTGTCCTACGCCCACCTCAGCGAGACCAAGGCAGCTTTGTCATATTTCCTCGCCAACGAACCCACCGAAGTCTTGAAGGTATTTGATCAGGTTGCTCTCGACGTTACTTTATTCCACTACCCACAATATCACGATATTCACAATGAGATCCACGTCCGCATCACTGATGTGCCGATCATTTACACCCTGCGCCAGCTACGCCAGTCGCATCTCAACTGCCTGATCCGTGTCAGTGGTGTTGTTACCCGTCGAACTGGTGTCTTCCCGCAATTGAAGTACGTCATGTTCCTCTGCCAGAAGTGCGGCATCACCTTGGGTCCGTTCCAGCAGGAAGCTAGTGCGGAGGTGAAGATCTCATTCTGTCAGAACTGCCAGTCGCGTGGTCCCTTCACTGTCAATTCTGAAAAGACAGTCTACCGCAACTACCAGAAGTTGACTTTGCAGGAGTCGCCTGGCTCGGTTCCCGCAGGTCGTCTGCCGCGGCAGCGTGAGGTCGTTTTGCTTGCCGATCTCATCGACAGCGCCAAACCCGGTGATGAGATTGAGATTACCGGCGTCTACCGTAACAGCTACAATGCCCAACTGAACAACAAAAATGGCTTCCCGGTTTTCGCCACCGTAATTGAGGCCAACCATGTAGTCAAGGCACACGACCAACTAGCTGGTTTCAACCTGACAGAAGAGGATGAGCGCGCAATCCGAGCCCTCTCTCGTGACCCCGACATTGTCGACAAGATTATTCGCTCTATGGCACCCAGTATTTACGGTCACCAGGATGTCAAGACTGCTGTCGCACTTTCGCTCTTTGGTGGTGTTAGTAAGGAGGCCCAGGGCAAGATGCACATTCGTGGTGATATCAACGTCCTTCTTCTGGGTGACCCTGGTACCGCCAAGTCTCAAGTGCTCAAGTACGTTGAGAAGACCGCCCACCGTGCCGTGTTTGCCACTGGTCAGGGCGCTAGTGCCGTTGGTCTCACGGCCAGTGTTCGCCGCGATCCTCTCACGAGCGAATGGACGTTGGAAGGTGGTGCGCTTGTGTTGGCTGATCGGGGTACTTGTCTTATCGATGAGTTTGACAAAATGAACGACCAGGATCGGACATCTATTCACGAAGCCATGGAACAGCAAACCATTTCAATCTCCAAGGCCGGTATTGTGACAACTTTGCAGGCTCGCTGTGCTGTTGTGTCCGCGGCTAACCCCAAGGGTGGTCGATACAACAGCTCTATCCCATTCTCCGAGAATGTCGACTTGACGGACCCTATCTTGTCTCGTTTCGATATTCTCTGTGTGGTGCGTGATTTGGTTGACCCTGCCGAGGATGAGCGCTTGGCCAACTTCGTGATTGAATCGCACCACCGTTCCAACCCGGCTCGTCCCCTCCGGAACGAAAAGGGTGAGTTAGTTGATACCGACGGCAATCTTATTGACAATGAGGGTTACCGCATCAACCGAGATGGTCAGAGACTGCCTCCATCACAGGAGGAGATCGCCAAACGCGCAGCAGAGAAGCAAAGAGACGAAGAGGAGAAAGAGGGCGAGATCCCGCAAGAGCTCCTGCGAAAGTATATTATGTATGCCCGAGAGCGTTGCCACCCCAAGCTTTATCAGATCGACCAAGACAAGGTTGCCCGTCTCTTCGCAGACATGCGCCGCGAGTCCCTTGCCACCGGCGCGTACCCCATCACAGTAAGTCATCTCCCTACCTCCTATACAGTGACAATTTTCTTACTCCGATATTCTAGGTTCGTCACCTTGAAGCGATCATGCGTATCGCAGAATCTTTCTGCAAGATGCGCCTGTCAGAATACTGCTCCTCGCTGGATATTGACCGTGCCATCGCTGTTACTGTGGATTCATTCATCGGCAGCCAAAAAGTCAGCTGCAAGAAGGCACTCTCTCGTGCATTTGCCAAGTATGTTTCTTTCAATCCCTGAATCCAGTGGAGTCTTGTACTAATATCTACTCTCAGATATACACTCTCCAGACCCAAGCCCCAGTCCAAGCGCCGTGCGGGCATCCCCGTCTCCAACCCTCATCTGCCGCGGGCTCAATCCATCGCCCAGTAAACGGCCTTCTAAAAGGCGCATTGGGAGCTTCCCCAGTTGCATGGTTTCTTTTGTTTTTTATACCATCTTGTTTGCATCTTATGTGTGGCGTTTATGAAAGGGCTGCCGTTCTCGAATTGGGCCATGATACGGTAATGAATGGAAAATCAATGAATGATATTTCGCGTTTATATATTTGAGGTGAACTTGGATTGTAAAACCTACTCTACTTTCTTGTGATGAATGAACTATTGAGATATATCAAACCTGGCTTATAGACTAGGTAAAACAGGGCTCTTCGTCCACATCCGGGTATAACGCAAGATTGCGTTGACCCCTAGGACCGCAGCTGTGACACATACAACATACATCATGGTATTCCGATAACGGTCCACTAGGTTTACACATGGGTTTAGATCTGACGTAGCCACATCCACCTTGAGATATCGCATTAAGGCTGCTAGGGTTGAATGATTCACTATTCATTCTGAACAAAACAGGTAGTTTCTACCTAGTTCGTCTGTGTATGCAAGTCAAATGATATCTTACTTCAAGTTATGACCTCATTCAAGATCGCATTCCAAGCTGAGGAATGTTCGATATGGAGTACCGAGTCCCGAATACTTCTCCGCATATTGTCTGGAGATTATATTCGACATGCAAGGTATTATGCAGACAGAGCGAACTATCATTTAAATTGGTCACATTCAGCCACCGCTCATTGGCCATAACTTATATCCCAACCTTTTTAGTGGTATCCACGGGGACTGGAACTGAAGTTGTGTCCTTCTGCAGGGCTCCCTCGGCAAATGATCTCATCATTCTGGATCTTTCTAGACTGCGCGAGATCCGGAGATGCCCAAAGTAACAGAAGATATCATGTTGCATACACATTCCAGGAACAGAAGATGATATCAAGGCGGAATGGCAACGTCATTCCGGGGGTGGGCTATTTTTGGTAGCCGAGGAATCTCCATCCCTTTATGTACCATGTACAAAGTACGTGCCTGATTAGCTGGGATGTCTCCAGATGTCCATTCGAAGTCATTGTACCGAGTACATAGCAGTCAGTTCCTGGACTGTCACAACATGTCAAAGTGGAACCTCGATGGTTTAGTATCAGCCCCCCTGGGGCTAACACGCCAGTCTGGGGATTCGTCAGAGCGAGAAAAAGTTCAACTAAAGCCATATCAGCATAGCATAAAAACATGAGCACATATAATGTAAAGAAAGAAATCCAAAGATCGACAGGGCCAAAAAGAGGATGATTTCCCCAAGGAGACGATCACTGGGCAATTTACGTATGCTCGCCTCTCCCGTGTTCCCTAATCCCCTTGCCCCCCCTCCTTTCTCCCTTAGACTTCTTTTCTTTCCTTTCACTTTGATTCTGTTATACCGTATCGCTCATTGCATATAGAACTTGACCTGTGATAGTTCATACTATCTTACCCCTGATTATCACTGTTTCAGCAACACCTCCTGCCACTTTCTTCCGCATTCGTGCGACACCTAACGCGGCATCTCATTGCACGCAAACGGCCTCTCCACCCACACCTTGTTTCAGAGGCGAAATATCCTTCACAATGAATGCCACTCCAGCGTTTGGATATGCGCCTGGCGTATCGCTGGCCCCGCAGGGTACGTAACCAGAAGCTCAACCTCCCCTAAGTCATAGGATCTCAGACGTTACCGCTGGGGGTAGTTTGAACCCCCCTCCCCTGATTCTTAAATGACACCTTCCCTTGACTTTCTTGCCTTCTATCTTTCTCAGACCTCTGGCTGATCCAAAACGTCTGTGCGACTAACAGAATACCAAGATTCCCCAACTGCGGCCAGTTTTGGCTCTAATAACCCCTTCCGAAACCGCGCTCTTTCGCCTGGATCGATTTCATCGGTCAATCGTCCGGAACGCCCACGCTCTACAAACCCATTCTTAGACGACGCTGAAGGCATATCGACCCCTCCCGATATGTTTTCTCCAATTGAGAAGAATGATATGTCGGCCCACACTCGGGAGCTCTTTGTATGTTTCGTGAACGTACATGCTCAAATATGATCTAACCTCTTAATAGGAGTCCCTCTCTCTCAAGCCTACTCCCCAGATAAATCTTTCTCGGCCTGCGGCATCTGACGCTACCCAACGCACTCCCTCGAATCGCAACAAACCCCCAAGGGAGCGCCCGGAGCGTCCATCAGGGCGACCGGCGGTGTCAAAACAGAAGGATCTTCTCGACATATTCGCCGATCCCCCTGCTTTGTCCCAAACCTCTAAGGACAAGGCGGCCCGTCGTCCCCGGCGGAACTCCGAGTCTTCGGTAATGGATCGAGGCTCGTTGTTGGATCTTGATGACGACGACGATAAGCGCCGACGCGAACGGCGTCGCGAGCGCGAGAGTCGCAGCAAAGATGGTAAATCGCGCTCGAACCGCAAGGATCGACGACTTGATATCATTGATAAGTTGGATGTGACGAGTATCTACGGTACCGGAAGTAAGTATCACGGCTCCTCCTTTTCCTCTCTATCGAGTATAAGACTCATGCTAACTATAATAGTGTTCCACCACGATGGTCCGTTTGATGCCTGCAATCCTCATCGCAATCGCCGCGGCATGCGTACTGCGCCAATGCAAGCCTTCCCCAAAGGTTCCAGCAACATGGCCCTGGGCGGTTCAGGCCCCAACAACTCTAACATCGATCTCGACCTTTTCCATGGCAGAATGGAGGAAGGACACACCGACTTCTCGACCGCTGCGAGCCGCAATGCTGAGACGGGCGTCATAGATCCCACTGCCCGAGTAGACCCGATTCATGGACCACAGAGTATGGGACTGGGAACCAGCACCTTCCTCGATGGAGCTCCGGCTAGTCGGTCTGCCATGGCACGCCATCAGACTGAGAATGAAAACGGTCTGGGACCGAATGGTGGCCTTGCACGGAAGAAGAGTTTGGCTCAGCGACTACGTGGACGAGGTGCTGGACCTGGCCGCATTGCTTATCCAAACGACTATCCCCCTGCTCCACAGGTCAGCTCCAGTCATTCTGCATCCTCGCGGGGTCATGAAAGAAACCCCTACTTCCAAGAAGACGAATATGAGGACGAGTGGGACAAGAAGGGATCGAGTATCGAAGCTCGCCTCGAGGGCGGCCGACTTCGATCGTCTAGCAGTCCTAAGCAAATGGAGCACAAGATCAACGAGCGGCCTTACGAAGAGTCGAGGCTTCATACTGGTGGAGGTGGTAGTGGTGGGTTCTTGAACCGGATGAAGAGTTTGCGCAAACCCAAGCCGGAAAGACGGACCAGCGACTAGGTCGCCTAGCAGTCACACATTGAGCCTGTCCCGGAAATATATCGATGTAGCAAGCGGGCCTTCTCACTCGGGTGCACCTCCAGGATGTGTCAAATCATTATTCCTTCACTATCTCACTATCTAACTCCTCAATGAGGAGGGATGATTCCACACGTTAATACCCAGCATCGAGCACCGATGAACACACGGCGCCCAACATGGCGTTCGTATGTTTCGGAAGAGGACGCTTCCAAGTGCTTCTCCAGACCGCCATGAAACACAATGCCCTGATCTTAAAATCATGGCTATGATCGGAGTTTTTCCAAGGTTTTTTTTTCTTGTATCTCAGCTTCAGCCTTGCTTTCAGAGACATGTATTTTTTTACCGATTGCTGTTTTCCATGTCAGTTTGAAAAAGATATGATAATTGAACTCGTTGGTTCCAACATGGTTTTGCACCTGATCTCTATCTGTAGAAGTACTGGACGACACATGTCATTAATGGCTACGCCACGCCTTCGTTAGACTGTAAGATTCATGACACCGGGTCAGGTGTGATATCAACCCTGACGGTGAATGAGCACTGTACGGCCTATGGCTTGACTATGGGAATCGTGACCATGCCCTTATTACTGGATTATATCCTCCGCATTCCGCATGTTTCATGGCGATGAAGATTCAATCCTACAGTTCCCTTGAACGCAATGACCGTCAAGCTAAGCGCCGTGCATATATGTTTCATGCGATATAGGTTTTGTCCTCGGTTCCCCCCGATTCTTTATTAGAAGACAACACCCAATACGTAGCTTACCTTCATTGTCGCCGACATAACGGACCCATCTTCGCTGCTCTTCCTCCCCCTCTCTCACTTTTTCATTCTTCCTCCCCCTCTATCTTGTACTCATCGCCGCCCCCTTTCTTTTCCTCTGGCCCTCACCGACTACTTCGCATTTGCTTTCAGCCCGACGCACTGCCTCTTTCATTTTTACCGGAGATGCCGCTCGGTCCAATATCCAGCTTGCAATATCCATCACCCAGAAGCGTAACTACGTACATATTTAGATAGATTCCCATCTTGGACGCTTTCCATCTTTCTGCACTCCACCATCAATATGCCCTCATTTCTCTCCCTTCCGCAAGAAACACTCAGCCAAATATGTGGGCATGTCGCATCAGAAGACCCGCCAAGTATTTATGAACTGGCGTTGACTTCCAAAAAATGCCGTGTCATTGCCAACTTTTATCGTTTTCAACATATCTATCTTACTCTTGTTAGCCACAAGAAATTGGCCACTGACATTGATCGATGGAAGAAGATTCTTCAAAGGAATTCGGCATTTCCATTCGTACATGAGCTTTCAGTTCGAGGGTACATGCCTCCGCCTGGACAGGACGATGGATGTATGGTACCAGACTTTGAAGATCCCAACGACGGAGACCTTGCGGATGAGTTAACCTGTCTTGGCCACTATTACCGTCAAGATATCGGGGGCCTCTTCAACTCGGTTCTGCAATCACCAGAGGGTTGGGGCCCTTTACCCGCCTTTGTGGGCCGGCTGTCAGGCTTACATCACATCATCTGGAGCAGTGAGACACTGTTTCCTCGCAGTCTGCTCGAAATCCTGCATGATTCTTTACCTCGTTGCAAACTTCATTACCTGGCTTTCAAACTGCCGAGTTTGTGTTACAAGGCCCAAGAGCCTCGGGATATTGATAGCTACGAGTATGCGTTGGCTACATCGCCTTCTCTGTCAAGCCTTTTGGTTCCCGTTTCCTTCTATGATACTCACGGTAACGTGGAGTATAATAACAAAGCAGCGCTGCAGCTGGAAACAGGGTTGGCACCTAACTTGAGTGAAATACACCTTGTCCACGAATCACCAGGATCCAGCCCATTTTTTGCCAATGCGGCGCGACAAGGACGTCCTCAATGGCGAGGTTTCTTCGCAAACACACGAGCCGAGGGCTTACAGAATCCGAGTGTAAGCCCGGCCAATGAACAACGCTGCCGAGCCGAGAGCACCTCTCATCGGGGAAAGTTACAGGACCTGAGTTTAAGCCCGGCCAATGGAGAGTACTTTGCAGCATGGGAGAGTCAAGAAATCTTCTCTCAGCTCCGAATCTTACGACTATGGCAGGTCTCTGCAATTTGGCTGAGAAGAGCGAAAGCTTACAGTTTCCCCTTTGTGCAAGCCCTAGCCCTTGATTACCAAAGTTCAGCATCGGTAGACGAAGCAGGATGTGATTTTATTTCTTCGCTACCGCCTCTTAAAAGTGTTTCTCTGTATGGTGCAGAAAGAGACCTCAGTCTACAAGCAGTCTTCCGGTGCCATGGGAAGTCACTACTCAAACTCTCGCTTATCTGTCACGGGGACAAAGGTTCAGGCGAAAGACCTGTTAAAATAAATACAATTGACCTTATCCGAATTGCCTGTCCCCATATTCGCCACTTGTCACTTCCAATACTCAGGGCAAGAGACCCGAGCGAAATGGCAACCTACAAAAGCATTGGAGAAATCGTTTCATTGAAAGACCTGACCCTCCAACTTCTCTGCAGAGGACTGCCAGACGGGCCGCAACCAACAATCCCTAATTACAAGCCTTCCGAATGTCATTTAAGGGACTGGCTTCTGGATGCTGCGGTAGATTCCACCCTCGTTAGCAAAATCTTCGATCTAGTGGCGCAAAGATCCTCTTTGCAGCGCCTCCGAACAAGCCTCTGCAATAAAGGCTCCGTTCAGAGCTCATGGTCTGAAATTCTTGAATTGATGAAGCGTCGCTGGCAATGTGTTCGATGTGAAAGTGGTACAGTTGTCAGAGAGTTGGGAGCAAAGGCAAGGGGGGTCTATCAAGAAGAGCACATGCGGAACTTGGGTGAATTTGAATCAGCTTTTCGTTCACTATGGCCACATGAATCGGGGAACTGGACTGAGGATTGGACTAGCTTTCCGCTTGTTCAGAATCCTGATACAAGAAACACTAAGTAATGTCTGCTCTTAGGCTGGCGGGCTCACCAATGCCTGCCTTTTCTCCATAAAAGGGTTAAATCGCTCTATAGATAATGGGTATTATTGGCTTTCTAGCCAGGGAGGCGTTCGTATATTTTTCTCAGCAATTCAGCAATGGAGGCATGAACGACGGATTTCTCGTGTTACCCCTTGCATATAGAGTCAAGGCGAGCTATTCTTAATGTTGATAACCTATTGCGCGAGTGAGAACCATACGTTCCCGGGATCATATCCGACCCCGGGATCTATAGCATGGTTCCTAGAGGCACTCTTGGTCGCTCCTAAGGATCAGATGGAACGGGAGGGTCAAGCTTTGACACAAGTGCGTCAGAGCGAATCCCGACGACAGCCGATACATAACGCCACGTCTTGTAAGCTATGCCCGGCTAGGCCGTTCGACTTCGGTTGAACTTGACGATTGGTAAGTCTAGGGGTAAGGCATCTACCTCATTAGCTGTCGGATCAGCTGCGTAATACGCCACGGTAGAGGTATCAACTGCAGCCGCAGTATATCTCGAAGCGCAGTCCTTTAGGCACGTATAAAGCTTATTATTCGAATGGAATGCGGCTAAATAGTATAGATAGGTTGCCGTAGCGGTTACATCCTCTATCACCGAGTAGCAAGCCCTATGCACTCCTTCCGGCCACCCGACCCGCTCAGCCCTCTTCGTCAGTGAGGACGGATCTTCTACTGGCGACCACTACTACCTCGCCGACGATGCCGTTTGGGGGTATTGTTACAAGCGTGAACGAGTGAGATACTCGACCCAAGACCCGAAATTCAAGGGTACAGAGTTGGTGTTCACGGGCACCACACGTCTTCGAAGATATCCTAAGAACTGGGGCTCTTTGTTACGCAACCTGCCTGCTGAGCGGCTGAGCAGGAAACAAATGGTGGTTATGTTTCGTGGGAAGGTGGAGGATTTGTTTTGCCATGAGGCTCTGACTGTGCTGAGAAATAAATGTGTTTTGATGTACCTCTTCACGCCGCTGATGTAGTGGCCTGGTGTGGTTGGATGGACTAGTGAGACTAGTCTGTTGGTTCTGCTGGTTCTATTGGTCCTGGCGTTCTGTTGCTTCGTTGTCTATATAGCCAGTGTTATTGAATCTGTTGGAATTTATGGGCTTACAGTGGCTTCTTTAGATAGAGTAATATTGAAGCCATAGTATAGGCCTGGGTGACTGAAACATATTTCAAACAATGGAGAGGCGCCTTTGTGATTTCTTTGAAAAAAAGAGATAGAAATAGAAATAAGAGTAAAATAGACAAAGCGTATTTAAGAGTGAGCGTTCGCCGTGTGAATTTACCTCGATATCATCCCCAAGTCTACTGTTCCTCGAGCTTTCTATATCTTTCTGCAAAGACAAACCCTCTTTCTACTATGAACAACACCAGCAATACCACGGAGGACATCATCGACACCATGGTCAACGTCACTTTGACAGAGCCCCAAAGATACAAAGTCTACATTGTCAAATACAGCTTCGCCTCCTCTCCTCCAGAAGGCGACTCGGCCATCTTTGTCAAGACCAATGAAGAGGACGGCAACATTCACTTCATTGCATCTAAAGATGCCGGCGCCCACATGTACTACGACCGTGTGAGCGTCAGGGCGAATGAAGTCACGGAAAGAGGAGAAAGCCTGATGCTAATAGGCACTACCCTTACCAAGAACTACCCCGGTAGTTGGGATAAGGCGCTGCGGGTAGTCGAGGAGAATCAGCAGTATGCAACACCTGTAGCTTCCATGCCTTTGCCGGGGTCTTCTCAAGCTAGGATGAGGCGTTTGAGGATCTCTAGCTGGACTCAGGAGTGTGCTAGGCCTGCGTTGGAGAAGGCTGGGCTTTTGGAGAAGTTGAGATGAGCTCGAAGGGATTGAGAAGGGAGGTGGGAAGAAGAATAGTCTATGGTTTGAGTGTATGGACCAAGAGCAGATGAGGAGAAATAGGATAGTTGATATCGGATATCTACCAGAGCTAAAGTTGGAAATGTCAATTTCTACCGAGTAGTACTTCGATGTTTGTATACTTTTAACTTCAGTGGACGCTATCGTTCCCCGTAACACCCTCACTTTGAAGCTCTCGCCAGCTTCTTCCATTTCAAATCTCCGAGGTTCTCTACATCAGATTCACCATGGAGGATCGACCAAACCTGACCAACCCGCGCTTTACTCTCGAACTTGAATTTGTCTCGTCTCTCGCCAACCCTTACTATCTGTCACACTTGGCAGTCAATTATCCCAATCTCCTGGGTATCGCTCGTGCCGACGATGACGATGATTCCCCCTCGCCAGACGCCCAGGCATTTGCAGCCTATCTAGCCTACCTCTACTCCTACTGGAAGACACCGGAGTACTCTCAGTTCCTCACCCACCCTGGTCCCACACTGCGCGCGCTTCGACTGCTCCAGGAGGAGAACTTCCGCCGTGACATTATTCTACCCCAGGTCATTGAAGGTCTGGCAGGGGTCAGTGTCCCTGAACCAGCTCAGGCCGAAACCGACACGGCAGATGAAAAGCAGGAAGATGGCCAAAATGGAAAGACTTGATGCGTTTGGATTCCGATCCTACGCTCGATGCGGCCGAGGTATCACACGAACACACTGCGCCCTGACATATCCAAGTCGAACAAATACTTTGACATTTACACTCTGGTGATCTGATTTTCACCGAGCTCCCCCTTTGACAGAGTTGAGCATGGGAGTTTCGTGAACGTGCTTCATGTGCGACCGAGGATCCCCAGGCCCCCGAGGTTTCGGAGTTGTCAATCGAACCCCCAGTGAACTCCGATTTTTAGTGGCCACATTTGCTCTGACGACAGTGGCAGTGAATTGCGGGGGAAAAGAGTAAGCGGCGTTGGGATGACCGACAATATACCTCCGAGCTGAAGACGCTATGTCATTTTGGGGTTATCGCCACACTCTCCTATACAATGAAGATGGTAGCAATTGGAATTAACAATGTTATCTCGGTGAGCAATTCTTCTGGAATACAAAAAAGAATGTAGAAAGATCAACCCTGAAAGACCTTCTATGTATACGTAAGAGCGGACGAACAGGTAGAATATCGAAAACGCCCGATGATCCCGAGCCCAATCTTGTTTTAATTTTTTCTTCTATCATCTCCCCTACTCAACTGCCATTCCTTTCAAATCAGTACATTTAGAAGATTTCTGTGCCTTTTCAGACTCGTTACGACAGAGCCCCGCCCCCTGGTCGTCGGCCCTGACCTACTCCGTGCACAAGTACCTCATCAACCCCGTTGTCATCTACATTGCGCCGGTTCGAACATCCCAACGTCTTTCCCATGGACCTTAACTAATTCTTTATCAAGCACTCTCGCTTGTCTCAAATTCATCCTCCACCTCAAATACTCCTCAAATACTACAAAGTTCCCCTCTTTCGTGGAACCCCTGCCGCCTGGAACTGCATGTGACACTGCGTTTCCGATGGAATCTGTTCGCCAGTCTTGCCGGCCAAAGCACCAGGTATTGACCTTGAAATGTTATCCTAAATACCAGAAGGGAGTGTCGGAGGTTCGGCCGAACTCTAGCGAACTCTCATACCTGCTATACTATACGAGCACGCGCCGCAGCAAGTTGACCAAGGTCTGCGGCTTTCTGGAGAAGAGAGTTGCCCGAGATGTCTGGAGACGCAGAATAGGGTGAGCGCAGACTCTGATCGCCCGAATAATCGGACTCGGACAAGACGAATGACTGACCGATCTCATTGCAGAAATGTTCAGGTGGCGCTGCACATCCTGGCTGCGATCATCGAAAAAGTCCCTCGCGACCTTCCTATCTACGCCCGATCCGTCATGACAGTAATCGATACCATTCTGCGATCCAATGATATAAATATGGTGGAGGAATCGATAGTGACCTTCGAAATGTTCTGCCGATATCAGGACATCGCAGCCATCGCGGCTGACCAGAGCCTTGCACATCAATACCGAGAAGTTGTGCGAACTTATACCGGCCTTGCCGACCCGGGATTTACATCAAATGCGAACGCGGATTTCAGCCCGCAGGTGGCTATCCGGTGGAGAAATGCGGGACTGCGAGCTATTAGAGCTGTGGTCAGCTCAGAGACCTTGACCGCCGATGGAGGAATATTGCTGAGGCTCTGTTTGCCGGTTATTCTGAAGAACCTCTATTCTGAAGATGAGAATCTTCTTACAACATTGAAGGAGAAGCTATCGGAAACCGAGGCAAATGAACGCGAGCCTAAACCCCGCCGAATGAGTGTCAACACGGTGCACACAGTGGACGTGGCAGAAGGTGACCCCGAGCTGGCAGCGCAGTCAGCCGCCGAGGCGGATCGAAAGGCGGAAATGGATGCTCGGGTCTTGGCCCTGCGCTGTCTCGAGCAGACTATCGCCTCGGGGAGTAACCGGGGCCAGATCCGTATTGTAGTAACGGTCATTCTACAGTTCATCTCAAAGAAGGGCTTCCCACAGAGCGAAAAGCGCGGCAAGATTCCTGAGGGCAAATGTGGCAACTGGGCAACATCTTTGATCGACCTCATTGCGAACTGGTGCCCGGTGCAAGTTCGTTTTATCATCCTGATCACGGCTATGGAGATTCTTCATGATACAACCCCGAAGGAGGATGCTTTAGAGTCATCATTCACACTTCTTTCTGTGGTGGATTCGCTTCTCAAATCTTCTGTGAACATGATTGGCCTGAGTGTCATGGATGTCCTCTATGGACTCATGCACTACGCTTCTGAGATACTGTCACCGTCAGAGCGTACTGGCTCTCCAGAAGGAGAGAAGAAAAACCGACAAGCTGAAATGGTGGTTCAAATCTCTCCACAACGACAGGATCTTCTTACGCTGCTGGAGCAGTCTATTGGAGATCTTGCAACGCACATATACTACGGAGACCAAGTCGAAGACATGATGCGGGCCATTCTCAGGCGCTTCAAGCCTCATCTCCACCATGATAGTTCCGCGCCATCCACATTGGCAACCGTTCAGGAATCCGGAGTGACACATGAGGTGACAAATGACGACACCGAGACAAATGGAGACAAAGCAAGCACAGAAACCTTCTCGCATGCTGCCGCTAAATTGACTGCTCTCCGGGCCGTCAAGGCTATCTTGGTTGTGGCTAATTCAAAGACACTAGCAACCATGTCTGGTGTAGAATCTAGACATTCCGTCGGGATCCATGTGTGGGAAGGAACTCAAGTACTTCTTCGTGATGTGGATCGTGATGTTCGCTATGCCTATACCGATGCATTCCTATCATGGCTGCAGATTGAAACCAACGGGAACGACCTCAAGGTGCGATTAGATTCACCAAAGTACATCAAAACTCTCAAAAAAGACACCGAGCAGATGGATAGGCCGACTCGACGAGGTTCGTCAGTCCCTGCGAACCAGAGGGACAAAGTGGCGCTGGTGGCACAGTCGAACTTCCTCCGCCTTTTGCACCTGGCTATTTACGATGCTGCAATGGAGTCAGCGACCGATGAAGCCGTGATCCTCCTGCTACACCTACTCCTTGCAAATCTTGTCGAGAACCTCGGGGTGAATGCCGCTCAATTCGGTGTCCCTATGGTCCTTAAATTGCAAGACGACTTGTTCACATCTATGGATCTGAGTTCCTTCGCAGCTCGCGTTAACATTGGAAGCTTGATACACGGATATCTTCTTGCGCTGTCTGAGCATTTCGACATCCAGTCCTCCCCCGTGGGCCAGGAGATAAGTAATGAGATTCAGCAGCGGCAGGCTAAGGGATATTGGCTTTCTACAATCCGCCTACCCCCAGTCGATCTTCATGCCATTGTATTTGACAGCGAGAAGGGGCCTAACAATGACTCCACCTCCCCACCTCCATTGACACCATTCCGCAACGTCGACGGACTTGTCTCTATGATTGAGGAGTCTTATTGCAAATTGGTATCGTCGCCCCCAGAAAGCCCCTCCTCGGCTTCTTCCCCAGCACGAGGGTTCACGTTCCCGGTACTTGGCTCTACACCAACAGTCAAATCCCAGGTTGAGAGCCACCTCCCGTCCATCGTGAAGGAACAGATGTTGTCTCCGTGGTCTCGCGAGGCATGTTTGGCAGCTGTCGATAAGGAAAGCACTGGAACACCATCGGTCTCTGGCTCTCGGACTACTACAACTGCCCGCTACAATCAAACCAACATGGCTACGAATGGTTCACCCGCCGGCTCCCAATATAACCGCCGCATGAGCATTCCAGAAATTTCAGGATCGTCATCCAACAGTTCGAGCAGAAGCTCGCCTGTTCGCGTCAATGAGCTTCGACGCGTGCTTTCGGTTACTAGCGACTCCCATGATCGACGCCTCAGTCCGCTACGTGGACGACTTGACGCATCGAATGACAGTTCCGTTTCTTCCGGGAGTGAAAGCATGATGAGCGGTAATTTCTCTGTTTCCGAGATAGATGGAGATGCTACCTCAATCCGACCGGAGAGCCAACGAACACCCGATGACGATGGACTAGAGACACCCCGCGCCATGCCTGGGGCATTTTTCCTATCAGGCGATAAAGCCGAAGGCATCCCTCCTGTGCCACCGGTACCAACTGGCTTGTCGATCCCAGGTGGTTTCCCGAATGACTCACAGCGCTCGCTGGCTTCATATGATCGCCCATTCACCGCACCAGCTCCATCAGGACCTCTGGCGAGAGACAGGGCTGATGCCAATGCCTTAAACTACAAGCCTCTAAACCGCAACAAGAGCCGGTCCAACCATAGCCTTGCCACATCGGGGATTCCCGAACTTATAGCCGACTATGAGACCAATGATCTAAATGGCAACCACCAAGATCAACTACGAAAGCTCTTGGATGGGTTCCTCTCGCCAAGCGAGAATAAGCTAACGAATGGAAACCGCCCGGCAACTGCCATGCCTGGTTCCAATGCTCTGCCGAGCAGATCTAGCAGCAAACGACGAAGTGGAGGCCTCGGTCGGCCACCCTATTGATTTTCTTTGTTTGATTCATACCTCTCATCATTCCGCGGGCATCTCTGCAGCCGTTTCCATTCCATGGCCCTTCATATGTTTATATAATCTTCTTTCTGTTAGAGGTCTTCTTTCCCATCCGCCCTGCCTCGCCTTCCCTTGTTTTTTGTTCTGATTTGCCGGTTTTAAAGCCACAACCGGTTGAGATTTGCATGTCCTTCTGTTTTGTCGGTTATCTTGCTTCGGTTCGGTGTCTATCCTTGTCTTTTTCTTTTTCTTCTTCACTTGCATATTTTTTTTGAACGCTTGGACTCGGTTTTCTGCCTGTCGGCCCGCACATTTTCTTTTCCTTTGTTAGCCTGCGATGAGTAGTCGCAGCGTGGTGTAACTAGCGACATTGTCAATAGACATAAAATAGACGGTGCTAGAACAAACATGGCAAGAAATGTAGTTATATATAACCAACCAGCCATACGGCGTTGAATAATTGGACTTCGAATTTGAAGCTAGTATCCAAAAGATGAAACACGCAGTTGGGATATCATACATTAAAATCAAACGCCCAAAAGAGAAGGATTAGAACTCGCGCTGCACAACTAGACCCGGCGAAGGACGCGACTTCTCCAGCGGAGCAAAGTACTGAGTAAAAGCCTTGCGCAGGGTCTTTTCAGAAAGGTGCATATGCTCTCCAGGGGCAGTATTGAAATCCAGCTTCCCCTGCTCATCCAGCTGCTTCAGCCCGACCCAATCCTCCTTATAGATCGCCCTCTCGCGAAGATGCGTCACCTCACCAGTAGTAGTATTAAGCTCGGAGAACAAAGCACTCTGCTTCGGAATAGCAACCGTATCCTCCTCAAACATGAACATAGCAAACCGATTCAGCGCCGCCAGATTCTTCTTATACGTCTCGTTCTTGACCGCCCGCTCGTTGTTGATATCCGCCAGGAAATTGCTGTGCTCGAGGTACGAATCCAGGTCTTCCGGGTCGCGGAAGTACTGCGCCGGCACGACGCGCGACTGTGCAAAGCTCGTCCACCGTCCCGACCGCAGGAGTTGCTCCGCACCTTTGCAGAACCAGTTGTCGGGGGCGCACGACTCAAACGCCGAGATGCCGTTGTGCTGGCTGCCGAATGTGACGAGGTTGTGCACGGGCGGCGTGTTGCACCGCTCGATGTATCCACGGAGGAATTGGCCGCCTTGCGAGAAGCCTAGTGCGTTGATGGCCGGCGCTGTGCTGAGGATTGGGTCCGCGGCGAGCTGGTCGCAGACGAGCGCGATTTGCTCTGTTACATTGCCGAAGAAGGTTGCCGAGCGGTCGCCGCTGCCGTCGTTGGCTAGGCGGATGAGATGCACGTAGGTGCCGGGGTTGGTGTCTTCGGCTAGTTTGGCAACTTCGGCGAGCCCTTCGCGTTGGAAGTCATCGCCTAGACCGTGCCAGATCACGAGCGGGAGTTGGACTCCGCTGGTTGTATCTGGGGCGGATTGCCATGGGAGCGCGATTGAGAGTGCGTTGGTGGCCAGTGCGGCCAACAGTGTGATTGATCGCATAATTGAACGATGGAACTGATAATCTAGGGATCTTCGCGCCGTTGATAATTGGAGATGGTTGGAAATGACGTTGTTTCGGAAGGCAGCTACCAATCATGTGATGACCAAATGCGGTAATTTAGACCTATAGGAACAGAAACCGGTGCAACTTACGATGGTACAGGAGCATGGACATTTACGACGTGCATATAGAATGGCCTAGGCAATGGATTTGATTAGATCAAGGATATTAGAGGTCTATTCATTTGTTGGTTGGTTGGTTGGTTGGTATGAGACTGTGTAATCATTTTCTTCTACGGAGTAGGTCAGACGATGTTGCTGACCTCGGAAAATCCAACGGCACTGTGCCATGATACTGTTGGCCTAGGATGTAGCTAGCAGGCTGCTCCCGGGAAGGCATGTGCTTCCCCGTAGACACCTATCTGATACATCCGAGAACATGTGTCATTCATCTGACTTCATCTGACTTGCATGAAAATAAGCATTACATTATAGCCTGTTGGGCATAGCCCCGCGCTGAGGTAACTGCGAACGGGGATAGAGATTGGTAATCCAGGTAGCTGTCAGATTCTCTTTGCCCATGTCCTGTTCTGTAATAGGATATTCTTCATGGTCAAGGAGCATTGACTGGGATGACATGCTGTTAATGACCACCCCTGAGCTGCCATTGGATTGCGCTACTGGTCGCCCGTCAATCTCAAACTGAATGTCTTCTTCAATGGTATCGATCACCGAAGATGGATTTCTGCCTCTGGGCCGTTCGAAAAAAGCAGACCCGTTGTTGTTAGCTGCAACCAGTCGGTTTCTGTTCCTGTCGTTTAGCTTTCGTCGCTTCCCAAAGCGCTCGACTTCCTCAGAAGATGTAAATGCAAGGTCGAGTGGACGTGCAGCAGACACGGCTGCCACATCACAGTCTTTCAGCAGTTGACGCTTGACCCCGGTCAAGCCACTATCACTATGAGAGGTCTGACCACCAGTCAAATGTGAGGCCGACTCTTCCGTAACTCTAGAATCAGCGCGATCACGGGTTAGTAGGAAGACGCCTACACGGAATGGCGGAAGCAAAGTCAAAGCAACCAACAGTTCTTGACTGACTGATTTTCATTTGTCTCTGCCCCCTCATCCTCCCTAGTGCTCGAGCCCTTGAAACCAATATCAGGGAAGTTTTGAAATGGTGAAGGCGGGGAAATGACCGTGCCCTTTTGGAGTCTCGACCTAGCGAAATTCTGCTTCTGCGCCTTGGTCAACAGGCCCGAGCGAGTGTGATGACGCTGCAGCTGGCCGCCGGTCCAATTCATGATGCCAAGGAATGGAGCGTGGAGAGTGGATAAGGCTGCCGATGTCAGACGGGTGTTTGCTCTAGATCGAAGCAAACAGTGTAAACAGTACAAATGATACGTGGCACGTGATTTCGGCAACTACAAAAAATCTTTTCTTCTTTTCTTTTTCCTTTTCTCCGTCAATCACAGTCCAGACGGCCCTCACGGCCCTCGACGCTGACTTGTGATGACTTGGTGTTTCATGCCAACTCATCCTTCTTCCGACAATTCCCGCTAACAGGTAAGCCCATTATTATTTTTCGATTGACTTTCTTTTGCCGCCCACGGACATCTGCCTTTTGTGATGAACAACCAATATTAAAGCATAGTTCACCTGAGATCTTCGGATTGCTGAACGAAAACATATTCCATTTTTACTTTTCTGATCCTGTCAACCTTGATGTTTATCTTTTTCTCACAACATACTTCTTTTGAACTTGGCTGACTGAAAAAAGACCCAAAAAAAGAGAAAAGTGACTGCATTGCTGCCCAACGTGGGTCTGGTAGACTGGCTCGCCCCGTCCCGTCGTCCAGTAATCTTAGTTCTATTGATTGGAATAATTTATATTTACCATTTATTTCTTGCTTCACTCCAATGTTGTACTCCGTATACCCCGTATACTCCGTGCGTACTGTTTCGAGTTTTAACCGCTGTACAAGCACGCTGCAGGTATACTTCCCGTGGCACTCTGACGTGGAATCCTCTCCTCCATACGATCACCCTGAAGAGAAACAGGAGTTGGACATCTCATCGGACACGCGAGCGAACCTGCCGATCCTTCAACTCGGACATCGTCTTACAGCGTCATCCTTCGCCCTTCACCAATCATACTTGTTGCCAAGCACTCAGACGCCGAGCCCGTCTCACCGCTAGTAGATATCCCTCCACTCAGTAACCGAACCACCCCCCCTATCTGCACATGCCATCACCGCCAGTCGACAGCACTGGCTTTGACCGTGCCAACAGCGCACTCGTCTCCTGCATGATGCGAGACTGGCACACGCCATGTTTGATGGCCCACAGACCCTCTCAAGTCCGAGCTTTCTTTTTTTGTGTGCTAAAAACCCGCTGATCCCCTCCTCCATTCTGTTTCTTCTTCTTTCTTCCTTAACTCGATACCCCTTTTCTACAACCACTACCTTGATTACCTTGTGTATCACTCTTATATACTCCTCTTCAACAACTCAGTCCCTGGACCAAGGACAACTTCTTTCTTAACCTAAGACTCTCTGGTTTTTGATCCAATCACTGCCACAAGGATTTTCTCTCTGCCACATACTTCCCGGACAGGATTTGTTTTCTTGTTATCTCCCCAGGCTTCTCTTTAGTCTGCCACATCTCGACAAACACAATAGGTAGCTCCCGCCACTTTTTCTTTTCAATTGGTCCTCCTATGCGTTGCTTTTTCTCTGCTTTGCCTGGTCCTGTACCTGTCAACTGTGCTTGCCCAAGGATGTCGACAACCTATTGCCCAGGATCCAAGGACCTTAGACCTACTACCACACCCGGACTTGTTTTTGCCAATTTTGGCGACCATTGAGGAACCACTGCCCTGGATATTTGCCTTCAGCACCTGCTGAGTGAATCTCTTTGAGATGTGTTTAATGTTGCACTCTCAAATCGCCTGGTTTCCACTGCCACTGGACTGCCACTGGATGTTTCTGCTTTTCACATGGCCTCTGCTCTAAGACCGGAGTTTGAGTGCGGATTTTGATTACCTGGACCCTACTGCCTCTGGAAACAACACTGGAATGAACCACTTAAGGACTTGATGACTTGATGACTCTTTCCCTGGATATCCGATGCTACTATGGCCACTTTCTCTCAACAATAATGGAACCAATTGACCCCGAGGAATCAACCAAGGAATCTTTCAAGCTAATGTGCTTGCTCCCTGTCACGGTCTTTTGAAGCATCCGCTTTAGAATTTTGCTTAGGCCGTTGCTCTATGGAATCTGGCCGTCGTGTACCTACCTGACCTGGCCAAAAAATGAACGACTTTTCTTCTGTTTACCTGGACTCACCTGGATCATGATGCTTCAACCAAATAGTAACACCGGCCATGAAAATGTCTCTCGCCCTGGCACCACTTAGCACTCCCTTGGATTGACAACAGACCCGGACCCGAACATAGACACGACACATTGACCAGGACCTTACGATAATCCCTGGTCGGCCAAGGAAATCCCAATCCCATATAAACGACTTCGGTGTGTATAACTAAACATGACGCGACCTAGTCTCATTACTGACTCTTACTAGGTATCCTGTCACTTCTGGACCATGGAGCTCTTGTTTTTGTTTTGCTTTTTTTTTCTGCTTTGCTTATTTCATTGTTCGATGAGAGTAGTAGATACTAACTCTTGGTTTACAGTGTTTTCTCATACAACCACACACAATGTCTCCAAGGACCAGCGACTCTGATCGTGCCTCTATCTCACAGTCCATGCACACCTCCATGGTTTCAGGAATCTCAAATATGACCTCGAGATCAAACCAGGATGATGAAATGTCGAGCCATGACAGCTCCTCGTTGTGCTCAAGTATCCGTACAGCCCATGGAAATCCACAGGACATGAAAGACTGGACAATGAACCGCCAAGAATCCCTTGACCAGGCCATCTCAAAATCAGACTCATCCGAGGTTCACATGCTTTCTTTCTCTCTGTCTCAGCAGCTGATGACTCCCACGGTTGGACCAAATGATATTATGTACCCAGGCATGGATTTCCCAGCAGTCCCTGACATGGACCATGAAATGACCCGGGATCTTTATAACTCCTTCCTGGATTTCTCTTCTGTTGAAAATGATGTCTGTGTCGGAAATGGCACACCAGATGATGCTCTTTCTATCGGGCACAGCTCTCACAGTACCGAGGACACCCACTATATCACAGGGCCAGAGTGGACCCCAATGATGCATGATGCCCATTACCCAGGAACCACCATGGAACAATACTCGTCAGGTCTTTACCAGACCGCTCCGGTCTCCCCACCACTGACCGACGCTAGCAATGATATTTCTTGCTCACACCCCGGATACACTTCATTCATGGCCCCCGATGATGCACTCCTCGGAGACTTTACCACATCGCCCATTGGAACGACCCATGGACTCAACCCAGCGGAGCCCTTGTTCCCCAGCTCTTCTATCAACGATAGAGATCCCCACAGGTGAGTGCCAAAAGAGGCACAGAATACAAAACATCTGATCCGAAACCTAACCACAAATCGTAGGACCATCAGACCTTCAAAGCAATCCCGGCGTTCAGCATTGTCGTCTGTTTCCCAGCAACAAATAAAGACCGAACCGGAATTCTTCCCAACCCGCCCAAGATCCAAGGAAGGTGTTGAGGCTCGCAACCCGCGAGAGCACCAGTATTATTCCATGTCCACCCACAACGACGGAAAATACTACTGCCCATTTGCCACTGGAGAGAAACCCTGCAGCCACCCACCCACCACGCAAAAATGCGCTTACCAGCAAGTCCTCCCGTGATGAAATCTTTGGTGCAACTTGAACCCAGCTAACCGATATCAACTAACAGCAAGTACCTGGATTCCCATCTGAAGCCATACCGCTGCAAGGTCCCCGCCTGCATCGATGCCCAGCTGCGCTTCTCTTCCAATGCCTGTCTATTCCGCCACGAGCGCGAGGCCCACGGATTGCATGGCCATGGAGATAATCCCCACCTCTGCCTGTGGGAGGGCTGTGAACGCGCCGTTCCAGGAAATGGATTCCCACGGAGATGGAACCTGTACGACCACATGCGTCGCGTGCACGATTATGCTACCTCCGAGCGCCACAGCTCGCCCGAGACCTCGCCCGGTGCTGGTCAGATCAAGAAGAAGGAGCCCACTGGCCGCAAGAGAAGAGTCACCGGTGCCACCCCGGCGCCCACCATGAAGCGTACTCGTTCCGTCAACTCCCAGGCCAGCTCCAAAGCTAGCCAGGCTTCCGCTAGTCTTAGCCAGCACCTCCAGAACGCCGAGCAGAACTTCTTCAAGTGCCGCTCGCGTGTGCTCGAGGAGCTGAGTACCATTACCCCCAAGGATACCATCATGCACGAGAAGGTCAATGCCGGTTTCCAGGAACTGTACACCTTGGGTCTGAATTACCGCCAGATTGAGGCCAGCCAGGCTGTTTCCCACATGCCCAATGGATTGCCTTGAAGGGTTAAGAAGCTGTAGGCCCTCCGTCCAGGAGGAGAACAGCGGTTTTCTTTTGAACGACAGGAACTTCACGGGGGATTTTTTTCTTGATTTCCTTTTTTACTCCGGCTAGACTGTGCTTGCTGGCCAGGCACTTTCACATGGAGAACCCGGTGCGATCGCTCGCGAGTAAACAATGGACTTCGGCCAAAGGATTATCCTAGTCTGATCCCATCATCGGAGGACAATCCGATTCCAGATATGGATATTACGGCCAGGAACTGGATAGGACCAGCGTGGTACCCCACCCCACGCCCGAGAGCTTGTTGATCCGCTCCGGATCGCAGGCTGCTCATCTCATGGGGATCTGGATTCGTACCAAAGGCTTCTGAGCCTCTTGAGATGAATTCCAGATCCATGGATAAAACCATCCCCAATGACACAAAAGACCCGAAGCTTATGCGGAGGAAACAGCAAAGCGGGATACTGTGTCTCAAAAGGGGAAGAAGAATGACAGTAAAGAGAGATATAGCCATGTATTGTCCAACAATTGGTTGGATTCTGATTTATGCATGTTGATAGATAGTCTTGCGTTCTTGTATCTTCTTTCAAATGACTTTTTACTTTGCAATCCTTTATCTTTAAAAACACGTTCAGCTGTAGATCTGAAAGGTATCCAAGTCATAACCTCGTTTTCTCATAAACACAAACTGACTTTTCTAATGAAAAAGACCGCACAAGCATCTATTCTTCTGCAGCCTCCGTAACCGCCCCCGAGAACTCAGCATTGAGAAACCGCACAAACGCATCTCCAATCTGATCCGCCGCCAGCGAACCATGACCCCGCCCAACATACGATCTATGCAAGCTAATCCACTGCCTCCGCAGCCTCTGCAGTCGCGGCAAAGCCAGAATCCCCCCAGCAGCAGCGAGTTCCTCCGTCGTACCAGTCATGGCAACATGACCTGGAATAAGGATTGGAATAGTCGTCTCGGGCACGTCAATGGCGATTGTATCTCTGCGACTACTCTGCGCAAGCGCTACCTCCGCCGACGGGTATTTCTGCGTGAAATTGCGGATCGCAGTCACGACCGCTGACGTCCGCTTCTCCATTGCGTACATTGCGTTCGAGTCCGTTGCCGCTGCTTGCACGGTGGCTTGGTGCGGGATGATCCGGGCGCGTGTGGAGAGCCCGCCGCGGCCGCCGCCTCGCGTGCCGGTTGCTGTGCTGGCCACGTCCGAGATGGTTGTGGATTTGAGGGCGTCGATTAGGCTTGGGGTGGTGGTTTCGGTGGGTGCCTCGGTTGAGGGGAGCACTACGCCGGTCAGGGCTTCGAAGATGTCTGATACCGGGGGCTCGGGGTCCGCCCAAGGGACTGTGAAGAGCGGCTTATCCCAGCGGCTGTGCGTGCTTGGTTCCTCGTAGCGGAAAATGAGGTTGTTGAGGAGTTCGGATGGGTAGGCTTCCTCGTTGTCCTCGGTGGACGCTGAGTCGGGTGCGGGGGTATCTTGGGATCCGGAGGCCTGCGCATCCGATGTATTGGGGTTTTTTTCCTTGGTGGCGTCTCGACGCAGTCGGGCGTCATTGTTGGCGACGCACTGGTCGACGGGTGTCCCGACGTGAACCTATAGTTGGCAGACTTGTCAGCCATTGGGTGTCGCGATTCATTTAGTATGTTCCGATCTCGTACCACACAGCATGTCGTTTGCGCAGCTTTCGCCTCGCACCACAGCTGGTATCTCCATCCTTTGATATAATTCATTCCGTCGAGGATGACGATGCTGTCCCGCTTGAGCACGCGTTTGGTTCGCGCGTAGGCGACGCCGCGCGCCTCCTTCTCGGTGCGGGCATGGTCGTAGACAATCCGTGGATGGGAGGAATCGTGTGAAGCGACCACGTGGACCTTGTATCGGGACTTTAGGGAGACCTGCGCGCCTGCTTCGGCTGCTGCGAATACTTTATCTTGGTGTTGCTCAATCAGAGATGCGAGTTGATTGGCGCGGTAGGTAAGACCGGAGCACGGGTACCCCGTTAAAATAACGAGCTGAAGGTGTAGATGTTAGATTTGATTGTAGGATATAAGAGATTTGTCGACATACCGGCATCGTTGACTTGTGTGTTTGTTCAAACGACTTTTTTATAATTGCGGGGGTTGTGGCATGTGACCCGCATCTATATCCACGACCTTACACCTTTGAATGCATTAACATTATCATGGAGAATTTTTTGTACGCTATTGCAAGCTACAAGTTATTGAGCAGTCTAGCACGGACACGATGCAAGGCTACATATACACCGGATTAGGCTGCGCGAGATGGCTTTCCCTTGCTCGAGAATCATCTGATTATTACATAAGAGGGGTCGTTTTGGCCTGATTGAGGCCTTAATGCCTGAAACCTGGCCTGAAATTGGTAATTTACAGGTGATGCCGGGACGGCCCGATGACCCCATGCAAGCCTTTGGCGCAATTCAGAGATGGTAAATATCTTCTAGAACATATCTCTATCCCAATGTATACAAATTCTATCGAAATTTTGTCATGTAATCATGTCATCGTTCCAAATAGGCCGAAGATCAAATCAACGGCTCAAACAGCTTTGGATGAACCGTCCAGTTGATCCTGCGCCCATCGGATCTCATATCCAAACACGGTTCTTCGGAGCCTTTCATCCTGTATAGAGTCAGTACGTGGTCATAATCCAGAGGATAATTCTCAGAATGTACACTTACGCCAGGGTCATTCTCAAACAGCACTGTATCCACAACCTTCTCAAAGATCTTGGTGACAGTGAAACCGCTCGCCTCGGCTAACGGGAAGAACTGCTCAGTCTTAGGCAACAGCCAGGGCTGGTAGGGGGTGAAAATAACCAGCGCAACAGAATTCGGGTCCTTCTTCAAGGTCTGCTGCATAGTTTTGATCAGATTCGGGTGCTCGCGGTGGCTGTATACCACATCCGCCATGATCAAGATGTCAAACAACGAAGGAGAGCCATCGGCAGCAGGGGGCAGATACGCTCGCAGCGGGCTCACATCGCTGCCCCATTTGTAGCCGTCGACGTGGAGGCGCGGCTTTCCGTCTTCCCTCGCGGGAATGGCACTGGCCGCCAACTCTGCGTTGTGCTTCATGTTTTGCACTAGGTCTGGATCCGGGTAGTCGGTCAATACCACGGTGCGGGCGCCCTGGATGGCGCTCACGATACTGGGAACGCCTGCCGCCGCACCGATTTCGAGGACATCTTTGTTTCGGATGAGGTCCTCGGTGTGCTCCTCAATGAAATGGGAGCTGGTTCGTCCAGCGTTCCATAACAGATTTCCCTGTCATGGTCTGTAAGTAGGCACCTTGGCTGGTCATGTCAATTGATATCATACATAGAGGGGGTGGCTGCCCACAAGACGGACGCGCACTTTCTGGCCCGATAGCATGGTGTGCTCGGCAAATGTGGGCGGCTCCTCTTCGGGATAGTACCCTTCCGGGTCCTGGAATAGATCCCCTGCATCAAAGTCGTCGGCCATGGCAGTATATGGCTTAGTGCTTTGGAGGGGAAAAAATATCAGTATCAGTTATCAATTTCTTATCGTAGACCTCGGTACGGAGAGTTGCCTTAGGCACTCTGGTATGTATTCCAAGTTTAGTGGGCTGATTACGGGATCTCTCGGGCCCGGGATCTGATGTTTGGGATGTTTCATATGTGTACATGCATTCTTCCTTGACTTGTCCGATGTTCTAACACGCTCTACAACTCCAGGGAGAACCGTCGTTACCGTTCACTGTTCCATTACAGCAAGTCACGTGCCCGTTTCACGTGATGGTACCGTCATATCGTGTGGAGAAAAGCGTGGAGATACCGTCACAATACGGTACAGTACCCCACCTCGGACAAATCTCGGAATTAAAGGAAAAACTGCAGTTGGTCTTCATCAGGTCATATGCACCCCTGAGGGATTCTGTGTAAATCTCTGACTTGCAAGGTTTAGACTGCAAGTCTTTCTCTTTCCATCACTTCTCTCTCTGTCATTCGGTCATTCGTCCATTGTCTGCCTAGTGGAAATCGCGCCCGCCGTCTACATTCGTCTTAGCTTCCTGCAATTTGCATCCTCGGAGCGGCTTCAACATCCTTGCCACTCCGCTTCCTTTTCCATTCTTAATCTCCCCTCGCATCTTTGTCCATAGCAACCAACTCTCTCCCGTTCTATCTATATACCCAAGTTCACGTTCAGTGCGGCCTATTCTTCCTGCACTTGCAAGATCGGACCATTTTAGTCACGTCATGGACTCGACTATGCGAACAGTCTACAACCCTCAAGCACCTCAACCTACTTCAACCCTCAGCCATTCAACCGGCCAGTCCACCATGGCAGCCCAGGTTCAGAACCAAAATACCCTAGAAGTCGCATCGAATGCAACCAGGCAGATATTCTCTTCACCCTCGCTCCAATCTGCCTGTTCCCCGCAAACCTCCGCCCCTCCCATGCAACCCTTGTCACAGACATTTGACAACACATCCAACTCGAGTACCCTGCCCGCAGCCAACACTCATGCATATGCAGCCCCCGCTTCGGCGCCCACATCCGATGCCTATCCCCATCAGATACACGGTCTCGGGGGTCCAACTGCCACAGCGCCGTTTCTGCAGGATTTCAGTCTTGTCGCTGAGGCAGCCAAGCGCGCTCAGATGGGTATTGTCATGCGCGATCTCGAGAGCGTGACTTTGTGATTGGGGTTTATAGATAGGGCAGGACCCGGGTCGGAGATGGAGATGCCGTGCCGCACGTGCATCTCCGAGCTGCATGGACTGGCTCCATGTTCTAGACACGTCGGGTTGGAATTACTATAGCGTATTATACGTGGATTTTGGTTTATTTTGAATGTTGCAGACGCACTTTCTTGTTCAGAGGCTTGTTGCGTTCAAACTTGCATTCCGTCGGATGCTTTGCAGGTTGATTCTGGTGTTGTTTTCAGACGGTGTTTCCTGGTGCTTAAATTTTTCATCTGGCTTATAGCCCCTATACCATCTCACGAGGCATGCAATATCATCTGTTAAAAAATACGTGGATGGACATCAGGATGAGGAGCGGAGGCGGAGATCTACAGCTCTGCGTACCCCAGAAGTGGTCTCACTATACGCTATTTATGTATACCTCTTTCAGTCGACTTGATCTGCATATTGCGTGCTTTTCCTAGAGTTGTACCTCATTAGTCTATAAAGGCACTTTCAACAGCCGATATTCTTACAATGCCGCAATGACATAACCTCGGCGGCCGATCAGTGACGTAAGAATCTTTCCTTGAATCCGAACGAACATAATCTACTAGATGCAGTATAAATTCTAGGCGATCAGGTCCCACGGGATACCCTTTTGGGTTAACAACATTCCAGCGGAAGTTCTCCCCCGCATTTTCCCCCGGACTTCGGGGCGGACCCGAGATCATTCCCCGGATCTCTTTGTATAGACAACTCCCTTGCATACATCCAAGACATAATTAATTCTAGACTAGTATATAAAGGATCAAGTCCCACTTAGACGTAGGCACGGTGTGGAGATTCCATTTCTTTGATATTTTATTGTTAGTTCCGATATGACTGCGGTCTCACAGGAGAAAAAGCCCTATTTTGGGCTAACGGGGGGATGGCTAACCTTCTGGATCACGGTATGACTAGAAGTAGCTATAGTAATTGATTGGAATCAATTTGACATGGTTTGTCTTAGGTGGCATGCGCAACTGATATGACCTTATTCGGTTACGACCAAGGAGTCTTCAGTGAGTACTTTGGAAACCATGCAATCTTGAATTAACCTCTGATTTCAATACATGCGGCGTCGTGATCACACAGGATTTCCTTGAAATCCACGATCTGGTCGGGCCTACGAAGACAACGATGCTATCGACGGTGACTGCGATCTATGATATTGGTTGTTTCTTCGGGGCGCTTGTCGCATTCACTATTGGTGAGCGTCTGGGCCGGAAGAAAGCTATCATGCTGGGAACTACGATCATGGCAGTCGGGGGTATTCTACAGGCGAGTTCGTTTAGTCTGGCGCAGATGTTCGTTGGTCGGATCGTGTTAGGGTAAGCGGTCTTCTCTTAACCTACTTCATTAGCTTCTAACATCCTTATAGTGTTGGAAACGGTAAATAACAACATCAGAACAACTGAGATACAACACCCTAACGAGCATAGGAATCAACACTGCTACAGCCCCAATCTGGCAGACCGAAACATCCCAAACGAAATGGCGCGGAAAGCTAGTAATCCTAGATATGATGATGAACATTGCCGGCTTCTGTCTCGTCAACTGGATTAATTACGGACTATCATTTGCCGGCGGCTCTGTAGCCTGGCGATTCCCACTCGCCTTCCAATTCCTCTTCTTCTTCATTCTGTGGGGTACAACACCCTGGCTACCAGAGTCTCCTCGGTAAGCATACCCACCAATCTCTTTATTGACAATCCCACTTACAACAGATTCAAAGCTGGCTCCTCGCCCACGGCAAAGAAGAAGAAGCAATCTCAGTCCTCAGCTGCCTCGAAGCAAAACCCATCAACGACCCAGTCGTGATAACCCAGCGCAACGAAATCGCCTTCAGCATCCAATACGAGCGCCAGAACGCCATGCGCTGGCGCGACCTGCTCAAGAAAGACAAGAAAAACGACACCAAGACCCTGCGCAGACTCCTCCTTGGCGTCGGCTGCCAGTTCATGCAGCAGTTCGGCGGCATCAACATCATGTCGTATTACATGCCGACAGTACTGACCAAATCGGTTGGGTTGCCGGAGAAAATGGCGCGATTGCTGTCCGCTTGCAACGCCGTCTCGTACCTGATTTTCGCGGGCATCGCTGTGCTTTTGATTGAGCGGATGGGTCGTCGGGGACTGATGCTGCTGTCGACGTTCGGGCAGTTCGTGTGCTTCCTTGTTATTACTGTTCTGCTGAGGTATTCTGAGACTAGTGAGAACGGGAGTGTGTATGGTAATGCCTCGGTCGCGTTTTTCTTTCTTTATTATGGCGCTTTTGGTATTGGGATGCTGGGCGTGCCTTGGTTGTATCCTACTGAGATTAATTCCTTGCCGATGCGGACGAAGGGTGCGGCGGCGGCTACTGCTACTGACTGGTGCGTGTATAGTGGTGTGGTTACCTCATTGAATGTGTTTTGACAAAGTATAGGATTACGAACTTCATCGTGGTGGAGATCACCCCGATCGGAATTCAGAATATTGGCTGGAAGTTTTGGATCGTCTGGATGGTGTCTAATGCTGTTTTCCTGCCTACCCTCTACTTCTTCTACCCGGAGACTGGTATGTTCAGAGATATCGCTTGTTATTCTCTTACTCACTGTTAATGTAGCCAACCGGAGTCTTGAGGACCTTGATGCATATTACCGCACCAACCCATCGTTGATTGTGACTGGAGATCCGGACGCCATCTGTCGAAAACGCCCGCAGAAATACATTGACCGTGAAGATGAGGAGTTCGAGAGAACGGCTGTTGGTAAGGGGGTTATGCCTGTCGAGACAGCAGAGCATGAGCATGTGGAATGGATTGAGGGAGAGAGGCAGTGAGTATTAGACTGTTGGTGATAGGCATAGAGCGGGGAAGGAGGACGTATGCAATAATAGCTGTTCGCTTTCAGAATTACTATGCGCTCCCAAAGGACACAGAACAGCATCGAACGTAATGAGAAAGCAATAATCCACACCAGATGCGAAGATCTACTTACTCCTTAATTTCGATCCTAGTCTATTCCTGCATCCCTGTCCAACGCTAGTTGTCATTAGGCCCATTCTTCTTTTTAGCCCCAAACGACAATGCAGGGCCATTCCAAACACGGCAGCCAATTTACCATGCATCATCTCCCAGGTCATTCTTCCCATCTTGGCATCGCATCGCATCGCATCTCCGGTACTCGCCACAGCCGTGCGGAAACACGGTACGGGTGCGGGTACGTACGTTATGTGAGTGCGAGTGCGAGTGCGAGTTCGAGGCGTTCGTTTCAGATCGAGAGAGTTAATGGGCGGATTTAAAATACGTCATCTCGGACTTTTTCCAGCCTTTATTTTTAGGCATTGACTAACGGGCTGACGTTAGTCTACCGGCAATTGCTTAGCTTGGAACGAGATGCATGGTGGCGCAATTAGCGTTATATTTATTGAACTCGAGGGCAATGTTAGTTTTCAAGGGGTTCTGTATATGATACTCAGTATATTATTCTGATATGTCAAGGGGCGTGGGGGAAATGCGATGTTCCAAATAAAACCCAGAAATCAATCCCAAAAATCAAAATCCTAAACACCGAGCTATGCGCAAGTCAAGCAGAGGGAAGTAGAAACAGCAAAACCGCAACATATGAACTAGCGATTGATAAAATGAAAATGATCGCTGTCCACCGCAGAAAATGATCGCATAGAAAAAAAAAAGAACAAAAAGTGCAAAACGAAGAATGAATATACCGGAACACCCCTTGCGCATGTATGTATGAATAGCCGTGCAATGCAACGGCTCGAGCGTCGACCCCATGATCACCGATGGGGGATTGACAAAGCTCTCTTTTGTGATGATGATCCTATATGATAATTTCCGATTATTCGTACTGAGTCGATGAACCGATCAGATTTGGCGTAGATATGCTGGCGTCCTTAGAGCGGCTGACCTTGTTCCGAGAAGAAAAGACTGAGAGTCTGCGGGAGAGTCGACCCATCCTTCCCGGAGAAGACCAGTTGTCGAAGGAGATGATGGACATTGGCCGCGACCGCGGGGGTCCGTGGGATGTCATCGGGCCCTCTGGGCGAGTCGGGGGAGCACTGAGGCTGTGGCCGTCGTGGTTCAAGGTTGAGTACCGCTTGAGCTTCACGGTGGTTTGGTGGGCGTCTATCACGAGGTCTTCGCGGATGTCGTCTAGGACGTGCGAGACTCGACTGAGCAGTTTGGGGGATCTGCTATGGATGGAGGGTTCTCGTTGCTCCAGGCCGTAGACTTGTACCGGGGTTGCGTCGGTTTCTGGGTCTATGGGGGACGAGTAGAAGCGAGGGTACTTCACCGTCATTGGGGTGCGGCGGGAGTTCAATGAAAAGGTGGATGTCGGCGGATGTTGGTATGGAGAGAGATGCGGCTCGGATGAGACGCTGGAGGAATAGGAACTGTTTGTAGATGGTAACATCATGGCTGCGGAAGGCTGTGATGATGCAGAAAGAGGGAAGTCAGAGGAAGAGGGAAAATTAGGGCAGAAAAGGGTATTCTGATGGAATTCTGAAAAAGACCGAAAGTGGATCAGAGAGACATCAACAATTTAGTTCGGTAACACTTAGATGACTTGTATTTTTTGATTTGTTTTTATATTCTTAGGCAAGCTAGATATTCGAGTCTTGACTAACTAGGTCTTGCTGAATCTTGATAGTACTATTCCTCATAGAAATATGTTGTACGTTAAGCATGATGTTGTATATGAAGTATAATGTGTATACATAAACAGTCGTAGGTCGTCATATCCGAAAAAAACCGTGGGGTGATCAGATCGTGTCTCGAAGATCTGGCAACACGTTGTCTTCGATCTCAATATGACGCGGCTGCACCAAGCCACGATATCCGGACGTACGACTGTGTACCACCTACATTCTTCACGTCCTCGATCGATCCCATTCCAACACGTCGCTCATACGCAACGAAAGCGAAAAATAGCGTGTTGCGACATTTCCCAAGGGGCAGAGCCAGTGCGTCCACGGTTCCCACCGGGAACTGGGGATTGCGGGCTTCTGATTGGCCCAATCCCCGCTCAGGGGGGTAATGGCGCCATGGTTCTATGCTTTTTTATAGAACAGTTGAACCTTGACGTGAGACATTAGATCAGAGACATTGGGCATTGCTGATAGACACAGGGTAAAGCGGTAGAAAGAATATAGGTACAATAGACAGTCATGTTAATCTGTTTGGTCTCAAGAGAGAAGAAAAAAATACTTTCCCATTGAGTTTGCCGATCCACCGAGCTGAGGCACAGGAGAGAGAACCTCAGCCACAAACGAGCCCACACGTTTGGGAGATGCGGGCGCACCGTACTCCGTGCTATTATTGCGCTATATTATAGGTACAGCATATATAGGTGTTTATTTCTATCGTGTTCCATTCTTTTCCATTCCACGTATCAGGTTGTACATATCATCTACAATACGACAATACTACACAATAATATTCCGTAACCTACTCTTCCCCGCACCGGGAACTCGGGAGTCGGAAGTCATCTCAGGTGATTCATTTACTACATGTCGATCATGTCTGTCATACGGCTAATGGCTCGAAAAATCCCCGGTTACATCACAAAACGAAGGTTGGGATCTGTCGATCTCGAGTCAGCCAGGGGCGCTGGTCACACTGAAAGAAAAGAAAAGAAAAAAAAAACTTACCAAGGGGATGGCTGCAGCTGAGTTGAGGCTTCTGCGAGTATTTGCCCTCGAGCTCATTTCGAATCGTGTTCAACAGCTGCAGGTAACTCTGCTGTGGCCACTGTTCCAGTGATTTAATAAACGCCCAACTCAACGCACCACGCGCCTGTCCGTCCTGGAAGGTATCCGCCCTGTTTCGAGGTTAGGTTGAGTTCTTCTTGGCCTTAATTTTAAATACGCCACCTACGAGGTCTGTGTGTCCTTGGACCCTGAAAACATCACAACATCGGCCGGAGAGGTCTTGGTCTTGATGGTGCGCTCGCGGGCCGATTCGCCGATGACTGCCTTTTTGATGAACCCAATGGCGGTGGACGCGACACCAGAGAAATCGCCCTGTCCGTACGAGGTAAATGCACTGAACAAGTCCTGGGCGGCCTCCTTGGCCAGATTGGGCTCCTTGAGAATACCCTGCGTCGAGTAGACATACGGCAGATCCAATGCAGTGCCCGAGTGGCATGAATCGAAGATCGCCGTCAATCGCACGCCAGGCCGCAGTGGACGCACCATGATGGCATGCATGTCATCGTCGACAATGTGGCCAGCGACGCGGTAGTCTACTGGGTAGATGACATCGTCAAATCCATCGTCTTCATCGCCGTCTAGATCGGGGGTACGACCTCCGTGGCCAGAGAAGTGGATGAACAACGAATCGTTAGGCTGGGCGTCCTTGACCAGCCACTGCATGGCGCGTATCATGTTGGCCTTGGTGGGGATGCTCATCGGATTCTGCTGGTCATCGGTGAGAATGACCATGTCCTCCCGCTTGTACCCGTATCTTCGGGTCAGGAAGTTGGACATGTTAGCGACATCGTTGATACAGCCTTTTAGTGCATTGGGCTGCCCTGCATAGTTGATTCCGATCAGCAAAGCCCGGCGGCGACCGGTACAATCCGAGTACTGGAACCTGTAGTTTGAGGGAGCCCCTCCACCAAATTGCTGAAAATCATGGGGTGGGGTCGGGGGCAGATTCGGAGAGTTTGGACGAGGATATCCTGTCGACAGTTAGTGATGCTGCCAAGGATTCTTGGCATATAGAACTTTACCATTCTGCGGGGCACTCAGAGTATGCTGGTGTGAGGGAGGGCGTGGAGGTGGGGTGGGGCCGTATGGCCGGGATTGAGGAGGATATTGAGGTTGAGGATATTGAGGATGAGGATACTGAGGTTGAGGTTGGGGATAAGGAGATGGCGGGTAGGGGGAATGGCCATGACCCGAATAAGATGATTGGGGTCGATGACCGTAGGGCTGAGGAGGATACGGCCGAGGCGGAAGCTGCTGCCATGAGGGAGGTTGTTGATATCTTCCCCATGGAGGAGGCCCTCCTGGAGGTGGACCCTGCGGTGGATAATTCATCTCTTCAAATATACCAATAATCTCCTGATGGAGGAGAAGAAAAGAAAGAAGCAGAAGTTGAACAGTTTAAAAGCAATTCGGCTGACCGGGTGGGTCACGCAAATGGGACCTTTCACTTTCCCTTTGGGACAAGTGTTAGTGCCCCGGGCAATTCATGTACGGAGTATACAAAGCACACTCCTTCGAGATTGGGTAGGCATGGGATCCACCGGTAGGGCTGCAGGTACATCACTTTAATTCGGTTGAATGACTCCAGTCATGGCCCTCCTCGCTAGTGATCCGTACATGCGTGGTAATCTAATATGTAAGGGAATATGTAATCATGAAACAAAGCACACGCCTGAGGCTGTAAGTTAGGCAGCGACTTTCCGTCATCATGTGACTATGCATGTCGTCACCTGATTGTTCTCCATCAAAGTATTTTGTCAGAAACCTAGAAGTAGTCGGAAGTAGTAAGAACTAGACCAAGAATGGGCTGGGCGACTTAGCATGCATCGGGCGTACGTGAGACTAGTTTGCCCCCGAAGCAGTGGCTTGCGACAGACGTCTTCAATGGGGCGGTATACCATTACATAGATGATGTGGAATGTGTCAAGTTACAGTGACCTTGAAACACCCAGAGCCTCCATCCATAGATATTACCAGGGCACTTTATTCGCGGAGGTCACATGCACCGGAAATCCGATAGGACCCAGGGCTGGAAAGATCTTGGCTACCTGCGACCCCACCTAACCCGTGTTACGAGAGATCCTGCACATGTGTTTAGTCCTAATGGAGACGAGCCGCATTCTTCGGAGATGTTGGTCGTAATCCGAAACAAAACAAAACAGAGCCTCAGAGGACCGGTCCCCTGCCAAATTGCGTGCTCCGTGATCCGGGGATGTCTCCTTTTACTTTCTTACTGTCAAAGCCATGGCGATAAGTTTTTCGAGGAAGGTTCCAAGGCTCCAATTGGTTTATCAATCCATTTTTGGTCTAGTTGAGGCTCTTTCCGCTTCCAAGGTTTTGCTATGAAGGGGTTCCATGGTTTCCATGTGGGCCTGTTCTTTCCTCTTTAGGACATTCACGACTTGAGCCTCTCACCTCCTCTTTCCTCCTATCTTCTTTCTCTCTGACATAAATCTCATTCTTTCCCTATGATTTCTAAGATATGGTTGCTTTATCTTTCTTTTCCCATGGCAGCCGCCCTTCTGTCTGAGACACTCCCTTGAGACCATTTAAACCAACAGACTATTTAGCTATCTTTATAGCCATGAGTCTGGACACTCTTTCATATGATGTGTTCTACCAGATCGCAACTCTGCTGGATGACTGTGATTTTATAAACCTCAGTCGGACCAGTCGTGCCCTCTATTACCTATCGCAAAGTGAACAGATTGCTCGCAAAACCGTCGAGGTAAGCCAAGCCAGCCCCTCGCTTGAATTACAAGGCTGATCCCGGCTTACAGAATGTTTTCCCCTACAGCAAAGAAGGTCAGGCTGCCCTCGCGGCCCAGTCCGGTTTTCGCCAGGCTGTTGGGCATCGGCTTGCTATCCACGAGGCTGTGGCCACAGCAAATCCGTACTCGGTGGTCTGCGTAGGCTATGGGTCCGAGTTTCTTTACAACCAAGGTCACTTGTGTTACCGTTCTGACCATTGGGTTCGTCTGCTGTACGTACATGGTGCAGGATTCCGGGAGCGTGTCATGGACCTTCGTGATGCGATCCCTCGGCTGCTAGAAACCGGTCCCGTGGAGCCGGGTGCAGAAAACCGGGTTACGCTACTGAACTACAGCGATGACATTCTCGTCTTCCGAGTGGCCGAGACGAGCGCGACCGAGGACGCATTGCTCGTGGTCAACATGGCGTGGCGCGAATACCACCAGGGACGGAGCCGGTACCTACTCAATGAGCCAATCCCAGCATCCGCACCAGTTTTTGTGCGACACAGCGGAACCTACCTCTGGTATGGTATATTCTCCGCCGGCGACGATTCTGCGGATGGTACGTGGTCTATCACTGGTGTGGATCTCGAATCGTATGAGTGTATTATCTTCGAACTCGACCGAGTGGTCGCTGGCGATCTTGGCCAAACACTGTGTTTTGAGATGCATGGTGAATATCTCTATGCAGTTTCGACGCAGGTCGCCGCAGACAATGAAGTGCACTCCTCTTTCTACTATTGGTTCTGCCAAGCCCCTCGTGAAGAATGCCGCAGATGGAACGGTCGCCTGTGGCGCCGAGAGCATCAAGAAGGCCCGATCAATGAGATGTGGACCGATCTTTCAATCCGTACGGATGAGAGGACTGGCCGTCCAGTCATACTTGAATGCCGCCGCGAGTGGCGCGATGGCAAGAGCGAAAACCACCGTACATACTACACACAGCCACTTCCCACACCAGAAGAAGCTCTAGCGCCTCTTTTAGGAGGTACCATGGAGAGTCCATACTGGGTATCTACGGATGAAGAAGTCTCCTACGATGACCGACCTGCAAAGAGATTGCGGCGTCATTACCATGCCGAGTATGAGTCTAGCTTTACCAAGCGGCAGGAGTTCATCGCAGCTCGCACCAAACACAAGAGTTACCATCTCGGTGCATCCAGCTTTGTGGACATTGTTAACGACCCTATCGGTGATACTCTGCGGTCTCGAGATCGGATCCGGTTGCGTACGGTATCGCGAAAGCGCAAGTGCCCTATTGACGAGGAGGGAATTGAGGGACCTCGCAACCGACTCTTCCAGCCCACCCAGGTGGACCAAGATGGCAGTCCTGTTGAAGGTTCCGAGGAACGCTTCGAATGTCGTGGCGTGTACATGTGGCCTCCAGTAGACGCCCCACCTGCATTAACTCATTTGCTCTGTCCAGGCCCGCGTACTGGATCTGTGAAAAGTATTGCAGACGACCGCTCGATCATATATTCGATTGACGCTCCGGGTCTTCCCCCTAATCAACAAGCTCTTATCCTCATCAGCTTTGATCCTAATTTTCAACTTCCTATTACGACGCCTGTTCCCACTCCTACATCTCCCGCAGATCATTGGGCACCCCGGGAACTGTTCCCAGCGACGCTGAAGCCACCGCCTCCGTATTTCCCTGGACCCAATTTGGTGCAAGAGGCACCACCTTTCTACGTGGGTATCAGACGCGGATACTACCTACGTGGTATAAGAGATCAATATTGGAAGGGGCTTGTTCCATAATACCCAGATGGTCAGAATGATTATCTGTACAAGACGATAGGTCATTACCCACAGTCAATCAACAAAAACAACTTAAAACTTGAATCAGCACAGAGTAAACTTAGTATACGAGGTGATCAGCACTAAGCAAGACGAAGAGTCGGTCGACTCGGGTATCCAGGACGCCTTGGGCAGCAAACATCGTTTATGATTTATCATCGAACATGACTGACAGTCGAGTGAGTCATGAGCCCCAGAAACAAGGTCATAGACGCATATGTGCTCCATTCTATACCATTTTCCAGAACTGGGACCCCTAACAGTCTAAGGTTGACATCTACAGAGTGACCCATAGTATTCAAGTATCCATTCAATCTACGCAATTAGAAGATATGGAGCTGTTGAGATAAGTCATTTTGACATATCTCAATCCATTTTGGTAACCTGCTAAGTGCTTTTGTCAAGCTGACGGCCCATTGCAGTGAAACAATATGCAAGTCTACAACCCCAAAAGGACCATCTATTTATATCGTCATATGATTTATAATATATGTAGTATCATCTGCTCGACCCGAGCTCGGACAGGCAGCCATGTATACAGAGCCGATGCACTGCCCCGGGAATGGAGTCGACAGGGAAAACGACAACATTAAGACCTATCTTTAGCGACAAAGATAGAAAGACAACAACACACTTCCACAACGCCATCCGCAAAGAAAGACCACTGCCACAACCCAAAGGGGAATCAACTATCGTATCGTCTAGGCATTAACAAGCATCGCGCAATCATGTACACAGAACCCAAAACCGGAGACCTTTTCGACAAGGAAGGAGAATTAAATGCCGAAAGGAAAAAATAAACAAATAGAAAACGCCAAATAAAATGGGATCGGCATCTCACAGCTTCTTGTACATCCCAGCCAGCGAGTTGATGATTAGATCCCGTTTAACCGGGTGCGCGTTACGGAACATATCGCGCACGGCAATGCTGGTCTTCATTTTGGAGGCGAGCTCCGAGATACCGCTGTCACCATTGCTGCTCGTGAGGTTGCCTAGCAAATTGCTTGTGTCCCCCGCCGAGTTGATAATGTCTGTGAGGCTTTCATTACCGCTGAGCAGATTTTGAACAGTATTCTTCACCAGATCGGCGATTGGCACGTTTGCCGTCAGCGTTAGCTGCTTCATCACATCGGTGTAGTATGGCACCAGAGTGCCGTTCCAGGTAACGCTTCGGGTTACTGTATCCAAGGATAAGTTGCCGGTTTTTAGGGCCTTTGTCTGTGACGCGAGTATCTCTACGAGGTGCTCGATCATTGTGTGTATATCGAGGATTCCGGTTAGAGGGAATGTGTTGTCGCCTGGTTTGATAGTGACGTCTTTGACGGTTGCGTTCCCAATGACGATATCGCCGCTCTTCACGTCGAGGACGAGCGTGCCAATATCGAGAGTCAATACCGACGGGTTGGGGAGGGAGACATTCCCGACTAGGTTGGTGCCGTCTTCGCGGGCTGGAACGAGCCCACTGTTGGAGATACTGAATCCCTTGAATTGGTCCAGCACTGATGAAGTCAGCTTCACTCTGAGATGATTTATTTCTCTTCGCTTACCCGGAGACATGATACTCTTGTCCATAGTGACCTTAGACTTGAGCACACCCAAGTATGAATTGGTCACACCCCTGACTGACAGTGCAGTCTCTTTTTGAAACACGACATTGTGCACGTACTCCACCCAGGTGGTCAAGTTGGTCAGTGGCGTCTCGACCTTGGTCACGCCTAGCGTGGTGTTGCCTTTGACGACTTTACCGTCGATTTTAGCCTGGCCCCAGGCATTCTCTGGGCCGGTATCACGCACGAACAGATCTAACGTGATCGGCTCAATGCGCACTGGCAGTGCAATTTTGAGGTCCAATGCCGACAACAGCGTCAATTGAATCTTGTCCGGTCGTGGGTTTAGCACGGCGGCATTGACCAATACCAGGTCGGACTTGTTGACGACCATTTGTGAGATGGCTGGAATGGCAACCAGGAAGCTGATTGCAATTAGTATCTGTTTGCAATTCGGGGGCATGTTACTCACAAGACAGGCAGGAAAATCGCCAGGAAGATGACAGTCACTAAAAGATGCAGACACCAGAATCGCTTCCAATGGCGTTGGAACTTCTCAGTGCGCTTCAGCTTCCTCGTCTCTAATGACAGACCCCCAGCTGACTCGACATGTGCGAGCTGGGCGCCTTCATCGCCCTTGGATATCAACGGGCCACGATGGATACCCAGAGTGTATTTGGCATCATCTGAAGTCAGATATGCTGGTGTATCTGTATTTTTACCCATGATCGCACAATTTCGACTGACCTAGGATGGGGGAGGGTTCCGCGTATATGTATTTTAGCGCAAAGCATCCCCGGACTTCTTCTCCTCTCCACGCACCGGTGGGACCCCGTGGGTCAGAAAAAAAAAGACAAAAAGACAAAAAAGACAAAGCGGGCTTTTCGTCGGAGCAGGATTGCTCTCTTTGGTGAATAACGCAGAAGAGGGGAGGGATCATCGCTTCAGGAGATGACGATCTGCTGTCAGCCGCGGCTTATTCTAAGAAAGACGACACTATTCACATGGGCCGAGATGATCAACGCTTTAGTCGTTGGGGGTATTTTCGGGGTTTTGCGGGGATTTCTGGGGAAGCATTGGAGCATTTTGATATTTATGGGATCATATACTCACAGATGGCTTCATTGACAACTGTTGACAATTCCCTAACCATGTCTTCCCCTTCACCTCCCGTCTCCCCAGTGGATGAGAAATCCCAAGACCTCCCACGTGGCTCTGATGCGACCGCAAGCAATACCACGAATGTCTCAGCTCGTCTCCATGCCCTGGAACAACTGGAGGTCCTCCCTAAAATGCTCCAGGAGGGCATCCTCTTCGCGGGATCCGGTGCGACGCTGCTACTACAAGCCGCCATGCCCGGCATCCGCGACGCAGGCGCCAATCACGGCGGCCACAAAGAGCTAGCCACGGAACTCATCGACGCCCTCCAAGCCAATATCAGCTACATCTCCTGCCTGGTCTTCGGCACCCGCGACGAGCGCAAGGTTCTCATCGATCTCCTGCAGGACGGTAAGCCGCCCCTGCTAGGCGGCCGCTCGAATCGATTCGCCGAGCACCCGCCATTGCAGCTATGGATGGCAGCGACGCTGTACGCGACTGCGACCGATTTCTACCAGCGTGTCTACGGCCGCGTGGACTACGCCAGTGCCCAACGCGCATATAGCGAGTATACCTTGCTCATGAATTGTCTGGGTGTTCCACCCGG
This sequence comes from Penicillium paneum, assembly GCA_023627375.1. NCBI lineage: Eukaryota > Fungi > Ascomycota > Eurotiomycetes > Eurotiales > Aspergillaceae > Penicillium > Penicillium paneum. The sequence goes on from JAMAFK010000005.1 coordinate 428,469, forward strand.
TACGTGGCCGGAATCCCGGCAGGAATTCTGGTCCTACTGGGATGATCAGGTCCATCAGTTGACTGTCTCGTCGGATGCGGCTCAGTTTGCTAAGGATCTTCGTGAGAGTCATGATATGCCGCGCTGGGTGCAGTCTTTGAAGCCTTTTTTGCATGTGATTACGGTTGAGATGCTGCCCCCGAGTCTGCGTGATGCCTACGGTCTGCGCTCGACGGTGAAGACTCGCGCCCTTTATCGTGCCTGGATGGGCTTCTCGGTCGCTCTTTATCCGGCTATGCCTGATAAATGGCGAGCATATCCTTTGAGATTCTATCAGGATCGGCTGAAGGAGAAGATGAACGGGAAGGAGGGATCAGTATGATTTTGTTTTTAGTTTAGTAGTTTTCTGTATATACCCGATCGTTATGAGAGACATGATTGTTCTGTGTATTTTGAAGGTTTCAATTGAATTTCCGTGTATGCTATAACCTGCAATACAAAAAGATAACTAAAGTGATTGTCATGATTCGTTCCTTTTATCAACCCTCACAGTGATCCTAGGATACCACCCAGAAGCTTGGAAACATCCTCGACCAGCTAGAGTGCGTTAGTACACAGTGCAAAAAGCAAAAGTACAAAAAAGTAGTGCATACCGGTGTAGCATCCCCAACGAGGGTAGTTGTATTATCGACAAAGCTTTTGGTCAACAAGAGGTGGGCGTTCGTCAAGATATCCTGCAAGATATCGATATTATCGGCGGCGAGCAACTTGGCCGCACCGTCAAGGATGGTATCCAGCTTGTTGATGTTATCGGTACTGAGGAGGCTCTGAGCGCCGCTCAAAAGCTGAGGCAGCTCCTCCAGTAGACCACCAGTGGCGACCGGGGCTGGCGCAGCGACAGGGTTGGGACGAGGCTCGGGGGCAGCTAGAGCCAAGGGGGCCAAGGTCAAAGGGAACAGGATCCGAGAGAAACGCATTTTGTTATTATATTGGAGTGAGGATTGAGCAGAGAAGAAGACGCAAACACACCCAGTGTCTTATAAGGAGGCTGATCTATTTTCTGTAGATGTAATTCTCATTAGTGTACTTATGGAAATTGTCCGAGGCCGCTAATAGCAACGTGATCTAGATGCTGAATGAGGCCGAGGGATAGGCAATGCCATGTGAGAGACATGAAGGGAATGGCGAATGGGGGAAGAAGAGAATCCAATACGAGCATTTCCCCGCAAGCCTCTTCTCCTCCCCAGGATGTCGTCTTTTGTGGAAGATCGTCGCGTTGATCCCTTTTTTGCCCTTTTTTGGGGTTAGTGATATTTGCTTGTCTCACAATGCCTGCCCTGAACCTCGGAGGAGAGGTTCGGTTTAGTAGTGATCGGCAAAGGCTGTCTCTTTTGCCTACAAAAGAACCTGCATATACTTTATACTATGATGCCATTTGCATACCCTATATTAAATCCAATCTAGAAGAACAGGAACAGCATGTGCTTAATGTAACGATCTTGAGCTCCACCATACGTGCATTGTGTAGAAAAAATAGGCGAAAAGGGAATAATACGAATTCACGTGTAAATGGAAACAATCTTTTGAACTTCGGAAAACATATCTCATCACAGTCATTGTTGTATCTACTCCACACAAAAAACGCAATTCATGTAGATCCTTCCATCACAGAGCTAGTGCTAGTCCAAGCACACCCAGCGCCCCCAACGCCGACGCGGTCAGGCCCGTGGGCTGCGCAGCCGCACCCTTAGACGAAGTCGAGCTTGCCGACCCTACAGAAGTGGCACCGGTCGCGGTGGCTGTTGCCGTCGCTGTCGCTGCAGTCCCTGTATTTGCTGCGGCGTTGATTTCAGACGTTGTGGCTGTCAATGCCCCCGCCGAGATCTGCGACTTGACCACCGACATATAGCTTTGCACATCTGACGGGAGAGCGCTGTACCAGGCTGGAGTAGTGCCGGCCTTGAATTGGCTGGCGAGGGAGCTGCGCTCTGCTGGATTGATGAGTTCCCAGATGACGGATACGGGCACGACCGATAGGATCTCAGGGATGAGCGACTTGGGCGGCGGCGAGATGTTGGCGAAATTTGCGCTGGCTGTTTGGTTGGCCATTAGATTCTCACTGTGAATTTGTTAGTGGGCTGAAAGATATTGAGAAAAAGGGTCAGATACAGTGCGCTCGTAATTGCACTAAGGTTGATGCCATTGTTTGTTGTATCTCGTCGGTGGTGGTGTTGGGCACCCCAGGCTGATGCAGCAAAGAGTAAGGCTGTCGTGAATTTCATCCTGTCAAGTGTAGAGAGGAAAAGAGACAAGGAAGGTACACAGTCTACTCAGATGGGGCAGAGTCTGTATATCAAATGCTTAACTTGCTTGGCCAAGGATTTCTCCGCATTAGTCTCACGTTGCATGCAAATACAATTAATCGCTAAATTACTTGCTGAATTAATTTCAAATTCTCAAGTTTCTAGATCCTTTCCATTGACCAACCTCGGGATCAGATGCCAATCTGTCAGGTCCTCGGGAAATTCATTTCTTTGCGGGGAAATGCAGGAGATGTAGCATTGCATCGAGGGGCTAGATGATCTGCGGTCGATCCATGTAGAATTCACATGAGACCTGTGCCTGAATTACCAAAGCTCAAATATAGAAAGAGGAAGACTGTCAAGGTAGAGCGTGCTATAGGTGGTAGTGCTTAACACCTGACTCACTACATATGTACGGATAATGGGCACTCAAGACCTTTCCCTTCACGTTTTAGTGCTCACCCTTGCCGCTTTTTGATCACTAAGTAAACTGAGCAGTCCCTGAGTGAGATTGTGTAAGGATCGCATGGTTTCCATTCCAAGGTTGGGTAGTGCCGGCCGCCAGCGGAGCTATCAACTTTATCCCTCTTCGCCATGTCATCGTTTTGTTTCCGTACCCTGCTCCTTCAATCTTATCAATCAAAATGACTTCGCAGCAATCCTGGTTCCGGGGCCCCGAGCCCCATAGTATTGTCTTCGATGCCCCTACGCCCTCTACCTGGATTGTCCTCAAGCGCGTTAACGAACACGAGCACAGAAAGGATCCCGACCACTCCGCTGTCTCCTATGCCTCCGTTAAGTACCAGTGCAAGAACCACGGAGATGCTAGCAAAATCGCGTTCGTTAGGATATATAAGCAACTGCCCCACCTCGGCACAGAGTTTGACGATTATGCTACCCGCGCTAGGCAAGCTAGGGCGTGGACTCCGCCCGAGCTAGTAGCATACAAGACTCTTACCGATAAGCAGTCGAAAGTCACCCCCCGCCTCCTAGGATATAGGGAAGAGGAGCAAGAGAGCTCTGCTCTTGTGCCCGCTGGCTTCCTGGTCTCGTTTGCGTGGGAGCAAGTGCCTGGTGTTCAGCTAGGGGATAGTCTTGGCGCAAAGGTCTTCTGGGATATGAGTAGTGATCAACGCCACATTATCCGGGAGGCCTTTAAGAACAAGACAATTCCGTGAGTTAACGCGTCTATGCTACGTTACCTGTAATAGATGTGTACTAACATCGGCCCCTTTTAGTGAGACCGAAACTATTGGCTTTCGCCCTTTGTTCTCTGGTCCCTCGCATTTAGTTTGGGATTCCGCCTCCGGTAATCTGTACGACCTTTCTTAGCAGTTGCACTGTGCTTGCTCCAAAGGGATTTCCTAATTCATAGCCTATAGTTTTATGGTCGGCTTCCGTCAGTGGATTGAGGTTAAGCCAACACCCTGGAGTGAGGCAAAGTCCTACTGGTTCGGCCTAGCTAAGCCACCCAGAAAGATCAACTGGTCTGAATGGGTTAACGAACCTGATACTTCTAATTGGAAGTTTTAGATAGCCTATTTGCTTTGTTTATGAGGCTTTGCTGCTTTGGAGACAATCCAATAGATTCAAATCCTGAATTTGTTACCATCTGGACTTGAAGGTGTCGAAATATGACAGAATTCAGGGCGTAAAGCAAGGTATAAGATGCTGGCATCTACTCAGTGAGCCTGAGTCTGAGCACCCTCATAAAAGCAGCGGCAGCTCAAATAGGAAAGCCCCACCCGCCAGGGAAAATCCGGTACGCATAGGTAGATGTATATTGTACACTGTTACAAGCAGAGAAGTAAAATAAAAAAATGGCATCAAATTGGATATCATATCGTAGAAGTCGTGATAATAAAACAGGCGTGACCAAAGGAAGATAATGAAACAAGTGGCCAAAGAAAACCCAAGCTCAAGAGATCATCTCAACCCAAGCCTAAGCAGCATTCTTCTTAATCATATCAGCCTCAGCACTGAGCTGATGGGCCTTTCCCTTGTCATGCAAGTCACGGTACTTCTCCTCCTGGGCGCGGTCACCAGCGACAGCAGCACCAACGGATCCAATAGCACCCTGAGCGCGGTCCTCAATGCCCTCGCCCCAGTTCTGGAGCTGGCTCTTGGCTTCCTTTTCCTTGCCGGCGGCGTTCTGCTCGGCTCCGGTGCGGCGCAGGCTCTGGTTGCCGATCAGGTTGCCGACGGACTCCTTGGCCGAGCCGATGGTCTGGTCCCAGGATCCGTCGTCACGCTTGGCTTCATGCTTGTGTTCGTCGGTCTGAGGTGGGTTAGTTGTTGTGGGATGATGTTGGGGATTAGAGTGGGTTGCTTACCTGAGTGGAGGAGTTGTTGCCAGTCACGGTTCCGATGGCGCGCTGAGCGAGACCGGTGGCTTGGTCGAGGTACGACTCATTAGTCGAGGCGTTGGTGGTGGTGTTAGTCATGATGATTGGTTGGTAGATAGTAGGTATTGAATGTTTGAAGAGTGAAGTGGTTGATGAATTAGTTACTGAGAGTCGTGGCAGGAAGGCCACTTATATAGACAAGACATTCTATTCTCAAGCCACATGTTCCAGGACATTCTCCAATGGGCCAATGTGGTCTTCCAAGATTGAAGCTCTACAAGTCCACCATTATCGTGATAAACTACGTCATTCGATGATGTCACGTCACGTGAATATCAGGTATACGCGCGTGCATGACGATTTTGTTCAGGCCAGGGACAAGGACAAGCGTCATGTCAACATTGCGTCAAATGTTGACGATTGCCTTATTCTAGAGTACAGAGGTATAGGAAGGTAATTATCTCTCTATGTTGTATATGATGTGGTCCAGGTACAAGCACATTGTCCTTACAAAAAAGATTCATTAATCTTCTCACATCCAGGTGGAATGTATTTCATACAGCATAGTAGTAACCATAAGTTCATGCAAGTTCCCAAACACCAAGTCGCCGCGTACGGCATAAATCCGACATGCAATGTCACGCTCGAAGGAAGACTAAACCCAAAAGTGAAACTAGTGATGCTACCAGTGACAAATTCCACCCTCGCTTTCATCAGCTGTCCATGTGCCACAGAGACCGACGACCTCCAGATGACCATCTGCATGCTCGCCAACCTTGCTCAGCGAAGCAAATTTCTTGTCTGCAGGGCCATTACTCAGCAGCCGTCGTGCCCAGGCATCGATGGCAGGCTCTCCGGTTTCGTCTCGAGCCTGCTTGAGGAACGGAATGAGCGCTGTGCCACCAGTACCCCGCAGCTTTCTCTTGTCGGTCGGAGCCGCGCTGGCAAGATTCTTCGCTACTGGGAGGTTTGTGTTGGCAGGCTGACGTGAGCTGCGGGACTGCAGGATGATATAGCGTGACACCATGGTAATATGTTTATCACGTAGCACGCGCAGCATAGCTAGACAGGCATCGTAGGCAATGCACAGCGCTGAGTCTCCGCGTCGCGCCTCGACGAAGGCGCGGATGTTCGCTACTGCGTCAATATGCTCCAGGAAGCGCCGGTGTGGGCCAGGCATGTAGGTGCGCATGTCGTGGATGAAGCTGTTTCGGGATTTGGCTTCGGTGTTTTGCTCACTGTCGCTGCGACTTGTACCGGTGGGTCGGTGTTCCACTCCGAGGACAATGTCGAAGAATTGGATGAGTGAGCTTTGGGCGTTGCTGCCCCCTCCATACTGCCGGTACTGGGGATTGTGGCCGTCGTCGTACAGCAGCCCGTTTGGCAATCCGGCATCACTCATGTTTTTACTTCCAGCTAGGTAAGGACGAATGCGGTTGTAGAAGACATATGGATCGCAATTCTCATACATCCTCTGCAGCAGTGTGTTGGTCCCATCGATGGTTTCCGCTAGTCTCTGCAGGCACTCGGTTACAGTCTGGCTGTTTCCTGTGCGGGCCGCCGTGATGGCCCGAATCATCAGGGGAATAGAAGGGCCCCCACGTGCTTCTATAGCGACTGAAACTAGGTAGAACCATTGCTCATCTAGAGATCCAGTAAAGGTTTGTAGGCAGGCAAGGTTATCCAGGCTGTTGGCTGGCTCATCGGAGAAAATCGGCTTGTAATTCCACAGGCAGACTCCGGCATAGGTTGCAACGGGAGGTAATTCGAGTCGATCACAGACTTCAAATAAGGGCACTGTAAGTTGAGGTGGAATCCTCTTTTAAAGAATCAGTACATCTACTTTTTGAACCGATAGGGTGGGCCGGTACCTCTGTTGGTGAATCGCCACCCCAGACATAGCCATGCAGTATGAAGACCAATATGACATATGCACGACGCCACTCAGCCTCCGTCTGAAGATGTGTGGTAGAGAGTATAGGAAGACTGTCCACGACGGAGTGCAGACGTTTGCTCAATATCAATGGGTGGAGATTCCCAATGATCATTTCCCATTCGGCGTAGTAAGGATCGGGAAGCACCTCTAAAGGAAGTTCTGCGGAAAGGAAACCGTAATCGGAAGTGATTCCATAATCGGCAGGATTTGGCACCGGAGACAACATAGTCTCGCCAATTACCACAGATATTCAAGAATTCAAGGTATATAAATTGTAATAAATACTCCAAAAGAATAGGAGTTGAGAGATTGAGGAGTTGGAAACGGAAACAAAAGGATTATATGGGATTATACCAGAAAGTCAGGCCAGAGAGAACGGGAACAATCCGGAGCCAGATGTATGACTTGGTTTCCCCAGGTTGGTTCTCTGCGGATGATGACGGAAGAGAAAGGGAATAATACTGATTATCCTAACATCCCATGAATAAAATGGCACCATAATGGGCTAAATAGTCAGAGTTTTCGCCGGAAAAGAGGGCACGGAATTTCACCGGGGATCCCTGGAAGGGTAAGAGCATTTCTAATCAATCAGAGAATACGTGAAATAGGATGGAATAGGATAAAAGGGCGAGATAATAAAGTTGAAAAGGCTCCGACATAGGAGCGAAAGTGATTCTTTTTAGAGGACCTCGGGGAAGTTTTAGAGGAGTCGACCAAGAAGATCCGGGCGATCAATGAGAGAGACCAGGTACATTTTATATGGCTATACAATCAAATGATATGTCGCCAAGAGGGACTGGGTGCATCCGCGAGACCCAAGTGGAGTGCAAATTAAGCGAAGGCGAAATTGAGTGCCAGGCAAAGGGGCCTAAACCGGGAAAGAGTCGGGAGACTGGGCGATTTGCGGTATTTTCGCCCTTTTCGCTTATTTTGGCTTCGAATTCGCTTCACTCAGGATCGCCAACCTTGATCTGAAGGATGCATAGCCGGGGATTTAGATCGAACCTCATGCTACATTCATATTCTGTCACATTTGACCCTTCTTCTTTTTTTTTCTTTTCTTTCCTACCCATAATAATAAATATTCATAATATACGGATTATATGCCTGATACATAAGGCATCACTGATTAATAAGGAGTTTGGCCGAGGCCCGAGGTATACATCATAGTCCTCAAGGTACGGATTATATATTCCATGGCAGACATAATACCGGTTTCACAATTGCTTCGTATCCATGCAAGGCTCGGTAAATATCATGGAACATTTCAAACGAGTCTGGAAATACCTAGTACTTCCATTGTAGCACAATATAACTCCGCCAAACCTACAGTTCAGATCGAATGACATCACAAGAGGTATCCCAGGAACTCCCAGTAAAACTGCCTGGATAGTGTTATTCAGAGCGAGGTTGATCAAGGTTGACTCTGTCATATGATCAGCCTTGGAGAGTAAAATAGAAGAGAACATCAATCTCCCAAAGCTGAACTCTGGCCATTCATATTTGCTGAGTCCCGTACGAGGATCCCTGGCAAATGCAACCCAAGCTTCTATAATTCGTCAATCTACGCAATTCCTGACACTAACCTTTGAAGGGATTACCTTGCATGTATTGGCTGACTTCAACTTCCCTGGCCGACGAAGGGATCATGGACATGTTATAGTTTCCAAAAACCAGAGGTATCTCAGCTGTCATCATGCTGTTAAATCAAACGAGCAAGGAAAGGGCTGTTTCCTTCTTACCCCCGTGGTCTGCTCCAAGCCATGGGGTTGGGCTGAGATTGGTAAAATCCCCATGGTATAGGGGGATAGATATAGAAACGAGATGCTCACTGCATATGAATCGATATCAACCGAAGCAGCCCCAGCAGATCGACCAAACAGAAGAATCCTGTCTGGATCACCACCGGATTCAGCTATATTTTCATAAACGCGCTCGATTGCCAGTCGCTAAATACGTGGTCAGTTCATCCGTACTCTCAACCATACATTTGAAGATCTACCTGGTCCAGGAGTCCAAGGTTCTCCTTGGATGGGTCGATAGTTGGCGCATCCGGAAATCCAAAAACATTGAGTCGATAACTAGCCCAGAGTTTAGTGAATTTAATAGCCCAAACCCAGCATCTCCTTGCTTACAGATAACAACAATCAGATCGTCGTGTCGCTGTACCAAATTCCTGCCATCGTTGTAAGCAACCGAACTCGCTCCTCCGTGTCACAGCTCCCTCCATGAATGAACATCATGACTGCAGCTTTTCGAACTCCCCTGTAGCCTCGATGCTTGACAGAAGGTGCCCAGATATTCATATACAAACAGTCTTCATACATGTCGCCAGAGTTCCAGATCTCATATGGAAGCACACTTCAAATAGACTCATTGGAGTACGTATGCACCTGTGGACAGGGACTGCCGAAGGAAGATGCATCGATGGGGCTTTGGGGTGGTGATTTGGGGACTGGTGGTGCCCATCGCAGTTCTTGGACTGGGGCTCGGCATATGGAATTCCAAGAAACGCTCGTACTGTGTGTGCAGAATCGTTGTATCTCCCGTTCAAAGAGCCGGAAGAGGTCACCTTTTGAAGCTCGGGGGGTCGGTGACTAGCCAGAGCGGCTACATTATTCCCAACTGCACAAAGGATGAGGAATAGATGCATCGCGTGTGTAGCTCTTTTTTGTCTGAATTGTGTCTTCTTCTCGCGGCAGTCTTGAAGGGATAGAAATCAAGTGCAACCTACGAATTGACTCCCGGTAGATACATTTTAACTCCTTTGCTAGAGAGTAGATGGCCTTGAGACTACGGGGGGTTTTAGGCCGGGGCAAAAAATTGAACTCCATTTGATTAAAGACTGATCGCACAAGGCTATAGATATCACTCAAGTGTTATTTCTGACCTCAGGGGAAGCCCTGGAGGCAATGCAGGTCATCTACGAGGCATCGGGGCTTAGAGGGGAAGGTAGAGGGGAAGGTAGAGAGTAGTTAATTGCGTGGTGATTATTTCCAGTCTGTACAAATCCGATGTTGTTACACTTCAACGCCGTCCCTAATGGGCATTTGCTCTCAAAAAAAAATTAATATGATCAATGCTGGCTCCACTCGATCGTGTTCAAATCAATTCCCTCCTGCACCAACTCCCAAAGCGGGCTCAATTCACGCAAGAAAGATACACGAGCCTGGACAGCTTTGAGAACGTAGTCAATCTCCTCGTCCGAGGTGAATCGACCGATACCGAAACGGATACTGCTGTGGGCACTCTCGTCACTGCTACCCAAAGCGCGCAGCACGTAGCTGGGTTCCAGAGAGGCGGAGGTACAGGCACTGCCCGATGACAGCGCAATGTCGTTCAGCGCCATGAGTAGGGATTCACCCTCAACGTAGGCAAATGAGATGTTCACGCAGCCAGGATAATGATGGTCGGGGTCACCGTTCAGCGTGGTGTGTTCCATTGCAAGGAGGCCCTCGCTCAGACGCTTCGACAGGCGTTCGATGTGTTTAGTGTCGTACTATTAACCAGTCAGTTAGCTCCTGTTTTCCGACGGGAAATTTAGAGTTCATCTGTCTGCCACCATTATGCCCGCACCTGACGTCATTGGAGCTGAACACCATATCCCAAGAACATGGATTACCCAAGATCTCCAACAGTTTATCACAGTGCGTAATAATGGCGACAATGATAGAAATGGGGAAGGGAAATTAAACAAATGGGAAAGAGCTTACCTCCATATCTTGGGCGGCAATTCGGCAGGCCTCGCCAAAGCCCACGACCAGGGAAGGAGCCAAGGTGCCACTACGTAGACCTCTTTCTTGTCCACCACCAGTGATGAGAGGATCGAGACGGACACGCGGGCGACGACGGACAAAGCAGGCACCGATACCCTTAGGACCGTAGATCTTGTGGCTGGAAATCGACATCAGATCGATGTTCAGCTTGTTCACATCCAGCGGAATCTTTCCAACGGCCTGAGCAGCGTCGGTGTGGAAGAACACCTTCTTGGACCGACAGAGACGGCCAATCTCCTCCAACGGCTGGATCACACCGATCTCATTGTTGACAGCCATGATACTGACAATGCAAGTCTCGGGACGCATAGCTTCTTCAAGATCCGACATGCGGATCAAACCGTTGTTCTGCACTGGCAGGTAAGTCACCTCGAACCCTTCATCCTGCAAGTGTCGGCAACTGTCGAGCACACACTTGTGTTCAGTTTGGGTAGTGATGATGTGATTTTTCTTTCCTGAGCGACCAAAGAACCGTGCCACGCCCTTCAAACTCATGTTGTTACTTTCCGTCGCACCACTTGTAAAGATGATCTCCTTGGGGTCGGCCCCGATCAGCTTGGCGATATGCTCGCGAGCCTCCTCGACTCCCTTCTCCGACTCCCAACCGTAGGCGTGTGTGCGTGAGTGCGGGTTACCGTAAATACCGGTGAGGTAAGGAAGCATAGCATCTAGAACGCGAGGGTCTAGAGGTGTTGTGGCTTGCATATCGAGGTAGATGGGCCGGGTGCCCTGGTCCATAACGGTGGCTTGCTTCAGAATGCCGGCCGAAGGGCTCAACGCGGCGTCACCGGAGGTTGCCGAGCCAGGCAGCTTAACACTCTGGGGCGCCATATGGGACTGGTTCATGAATGCCTTTTGTTCCTCCTTGATGGCAGTCTCGATGTTGACCTGGGCTTGGCCAACTTTTGTTTCGGATACATAAGAACGAGCACCGCGCAGTCCGGTGGCGAGGACTCGAGGAGCTCGGGAACCATAAGTCGAAAGACGCCTGGAGAAGGCAGAAGCCTGTCTCCAAGCAGTGGGAACAGTACTTGTCATTATGAAGATGATTTGTGCCAATATCCTTGAAGGTGGGATGAAAAGGAAACGCCTTGACTTTTTGTTGGTTATCACTTGCATCTCCTCCCAGTGACTAAAGATCTCGGGACTTTCCCAATTGAGTTTATCCGTGATGCGTGATGCCTGAGGCATAGCGGAGTTAAGAGCTTTTCCCTTTCGGGTATAAGTGTCCAGGGTGTTCATGACTATATCAGATCTTCATTTCTCTCTTTTGTAGCAGTTGGATGATTCTAATTTGATTCTTTGAAAGTCCTGTTTCTTACGACTTGTTGTATTCACCCATTTCATCTAATTGCCAAGTCACCCCCCGCACGTCCCAAGGAAGAATGGCCCAATGATGACGAACGGACTGGGGTCCTTAGTTTGATGGTTCTTAGGACATTCTCGGGTAAGGCTGCCGGGGAAAGAGAAACAGTTCTTCAGGGAGTAGGGAGTAGAGAAGTAACCACTGTTACTATTCAAGGTTTTTGGGGCTAAAATATGTACTCCGTAACTATACAATATAGAAGATGTGGATAGGAGCTGAGGTACTACTGTATGTAGTATATATGCTGCAGGTCGTAATAATCCAGGTGCCTAAGATTATATGCGCCACATGATCATAGGGCAGAACGGTAGCGTATAAAATAGTCCAAAATAGCGTGAAATAGTATAAAAGGGAATGGGTACAGCCACAATGGACATCAGCTCCGTACAACGCTGGCAGAGTCTTATGTCATTGAAAAGGTTTGGGTTCGCCCTTCTTCTTCTTTCCCCCCACCTTGGCACTTCCTCTTCTTTACCTCTCTCCTTAATATACTCCACATCATGAGTTTTAAAGGCTTCCAGAAGAGTATTGTGCGTGCGCCACAGCAGTTCAAGGTCAAGTTCAACATCGGTGAGCATACCAAGGATGCTGTCTATAGCGATGCCGAACGCCGCTTCGATGAGCTTGAGAGAGAGACCAAGAAGCTACACGACGAGTCCAAGAAATACTTTTCTGCCATTAATGGTAACTCTTAATCTCTCTACTCTCACCTCTCCATACTGATCGCGTGCGCAGGCATGTTGAGCCACCAAATTGAATTCTCCAAAGCAGTCGCCGAAATCTACAAACCCATCTCCGGTCGCGCCTCCGATCCTAACTCCTACCAATTCGAAGGAAATGCCGAGGGCATCCAGGCCTGTGAGGAATATCAAGTCATCGTCCAGGAACTTCAAGAGGCCCTAGCCCCCGAGCTGGAGATGATCAACAGCCGCATTATCAGCCCGGCCGACCAGCTGCTCGAGGTGATCAAGGTGATCCGGAAGGTCGCGGTTAAGCGTGATCACAAGAAGCTGGACTTTGATCGCCGCAACGCCACACTGAAGAAGCTCGAGGAGAAAAAGGACAAATCGCTCAAGGACGAGAAAGCACTATACAAGGCCGAGAACGATGTTGAGGTCGCAACTCAGGAGTTTAACTATTACAACGATTTACTAAAGGACGAACTGCCCAAGCTGTTCGCCCTCGAAGCCGAGTTCATCCGCCCGCTCTTCCAGTCCTTCTACTATATGCAACTCAACGTCTTCTACACTCTCCACGAACGAATGCAGGGCATGAACATCGCCTATTTCAACCTTGAACTCGACGTTGAAGAGGCCTTTGAGCAGAAGCGCGGCAATATCCAGGAGCAAGCCGAAGCCCTTACCATCGTGCACTTTAAAACCCAAGGTGTCCGCCGCTCTGGGTCCAAACTAGGCCCTCCGGGCAAGGGAGCCGATATCAAGCGATCCGATAGCAAGAGAGATAGCAAAAGCTCCATCGGCCGAGGCCGTTCCGCCTCCACCGCGACCGACGACAACCCTCCACCACCTTATTCGTCTGCCGGGGTTAGCCCGACAGGCAGTTTCTCTTCCGCCGCTAAGAGCAAGCCCGCCCCGCCTCCTCCAAAGGCGAAGCCGTCCCATCTCAGTAAGCCGGTTGAGACTGTCACCGCTCTTTATGACTACGAGGCTCAGGCACACGGTGATCTGGGATTCTCGGCTGGTGATGTTATTGAGATTATTCAGCGCTCCGAAAATACCAACGAATGGTGGACTGGACGACTTGGAGGCCGGGAGGGCCAGTTTCCGGGTAAGTGTTTCGAGTCTTTCTTATTGAATATATTGCATTTGCTAACATCCCTAGCCAACTATGTGGAACTCAATTAGCACCGGATACTATTAATTTTCTAGCTCCTTTTTGTCCTTTGGCTCTGGCGCACACGCGGTACTGAACATAGAGCGTTTCACCTGTAAATATTTGTGGCTTTTTTTATGTATTGTTAATTCACTTGACTCTGCTCATCGCAATTTGTTGCATTCGGTAGATTGGTTGTATTTATTGCACAAGCTTCATACATATCTGTATTCTAATCCCACCCTCGATGGGTATACTCAGCTTCTTTCTTGCTGTAGAGACTCCATTTGAACTTTGAGCAGAACTCGTCCCTCAATATAGACATTTCTAATAAGAAAGAGCATGGAAAACCTTCAAGTTCATCCACTCGTAGATCTTCAATGCAGTCAAACGCCCATGCATGTAATGCAACTACGGCTCTCGAAAGCAAGGAGTGAAAAATAATGAGTATGACTTGGTATTAAGAATGCATTCACACTTTGCAGATTGAGACAAACGGAATGTTGAACCTGTATAGAACCCAATCGAAGGGAAAAAGAAAGAAAAAAGATTGTACATGTAAAGTCGATGTCTGGCCAAGATCCTGTACATCGAAATGAAAGGGTAGGATATCTCCGAACTGCAGAGCGCTGCACTCACACGATCTCAGTATTCCTTTGAACTCGATCGATCGTAATATCGTGTTCAACTGCTATTCCATAGAAAGCATCGTTGTCGCGCGAGTTGTATGAGCCCTTGCTCATGGTATGGTCCGAGTAGCACAGAGTCTGCGCAGCAGTCATAGCAGACAGGCTCGTAGGGCTATCCTTTGTAGGAGATAGCAGACTTTCGGCACCGCCAGCAAGAACCCGCCATAAGTTGCGTCGGCGTTGAGGATCTTGGCTTCCGGTACGTCGGGAGTGCTCGAGGGCGGCACCGGCCCAGATTGACGAGAGTGGGAGTGAGATGACGACCAATGTCACCACGTTGGAGGCCAGCTCTGGCACAGTGATGTAGTACTGGACGATAGAGAAGATCGCGGGGACAACCATGGTCTGACAACCCATGACGAAGATGACTTTCATCGGGCCGAATTCGCGCACGCCGAGTCGGCGGCGCTGTTTGATAGCGAATCCGAGCTTGGTGACGAAGATGACACAGAAGAAGCAGATGCTGATGGTGACGCAGATGTTGGTTGCGCTTTCTATCCACCATATATCAGACATGTAGTTGAGGGTGATGATGGCCTTGCAGTTCACAACCATCCATGCACAGCGGAATCCTATCGGCACCAGGGCGACCAGAACAGATAACACTAGGAGAGGATGTCTGTACCGACGACGTAGAGTAGAGCAAACCACGTGCACTTGGATCACAAGTGATGTCTCGATGCAGACGACGACTAGAGTAGTGAGAACGACAGCTACGATGGAAATGGCGTATGCGCTCCACGGCACGGATGAATAGTCGCCGGAGACGAATGGATATACCGTTTCGAATGCAGTGGAGAAATGGATGACTTGAAAAAGCAGACGCCCACTGTTGAGGAACAACGCCAGGGCGTTCAGGATAAAAACTGCTGAACGGCGCTTGTCGGATTGGGTCAAAAGAAGAAGAATTACCAGCAATGTGAGCGATGCCCCAAACTGGCAACCGTAATTGATGCATACCCGGACATTGTACATGACGAAGATGTCCAGTGCTTGTACTGAGACGGGTAATTCAGTGCCATCTCGTAGATGGAAGATGACGGTCTGGGTGGATGGATCGAATGCAGGACTTGGAGATGGTGTTGCCGCCATGACTTCGAAAATTGAAGTTCAGTTGAAGGAATTGAAGGAGTGGTCACATAGAGAGTTCTGAAGTTAGGTCAAAGTATGCATGTTAGAAGATGAAGTCTGTTTTAAAAGCCCTTGTAGGACTTGTAAATATAAATTAACAATATCACCAAGAGAATCAGGGTGAATGGCCAGCGTCATAGAAGCCGAGACAGACAATGGCGAAGGCAATGTATAATAATCAGTCCAGGGCCAGATCATTATGCCCTTCAATGTGAGTAAAAGAACAATACTAAGGGAATGGGAAGAACAATATTAAATGAAACAAAGGAGCCCATAAGTTTCTAGGCAACGGGTGATAATGGCTGCATGAGAACTTCAGAATACTCAGGCTTTCTTGTGAATATCACTGGCTTGCGAAGCTCGCGTTGACAAGCTTGGTTCTCTTTGTTTCAGGTTTCCAGAGATACAAGCCTCGACTCAAGGATTTCAAGGATTTTAACCATGTCAATGATTTCCAGGGATTCGAGGATCTCAAGGATTTGTCTTGTCGATAGAGTTCTGGAGAGGCCTGGACGTGTCATATAAGACAGAGGTCTCTGATAGACCATTGGCCTATCATTTAGTGAATCTGTCTCGCTCCTCGAAACTTAAGCAGTAGAAGGAGTGATATTATTTCTTCTGACTCGAACCTGTGTCTTCTCGTGTACGAGGTGACAAAAGCAGGACAAGATGATGAAATGATGAGGTGAGGTGTAAGGAGATGTAGTTAAGGCGCAGGGGTGGAGGTGTCACCAACTGGCTTAGTAGTTATGTTTATGTACTCCGTACTCTAGAACTACCTAGTCAATCGTACCTAGATCATAGACTAAGACTAAGAAATAGTATGTCCTATCAAAATATGTCTTCCAATTCAACATTTTGAAAAGACCACAAGGTCCATACTTCGCCAAGAAACTCTGCGGGGAAGAGGAGACCGTCGCGACTCCAACCCTTCCCCATCCATTCCTCTCGCTATGGCGGTCCCTCAGAGGACACTGAATTGGCTGTACAGTGTCTTGTCCAAAGTTGGTCTCTCCGAAAACCTCTTGTTATCCGACCTACTAAACCCCTCCAGGATCACTATGATCCACAACAGACCTACCGCGACCCAAACCGGACCTACCACGATGTTGCCAATGCGCTCTCCCAGTATCCCTCGCTCTCTCCTCGAACAGATGTCTATAGTGAGTGTCTAATGGTATATTATGCGATTCTTATTTTCTAATGCCCAGTAGCCTACGAGACAGGGTTCTCGGC
Source organism: Penicillium paneum (assembly GCA_023627375.1). Lineage (NCBI taxonomy): Eukaryota > Fungi > Ascomycota > Eurotiomycetes > Eurotiales > Aspergillaceae > Penicillium > Penicillium paneum. Next base: position 445,063 of record JAMAFK010000005.1, read on the forward strand.
CCTCCTTCTCCACCTTGTGGGCACGTTGCCTGTCACCTTCCGAGGAACGACATACCGATTTCCCATTGCGCTTTGGATTCCTAATACATACCCACGCGACTCCCCAATTGCCTACGTGACACCGACACAGGAAATGACTGTCCGGGTTGGGCAACATGTGACGCTGGAGGGACGCGTGTATCACCACTATCTTGCACACTGGGCTGAAGCGTGGGAGGTTAGTGCTCGCAAGATGTGGGTTGACAGACCGCTGACCATTGTATTCACAGAGATCGAATATCGCCGATCTTCTTTCTATTCTTCAGGATATATTTGCCAAGGAGCCACCGGTCCGATACAGACAACAAGTGCCACATCCTCAGCCCGAAGCCGCGCAAACACCCCCGCCATTACCTCCCCTCCCACCTGGTGTCGGATCTTCAAGACAAGCTCAATCTATGTCTCCACCTACAAGCCAAGGCCAGCGCCAGAGCCAGATTCCACCCCCGCCTCCGCCGAAGCCAGGCGCGGCTGGCGAGCATCTGCAGCAGCAACAACAACAACGGCACCCGGCTGATCAATATCGATCTTCCCCACCGCTACCTCCACCAAAAGAGCAAGGCTCTCGTCAACCATACGTATCCGCACAATTGGCTAGCCCACGAATCCACCCATACCAGAATTACGCGCCTCCGGCCCAAAGTGGAGGGCCGATGAGCAGCCCTCGGCCCTTGTCACACCCACCGACCCATCAGCCAGCGGGGCAGCCCCCGTCGGCGCAGGGTCAAGCACCGTATTATAGAAACAGTGGTGCACCGCTCCATCATGCAACTGGGTCTTTAAACCAACTTCCTTCTCAAGCCAAACCCATGGGGGTGCCTATGCAGCCGCAATTCCCCCATCAACCAAACCAGCAACCGCCTGGTCCCCCATATCCTCAGCATTCTCCATACCCATCCAATTATCCCCGCCCACCCCCACCAGCTCCCATCAAGGCAGAAACACCCGACCTTCTAACCTCACCATTTGAAGTCGAGCTACCCTCAATTGCGCCAGCAGGACCTGCGCCTCCCATCCCGCCAAACCCAGAGAAAGATGCACTCCTTCATGCCGTGTCCCAGACCCTGGCGGAAACTCTTCGTGCTAACGCTGCCCAATCCGACACAGCAGCGCAGTCTCTTGTCTCACAATCACAGTCCCTGCATGGCGCTATGACCACGCTGCAGGGGGAACTCTCGGCGCTCAATGCTCTCCATGCGACCCTCCAATCCAACACCGCTGTCCTACAGCAATCTATCCATCGCGCCGACGCTACCATTGCAGACGCGCAGGCCCGCTCTGTCTCCGCTTCTGGTGCTCCTTCAAGCTCCGCTACTTCAGACACTCCAGCCGGTCAGCCCCCAATCGATGAAGTCCTAGTCGCTCCCACGGTGGTAGGGAAACAGCTATATGATTTGGTCGCCGAGGAGCAAGGTATACAGCAAGCGCTCTATGCGTTGCAGGCTGCGCTGGTCCGCGGTATTATTGGTGTCGATTCCTGGTCGCGGCATACACGGAGTCTTGCTCGTGAAGCTCTTCTCAAGCGGGCATTGATTCGTAAAATCGGACGTGGGATGGGGTTGGATGAGAGTGTGGCTTGAATTATCGAGTACTGAGCGTTGTTGACTAGATATCCTGGTTATATACCCTTTATTTTCCCCCAAGTTGTGAAATAGCTAGACCTCTCTTAGCGACTCACGATTCTTTCCCTTTACTTTCGCCGAAAACTAGTGGAAAACTCTTCCATATGGAGTAGTTCATACCAAGCCAATAAACCCCGTCTTCCAGGTCATACGTGACAGTCACTAATCAAAATTGTTACTGCGCACGGAAATGGTACGGAAGCTGGTACGTCTGTGGCAGTCTGATTACGCTAGCATGGTTCTTAATGGATATCCAGAAGAAAATAGCAACTAAAAGAAGCCAACACAAGGGCAGCAAATTCCTCAAATATCAAGTTATTATTATCTTCTTCTTTCTCATCCAGATTTTATCATTCCAAAGCAGCAATAAAGACATGCCGAATTAGAATGAGGTATGTATAAGAACAAAAGAGAAGTTGAAATTAGTATACAAATAAATCTTGCCATACACGCCTATAGAAATAGATCAACTTTTTTCAAAACACCAGAAAGATATCGTTAAATAGTGGAAAATTAGGGATTTTTGTATAATAAGAATGGCTTTAACGAGAAAACGCTATATCAACGCAAAAGAACAATTCGAGACGATGCGAGCCAATGTTGATTCAACCGCAAACAATCCGGCCGATGACAGGACCACAATAAGGAGCTGCAGCGAGATGGGCAATAGCCACACCACGCTCCTTCAATCCTCCACAAGGATCAGCTATGGTCCCCCGACCAGTCATAGTCCTCAACCGCAAGACGCAACACAAGAACCTGCACACAAGGAGTCCGTCAATATTCGGCGACAGAGCACATGGTATGTTGAATGTAAACACAGACTCGGCGAGACATTGTATACAGGTCGTTGATCGATTGTGTCGGACAAAGGAGACCAAAGTCGAGGCATGACGAATCCACAGACGATGATAGAGCAGGCGAATGTAGTGACCTCGAGCGAGACGTTGTAGTTGTAAATGAGCCTCGATCCCTCGGCGGCGATAGACAATGAACATGCAATGCAGACGATCACAGAGGGTGCAACCAGAAAGACATTATAATGATTCTCATTGTTGTCGAGGAGAAGGTGACTAACGCTTTCCCTCTTTCGAGTCTTGCCGCGAGGCCTTGTGCTGACTCGCCTCAGAGCGTACCTGCTTCAGTGCCGATTCGGGGACGAGGCCAGTTTTGGTCTCGATGGTGTACTCCTCGGGGAATTCAGGGTTTTCCTCACGACCAACTTCCGGATAGTTGACGTCCAACGGTGGAGCTTTGTCTGATATACCCAAATCCTCAAGGGACTCTTTGGTCTCTGTCTTTTGCAGCCCCAGAGACGCCATGTTGTCTTTTTCTTCTTTTTGGGACATTGCTTTAAGTCAAGAATTGATTTCGGCCACCGTAAAACCGTACCAGACAAGATCGAGAGAAATTGCTCAGCTGCGATGGAGGGGTTGGCGAGGGGAGAAATGAGACGCCTCGGGGGAGTTTCGCCCGACATATTTCCGAGAAGTCCATCTCGCAGCCCATTACATCATAATGAAGCCATAATGACTCATTAACTCTCACTAACCCGTGAACCTTCCACGACCAGACGGTTCAAATTTCAGGAGATAACCGGATTCTCGCGAGTGACGTCAGCAAAAAGGACCTACAGTATGGGTCGCCCTCATGGTCTACCACGGTACCGATCTATAGAAAGTAGCCTATATTATCCGCATTCCTACCTGGAATGACGATTATACTATCCAAATCCCTGAACATTATGTCGGAACGCGGAGAAGACGAAGACTCCATTTTCAAGCCTCTCCCAGCCAAACTTCAAAAGATTGTTGACAAGGAGGAGAAAGATTGGCAACTCCGGGCAGACTACGAGAATTCATACACATCGTGAGTTATGGCAATAGATCATTCACGTTATGTTTCTGACATGTTCCCCAGTACTACTCCAAAACACACTCTGAAGGAGCTTGTTACCGAACGATTGGAGGAAAACCCCGACGTACCTCACAATCCAAATCACAATCCAAAAAAGACGCAAGAAAAGTCTCAGGGATGAGTGGAATATTCATATAATGAAGAAAGCTGTCGGGCTGTTATGAATTTGATGAGGGTCGGACTTGGATATTGAACGCAATTTGGCGCACTTCGGGAAACGTATCTCAGCTTATTGAAATGGGTCTATAATCACTGCTAGTGTTAATATATTAATCATTCAACCAAGCAACCTGAAGGTGCACAGAAGTTTGTATATGCTTATATATATGTAGGAAATCCGTTAAACGATCCTAAGAGAATGTACGACTTGTATAGAGTGTGACTGTCAAAATCAGGTCTTGTCAATATGCCCTTGTCACTCTCGGCCAAGGCTTTACTTCCTAGTTCGAACAAAACATGGTCTACTCTCTCTTCTCTAACTCCTCCAATGCTATAAGCTTATTCCCTCTACGATAAAATGTGATAGATTCTGTGAGTATGTATGTTGTACTCCGTAGTGGCTGATCTATAACACGGCCCGGCCCTTAGAGTACCCACCTTCCCGAGTAGTAGCTGTCACTTCGAATAGTTGTCTTATAAATTTCGTCTTTCATAATATTCTTCGTCCTTGTCAAAGAGGAACATTATACAATTATGAATGGGAGTACTGTTCCTCGATCCGCCTACGATATAGGTCTGGACCGCTTCAGGGATCTGGAAGCGGGGTACTGATGTATACAAAGGAGCACAACAGAACGAGAGGACAAGATTCAATTCTATGATCTGATCATCATATTGAGGTTGTATCAATTTATATGGCCAACAAGCACTTGAATGAACGTAAATGATGAATCTAGGTTTTCGACCGATTCCCTTCCTTTGGCAGTCTCCAACCGCAAGTGCGCCATGAAACGTAATATTGCACCAGATTCCTTCACATCGCGCAACCAGTCCAATATAACCAACTTCCCCATATGTAGGCCTTGAAGTATTTTGCCAAAGCTTCAAGGGATAGCTAAGTGAGAGGTTAGTAATGCTGCCCGAAGCTCGTTTTGCCGTCGTTGCTAGCACAGGCGCTTTCGACTTTACGCCCGCCTTCGAGGACGCCGTTTTCTGCATCGTCCCTTCGGCTATCTTTCTGGCCGTGTCTCTACAGCGTCTCTTCTGGCTGGCGAAACAGCCTCGCAAGGTCGCCAAAAGTCACCGGCCAATTGTGAAAGTGGCACGTGATAGCCTCCGCCCTAGTTTTTTCCGGGTCCATTGCATCCCAAGAAAATAACAACCACTGACTGGTTCGGTAACTGCAGGGATTGATCGGCGTCTACACGGCTCTACAACTTGCAGTCTTGGTGTACTGGGCTCTGAATGCAGAGAAGTGGCCCTTTTCTCGGTTGCGGACGTCGGCCGCCGTGCTCACCTTCCTCGATGCATTTTTGCTCTTGTTCCTGTCCCACGCTGAGCACGCGCGCTCGGTGCGACCATCGACCATTATCAACGTTTATTTACTCTGTACTTTGCTCTTTGACTGCGTTGTCGCCAGAACCCTGTGGCTTGCCGATCAGAACTCCACCATCTCGGGCCTCTTCACCTTGACTGTCGCGATCAAACTCTTTGTCTTGACTTCGGAGGCTTGGGAAAAGAGACCGATACTCTTGTGCCAGTATCAGTATCTCTCCCCAGAGGCAACCAGTGGAATACTGGCCCGAAGTGTCTTCTGGTGGCTGAATTCATTGATGCGAACCGGATTCGCTCGCTCCCTCACCAATCATGATTTGCTCCCCATTCATGACAGCTTAGCGGCACGAACACTACTCCCCAAAGCACGAAGCTCGTTTGGTTCATCAAACCAGTCCAGCCGCCACGCCTTGGCCTTTTCCACGTTGTGGGCCACAAAGTATATCTTTCTGGCTGGCGTGGGACCCCGGCTTGTATTGGCAGCTTTCAAGTACACGCTGCCCTTTCTCATCACCAGGACGACTTCCTGGACGGCCGATCCGGTGCAGCCGGATTCAATTGGATGGGGACTGACTGGCGCATGGCTGCTGGTCTTCCTTGGGCAAGCGATTTCGAACGGCTTTTATTACCAGATGACATATCGATTTGTCACTTCGATTCGCGGCAGTCTCTGCAGTTTGATCTACACCAAGACGTTGGAACTCAGCAGCACGGCCCTTGACGGGTCTGTGGCGGTATCGCTCATGTCCACGGACACCGAGGGTATCTGCCAAAGCGCCGCAACCTTGCACGAGCTTTGGGCCTCGCCATTCGAATCTACAGTCGCCATCTTTCTCCTGTACAGACAACTTGGCTTTGCCGCGCTGGCCCCAGTCGCTGTAGCAATCATTGCCACTGCTGGCATGTTTCACCTTGCCCAGTTCATTGGCATGGCCAAGAAGAGATGGGTGAGGGGCATCCAAACACGCGTTGATGTAACGGCTTCCGTTCTCGCATCCATGAAGGTGAAGATCCAGCAGAAACGTCCGATAATACCTATTCTTGATGACAAGCTACAGCACTAATCGGCTCGCTGCAGGAAGTCAAAATGCTTGGCTTGTCAGGTATTGTCGCGAACATGATCCAGAACCTCCGCGTAACGGAGCTCGGCTTGTCCAAGCAGTATCGCAGACTGTTGGCAATACAGACTTTCATTGGTAAGTAACTGAGTTATGGATCCTTGCTCTGCCGCGTTTTCAACGTGTCGTCACGACGCTGCTGCTGACTCCTTTGACCGAGCAGCAATGAACACGGCGACCATCGCCCCCTTGGCGACCTTCGCAACCTTTGTGATTGTTTCCAAGAGCACTGGTCAGCCTTTGAACACGGGGTCTGCTTATACCTCGCTCTCGCTGATATACCTCTTGTCGGACCCCATGGTTGTCGTGTTTCGTACCATCCCATTCGTCAGTGCCGCCCTCGCGTGCTTTTCTCGTATTCAAACCTACTTGTTGTCGGAAAGCTGTACCGATTACAGACTGCCCTTGAGCGAGCGGGATCATCATCCAAGCCAAGCCGGTGAGAAAGGAGACACGCTTGTGACGATATCAGGAGCCAGTTTTGGTTGGGTTCCCGGAAAACCGGACATCCTCAACGACATCACCGTCGACATCCGCAGGTCTTGCTTCACCTTCGTCGTCGGACCCGTGGGCTCGGGCAAGAGCACCCTCATACGAGCCCTCCTGGGAGAAGTCCCGCTCCGAGCGGGTTCCATCCATGCCGATCCAGGTAACATTGCGTTTGTTGGTCAGGAGCCCTGGATCCAGAACCTGACGATACGCCAGAATATCCTAGGCAGTGCCAGCTACGACGCGGAGTGGTACGACAAAGTTGTCTACGCGTGTGGGCTGGAGCAGGATATCAACGAGCTTCCCGGCGGAGATGCGACAAAGGCAGGCAGCGCGGGTTTTTCGTTGAGCGGCGGCCAAAAGCAGCGGCTCGCCTTGGCCCGAGCCGTCTACTCCAGGGAAAAGACAGTCTTGTTAGATGATGTCTTTGCAGGGCAGGATGCGGCGACCGAGGAGCACGTCTTCCAGAATCTTTTTGCCGAGACGGGTCTTTTCCGGCAGATGAGCATAAATGTGGTCTGTGTCACGAATGCCATCCATAGACTCGCCTATGCAGATCATGTGGTCGCTCTAGACCTGAGCGGCCATATCGTGCACCAAGGCTCATTCGCTCAACTTCAATCCGATACGGATTATCTGCATGGGCTGGCAGTCGAGCGGAACGGCGCGATTGACACGCAGGACGCAGCCAACGCGTCGGTGCAGCATCGCCACGAGACTGTTCCTAATGGCCGATCCGAACAAGCTGGACAGGACAGGAACGACTCTGAATCGCCCGGACGAGTCCTCGGCGAGTTTGCCACATATGCATATTACTTTGGCTCCGTCCCTGTATGGCATACCATACTGTTCGCTGCCCTCACCATTCTGTACGCGGGAAGTTATCGGATGACGGCACTCGTACTCAGCTTCTGGACAGACACTGCAGAAGGATCCGGCCAAGCCACGAATGACTACTACCTCGGCCTCTTCGCAATGCTCACCGGTCTCGCCGTCTTGGGCATCACAGGGGCTGCCTATTTCTTTCTGGTCGTCATGGTGGCTTTGAGCTCCGAGGTTCTCCACGCTCGGCTTCTAAATACCGTCATGAATGCACCTGTGGCCTTCTTCTCGCGTACTGACGTCGGAGTCACCACGAATCGCTTCAGCCAGGACATGTCGGTTGTCGACACCGAGCTCCCCTTCGCCCTTGTGGATTTTTGCGTCAACTTCGCCCTCATCATCATGTCGGTCATCCTGATGTGTATCTTTTCTGGGTATTTTGCAGCCACGTTTGTGCCCTTCGTCGCTTTCTGCTGGTGTGAGTTTTAACAGCCCGCTCCCAAGCCTGACAGAAAAATCGTAGCACTGAACTCTAAGCTAATATTACTATGGGCCAACAGTGCTGCAAAAGTTCTACGTGCGGACGTCTCGGCAGATCCGACTGTTTGATCTCGAAGCCAAATCCCCTCTCTTCACGCAGTTTCTCGACCTTCTCCAAGGCCTGTCCACGGTGCGGGCGTTCGCGTGGGGGCCACGCTTCATCGAGCAGTACCTGGAGCTTCTCGACGCCTCTCAAAGACCCTTTTACCTACTTTTCTGCATTCAGCGCTGGCTAGGCCTCGTGCTCGACCTGTTGACCGCCGTCCTCGTGACCATCATGATGGTCCTGGTCGTGAAGCTGCGGGCACAGCTGTCAGCGCAGTACGTAGCCCTAGCCTTCGTGCAGGTGATGTCGTTTGGCCAGTCGCTGGCGCACGTCATCCAGGACTGGACGCAGCTTGAGACGTCGTTTGGCGCCGTCGCGCGCGTCAAGACATTCGCACTGACACCGAGTCGGAGAACCGACCCACCGAGACGGGTACCGTGCCCGAGAACTGGCCGACGCACGGCCGCATCATCATCGAGGATCTAGTGGCCTCATACGATGCGCGCGGCGGCGGCGAGCCCGTCCTGCGGGGCGTGAGCCTCGATATGCCCGCCGGTGCCAAGGTCGGCATCTGTGGCCGCAGCGGGAGCGGCAAGAGCTCGCTCTTGGGCTGTATACTGCGCCTCCTGGAAGTCGGTCCTGGCTCGCGCATTACCATCGACGGCGTCGACATCACGACGCTGCCTCGGCAGGCTGTGCGCGCTGCAGTTGCCGTGGTGCCGCAGCACCCTTTTTTCCTGAAGCATACGAGCCTCCGCGATAACCTTGCGTCCTTCCTTCACCGACAGCAGCACTGGCGGGAGCAAACCGACGACGACAAGATCCTCCAAGTCCTGCGCCGGCTCAAGATGGACGATGTCGTAGATCGGCTGGGTGGCCTAGACAGCCCGCTAGACGCCGGCCGGCTCTCTCAGGGCCAGCGCCAGCTACTGTGCATAGCCCGGGCCATGCTGGCCGGCAAGCGGATCGTCCTAATTGACGAAGCGAGCAGCAACGTCGACGAGCGATCAGAGCGGCTCATCCGGGACGTCATGCGCGAGCAATTTGCCAGCTGCACCGTTATTGCCGTTGTGCATCGCCTCGGTGCCGTCGTCGACTTTGATCGTGTTGCTGTCATGGGTGGTGGTCGGCTCCTGGAATGGGATAGTCCTCGCGCTCTTCTGAAGCGAGACAGCGAGTTTAAGAGGCTTTGGGATCTTGGGGCGGGTTAAGGGAGCGGGTAGTTCTTTAGTTCTTGTGTGTTTGGCGTTGTTTAAGCTGCAAAATATATATAAAAAAAAGGGTTGAGAAAAAAAAAAAAAAAACAAAAACAAACCAAAAAAAATCCGATAGTCAAGCGTGTGACTCTAGAAGTGCATTGCGAAGGGTCTCATTTTAATTCTGCAATTACTTTAAATGTTTTGTCTGCTTCAGCTTCTTGCAAATTCGGACTTGGAGGTATGTAGTCTAACGAGAGAAGTCCATAGGACAATCCCATGCAGTACGAACGTGAAGGTATGATACTCCAAGAAAATGAATGAGAGTATAGATTCGATCGACAGTCCCATCTCAGTGTGCCAACACTCGCTGTACAAGGCACTTGAAGGAAGGACATATCTAAAAAGGTACAAAAAGCCGTGGTAGGCTCCATACATACAGAGAAAAGCAGAGTGGGAAATCACAAAATAAAGAAACCGTTGCGCCCAGTTGGTCCCAGACCAGCTCATTTCACCTCATTGGCATCCGAGAATGGACTTTCCACCCGGGCGGGTGGCGTCCGAGGGGAGTTACGTCCGTCGCTCAAGGTAGAAGCGCGACGTGCATCAGTCTGGCGAATTGAGGAATCGGCAGCGTCATCTTCGACCGATGAGAACGGACTGGACTGGTTGCTGTTTGTGGTTGATTCTTTTTGGCTGGAGTTGTCGCTTTTACTTTTCCCGGACAGCTCTTCGACCCGGTTGGCAGCGGGTGCGTTATTGGCTTGCTTGTTCTTCACTGAAGGACCACGCACCATCACTGGCCTGGCAGTCACACTGCGAGCAACACATGAACTGTTGCCCTTGACAGCCTCCGCCCGAGCGAGTTGCGCCGGGGTAATGGCCGGGACCGCGGGTGCGTCTGCAGGAGTAATCGTGACAGTAACGGGCGAGTCGACTCCAGGGGCATTTGACGACCCAGGCCCTCCGTTGTGAATACTCACAACGGCTGCCCGAGTTCGCTGGATCTGCTGCGCAGGAATGGCACTGACGATGGCATCGTTGCGGTAGATGGTGGTGGCCACACTGCTGCGCAAAGTGGGGGAGATGCTCTGGTGGCCGGTAGTGGTTGTCCATGACGAGTCGCGCAGGTCACCTGGCATAAAGAAGTGTTGATCTGGTGTCGCACCAGGAAGCGGTGGAATAGGAGGCATAAGGGTGGATGGGGTCTGCGGCGGAGATCGGTTGGTGACACCAGGGATGTAAGCGATTTGGATTACATTGGAGGCACGGGTTAGGACTGTAGAGGCGATAGACCGGCGTTCACTGCGAGCCGCTGCAACTGAACCGTTCTTCTCCGCCTCCAGGCGCTCCAGGCGCTTCTTTCGGATGATAAACCACCAAACCAAGAATACGATGATGGCGACGGCAGCCACGCCGCCGACAACACCACCAGCAATGGCGCCAGTGTCGGTTCCCCCGGAGTTCGAGGGCTGGGTGCCCGTTGAAACGCACTTGGTGGTGGCGCATTCATCACAGCTCGGGGCGGTCATGGTACATATTGATCCATCGGGACAGGCGGGACAGGCGGGGGATGTGGTGCCGCACTGCTTGCAGCGCTTGAAGACGGAGCGGGCCGGGGAGAAGGCGGAATCCATGGGTTCGAAAAGCATGCTAGGCGAGGAAGATGGAGATGGTGAGAACAGCAAAAGATAATATCGATCAAGCCGGTCAACGGCAAAGAATGTGCAAGATAAAATAAGAAAAAAGGAGTGTAAGGTGCTCAATCGGCGTCAAGTCGTGAGCGTAAACAGTAGATCATCAAAGCCGAGCCGTTAGGCGTGGCAGGAAACGAGTGTCGTGTGTGAAATCAAGATCGAGATGCGATTTAAGTGATGATCATGGTCCTCGGAATGGTCCAGACACTTGACAAGGATTGTATGTCAAAGACAACCGGGATAGGGGGGCTGGATTTGTTGACGTTGGCCCGACGCGCGTATCAGAGAAAATCGACTCACAAACCACACCTGATCGAAAGATCAATGTGGGGAGAATTGATGAATGGATGAGAGAAAAAGAGGGAGATAGAGAGTATGACAAGTCAAAAGAGAGACGGGGGGGATAATTGGGGGGCCTTGGTCACGGGCCCGTGAGGTTCCACGGGTAATATACGGGGTAGTCAGGTACACAACGGTTTATATAGGCCGGTGGTACTTATGTTGTACCTTGTGCTGTAGAGAGGATATAAGGCGAAAAAATGTAGGGAAATAAGAAGTAAAATCGAGATGCTCCAGCCTTTAATATTAAATATGCTATCAGATTGTTTCATCCCATGTTCGCCTTACATGGATGCGAGGAACATAAGTGGACTCTGACTGTGTCTGCAAGTGGTCCGCGGGTCTGGACTCTCGGATCATTGATTTTCCAAGATTGCGAAGAATAGGGTTTTTCGCCCCGTTGTTTGTCTGGTTTGGTTTGGTTTGGTTTGTTCGGCTTGTTTGTCTGGTTTGGCTCTGTTTGGTCGGTTTGTGTGGGCTGACATGCTGTCGGGGTTTCTGTTTCTGGTTTGTTTTCCAAATAGGGTTAGCCGCTCATTAATCTCTGACTTGCCTCGACCCGTGGACCAGATGAATTGGGGGTCACTGAAATCTTATTATCTTGGCGAATGGGGACATCGGGGAAATAAGGGAAATTAGACTAGTAATTTTCAACGCATGGTATTGATTGTATACCTGGGGGCGCAGTTACATAGCCACCGCATAGAGCCTTGGAAAGGAACGAACTACGAGGCTGAACATCAGCACAACTCAGCCCAAGGTTAATGATAACCTTGAGATATCATAGGCTAATCGACTTGGCACAGCAAAATATACATACGCTAAACGTTCAGGGTCCACAGTAAGCTCTAAAATTATCAAGAGAGTGAGTCAGGTGACCTGAGAGTATTCAACTTCATGCTGGTATAGCACCTGGGTAGAATGACAAATGTCTGTATAAAATAATTCCAGAATAAGCAGAATTCAGTGCCACTGAGGAATTAAAATGAGACGCTACAGCCGAGGGCTTCCTTGATGTGCTGGCATTCAAACACCTATAGTGGAGTCGGGCATACCGCCCCAGGTGTCAAGCCTTTTCAATGGTATTGTTGTTCTCTTAAGAATGTGGAATGAATTCTCTATATCTACCTAGTTAAACCACTGAACCCTTATAAGAGAGGTCTCTTCACCAATTGTTTCACCAGTGGAGCAAGTTTATTAGGTTCGGGTGTACCTAGTCCACTCAGTACCACATATGTTGTATAAAAAATCTGGAGTATGTATGCTGTATGTACGTACTTCGAGGCTGCTCCATACCCAAAGCATCATAGAATCAATAGAAGGTCACGAATCAAAAAGAAAAAGAAATAGAGAACAGAATAAATGTAAGAATTCCTAGCATCCTAGTCTCGCCAACCAGTGAGGATCTTCGATAGTGCCTCGGGGGCCATCAGTCTATTGTTCTCCAGGGATGGACATGGAGTATGTATGCCATTAACCAAATTGAGGATACAGTATAGAATAGTGCAAAAATAAATACTCCGTACATATTTAAAGATCCAAATATACAAATAATTCAAATAAACTAGTCAAATTGAAAAAAACCCCCCAAAATAAAGGGGAAACTAAACCAGGACGGGGTTAGAGACGGTCTATTTTTGACCCTTCTAGTCTGACTGTCTCCCTTTTTTTTTACCCTTTCCCCCCCTTCTCTTCCTTTCTTTTCTTTGACCCTTGATTCAAAACATTTGCAATATTCCAAGATTCTCGGGAAAAACAAGTCTCACTTTCTCCCTTACCATACCCCCGTTGCTTCGATAATTGTTCATAAATGCGCCCTGCTTGAACAGATACCCCTCTCCTGTCAGCTTTGAAACGCATCCCTTTCTGATTTTTCAACCTTTGCGACACCATGGCCTACCACGGCTCTGGCTCGCACTCACCGAGCTACGATGATGGTGTCCATCTGCAGGATGTGCCATCTTCGCAGGTATGTGTGTGGAGAGGCGGTGAACTAGTTGCTAGAGCTGACCCCGTGTTTTTTTTCTAGTATCGCGAGGATGAGGACGCAGCCCGCGGATTATTGTCCCAACAGCAGGGTCCATTCGCGACACCCTTTGATGATCCCCACTCGCGCGGCGTTTCTCCCCAGCGTCCGGCTTCTGGGTACAGCTTGACGGAGACCTATGCTGCGGACACCGCGCCTTCGTACCACGACCCATATAATACTGGCAACGTCTACTCCGGCCAGGATGAGAGCACCGCTGCAGCCTTTGGGGTCCCCGGCCGAGTCGCATCGCCCTATGCCCGCAGCGAAACCTCCTCCACGGAGGCTTGGCGCCAGCGACAGGCCCCTGGGGGTGGTGGTGGTGCTGGCGGCGGCTTGCGCAGATATGCCACTAGGAAGGTTAAGCTAGTGCAGGGTTCCGTCCTGAGTGTCGATTACCCCGTGCCCAGTGCCATCCAGAATGCCATTCAAGCCAAATACCGCAACGACGTGGAAGGCGGAAGCGAGGAGTTTACCCACATGCGATGTACGTGTGGACCGAACATATGGCTCTAAGAGAAAAACTAATGAGCATTCACTCTTCATAGACACCGCAGCCACTTGTGATCCGAACGAATTCACTCTCCACAATGGTTACAATCTGCGCCCCGCGATGTACAACCGTCATACGGAGCTGCTCATTGCGATTACCTACTACAACGAGGATAAGAACCTAACGGCCCGTACCTTGCACGGTGTGATGCAAAACATTCGCGACATTGTCAACCTGAAGAAATCCGAGTTCTGGAACAAGGGTGGACCCGCATGGCAGAAGATTGTCGTCGCGCTGGTCTTTGACGGTATTGACCCTTGCGACAAGGATACTCTTGACGTCCTTGCGACCGTCGGTATCTACCAGGATGGTGTCATGAAGCGCGACGTTGACGGCAAGGAGACTTTGGCGCATATTGTAAGTGGACAAATAGGGCTCTAAGTGAAGCAGCGCTAACAGGATATCCAGTTCGAATATACGACTCAGCTTTCGGTCACGCCAAGTCAGCAGCTCATTCGGCCTACGGACGACGGCCCGAGCACACTCCCACCAGTGCAAATGATGTTCTGTTTGAAACAAAAGAACAGCAAAAAGATCAATTCGCATCGTTGGCTCTTCAACGCCTTTGGCCGCATTCTGAACCCCGAGATCTGTATCCTTCTGGATGCCGGTACGAAGCCTGGCCCTAAATCGTTGTTGTACCTATGGGAGGCATTTTATAACGACAAGGATCTCGGCGGTGCTTGTGGTGAAATCCACGCCATGTTGGGTAAGGGATGGAAGAACTTGATCAACCCGCTCGTGGCTGCCCAGAACTTCGAGTACAAGATCAGTAATATCTTGGATAAGCCTCTTGAGAGTTCGTTTGGTTACGTTAGTGTCTTGCCCGGTGCGTTCTCGGCCTATCGATTCCGTGCAATCATGGGTCGCCCCCTTGAACAATATTTCCACGGTGATCACACGCTGTCTAAGCAGCTCGGAAAGAAGGGTATTGAGGGTATGAATATTTTCAAGAAGAACATGTTCTTGGCCGAGGATCGAATTCTCTGTTTCGAGTTGGTCGCTAAGGCAGGCTCTAAGTGGCACTTGTCTTACGTCAAAGCCTCTAAGGGTGAAACTGATGTGCCCGAAGGTGCTGCCGAATTTATCTCCCAGCGTCGTCGTTGGCTCAACGGTTCTTTTGCAGCCGGTATTTACTCGCTGATGCACTTTGGACGTATGTACAAGAGTGGTCACAACATCATTCGCATGTTCTTCCTCCACATCCAGATGTTGTATAACATCTTCAACACTATCCTCACCTGGTTCTCCCTGGCATCATATTGGCTGACCACCACTGTCATCATTGACCTTGTCGGTACTCCAAGTTCCAGCAACGGAAACACCGCTTTCCCCTTCGGCAAGACGGCCACGCCCATTATCAACACAATTGTGAAGTACGGATACCTTGCTTTCCTATTGCTGCAGTTCATTCTCGCTCTCGGTAACAGACCCAAGGGTTCCAAGTTCTCTTATCTCGCCTCATTCGTGGTCTTCGGTCTCATTCAAGTTTACATTGTTGTCGATTCGATCTACCTGGTCGTTCGTGCGTTCACCGGCGGCGCGCCCATGGACTTTGTTACCGACAAAGGCGTGAAAGCCTTCCTCGACTCTTTCTTCGGGTCGACGGGTGCTGGTATCATTATCATTGCCTTGGCTGCCACATTCGGTCTTTACTTCGTTGCCTCCTTCATGTACGCTGACCCATGGCACATGTTCACCTCCTTCCCTGCCTACATGGTTGTCCAGTCGTCCTATATCAACATCTTGAATGTCTATGCCTTCAGCAATTGGCACGATGTCTCCTGGGGTACGAAGGGTTCCGACAAGGCCGATGCATTGCCGTCAGCCACGACCACAAAGGACGAGGGTAGCAAGGAAGCGGTAATAGAAGAAATTGACAAGCCCCAAGCGGATATCGACAGCCAGTTCGAGGCAACTGTGAAGCGTGCGCTGACCCCATTCGTCCCCCCCGTGGAACACGACGAAAAGACCCTCGAGGACTCCTACAAGAGCTTCCGTACCCGACTTGTCACCTTTTGGATCTTCAGTAATGCAATCTTGGCCGTCTGCATCACCAGCGAGGCCGTCGATAAATTCGGCTTCACAGTGAGTTTCTTCCCCTTTCTCTCAACCTTGCGTTAGACCACCAGCTAATATGATCATAGAATACCGCCACCGCTCGTACAGCCCGTTTCTTCCAGGCCCTCTTGTGGTCCAACGCCATTGTGGCATTGTTCCGCTTCATTGGATGCTGTTGGTTCCTGGGTCGCACTGGTATCAAATGCTGCTTTGCACGCCGGTAGTTCAATTCCAGCGAGCAAAAAATGTGCCCCCTTTTCATGACCCTCCTGACCCATATTTCCTGTTCGTTCTCCTTCTTTCCCATACCGTGATCTGTATTCTACCTAAAGATGCCCAATTCTGTTCTCTTTTCATTTTGCAATGCCAGCCAGTATGTATTCGCGCGGTTTTACCTTGACGGTTACTGTGATCTTTTTTGTCGGATCAGCCATGCACCGGGATCGCATTCGGAGCGCTATGATTATGTTGTACTTCATATTCAATTAATTTTTTTCTCCAGATTTCAATACTGCGTAGAGATATATATGTGTATCCCATAGACTGTGTATAGTACGGAGTTCCCGAGGTCGAATATGTCAATGGAAGGCGGAGAGGCGATAAAGGACGATTGCTGATCTGAGACCCCGCAAGCATAAGGCTATCCGCTATCCTTCACTCTCATCATTGCCACCGTTGTCACCCGTTGATCTCGCTTTTTATAGCTCTGCATCTGGCTTCTGTCCCTCCTTTCCTCTCTGACATCCCCAGAGTGGTTACCTCTCCATAAACCTCCTACTTCGCTCTCCCTGAAACCCGTCCGTTCCACCAGGTGGGGTGGTCACTTCCAGCCAAAATGTTGAAAATCTGGTCGATGGTAGGGCTTTATTTGGCGCTTTAGAAACTCGAACTATTACTAACAGTCTGCACAGAAGCAAAAGCAGCAGGAGGCTGAAAATGCCGAGGGTGGAGGCAAGAAGAAGAAGAAGGTCACCGCGGCGCAATTACGCGTGCAACGAGGTGAGTGATTCTCCCGCAGTAGACATTATGACTCTCGCTGCTTGATTAATGGCTTATTATTACCTGGATCTCTAACCTCTTGTTTCTTTAGACCTTCAAGAACTCACCCTAGGCAGTACGATGAAAATGTCTTTCCCGAACCCAGACGACATCCTTAACTTCACCTTGACTATCGAACCGGACGAGGGCATGTATAAGGGTGGTGTCTTCAACTTTAGCTTTGCCGTCAATCAGAACTTCCCTCATGATCCTCCCAAGGTCAAATGCACGCAGAAGATTTACCACCCCAATATCGACTTGGAGGGCAACGTCTGCTTAAATATTCTACGAGAGGACTGGAAGCCCGTGTTGAATTTGAATGCTGTCATTGTGGGCATGCAGGTCCGTTGATGATCCCTTTTTGGCCGATCGTTACTTTCGCTAACTGGTTTTCAACCGCAGTTCCTCTTCCTTGAGCCAAACGCCTCCGACCCTCTCAATAAGGAAGCCGCGGAAGATCTTCGCGCCACTCGTGATCACTTCAAGAAAAACGTGCGCACCTCCATGGCCGGCGGGACCGTCCGAGGCATATCATTTGATCGGGTGCTACGGTGAACGCCAGCTAGGGCTTCACACTTGCGATTTTTCCATCAGTTCCCTTACCAGACACTCGCCCATACCCCACGGTGATGACGAGATACGGGAGGATGGTTATGGCTTTACACATGGCGGAGACATGGTTCGGCAATCCCGTGAAGGGGTGCGCCGGTGTTTCCACGTACATATATCCGGCGTAATTAGCGTTTGAACACAATAGATCCAATTCGCTCATTTGGCTGGTCCGGCGTAGGGGTCAAGTATATCGATTTGCGCGTTCGGGCGCTACTACGTAGAATGGTCTGCGATGGCCATGACCAATTGGTAATCTATCTCACTGAGAAAGAGTCAAGTCCAAAATCAAAACGGTCGGTTGTCCACAGGCGTATATGTACAATCAATCTCAAATCTAACCACCCACTCGTACACACCCGTCGATCCAACCAGACCCAATGGTGACGTGGAGGCAGAAGCCCCCATCGCTGGGCGATTTCCTAGAAACGCTTTGACAAAGAAAAGAACTGGCGCCGAACGGGCGGGAGGGAGACGATCGAGAGGCGATCAGGGTTGATCGATTTAACTGCGCTCGGCAGCACGCTCAACCTCGAGGCGGGCGTAGTAGGTATCACGCTCACGCACGCGGGGAAGGTGGAATCCTGTAGGACAAACACATGTCAGATTCAGATTTCGAATCATCAATCGCGTGGGGTGGCGCAGCCGGGGATAAATCTACTTACCGTACCACCAGAGGTAGCCGAAGGTAGTACCGAAGCCTAGTGGATGAGATAACCCTAGTCAGCAACTATTCCACTTGTTGATCTCATCCCAGCCATCTTCCTGGTCTTTGTATTTCATGTGGTTGCTACCGCGAGATCGCGAGATTCAACTTGTCGCTTTGAATCATGCCACTCGATCCGGAATCACAACTTACCGAAAGCGGTGCTCAGGTCCAGGACAAGACCACGGCGGAGCATCTGTGAAAGGCATACAATGTCAGTAAATTATTCCGAACATCTCAATTGACCTGGTAACCCGCTCGGGTTAACCCGGCCTTCAACGGAAGGGGGACGTACGCCGGTAATGGGGGGAATGGCGGCGGGCATTGCGACAAATAAGTTGCGTCAATTGATGCTTGAGCAAAAGCAATATGGGTTGTGGACAGCTTGAATCCTGCCTCGGACGTTGGTGGGGAGAGGAGAGGGGGGTAAGGAAGAAGGCTGATTTGTGAAGTGAAGTTGAAGCTTCGGAGCGGACTAAGCGAGCCGCCGGATTGGTCGGTCTAACTATGAGAGCCAACTACAACGTATGGCATGTTCACCACTCCCTGACTATTCCGCGGCTGCGAAATAACGATCAAAGATATATTCTCTTGTAGCTTTCTATATAATGAATCACTTTCCTCAATGAAATGGATTTTTGCTATTTAGCACTACCTACGTCAATACCAAGACCATGGCAACTAGAGGAAGCCTTTCAGATAGAGGATATGTGAGACGAAAGAAGCCTTGCTAGTATGATTCTTTGCCGTCACATAATGAATGTCCTTAAGCAATTCATATACTCCAAGGTCCAAACCAAGCCATTCATTCATTGTTTCCTCCCCCGAAGGTCTATGACATCGACCTACTCACCGCCTTATGTTAGCACGTGACCAAACTCCGATAACATTGCCTGCTCTGGACGACCACATCTTGAATTAGACCAACACAATAGCCATGGCGACATCGGGCGCCCATGTTAAACGACCTGCCTCATCATTCGATCAGAACCATGCGAAGCGGATAAAGCGCCATTACCATCACCATCATCGTTTAGAAGAGCCCGTGATTCTCCCATCCACGTCCGAGCCAGTCGTGCAAGATGACACCCATCTCGACCAATTAATGAACCGGGCAGTCGGCCAGACTCTGAAGGATTCGGGGTTTGAGTTAGCCGATCCAGCTGCGCTGTCAAGTCTCTGCAGTGCTACTGAGGAGTGTACGTGACCTGGTATCGTATTCATTTTGGAGCTTGAATTGACGGTTTGCGCCTGAAATCTCCAGATATGCTCCGACTCTCTACATTTATCCGTCAGTCCATGCTATCTGCGCGACGCATCCAACCGATTCCGTACGATTTCGACCATGCTCTGAAGCGTCTCCGCCTCAATCCCGATGATCTTCTCCCTCATCTCAAAACGCCCTTAGACCAACCCAAGCCGACATTACTACCATCTCCCCCACCAGAGGATGAAATATCCAAATCTCTCCCATTCCTCACGTCTCTGAGCAGTGAAGATGACCGCGCAAATCGTCCCTACATCCCAAAACAGTTTCCGAGCTTCCCTAGCAAACACACCTACTCTGCTACCGCAGTTTTCATCGGACGAGACAATGACCCGCGCAAAATTAGGGAACGCGCTGCAGAGGATGGACGGCATGGCGAGGAAGCTTTGCGCAAATTAGCGGGCGCCGCATTCCGCGACAACCAGACGGGCTCGGCTGGCCGCGATAAGAAACTCTGGGGTCGGAGAATGGATAGCATGGAAAGCATGTTCGAAAAGACGGTCAAGGGACTATCTAAAAAGCACAGCAAGGACTCCCACGGCACAATCCCCAGCTCAGCTATGGATATTGACTCGGGACACCCGGCGGATGCCGACACCAAGTCCCGGCTCAGCCTCTCGGAGCTGGGCCCCATTGTCAACTGTGAGCGAGATCTCTGGCGCCAGACAAGCTCGAATGTACGGCGAAGGGAAGAGAAGACCCCAAAGCCTCTAGCAAGTGTCGAGCCAGCGAATCTCATGATTGACTTGTAAATTACAAAGGCATAAGGCTTACCGGCGTTCTTTTTTGTCTTTTCTCCCCCGATTATGGGCTGGCGCTTGTGTTTTAGTTCAGGAGCATAACCTGAGGAGATACCCCATGGCAGTCACAAGTATTGTTCGAATGCAACTTTATTCTGAAACTTGCAAATAATCATAATCCCATATAGCCAACTCCGCCCAATGCGCATTCGTAATGCAAAGTAGCAAAAAGTAGTCCCCCTCATTTTTTTGTACTTGCTGCTTGTTTCGCTTCCTCTGCCATCCTAATTGGCTCCCATGACGTTGTCTCAACCATTAACCCACCGGCACAGCTACACGATCAGCTTGCTATTTGACCTGAACTCGGAGCGCAAGACTCACCGTCGGAACAACCGCACCACAGGCTCGCACACTACAACCCCTGGTTCGGGAACTCCATTTTGTGGTGGGTTGCAGGAGAATTGTGTCATTTCAAGTAACGGGCACTCCTTGAGATTGACTGGTTCGCCTTTGCGGCGTTTGTCTATGAAGTTGCGACGGATGGTATTGACATGATCGGGGAGGGATTCGGCGGGGAACACGGGGACGAGAGGAGCCATTGTAATTTGCGATTGTGAATTTGCGATTGTGAATATGGGATGATCCAAATCAGAGTGAGATTATGGAGGTTTGGTGTTGTCAAGGGAAAAGTTTGGAAGTTGGGAAGTTCCGAAGCTCCGTCAGCCGCGCTATTCGATTCCGCTCGCATCAATCACTCGTATGTTGTACACTTCACTTCTACTTCTACCAACCACCTTGCTCGCATTTATTGACAGCACCTTATACGCCTTGGTCAAAATCCAGTGATGCAAGATCCATGACGCAGTCCATTGCTTACCCATGGCAGCCAATCTCGGGGAGAGATCGCTAGCCGATGTACATGAAGAGGGATTAGACGAGGTATTGCAGCTTGCCTTTTTCGTTGAATGCACGGAGTTGACTAGTTTTAGATACTCTCTGTATTATCCCATGTGTTTCCTAGTCACTCAAGCCATGACCCACATTCATTGGGCGTGCCCATTTTGGACACTTTGCTTGAAGTCTTTGCGCCGAAAGCACCTGCTGTGTCAGGTGCTATGAATGATGGACAGCTTCAAATTCCAAATGAGTCTGTAGAACAACAGATTCTTGAAGATGAGGAAATGCTGCTGCACAGTGAATTCCCGGCTGGTCAGGATTCTAGGCCAGATGAAATACACGCAGCGCAAGATATTGACCCATTTGCCAATGTGTTGCCCTCTGACCCAGCCGGTAGCAAGAAACAGCAGATTCCTGTCTTGGAGATTTCAAGCAGCCTGTCGGCCTCGGGGAAGTCACAGCTATTGTACTATCTCACGGCTCTTGCTATCTTACCACGAAGATATGGCGACATCTCTGTCAGTGGCAAAGAGGCAGCCGTGGTGTTTATAGATACCGACCACCGATTCGATGCCGAAAGACTAAAAACTGTGGCTCGAGATATCTTACTGAAACAGGGAGGAATATCCGAGTCAGGTCTCGAGGCTGAATCAGGAGGAATGCCAGATCATCATCTTGAATCATTGCTAGTCTCTTCATTACAGCATGTCCATGTATTTCGCCCGCAATCTTCATCTGCTCTTTGGGCGACACTCCGCACTCTAGAATCGTACCTTTTCGATCTGTCTCGACATCGTTCCGCACCACGTCCCTTACAAATGATCGCCATCGACAGTGCCACCGCCTTCATCTGTCAAGACCGGCTGCGTGACGAGGTCGCTCGGACAGAAGAAATTGGGCGTCCTCAGACAGAAATTGATGCTGAGCGCGAGCAAAAGAAGAGTTTCTATTTGTCTGACCTCTATGCCGAGCTGGTGAGGGGGCTGAAGGGTCTGCAGAGTCAGTTTCAGTGTGCAGTTGTGTATACCGCAACGGTATCAGGGGGCCGAGCTTCTGGCCCTGGTTACTACGACCAGCCTCAGGCTCGTACTTCATCGTTGAGACCTGCTCTCCCTGCACCCTGGGGCACTTTTCCAACACTGCGTCTGATTGTCCACCGGTCTTCTGTTCGTCCATTTCCACCGGGCATGGCCGCTCATGCAGTCGTGAAAGACGCCCCGTCACGGCAGAGCGTGGTTCAGCAAGGGAAGATATCAGCATGGGTCAATTCGTGGGGACGCAGTGAATGGCCTCGTCGTATCGTGGAGGCAATCGAGGCGAACAATGGTGGGAGCTTTTCATTTTACATTCGTGACTCTGGGGTTGACATGACTGATCCTCATCATTGAACGGTTCTATCCACGGTGTATATTCATCTATGCCAATGCTTTATATTCAATTTCGTAGGTTCATGTAAACAGCTTGGCAATTGCCTCGACGGTTGTGTTGCCGCCGCTGAACACAATGCCAACATCCCATCCCTCCTTGCCACCCTCTTGTTCGACTCGTCGCCTGAAGTTCTCGTCAAACAGACACACGGCCAGTCCAACCACTGCACTAGGCTCAACAACAAGCTTCATGCGCTCTATAACCAACCGCATGGCCGACTTGATCTGCTCTTCAGTGACAGCGAACACCCCTTCCACCTTCTTCTCATTAGAGATGACCTCCCAATTGAGTAATCCCACTGGAGTGCGTAGCCCGTCTGCGATAGTGAGGGTGCGAACGGCTTCCACACGGCTTCCAGCCTGCAGTCCGCGCCGACAATCATCTGCGCCTTCAAAGCTGGGCTCTGCGCCAAACACGCGTGCCTTCTTATCCGAGAACCACGTCGCCACGCCGGAGTTGAGTCCACCTCCACCAATAGGAGTGATAACGGCATCTAGGGGTCGTGACTCAGCTTGTTCGGCATGCTGTGCCTCCAGCTCCAAAGCCGTTGTACCCTGCCCACAAATGACATTAAAGTCATCGTATGGTGGCACGAGAATAGCGTTTGTCTTCGCCTGTATCTCTGCCACCACAGCTTCCCGTTCTACGCTCGTCGAGCCGCTGAAGATTACCTCCGCGCCGTGGGACTGCGTACCCGCAATCTTCGATGGCGTGCTGATGCGGGGCATCACAATATAGGCGGGAATACCCAGAGTCGAGGCAGCGAGAGCGAGGGCTTGTGCATGGTTTCCTAAAAGACAGAAAATTCAGCATGTATGATCCTGATTTGTGTAGTAGAAGATCGGAAAATACCAGAGCTATGTGTAACCACCCCGCGCCGTTTGACTTCCTCCTCCCCGCGCTCCTCCAATAGTCGCAGCAATGCGTGGAATGCACCACGTGCTTTAAAGGCACCAATACGCTGAAGATTCTCGCATTTGAAGAAGAATCGAAATTGTGGGTGAGCGGGGGTTTGGCCTTCAAATGGCGTTCCGACCAAGGTTTCGGGGGATTGCGGTGTTGAGGCGATTGTGTCGAGTGTTTTGCATGTCAGCAGTGGTGTCCGATGCACGTAAGGCTGGATGAGATTATACGCAGCTTCAACTGCGGCCGGAGTAAGCGATTGAACTGCAACAGCGGGGGAAGTCATGGTGGGTTGGAGAAGAGGCTAAAGAAGAGGTTGAGGAGAAAACAGACGTAGAATGACTCTTATCTTACCCCGGATTTTTCTCCGGGCTTCGGCATCTATTGATCTACAGCTGCAGGCTTGAGCCGCAGAAAACAATCTAGAAGCTACGGAATGGAAAAGAAAGTAATTGGGGAATAGCCTGTAAAGCCTCAAAATAATATTTTCGACCTGAAACCCAAAAAACACAGTTCATAGTACATCATCATTTTTTGCACCCCCACGGGTATCAAGGTATTATTTATTTCTGGTTCTCGGGGCGGAGAGAACGGACGGCTTTGCCGGCGCGCCAGATCTCGAGATCGCGGATCTCCTGCATCTCCTTCTCGTACTTCTCGCGGTAGTCGGGCTGCGAGTTGTAGTCGAGCGAGCGCTGGGTCTCAGTGCCGTTGTGGACGCTGTCGTAGAGGTCGTTGAAGACGGGCTTCAGGGTGTCCTTGAAGCGGCCGGACCAGTCAATGGCACCGCGACGGGCAGTGGTGGAGCAGGCAGCGTACATCCAGTCCATACCGTTACCACCGATCAGGGGGTACAGGGACTGGGTGGCCTCCTCAACGGTCTCGTTGAAGGCCTCAGAGGGGCTGTGGCCACGCTCACGGAGAACCTCGTACTGGGCGAGGAACATACCGTGGATACCGCCCATCAGGCAGCCACGCTCTCCGTAGAGGTCAGAGTAGACCTCCTTCTCAAAGGTGGTCTCGTAAAGGTAGCCGGAACCGACGGCAACACCCATGGCGATGGCACGCTCCTTGGCGTGGCCGGTGACGTCTTGGTAGACGGCAATGGAGGAGTTGATACCACGGCCCTCACGGAAGAGAGTGCGGACGGTACGGCCAGAACCCTTGGGGGCAACGAGGATGACATCAATGTCCTTGGGAACCTCGACCTTGGTGAGGTCCTTGAAGACGGGGGAGAAACCGTGGGAGAAGTAGAGAGTCTTGCCCTTGGTGAGGAGGGGCTTGATAGTGGGCCAGGTCTCGGACTGGGCGGCATCGGAGAGCAGGTTCATGATAATGGTACCCTTCTCAATGGCGGTGGTCATATCGAACAGGTTCTTGCCGGGAACCCAACCGTCCTGAATGGCCTCCTTCCATGAGGCACCATCCTTGCGGACACCGACGATAACGTTGAGACCCTGGTCACGGAGGTTGAGACCTTGGCCGTGACCCTGGGAGCCGTAACCGATGAGGGCAAGGGTGTCGTTCTTGAAGTACTCCTGGAGCTTCTCCTGGGGCCAATCGGCACGCTCGTAGACGTCCTCCTTGACACCGGCGAAGTCAATGGTCTTGATACCACGGACGGAGGTGACGGCCGAGGAGACACGGGGAATAGCGGCAGCGGCAGCGATGGCAGGGCGAGGGAGGGCTGCGGTGATGACCGAGCGAGGAGCGGCCACGCGGGCGAGGCGGAGGGCACGGGGAAGACCACGAGAAGCCATTGTGAATATAAGGAGGAGAGGAGATTGAGGAAAGGAAGAAGTTGGCTGGGGAAGCTTGAGAATTTAAATAATGGGCAAATATGCTGGGCGAGTCGAGTCACCGTAGAAAATTGCCGGAGAGCAGACCTTGCTCCCCGGAGATCCACACCGACACCGGCGGATGTCTTGATTGGCGGATAGAATTTATTATGTCATGAATTGCGTTTCCCAGTGCGACCAGCGAATACTCGGGACTCCGTAGATAGGCTCATTGTCTTGGATTATTTTACGGTTCGTCTCATGGGTTGGCCGATATCTCCCCCGGAGTAAGGGTGATCTCCGGGAATAGCACAATATCAACGTGAGGCCGTGAGGGTCCAGACTTCCTATGTCTTTTATATTCGTCCACGTGATTCGTACCTGCCTCGACTATTTTCGACGATCGTTCGTTCCAAAGTACCCTTTCTGCCTCAGGCCTCCAGTCCCGCCCCTCCCCTCTCTCTGCATATCCTCAATGCTCATATCCACTGCTATTGTTTGGTCTGTCCAATTAGTCCTGGGCGTACCATGTCTATAGGATGAATGTCTTCTCATTCGGGGATTTGCCCACCATCCAGACCCGAAAGGCCTTGTTGCTACTTGACTTTCAAAATGACTTTGTCCGTCCGTCCGGGGCTTTACATGTCCTCAATACACCAGATATTCTCGAGACCCTTCCACAGCTGGCATCTGCATTCCGTCGAGTCGGCGATGTGGTTTGGGTGCGCTCACGATATGAATCCCCTCAGACCATCGTCGACTGGAACTTTGGTGATCGCATTGTGCTAGACAGAGAGCCACCCCGCAGAAAGGAGATGCCCACCTCGGATATAATTGAAGTTGCGTCGGACCATGATTCGCCAGAACCTGTTGACCCTGAAGCTTTTCTCTCTGCCGACTCTTCGCTATGCTGTGATCCGCATACTACGGGATATCAGTTCCCCGCACCGATTCTAGCCGCCATCAACGCCCAGCATGACATTGTAGTCGACAAAACAGGTTACTCTGCCCTGGAGTCCCCCGGCCTTGTGCTATCCTTCAGGACCCACTTTGTGACCGAGTTGTATCTTTGTGGCTCATTGTCCAATGTCTCTGTGTTTGCCACCGCTTTGGATGCTGTCCGCAACGGGTTTTCAGTAACTCTTGTGGAAGATTGCTTGGGTTTCCGCGATTTTCAGCGGCATCAAGAAGCAATGCGACGTATGGCAGATATCTTGGGAGCGACTGGTACCACCGCTCGAGAGCTCATTCAGGAACTAGATTGGGATGAGACTGAGGCAATTGCCCGCCAAGGCGCACCACAGTCTAAGAGGTCAGCCGCTACGGCTGGCCTTGAGAGTGTCATGGATGGTCTAGAATTCTGGAATACCGCGGACACCTCTCCCACGGATGGTTCCGAACACGCTCGTTCTTCTCGCGCACAGCGCGCTGCTGCCGCGCAGGCGCGGGGTCCAGCAGAAGACCAAAAGAAGGTCCGCGTGCGTGTCCGTCGTCCGAAGCGCCGGGACGGTCCTAAAGAACCTTCAGCCAGGCCTCGGGCTGACTCCGACGGGGGGATAACACCTTCAAAACCCGCGGAAATATCAACTACGTCCCAAAGCAACATCGGGGAGGGCGACTCGCGCCTCGTGAACAATCTCAACTTGGCCACAGACTGCTTCGAGCGGATACATGCGGAGGTAGATTGGCAGAAGATGTACCATTTATCGGGTCAGGTTCCCCGATTGGTCGCAGTCCAGGGTCAACCTCGACCCGATGGAGCCATACCCATATACCGTCATCCGGCAGACGAGTCTCCACCCTTCAAGCCATTTACCTCCGCGGTTGATGAAGTGCGCATAGCTGTCGAGCGAATTCTAGGCCACCCCCTGAATCATGTGCTTATTCAGCTTTATCGTGATGGACAGGATCGTATATCAGAGCACTCAGATAAGACGCTGGATATTGTGCGAGGGTCTTTCATCTGCAACGTCAGTCTAGGTGCCGAGCGCGTGATGGTTCTCCGTACCAAGACCTCGGCATCGGAGCCCGAGGGAGGAATTGAATCATGCCGGACAACGCAGCGCGTGCCTCTTCCTCACGGGTCACTTTTTGTGCTCGGCCCGAAGACGAACATGCGATGGCTTCATGGGATCCGGGCGGACAAACGGCCCAATTCAACTAAATCTACCGAGGAGCAAGCCTACGGCGGTCAGCGCATTTCCCTTACTTTCCGTCGTATTGGCACTTTTATCGACCCCGTGGCCAACACAATCTGGGGACAAGGGGCTGTTAGTAAGACATTAGATCATACCCGCGCTGTGATCCACGGGGATCCTGCTGCAACTGCACGCCTCATTGGTGCTTTTGGCCAGGAAAATCGTGCCACCGAATTCGATTGGGATGCCGTTTACGGTGAAGGCTTTGACGTCGTCAACTTTGTGACTACAGCAACAGGCCAACTACTACTTGGCTGTGATCTTGTGGCCAATTTGCGTGTACGTCTTTGTCTGGGGGAAAATGGCGTCCGGTATCGATTGATTACCAACCATGAGCAACTGGGAGCTAGAGATAGTGACCCAACGAAACTGCCAATATATGAAACGGGTGATGGAGAAATAATCGCGGGTGACTCCGCTATCCTAGCGCACATGGCTAACCGATCTGCTGAGACCTTACGGCCAGGTGTGGATTCTTTACGTGGGGGCAGTTTCTTGCCAGCGATCGACCAGTTTCTGGCACGCTGGCGTCGGCACCGTGCCACCAATCGAGCTAGTGGGTTTGAACACGGGATTGAGGATTGGGAGTGTACTCTGCAGGCAAAACATTACCTAGGAGGCTCCGTGTTTACCATCGACGATTGCTCTCTATGGCCGGTCTTGCGCGAGATTGTACAGACCCAGGGTGCATTTGATGCTCGGTTCGTGAACGTGAATCAATATTATCACCGAGTCGAAAACCGGGGCATCGTTCGGTCTATTCTGGAGGAATGAAAATCGAACCGACTGGGATTCCCAACGACAGCTTTACATTTCAGTGTTCATGCCTTGTTGCGAAACCTTACCGATTTACATGCTCATGAGCCAGATTGGGCTGAAACCAATCTACAATTTCTCCTGGATATAGTTGTCCAACCGAAGCCACGCGATCCTCTGTTATCTCTCTCTACAGGCAGCACAATCATAGTCACAAAATAAGCTCAGATTGCACAAGTCCGTACTTGCTACTCTGCTGTTCGTTTAGAGACACGAACCAGGGAAAGAATTGGTGCTCAGGGAACTCTTCAGCGCAACATTCCCACAAACCACAGCCTTGAAAAAGGCCTGTGCCACTACCGATGCACCAGTAGGACTGGTGTGCGTGTGATCCAAGGGGAAGTACGCATCGACGGCAGTCAGGCCCAGGGTCTGAAACCGGTCGGCCACATAAGCCCCGTGGTCAGCATAGGGCACTCCGGCGGCTGCAGCTGCCACCTGCGCATAGCCCACAAACCGCGACGGGGCATAGGTGAAGGTTCCAGTTTCCCAGGGGTTGTTGGGTGTTTGGCTCGAGATGATCACATTCGCGCCCTTGGCCTTGAACACTTTGGTGGCATTCTCGATATATGCCGGGAACGTCAACACTGTCTCGGCAACCCCGTCGTAGGTTGTGCTACAGGTCTCGCTTCCTGTGCCAGAACAATCGGTGCGCCCGTTGTCGGTGGGAGTCAAAGAGCCGCCGTCGTTGTGGCCGAACTCGATGATCACCCAATCTCCTGATTGAACCACTGCTGCAATTGCATCGAACCGACCTTCACGCGTGTATGACCGTGCGCTACGGCCGGCGACAGCTTGATTGGACACGGTGAGTGAGGTATAGGGCGTAACATATTCACCCCAACCTGAGAGTATTAGCATGATGCTATGCGGAGGTTTCAAGGAAAACACGTACCCGCTGTGCCAGATCCAGTCCCACCCTTTGCCATAGTCGAGTCACCAGCAAGGTAGATGGTCGCACCCAGCGCACTAGGGATGAAGGCGGAGAGAAGAATAGCAGATTTCATGGCGAGAGGATATGAGAGCAAGTTCTTGGTGGAAAGGAAAGTCTTACTGAATTTCCTTTATGGGATGGGCAGTTTCTTCGAAATTATACATTTTGCTATGTTCAGCAATGGTTTGGATACGTGGAAAAAGTAACCCCCTCGGTGGGCTCTCGAGTTTTACTTCGGCGAAAAGAGGAGGGCTGATGCGGAGACCCGTTGATCGACTAGTTGATCGATGCTTCTGATTCATGGAAACTCAGACACGGACTTGAAATAGCAAGGCTTTTGGATAAAATGCCGGAAATTTACCCTGAAACAGTTTCATATGTCCGGGATAACTCCGTATATGTCACGTCAGATGTGAGGATACTGACATTCCTTGGCAAATACACGGGAGTTTCGAGTTTCTGTAAAACATGATGACATTCCATAATAGCAGACTAGATGTTTTGGCCTTATACAGTGGGAATAGGTGAATTTATCACTAACTACAACTTCTCGAATGTAGGAGTACGCTTTTGCAACCCAGACAGCAAAGCCGCCGAGACATCCTGCGTCTGCAAAGCAGCGCTATTCCACACACTCGTATAGCGCAGTCCATCCTGCACAGAGTGGTCGCGCGAGTAGTTCAAGATCTCCTTAGTGCCCTGCACAGCCACGGGACTCTTGCTAGCCATGAGGGATGCAAGCTTCAACGCAGCCACGATGGTAGCTTCACGGGTATCATAAACCGCATTAACGAAACCCACACGAAGCGCCTCCTCAGCGCCGAACTCGCGCGCCGTCAGCGCGACCTCTTTTACCCATCCGTAATTCCCTACCACCTTGGGGAGACGGCTGAGCGTACCGATGTCAGCCGCGAGCCCGATATCGACTTCTTTGACGCCGAACCGGGTATCCCGAGCGCAGAGACGCACGTCGGTCGCTGTTGATAGGTCAATGCCGAGTCCCAGTGAAAACCCGTGAAGAGCAACAACGACAGGCTTTTCACATCGCTCTACTGCGGTAATGCAGTCCTGGAAGGCGCCAATGTGGCGACGGAGAGAAACTGCCTTTCGGGCTGGGTCGGCCTTGGTGTCGTCTGATGATAGGAGACCCTGCGAGGCTGCTTTGACATCCAGCCCCGTGGTGAATGCCTTTGCTCCAGCGCCGCTGAGAACGATTGCGCGCACGTGGGGATCTGAGGAAAGCTTGTTGAAGATCTTGGCCATGTTTTCCCACATACTAATTGATTTGTTAAAAGATATTTACAGTAAGTTTGGGGAACCTAGCGCTCACACTTCGATGAAGGCGTTCAACCTTTCCGGGCGGTTGATTTCCACGTGGGCCACATATTGATGGTCGGTGGGAAATTTCACGGTAAAATATTCGAAAGAGTAGTTTTCAGCCATGTTTTAAGGGAGAAAGATGAATGTTTTTTTTGGAGTTTGAGGGAAAGAAAGAGAGAGTGAGAGTAACTATAAAGGGCCTGTGATGATACAGCGGGGGACCTCGGCAAATCGTGAGAAACGTGACAACGTCCTAACGTGACGGGCATCATGGCATTTTCTCGACGTCGTCTATCGTATCCCAGATACCTTCTACTAAATCTTCTAATAGCATCTGGGATGTCAACACAAAATCCCCCTCGCTTTCTCTTGGTCTGTCCAATAGGACATCACGGAATGGTAGAGTTATACCCGTCCCTTCAACTGTGGGACCGGCGCCATTTCTCCCTCTCTTGAAAAAAACACTCTGAGCGACTCGAGGCAGAGGATTATCATCAGCGCCTCTGTCAACCGCACGGTGACCGCTTGTTGTGGTAGAGTTCGGGTAGGCTGACGGCTCAAAACCCGGGGTCCAGGACTTGATTTCAATAGAGTCCGAATCTTGGATGTCGATGGTGACTCCGATTCTCACATCGCCCTTTGACCCGTTGAACCACCACGCAATATCTTTTTCTAGTTTTGCTGATCCTAGTTCCGAAAAGCTAACTTCTAGCGCCACCGTTGGGAATCGTCTCGGTTGACCTCTCGGTCCCCACGCGCTGTCTGCCTGTTTGCTTCGGTCAGGGGTATCGATTTGAGTGGATCCCCAAGGCCTAATCCTTCTACGGACGCTCATGTCTTCAGCGAGTTTCATAATCCTGTATCCAAAACTGGCGGCCGCATCTTCATGTGGTCCACCGGGTATCTTGATGATAAGAGTCTGAAATAATGGCGAATAATCATAACGCCGCGGTAATCCTTTGTGGTGAGCGAACACGTTTGGTGGGAAATCTTTCAACACGATGAAGCGATCCTCAACTGAACCTGAACATGAAGGGAAGAGACTTTCCATAGAGCACTGTCGATCGTAACTGTAGACGGGTGTATCTGAAGGAAGGTGCTCGAGAAACGGATTTGCACCTTCCTCCGCCACAACACTCTCGCTTTGATATGCGTACATTGTCAGTGAAGATATATGGTAAGTCTACGGAGTAGATTGGATGGATATCCTGATGTATGATGATGTCACTATAACATCTGCTTTATTAACGTCTGCTTTAAAGCAAAGTTAAGACTTGATTGCCTTGAATCTTGTTGACTTCTAAATCTAATCTAAGGGATAGCATAGGATTTGCATGTGCCGAGGCCCCGGATAATGAGGTATACAGTCTTTCAATGATAGTATCAAAATTCTTCAAAAAGTAGTATAAAAGACATCAAAAAAGACATCAAAAAAGACACGCAGTTCATAGTGTATGAGTAACCCTGATAACCTGGGACTGCAAATACGGTTGAATACTTAGAAAGGAGTGCATGTTAAGAATCTAGCTGAACGACATATAGAACCCATATAGATACATAGTAAATACTACATCGAACCCATTACAGTAATCATTCATTCAACTACACAAGACCCGAGAAAAACATTAGGCGGACAATATGGAATGTGAATTAAGATAGACTAATACATGGAAAGTAGGAAGGATACCTAAGAACGACCGTCTGATTTCCATGCAATACGGTTGCCAAGATAGTTCTGGCTCGTCAAGGGTGTCACTGTTCACTCAACGGTGATCTTCTTCGAAGAAGCAGCAGTGGACTTGGGCACGTTGATGGAAAGAATGCCGTTCTTCAGGCTGGCCTTGACATTGTGCTGGTCGACAGGAGTCGGGAAGGTGAAGACGCGCTGGAACGATCCGACCGAGCGCTCGCTAGCCCAGAACCGGTGAGTGGACTTGGTCTCGTCGTCCTTAGAGCCTCCCTTTTCCTCTGGTGGCTCGACGTCTTCGTAGTCACGTTCAGTGCGGCCCTTGACAACCAGAGTCTGGGGGTCGGAGAACTCAATATCGATGTCCTTTTGAGAGATGCCAGGCAGTTCACCATCGAAGTGATATGCCCCTTCACTCTCACGGACGTCGAAGCGAGGAGAGAACGAGCGAACTGCAGCCTGGTTGCGGGCAGAGCGGTGGTCATCGTAGTCGTCCAGAAGACGGAAGAGGGGGGCGAAGTCGCCAGTGCCGGGGAAGTTGGTACGGAGAACAGACATGTTGTAGGTTGGAAGTTGGGTGGCTTGAAAGATGTGGTGTTATTAGAGAGCTGAACTTGCTGAACGCCCCGGGGGTTCACAAGGGACTTATATAGCCATGGATGCACTCGAGACCAGGTGCCCTTAAACCGAACTGGAACACAAAGACGCTGTCTCCAGCGTTCCCGTGTTACCCGTTGTTGACATCAGTGGATGGTCGCGACTGTTGTCTTATGCAATAAGACGTAATTGACTGACTACAGTGTATGTGCCAATGTGCCAATGAGTTGTGCAGCAGAAAGTGGCACTGGATAGTGACATCTACACTATATACGTGGTCCATGGTTATACCTGCCGGAGTAAGGGTTTCTCCGATGGTTTGGATGATGTGCTTCCGCCAACATTCGATCACGCCACACGCCTCCATTCATTGCAAGAGTATTACTAGCCAGCAGAGCCCGGTGCTGGGATGTACAGCATTGTGAAGTATGACACGCCTCGATGAGTTGCACAGTCTCCGGCCTTCCTTCCGCTGTCTAAGAGCATCTCCCCACACTATCATCGAGAGTGGCCAAGATTCATCGGCCAGAGGAAGGGCAGATGATTGAGAGAGGCGGTCGGACTGCATTCAACCATTGTAAACGGGTGAAATCATGATGCGCGCTTTCGTAATAAGTAATGGAAGTTCGTGTTCGGCGAGTGTGTTGTGGACTTGAGGATATCGTGACTGGTTGGCTTTGCGTGGCGTGTGTAGGCCTCTTTTTCAATGAAAAAAAGCTAATTACAGCTTTATTCCGATTCGGATTCATCCAGCTGCATGATCTTTTCGTCAAGGTCCTGGCGAATCTGTCAGTAATGGCCCTTGGATAGCCCTCCGATAGCCAGGGTGCAGTAGGTACCTGATCTAAGCGAACCTTGAGGTTCTGCAACTGGCTCTCCTTGATGACCAGGTGGTTCTCGTCATCCAAATCCTCCACTAT
This sequence comes from Penicillium paneum, assembly GCA_023627375.1. Lineage (NCBI taxonomy): Eukaryota > Fungi > Ascomycota > Eurotiomycetes > Eurotiales > Aspergillaceae > Penicillium > Penicillium paneum. The sequence goes on from JAMAFK010000005.1 coordinate 478,860, forward strand.
GTAGTCATGTCGCTCTTCGTCGTACTTCAAGATCATGGATTTGATCGAGGGATCGCATTCGATCAGCAGACCTACCAAGAACAAAAAATATTAGCAAGAGATCTTAAAAGCAAAAAAACGAAGGTACTGACCTCGGACGGCGCGTGGCATCTTGGATAAGAGGAGGTGTGGAGAGAGAAGAAGAGAGTTGTGGAGAGAAATGGTAATCGGAGATCCGCCAAGACATTTGGCCCCTTTGATCACGATCTTGAATGGACTTCCAAGGTTCTTCTTATATTTCCCTCATCTGTGACAGAATATATATTCTCTACAAGGTCTTAAATTTACAGCCACTGGGAGTCTCACTCTTGCTCAATATCCCGATCCTTATTCCTCCCACTAATCTCCGAGGTCATCCAATCCCAGCCTAGATAGGCATATGCAAATGCAATCATCACACGACAAGAGATATCATGAATATTATATCAAAGTCACCGAAGAAAATCCTTCTGACCCTTCAATGCTTTCGCTAAGACTTCCGGATACCATCGCCGCCCAACATCTTGGTGACTGGTCACCCGAGCAATGAAGGTTCCCTCGCCAATGCACCCGCGGAATATATCGTTAAAAGTTGCCTCTGCATCTGATTTGACCTTGTCATTTTCCACCAAGGCCCGGATATGAGCTGGAATATCCAAAGAGATCTTCTCGGCAGAAAGATCGAGACTCACTCCCTGGAAAACCGGGAAGGAAAACCTCGACCCTAGAGAGCTCCCATTGTCTTGGAAGTTCTCCGGCCGTAAGCTTACCCGATGAGTCGTTGCCGTGCAGATACCCCCAGTCAGCGCCTCCAAGGAGCGGCCAATGTTAATAACCAATGTTCCCGGGAGTGGCGGCGCGGGGATCCATGTCCCTGCCTTATTTTGGACTTCGAGGCCATGGTGAGGTGTACCCTGCAAAAGGAATGTGAGGAATCCAGAATCTTTGTGAGGACCAACACCTTGAAATCCGGACTCCTCATTGCTAGCTGCAGGTGGGGGAGGGTATTTGATCAACTTCAGTTTGTGTTGCTGGGGGGTATCAAAGACCTGATTGAATGCAGTTGATGGGAGGTCCAAGGCCTCTGCAATCAACCCTGGGAACAACTCTGCTAGATTGCTCACTTCAGACAGATATTTGTCGAGAGATTCACGAAATCCGGGGATTGCCGTTTCATCCGGCCACTGGCAGAATTCTTGATGAGCATTGACAGACGCAAGGACCAATATAAGATCTTACCTGATTAGGACCAACCACATTCCTATACAAAGGCTCGTCTGGACCAGGTGCAGGGAGTTCGGTTGCGAACTGACAAAAGTGTTAGTATATATCCGACGAAAGAATACAGGCCAAGCTTACATCGAATTGTTCACGGTAATCAGGTTTCAAAGCTGTAATTTCCGCACCAAGCCTTGAGTAGCCCAAAAAATGCGGACTATTAACCATTTCGATTTGAAGCTTTTTCTCTAGTGGTAGTTCAAAAAGACCCAGGGCCTTTTCTATAAACCGCTCTTGGGTTTGGTCCGAAATCGGAGCATTTCGAAGATAAAAAAAGCCAACATTCACAAGGGCGTCGCGAAGGCTTGCTAGGAAGGCGGGTTTAGATGGGGATAGCGCCTGAGAGAAATCCAGAACAGGGATTGAAGTGAAAGATGAACCCGACTTGCAAAATCAGCCTAATTCAAAGGAGCACACGTTGAGATGTAGATCGTACCATTTTGAAATGAGAAGATGAAGTTGAAGATGAAGTGTAGTGATTTCGGAGTGGAAAACGAAGAGGAAACAATTCAAGGTCTCTTTTGATTGGGCTGTGATGGCGAATGTGGACGGTTCTGATCGAAGGATGCCAACCCCGCTCTTCGGACGCCCAAAGGAGCCCTAGATCTACTTTTGTATACTTGTATGTGATCTATAGTTGAAACTGACAATCTATTATCTACCTTCCACGTCTATATAGTGTGTGTCAAACCAAACCCCAAATATGGGATCATAGAATATACCGGAACCCAGCAGCCCGGGTTTCCAGATCATTTGTATCGGACGAAGGAATATCTCCCGGTGACTCAGTCTCATCCAGCCTTTTGTTCATGCGAATATGCACCAGGCGAATGACTAGGGCCAACAGCGCCACTAAGAATGCTATCGCAGCGGTCGCGCTTCCTCCTGGAATGTATCGAGGTCCTGTAGATGATGGCCACATATAACTACCATAGATCGAAGCGGTATTTCCAATCATATTCGCAATAGCGATTGCTGCAGACCGTTTGACCAGCGGCCGGGGGAAGGAATTGGCAACCCAGGCGATGATGATCTGATATGCAGACACAGCTCCCATGGGCATCCTGATTACTGTCAGACATGCGAAAAACAACGGAATCATAGGACTTACAGGAACATGGCGAAGAATTTGGCACCAAGGTTAGTGGTGGCAGTGACAATGATACCCCCTACCATGCTGACCATCATCAAGCAGATGATATGTAGGCTGCGATCGTTGGTTTTACCAGATGACCATGTCACCAGCAGCGAGACAAGGAACGTAGCAATCCACACAGGCGCGGTGATCAGAAGGGTTTCGACTTTCCCATATCCGAGGGTTTGCACAATGGTCGGGAAGAAGTACTGGAAGTTTTGCGACAGGAGCGAGACATGCTGAAGCAAGATGAAAAGATAGATACGCTTGTCTGCGAACACCAGACCTAGGGCATCTTTGATACTAGTTGAGCTGACCTCGTCAGCCTCTCCTGCATCATGCATTAGACGCCACTGCGCATATGCTTGTTCTTGTTCGTCCAACCAGGAAGTCGAAGCTGGATAATTTGGAAGAAAGATACTATGGAGAGTCAGTCTGGAAACAGAATGTAGGTATCAAGTACAGAAAAGACTTACGCTGCGAGCAGGGATATTCCCACTGTGATACATCCCTCGATGATGAATAGCCATCTCCAGCCAGCGATGCCATGCGCGCCATCAAGATTGCCTAGCACACCTGCTCCGATAAGACCTCCGAAAGCATTGGCTAACGAGCTGCCAGCATAGAACCATGCAATCCGATGACTCAACTAAGCGAGTAAGTTAGATCTTATGCTTCGTCACTGTAAGGGCGTACTGAATCACCTCCTGTCGTGTATACCAGCTCGACCTATACAAAGTCAATATAAGCAACTCTTCAGTCAGACTCATTCTTGATTTATAAAAACTCACATTAACATGACAGCACCTGGGAAAAAAGGCGCTTCGACAAATCCAAGGAAGAACCGTGTCGCGATGAGTCCGGAAAATGACTGAACGGCTGCCTGGCACGCGGAAATCACACCCCTGTGAAACAAATTAAGCATTCTAGCGCTCGTCGGTTTCATTGAAATAGGTCATACCAGATGGCCATCGCAGAACCCAGAAACAGTGAAGGCCGAACACGAGTCAGGAGCAAATTGGATGGAAGTTGCATTAGTAGATAGCCGATAAACAAAATACTTGTGGCGAGATTGTAATCGGTGCCTTTCATGTCGAGGTCTTCTTCAAGTGTACCTAGGCGAGCCTGTGATAAATTGCTAGAAGAAGCCATTAGGATTCCTGTATAGCTCCTGTGAATAGGGTCACCTACTTTCTGTCCAGAAAGTTTAACAAATACATGAGAATAAGGAAGGGCAAAAGGTGCCAGTCAACCTTGTAAAGTAGACGCTTGGTCATATCTCGATGCCATTCTGGACTTTTGGAAGCATAAGCATCGTAAAGAGCATTTTGTTCGAGGGCGAGGCCCTTGTTATCGGGTTTCTCCAATTCCTCTGCTGAAGCCTTCATTTCTTTCCCTCTTGCAAGACCGGGTATATATTCAACACGAGAAATGCCACACTCCCTGTGTTTTAGACGAGGCCGTAGGTTATAAAGAAATTGGATGGCGCGCGTAGTACTTGGCTAAATCGGCGCATCGGCGCATCTCCGCGAATTTGACCAAGAAAACATCCGGGGTAAGAAAGGAATAAACATCTTCAAGTGGAGCGCTGCCAACAGCTACTTGGAAAAATTGCCTGATGTCTGCCGTTTGGGTTATCCGATTGGCTGCTGTAAAGTAAGGGCGTTCGTTTTGACTTTGACCAAACGCGGGGGAGCAATGAGGGTCGGGGTAGCTCGCACCGAGTGCGTTGCCCACAGCCGAATATTCAACATCTCCATGATGCTTTTGATGAAGGTGTCGTCAGTCTGGTTGATAGATGGCAAAGTCATTTATGCAACATTTGTGCGCGAGCTTATACTTGTCACGAATATAGAAGAAAGGTGTGAAGTGAGTACTGCGCAAGGTTGAATAAGAATATTAATAGCCGGTTGTATAACTGAGAGATCGGAGAAGCGCCGTGAGAGCAAGAGCTCCTCGGTATATAGCGATGGTGCCTGGGTTCCTGAGTGCCTTGATGCCTTAGTGCCACATAAGTAGGGTGTCAACTTATGCCTGAGGCAAACATAATCTTATCTGCTCGCTGACGTCACGATATGCAATATCGCCGTTAGACAACGGACTAGATCTACCATGGCAAGATCGAGATCATCGATATGACTTCAGATTTGAGCTTATCTGGAAGCGGCATGCCAATAAAGAGGTCTAAGTGCTGAGCCCTCCGGGGGCAAATTCACATTTAAGAGTGCGGCAATGACGATAGCGTTCTATGCCAAAGCGAATCATTTTTATAGAAAGGGTTAAGCATAATACAAAATGCGGAGCACAATGTAATAGACTCTATAGGTCCTATAAAAAGGGTGGTTCATTATTACTCCTACCTCCTTACAGCAACTTGCTACATTCCAATACATACCACGATCATCAATATTTCAAAATGGACAAGGTCTCTGGTCTTGCTAACAAGCTCGGAGGCAACAAGGGCCAAGAATACATTGACAAGGGTGAGCCTATGTCTATTCTCGCACTTTTAGTCTTCAAGTTAACAACAATAGGTATTCACACTGCGGAGAAGAAGATCGTCGCTGACAAGTTTGACCCTACGAAGAAGCTCACCGATACCGGCCGTGAGGAGATGGATAAGGCTAAGTATGATCTCCATGCGAATCATAACAGAGGGAAGTCAGTGCTGATTCCATATACAGAAAGAGCATTCCCGACAAGTTGACACATTAAACGCCTCATGATGATCGGGTGATCCACCCAGCGTATATAAGATTCGGAAGGCAAATGATACCTCTTCGCAGATCATGAATATACTTACATGTACCACAATGAATACGACTGAATAATGACAAAGATCCCATTGAATTAAAAAGCCAAGTTGTATATCCAGGTACAATAATCATAAAACACCGTCAATATCGCTGCAAGCTGGACAAAAACCCTCCTAGCCCCGACCCTAGGCCCCGACGGGTATACATGGTGTTGGCCTGACACAGTTGAAGCCGAGTGTTGACGCGCTCGGTCATTGCTGAGTCGGCCCCGCGAATATTCGCCACAAGGCGCTCGTAGTATTTCTGGGCGGGTTCGTACTCTCTAGCGTTGAAATGTAGACTGGCCATAAGCTCCAACGTGGCTTGCGCTTCGGGGTTCTCTTTGCCTTTGCGATGTTCAACCCAGTTCAAATATCGAATCAACCAGGGAAATGCTTCCGCAGCAGGACTGTTGGTGAGTACGCCTTGAGCATAGCCATTTTGCGCAGCGTACATAATGCCAATGTTGCCCACGACATCTATTGTCAGTGGATGATCGGGTCCTAACACTTCTTCGGCACTGGCTAGAGCCCGGCGCAATGTCTCTGAGGCCTCTATACTCTGCTGCATAAAGTTTTGCGCCCGACCGTGGAGACAGAGAGCGCGAATGGTAGCCGGGTGTCCATGACCCAAGGCATTCCGAAGCTCTTGGTAGACCTGTGACAATATCCCCACTGCTCGTTGTATATCAGGTTGAAAACGCAACAGAGCTACGGTATTTGCGTCCCCAGAATGGTTGCTAACGATATATTCCAAAGTATCCAACGCAGAAGAAAATACACGAATGTGCGTTTCTCCAAGCAGACGCTTTAGGGTGTCTGTCAGCTTTTCCGCAGTCATGACGGCATTTTCCCGGCGACCTAGTCCATTGTAGGTCATTCCCAGGCGGCGTCGAGTGTCACAGGTGTCCATATGGTCTTCGCCGATAGTCATTTGCTGACGGGCCAACACGTTGGCGCAGACCGACTCGGCCTCTTGGTACTTTCCCTGTTGACACAAGACCTCTGCAGTCAAACTTTCCGTCTTCATTGACAGCGGATGTTTTGTCCCAAAGACGCGTTGGGCATTTCCGGACACCCAATGGCACCATTCATTTGCTTTGTCTAAGTAGCTGGACTCGAGTTCCACCTCAGCTAGATTGTATGCCACTGATAGTGTACTGAAATGATCCGGACCAAGGGTGCGCAAATGCTCCTGGAAAATCTCATATTCGACGGTTCGGGCTTCGTCCCATCGAGCCCCATTCTTGAGCTCTGCGGAGCGAACAGACCGTGGGTCGTTATCCAGAGCGTTGAACATCATTCCCGTCACCCTTTGTGTCGAAGGAGATGGGCGAGACTGCCCATGATATGGCGTGCTACTATTAGAATGAAGGCGTGGTGGGACTGGCGGTGGGGATGACGCGGTACTTGAAGGTATCGATGGCGGAATGAAGCCTTGCTCCGACAAAAGCGCCTGATCGACCAATTGTTTGATGTTGCCTTTTATCAAACGGTACATCGGACCCCGAGAGCCCACCTTGCACATCTGCGAGTGATCTGCGTCGAGCTTGAGTTGGGTTTCGCGTAAACCGGACAACCCAAGAACCGCAGACTCTTCATCAACCACAAGCTTTTCAGTGTCAGCCACTGGAACTGATAATTAGTGAAGGAAATCTGCTTACATGACTGATAGATGCTGGTCCAACTCCCCCGATCTGCACCTCCTTCCCTTCGATAAAGCTGACAACACGATAATCTTCCAGTTGATGTCGGAACCGATCGGTCATTTGCCGAGTAAAAAGGGAATTGAATTCCAGACAGTTTAGAAGGTCATTGCTGGCATGGCCTTTGGAGACAAAGCGGGCAACCCGGGCTGCAATTTTCCCTAGTTCCACAGCCTTCGCGCCACGATGAGGTGTACCGAAGAAGACGAGACCAGAAGTTGCCGAACGGATAGAAGTATATTTTGGATCTTCTTTAGCATTGAGAAGTGCCTATACCGTTGAATCATAGACTGTCAGGAAGAGGCCACAGGAAAAAGGCTATGGCATATATATCTGACCTGTTTGATCACTAACCCTCCCAAGCTATGTCCAATAAATATCACTTTCGGTGGAATAGATCCCTATGATACGTCAATTGACCATTCAAATGAAGCTTGTTGGGTCCCATGCTTTACCATCTGAGGGCCGCGTTCCATATCCAATAAATTCAACAGCGTATTCGCATGGTCCTTGATGCTTGCCGTGGACATGGTCTGCGGATGGGTGATATTTGAATTGTATCCATAAACAAAGACGCGCGCATATGGTATATCCTCGGCCAGGAAGTCCCTCGGCCAAAAATTGCCATTGCTATGCGTCCATGTCTGGAAAGGATGGTCATTGCGACCGCTTGGGTTCAGGCCATGAACGAAGACAAGACTAAAGAACAGCTTGGTCTTAGAAATCATTTCCCGTATGGAGATATAGGGCCTTAGTATTCATACTCGATCTTGTGCGATCCAACAGGAGAGAAGACCTCCTGCAAGAAGGGAAACTCATACTCCCCCGTATCCTAGACTTTATTTAGAGTTGTGCTTGGCCATAGATCTGGATAGATAGAACCCAAGCCTTACCATTCTCAATACTCAAGCGCTACCGTGAAAGAGGTATTTGAATAGCAATGAGTCAAGAAAACGGCCTCCGATTTCACAAAAGACTATAATTCAAGAAGTGAGAGAAGAAAAAGCGAACAACACGAAGCTGACGGGCTGAACATGTGACTACTCGCCTGATAGGTAGTGCTTGGCGTGGATGAATACATCGACATTTGGGGGTAAGCAAGGTAATCACCCTAGGTCCGACCAATGAATCGAGATATCGAGTTCGCCAAAAATTGCCTACGCTATACGGAGTACTTCTAGGCTTTCCACTGGCCATGACAGAAGGTACAGAAGACCTTGTCAGCGGGGTTCTCCGGCGCGATACATTACACCCGGTCAGGGATCAGACCTGCGCACACGCATGGTTTTATTGGTGGAGTGTTTGGAGGCTTGGTAATGAGAGACTTCTTCATTGTTTTTGTCTTACGCCCGGTGCTGATCATCATCTCGCTCAGCCCCCTCTTCCTTGATTGCCAGGTTTTGTAGGCATGGAGCATAAAACAGAGTTCCGCGCCATGCTCCATGTACAGTTCGCGATGCAACTAACAACCACAATAGTAACACTGCGCCACTTAAAATCTTCATATGTAAAGTTAGTGTCCAGCATTTATTATGAGAGTAAAAACCGAAAAAAAAACAGGATGGACATACGGTACCGAGGACTTTGAAGAACATGATGTCCATTTCAAGGCCCAGCTCTATAGTGTTTGCGGAGTACACCCCAAGCGGGAACGTAAACCCCCACCAACCCATATTAAAAGGAAATGGAGAGCTGTGTAGAATGGTAGCTAGAGCAAAGACGAGCCAAATCAAGCCGAAGCTCCACATGAGGAGGGATATGAAGACACCCAAGACATATATAACGTGGCCTGCGATAGGGTCGAGGAAGTGGGAATCCTGCGACAATACCCTTGCTACCTTCCCAATGTAAAGGATGCTGACAGCGTATTAGCCCAGAGCCCTAGGGCCAGGGGAAATCAGCGAGACACTTACCCAAACCCACCAAAGCCAAGAGGCCCCAGCGGTAGAAAACAGCTCACAATCAGTTCCCTCGGTGGAAGCTTATGAACTGCTAGTCGCTGATAGTATATTACCAATACCACCATGGCCAGCGGAGTGCCCATACCCCAAAGAATGAATGAGGCGAGGAGTGTTCCTAGCGCCTGTTGTTTGTTTGATAAAACAAGAGCAACCTCGGCGCCGGTACCGGCTGCCACAATAGTCGCTGCGATTGGCAATAATTGGACCGCAGTGAATCGATCTAGCGAGGTGATATGGTGCTGAGACATTCTGATCGGATGTCAGTATCTTAAACATCAGCATGTACAGGACTGGAAACCGACAAAATGAAAGTCAGGGACAGAGTCACAGAAGCCGCAGCTACCACGTCAATCATCCATAAAGCCCATGCAAATGTTTTGGCCCATTCACCCCAGACTGGCACGCAAACTAACACCCACATCTCAATGAGTGTAGCGAAGCCCATCGGGATTGTCCCCAGAAAGAGCGAATTGACTGGGTCTTGAATCATCACCTGCCATATTGCGGGATATAAGGTGTATCGGAGGACGGAAGTAATGAAAGCCAGAGTAAATAACACCGTATTGAGTAGGAAGAAGACGATCGACAAGTAATAGAGCACTGGGGTATCGAAAGGGATCGATGCCATCAACACCGCAACAATGCCAGTGCCCATAGTCACTGCGAACCATCTATATATTTCTGTTAGCACAAACTGGCAGCGTTTTTATAGAGAGAAGACCATACGACGGACTGAAATGTCGCACGATGCGTCTCCATCCTGCGTTATATTTCACCTGACCTTTGGCGCAGGATAGTTTAGATGACTGTTCCATAGCAAAAAAATTCATAAAGTTCATGAAATGATTCGAATAATCTTGAGGAGAAGAAATTCGGTCTCATTTTGGTGGTGACCCCTTGGGGCACCAGTCGGCCGAAAGCGAAAATCGCCGGGATGTGTCATATTGTAAGCATTTTTAGAATTAGGAGCCTCAGGTTTAGAACGAGTTATCCTAAATTGAGTCGATGTGTGGTCACAAATTGAGTCATGCACAATCGCATGCTCCTTAGGTCATAAACAGATACCTGTTTTTCGCTACGGTTCAGCGGTAGAATGCTCTCTCACATCACATTTTTTGCAAATATACTAAACGAAGCAAAGCCACTTTACCAACGGAAGAAAGCAAGAAGCCAAATCAGCCGATCGATCATATTCCAAGCTAATAAAGAACCGGAGGGGAAAGAACAAAGAGAGGAAGGAAGGGGGAAAAATAGTATTTGGCCTGAAGAATCAGGCACCAACACACTTAAACTACAGGCCATCCGCTTGAGAAATCGATCTGATTCCACCCAAAAAGTTTCTGGCTATCGGCATAGCCCACAGTGGTGTCAACATAGTGGTAGTAAAGTACTGGGCCGAGGCTAGGATCGGTAAACACGCCCCTGGAGCAAGGTTAGGTCAATATTCGAGTTTGGGATACAATCCAAATCGAAAACTTACTGTCCACCAGGACCATAGACTGTGCCATGACTTTCTAGAACAACTGTGCCTCCCCCGCTTGTGCAAGCAGTGCCCGCTGCATCAACCTTGAATAGGAAATGAGTTAGAATGAGTGTCCAAAGCAGGAAATTGGGTAACATACAAATCCGCTAGTAGGGGAGGTCGATCGGCAGACCTTGATCTTGTATTCTGCTCCGCTGGCAGGGCGAGATGTGTCGTAGCCGCAACAGATGCCGGCAGAGTAAAACAGATAGTAGTAGCTTCCATACTTGTACATGTAGGACCCCTCCACAGCGTGTGTCCCAGAGGGGTCATAAGCCAGATTGTAAGACGAGGACGCGACTTTGGTGGCATCCGAGTTCATTGGAGCTTGGTAGGTATCGTGCCAAAAGGAGCCGAAATTCATATAGTAAGTACCACCAGCATTGAACAAATTGCCATCAATGGCATTGTATGCCTTGGCAGATGATGAGGCAATACCAGTCGCTCCATGGTCAGTCCAGGAGCCCAAATCCATAGTTGCAGATGTGGCTAGTCCAAGGGCTGAATTCTGTGAGCCAAACGTCGACACAGAATAATAAACATAGTAAAGACCATTCACAAGCTGCGCATCGGGAGCCTAGCGTGGAAGTCAGTACCGAATATGTAGATTACTTACGGACAAGCTTTGCGGAAAGGATAATGCTTACCCACAGGTCATCATTTCCGGCGAGATCAATAGAAGACCCACTAGGCAAGATGGACCCAATCGTAGTCCATGGGCCGTTGATAGATGAGGCGCTGGCATAAGAAATCTTGTTGCCAGTGGAAAATCGGAAATAACGACCGTCTGATGATCTTCGTATCAACGACGGGTCGTGCACATTGCATGCCCCTGAACAGCTGCCAGGGTTTGCATATCCGTGCACAACGGCTGCGAAAAGCACTGGTTTAATGATATTACCAAAATGCATCGAGGGAGATGGGTTGTGTGTTGAACGTAGAGCGATGAAGCTTCTTTAATGGGCCTGCCTGGACATATTTGTATACATTATTTGGCGAGGGCACGCAGAAATCATTCGTGGAAATCTGAGGTTTTCCACTACCGGCACGGGTGAGATCTTCTTCTACAGCGAGCATATCCGATAGTCTGGATAAAACAAAAGAGAGGGGAGATATATTAGACCCCTGAGGGTAAGAGTCTAAAGCAGGAAGAAGAAAAACCCTTCGGGAAATTAACTAGTCGTGGGAATTAAAGCACCGACTGGTGGGATTGCAGAGAAATGTCGGCGCCACCATGCAACAAAAGCACGCCAAGTTCCGGGGAATCCCAGTCTGAAACAAAAGTAGTTTTGTCACGGATAAAAGGAAGAAAAAGGAAGCGCAAATACCAGATGTATCGTTGTTTCGAGTATAGCAATGTATTTAACCGAACTGAATTCGCTCAGCGTTCAAGTCATAGCTTACATTATTGAATCGTTATGCATAACAAGGTCCACAAATGTTCATAGCAAGCCAGCCATGACTCTGGTCAATGCCTCATCCTCGGCATGAAAAGCGTTGAGCGCATTGGGCGAATGCGTGTCATCTGGAGGGGCCAACCCCACATCTGCTCCGGCGGCAATATTCGATCCGGGTTGAGGGTCGAAGTAGAATCCACCGGCTATTTCAAAAAAGCTGCTGAGGTCTTCACAGACTTTAGATTCAGATTCAGCCACTGTACCAGGTGACATTGGCCAGAAAGCGTGAGATGAGAGCTGAGGAGTAGCAACCTCAGATCTTTGGTGAAGGCTGGGAATACGTGCAGCAGCAGACTCCGTTGTAGTTGATACAGGCGTTGACTCCCAAATGCTATGTGATGAGTCCAACTTACTGTGAGACGCTGCATGCGCATGAAGCTCAGATGTTTCTTTCTCACCCTTGGAATCTGGCTTTGGGGGATGAATACCTCGATGAATAGATGATTGTCGGCCAGCTTCACTATCCCACTTGAGGTTCAATCGGATCCGTTTCAAACTGTGAAGAACTTTCTGCAATCTCCGGGAAGTACGGGCACGGGTTGCTGAGCGGCGAACCATGTCCACAGCCGTGTAAAATTCGGGCCTGCAAGAATGGCTGAAACGCGCCGGGGCATGTAAGACGGCCAAGAAGAGAGCGGCAAGGGCAGACAAGAGAAAATAGTTGAATGGCTCCGGGCGCTGGAAATATATACTTGAGACTTGGCTAAAATAGTCTAGCATGTGAATGGTGCTCTTCGCCGTTTCCACGGCAGTCGAGGCACCGGTCACGTTGTCCGCTATGCGCTCGTCACTAAGCAGATTTTGTCGATATACAAGAATCCGAAGCTGGTTTGCTTGTAGAGCAAGAAGAACTTGGAGCATCATTGCTCGATCAGTGTGCTCCGATCCGGTGGGAGAGCGCCAAGTTGGATCAAAACGTAATTCCCGCGGAATGGAATGGATCCATTGCTGAACCTGAGCGTCCAAATAAGCGCAGCCATCCGAGGTGGCCGCTTGTGACCGGTTAGGCCATCCGACGACCAGGCCCCAGATCTTTGTGCTCAGACGCGCGTGAGAGATCATGCAAGTCAGGTACGGAGTAGAGTGGTCCGGCTCAGGCAAGTTGGTGTCAATATCGGAATCTTGAATGGCAAAAGGCAAACCCGTGCCAAAGGCACACTTGCGATCTAACACGTATATGCACCAGAACAGCCGGCTTGCCCATGTCCATTCCAATTCGCCCGGAAAAACACCCCCTGTCTTTTGCCACGTTTCTTGACGATGAAGACCTAGCTCCGTACTCCCTCGAACCGCCATGCTAATCAAACGTCCGGCGATGACTTCATCATCGCGGTAAGAGTGGAAAATGGACTGCCACAGTCAATACCTTTCTTTTGGGTTGGAGCGCCATGGGGATAGAACAAGGAAAGGTTTGAAATACACACCAGCAGGGTCAGAATGAGAATTTCTTTCATATCAACCTCAGCAATTTTCAATCGAGTGGCGAAGCGATCCTCTACACTGTCGGCCAGCTGGGCGGCACGCTCGCTGCGACCATGTGATTCGACTAGTAGAGCGGTCGCCAACAGGATCTTCAGCACCTGTACATCGCGCGCAGAGAACCAGTCCTGATCCGAGGTTGTCTGCGTCAACAATAGAGAGGAAGATGCAGTGTTTGAATCATGAGAGCGGTAGAACTCGAGCACATATGCTCGCACTCCATCCAAGTCGACACAGGGGTACATTACACCGACTGTGTCCTCATAGACTTGCACCAATCGCAATGTCTCATCTGCACTTAGGCTTCTCAAAGGATGCTCAAGAGGAGTATTCTCGCCTCTCTCCGACGGCGCGGGACTAGGAGCAGTTGATAAGTCAAGGTCCTCACCGCGATCGTCGATTGCGGCACAGTCGCCAGCTTGGTGAGATAAGGACCTTTGAGGTCGAGTGAGGCCAAATTCCGCACTCGTGGGCCCGACATACGTCGGAGACTTAGGGGCATCTAGGATACGGTTCAGGCCCCCTGTGGCGGGTGGAGCTGACAGATTAGAGGCTAAAGCAGGACCAGGGGATTCAAGGTCAAGAACGCGGGCGGAAAGGGTCCGTATTTCCCGCTGCATAGTCTCCAATTGCCTCTCCACAGCTTGGAATCTCACATTCGCTCTAAATAAAATCAGTCACTGTCTATTCAATCGATAGAAAATGGTGACTGGATGTGACTAGGAATTTGGGAGGAGACATACCCTTCATCATTGAGGTCAGTCTCTTGGATCGACTTATTAGGAAGGCGTTGAGTGGCGTAGACACAAGGAATTTGATCACGAGAACATCTGGCGCAGACCAAGCCACTACTACATTTCAACTTGCGTCGTTTGCATTCATTGCTAAGGTGGGTCAGTACCAAGCTGTAACAGTAAACTCCCAAAGGATAAGCAGACGCACCAAGCAACTTGGGCATATTTGGCCCTTTTTCTCCGGTGAGACGAATCATCATCCCGTGTAGACTTCGGAGACTCGGGGATCATTGCGCAGAGGAACTATTTAGGTAATTCTCAATCGAAGGTTGTCATAAGCAACGGAGATGGAAAGGAAGGAACCTCGGAACGCGGAAAGATAAACCGAGATGTGGCCCGTGCAGGCTGCGGAGATGACAAAGGATGTATACAAGAATACAACATAGTCGCTTAGTTATGCGGCTTTGCAACGTCCCTTTAAGTCCCTTTGGATGTATCTTCGGATATTCTTCTGGTCTGTCTCTTTGTCGCGGAGCGAAGCGGGGCAATATTAAATCCTAAGGTCTTAGGTATGTGTCATGTGACCAGGTAATTGCACTAGTTCCAATATGGCTAGCTCACTCTTTATACCAATCAAAAAGCACTTATACTATGCCCATTCTTACGGAGTAGGTAGAGCAGATATCTCTAAGCATCCATCTTTCTCTATCATGATGTATTGTGGCAGTCACATGCCTATAAAATGCTTAGGTCTGATTTTTCAGGCTTCACCTAGTTATTTAGCTAGATCTTGTTGCTAGTAGAGAACCTGACCTTCTTCTCCTCTCTCCCTTTGCTCCAAGATTGTAGCTTCCAAAACATGCACTGGATGCGGTCACTCGCGTCATTTTGAGCTATCTCGCTCGCTAGCTAGCAATCGAGAAAAATTGTGTTGTTACCGGTAACATCAATACCGAAAGCGAATTCAATATCTGGGACACGTTTTAGGCTTGCTGCATATTTCCTTGAGAAAATAAAGACCACTGGGTTCAGAAAGGCGTGGATAAATGGACAACCGATGCTAGCCCGGGGAGTAACACGTCACATATGAACTTGATCCGAAATGGCCTGCTCATGCATACACATATTCATGAGTTGTTTGATAAGTTCTATTTCGGCATCAACCCTGACGTGAGCTCTTATTCGAGATAGAAGGAATAGATATCATACTCATTCATTAATATATAGGACAATTACAAAATCGCCTGCTCCAAAAATAACAGGTTCCATGTAGATGGGAGACAGCTGGATCCCGTTTGCCGAAACGACGATGACCCAGGTAGGGTCTCTGATAACTGTCTACGCTGGCATTTCCGCCACAGTGTGTTTTCGAGCATGAGAGCTGCTGGTGAGAGACCATTCGAGTCGGATTCCCACTGGGAGAGGATATGGTAACCCAAATAAACGAAGGTGCCCATGGTTGTGAACGATTCGAAAGGAACAATACCATAGACTTCGGATGATCTTGAATTTTTGTTCATTTATTCAAATTCTTTTGACACAATTCTTTCTCATGTTTAATACTCCTCCCTATCAAATAATGGCTAAATATGCGACTTTCGACAGCATTCCGAGTCAGCTAGACGTGACGATATATTCTTGTTGGAAGGAACATCGAGCGATGGGTTGGCGACAAAAAAGTCCGCGGGCCGGATCATGAGCTGGAAAATCTCGACGGGCCTATTGTACTTGAGTTAGAGTGATGCGAAGAAGAAATAATGAGAAGAAGAAAAATACGATCAACATACATCACAGGCCAATCCTCCACACGAGGATTGTGGGTAATGCCAAAGGAGTGCCAGACCACCACGTCGGTGTCAACAACAGAGTCACCTCGAAGGACAGCATCAGAGACCCCTTCGACTTCTGTTTGACTCTGCAAAGTATAACGACCTCCAGCATAGAGCTCCCCGTCACGGTATTTCGTGACCCAAACATGGTGTTGAGCAAATTGAGCCCGGCGCGCCTGCACCGATGCAGGATCGGCCAATAGAGTCTGAGTGGCTAGTGGAATGAATTTATATCCCACGGGGTTTCCACTGATAGGATTCGTTTTGTGGGGATTGATCATCTTGATGGTCCGATTGAGCTGCGGAGCGGCATCGATCCAAGATGCACGCTCTATGGTCTGCTTGGTGACTTTATAGAAGTTTCCGTTGGGGTTGGTGACCGCGTTCATTGGGACTGGGTGAGATTCCTCCACAACCACTGAGTTGTTGGGGCCGTCGATAGCTGGATCAATTCTTATATTGAAGATGTGCTGGTGGTTCTGAGCGAGAACACCACCGCTCACCACATTTCCATACTCACTGACCTTACCAGCGTCGATATTGACCACGTTCAATATACCTGTTGCGCGTGCCTCAACTGTAATTCCACCCGACTGATCGAATTTATAGGCAAAGATATATTCATAGTTGGCCAGTGTGATAATAAACTGGACAACAAGCTCCCGGTTCCGCGTGACGACAGCGCGCCCGGTACGCCAGTTGGAATGCTTCCATCCAATTCCATTGTCCTGTTCGTGGAGACAAATCACATTCGGAAGGGTTTGGGCGGTGCCATCTTCCCGGGTGACAACGGCGTCGAAATATTTAATGACTCCGAGACAGTCACAGCCCAGCGAGAGGTTGTTAGCCATGTTTCCGCCGCCGCCATCGCCAAAGTCAAAGGCCTGTTTCCGGTGAAAAGGGGGTCGAGGGTCGGCATATGGAACGGTCTAAACAAGCGAAGCACAATTAGTTCCTAGCTATATGTTTGGGATAACATGTAACTTACCATTTCGCTGATTGCCAGCCGGTGCATCACGCTACGACCATCATACGTGACATCGTGAATGGTGGCACCCTCTCGCGGATTAAAAGCAACACGAAACCGCCACTTCTGCCATTCGACCAGAGACTCGTTGGTGACTCGGAAGGACGGACCCTCAGGCTGGACAACATTCAGTGGTTTGAGATCTTTGCGAGTCCCTTCGGGCAAAAGCTCTGGCACGTATTCGGAGGACTTGCAATGACCAATTATATCCCGCTTGAATGTCTGTTCAAGTAGACCATCACCTTTGCCGCCTGTCGCAGGTCGATCTACCCGGATGATCTCTTGGGTGTGGGCATCCATCACAGGGATGATAGGCAAGGGGTAAGAATAGAAATTGGAGTCTGCATTTCCAGAACGTTTATCCTGGGCGAAACAAAGGCCCTGGAAAAAACGACGATTCTCATCGGTGTGATCCAATCCACCATATGGCCATGGCTCAATGACCACCTCGAACCCTTCAGGAAGATCGAATTCCGACAATGCTTTCTGGAACAATGGTGATGTCATACATTGATCGACGAGAACATCAAATTCGCTCCTAGTCAGTCGTTAGGAAACTCCGTATGTTCAACCTCAATTATTTCTTACAGTGTCAAACTGGCATGGTGCTCCCTCCCCACCACCGTATGTTTCACCCGTGACTGTGAAACCACGTCGATCACAGATTCGTGGAACTGAGGAATGCGGTCGGCTCCGATCACATCGTATTGGCATAGAGCGAGACGCGGGGGTCTTGGGGTAGTTGGGCTCAAGCGACCGGCATGTTCGAATGCTAGAAATTCCTGGAGCTGAGCTTTGGGTGGTTCCTGTAAGAAGATCTCCCGAAAGTCGATCACGACGTTTGGGTGAGCAGCTTTAACCACATCGCGGGCTAAATTGGTCTCCTCGATGGAGAGAATACTAAGTGGATGAGAGTGAGACATGACAAAGAAGAGAAGTTATGGTTTGATTAATTTCCCCCGGGGACTTGCAGCTCCCAGCCAACTTATACCAGCAAGTACATGCTCGGAATTTCGGAATTCTCGGAAAGGGGTTCCTGGTAACAGTGGAGATCCGGAAATGGTTCCGTGATATAAACTATGATAGGCAACCGAAAGTCCACAAAAATGCGGGGAAAAATACAAAGAAACGATATCTCCGCTTGTGAAGATAAGCAATACGAGTCTCTTTCATCCCGAGGTTGCTTTCTATGTGAATATGTAGTTGATAGGCGGTGCGGATCATGGCCGTGTACGAGTATTGACATTATGCATATCCCGTAATTTCCCCCCTGATAGCCATAAGAGGTCTATATAGACCTCGGAAGAATGTCTTGTTATGTGTACTGCATATCTTCTCCTTCTGAACCTATTTCAAAATATATCCACTATCGAGGGGTGTGAAGTATGGATTCCATACTAAACCATGAAACTAAAGTGCTCACTCCAGAGAAACCCATCAGCGATGAAGACCAACTTGCAGCCCTTGGTCATGTCCAAGAGCTTCGTCGTGACTTCTCTCTATGGTCAATCGTTTGTCTCCAAATCTCCCTAATGGCCACCTGGGAGGCGTTATCCTCGGTTGTCGCTGCGGCTCTCACCAATGGCGGAGCGCCTTGTTTGTTTTATAACTAGTGAGTTGTTCTCAACGATACTATCATATCAGAAGGCTGATTGTGTGGCCACTTAGTGTCATTACCTTGATTGGTACAATGTTCATTGTCCTCTCGTTGAGCGAAATTGCCTCTATCTACCCTACTGCTGGCGGTACGATTAACCCTCCATGGATACCTACCTAGATGATTCTAGATGTTGATACAATTGGCTATATTTAATAGGACAATACCACTGGGTACATTGTCTCACACCGGCGTCATACCGGGCCACCGCATCTTGGTTTACGGGTTGGATTTCAATCGGCGGGCAGTTGGTGTTTTCTGCCTCGGCAGCCTTCGCCGCGGGCTTGCAGCTACAGGCACTCATCACATTGAACCATCTCGACTCCTATTACCCAACTAGATGGCAGGGTATGCTGTTCTATTGGCTCATATTAGCTTACTCGACTGCAGTCAATATCTGGGGTTCCAAGATCTTGCCTCACACCAATACAACAGCTGGTAAGAGAGCAATGCCCCAAACATTTGACAAAAAAACCATAGTCTGACTTCTGACAACAGGTGTATTGCACGTCATTGGCTTCTTTGTAATAGTGGCTGTTTTGGGAGCAATGTCCGAGAAGCACTCTGCAAGTTACGTCTTCGTCGAATTCTCCAACACTAGTGGATGGGACAATGATGGGGTTTCATGGTCAGTAGGGCTATTGAGCACTGTATATCCTTTTCTCGGGTACGATTGTCCGATATACTCGCAGTTGGCTGAGAGCTAACTTCATTCTAGATATGATGCAGCTTGTCATTTAAGCGAGGAAATGCCAAAGCCGTCCCGAAATGTACCATTGGCCATGATAGGCAGTGTCATTATCAACGGAGTGATCGGCCTGGTATATACTATTGTCCTACTGTTCTCCCTGGGAGATCTAGAATCCCTGCTGGAGTCCAAGACGGGATTTCCGTTCATCCAGCTTTTCTTAAACGTCACTGGCTCCCCAGCTGGTGCTTCCGTGCTAGTCCTATGCATCACCTTGATCGCGATGGCTGCTAATGCTGCATGTGTGACATCTACTAGCCGTACAGCCTGGGCATTCGCACGGGACAATGGGTTGCCAGCGTCGGAATTCTTCGCAGAAGTGAGCCCCACACTGAAAGTCCCGGTGCGCATGGTTCTGGTGGTTAGCTTTCTCCAAATGCTGCTTGGGTTGATCTATCTAGGCAGCTCAACCGCCTTCAACGCAGTATTATCTATGGCTATTTTGGGGATGTATGCCTCGTATATTTCCCCGATTGTGTTCATGTTGATATATGGTCGGCGAAGCTCAGCAGCGATTGTCCGTGGACTTGGCTCAGGATCATTCAACCTAGGACCACGATGGGGTCCAGTCGTCAACATCGTTGCCATCCTTTGGCTTATCATAGCAATGGTTTTCAGCACTTTCCCAACGGTGGAGCCGGTCACACCAGAAAATATGAATTATTGTGTCGTGGTAACAATGGGATGGATGTTCATTGGAGGGCTTTATTATTATCTTCTGGGAGGAAAGAAGCAATTTGTGGGCCCAGTGGTAGAGCTGGCAGAGGGGCCTGTGACTAGTTATAGTTGAAGAAGAGGTGAGTATTAGTTTAGTGCGTTGATCAGGAACGGTTGGGAATTTCAGGCTTTTATGACGTTTTCTCAATCTCAAATATTTGTTTGAACCTCGAATATGCGCCGTCTCTTTCGTCCCCTCCATGCTCAAGATGGGGAAAATATGCCCAAATGATAATATCTCAGTAGAGCTATATTCTTGTGCTTCATCTTGTTGCTTCATCCAAGAGAATCTCTGGCTTTTCCATATTTCTCCAACTGGGAATGATAAAACCCGCAATGAGATAGATCAAAACAACCGAATATTCCATCAATAGCCCCATGGTCACGAACGGGGCAATTGGACCACTTAGATCATTCCATCTCAAGTCGGATGACTGGAATACAGAGAGAAAGAGGTATGTGATACGAACGGCTTTGAATGGTATAGCTAAAGCCGTGGCGTTGAGAATCTAAAAGGAGGATATTAGCCTTGAAAAAGTTGACGTATCGGGGTCTGCGAACCGTTCTGCTTGCAACCGAGAGAAACGAGCGTTGTGTCCAGAAATAGACTTGCATGGCCAGTAAACACCCGACAAAGACCACCACGATGATGTATCCGGCTTTGACAAGTTTAACACCGATGAGTACATCATTGATGGTGTCGCTCCCTTCCAGAACCCCACCTGCCACGGTAAGTCCGATTCCGACAATAAAAAGGACCCGGGATACGACCAAACATTGCCGAGTTTGGTGACTCATATTTCGCTCGAGAGCCGTTCTGTAGTTTATTAGGCTGTTGACCTATTAAAAATACTGGCCGGGTATTTCATGACGCCAACTTACATGATCCGAATAAAGCCCAAAGTTGCTGCGATCAAGGGAAACACGCCAGCATTGAGAAAGATAACCGAAGCTACCATCACGCCACTACTGGAAGAGCTCTCTGAGATAATCACCAATATTCCTGCAGTGATACGAACTGCAAGCGAATTATGTCAGAGATACCAGATGAGAACTTGAGATTTTTGCAGTAAGATACTTACCGATGGAGAAGAAGGTCAATATAATCCACGCCATGCGAGGTCGCTTGTGCCTATAGCACGCGAGATAAAGTGCAATGACGGTTATTGGTATATGGAACACAATCTGTGCGATGCTTAATTTTGAATGACTGCCTGACATGTTGGTTTCGAAGTTGTTGAATAATTCGTTCCTCTGAGCTGCAAGCTATCTGTCTCAGTTGTCAAGAAGTAGTGGATGAAGATTATAAAGCTTTTAGATAGGAATACCTATGCCTTTTATAGACATATTTCCTCGATTCTCCCTAAAAACAACCCGGCTGTGCTGAAATTCTCGCCATAGATGCTCTCGCAAGATCAACACCTTTTTGGGGTTAGCGTCGGGAACTGTTATAGAATCGATACCTGATTGGTCTAATGGGGCCCCACTTATGCAGAGCCCCCAAACCCCATGAACCCCACGAACGAACGTCACTAATTTGAGCAAAACTCTGACTCAAACGAAGAAAAGCACGATTAAGATTTACTTAAAAGTCTTGATCCTCGGCTGTAATGTGACCCCATCATAACGGGCTCAGCTATATTATGAGATGGTTGGAGTAGCTGGTAAGTCAAGGGGCTGCAACACTTGTCGAAAAAGAAAGATTGCAGTGAGTAACGCTACATCTGTATATGCACCAAGACCCCACTGACTTAGTATTTAGTGTGATCAGCAAAGGCCGGTCTGTGCCAAATGCACACGCTCAAATCGAGTATGTGGCGGGTACCAGAAAGACACAGTATTCGTGCTGGTTCAACCAGCCGCTGAGAAAACACATATATTTCTCAGACCCTCCGCTTCCCCACAAGCAGCTACCAAAAGTACAGAATTGAAGTCTGCCATCTTGAGCTCAGCGACCTTGTTTCCAGAAAATGAATTTATCTGCTCATTTACCGAGACAACCTTTGCCTACGCCACAATGCATAGACGCGTCGAATGCCAGAACTTGATCCAAGCCTTCCTGCTAAACTGTTTCCCATTCGATTGGCCTCTAACGTCGCACTCCTGGATTCCCTTACTTGGGGAGTTGCCTACCAAAAGTCAAGCATTGGAGATGTCCAGTGCGGCAGTGGCTGCCTCGGCGCTTGGACACATGTTTCACAATAATGCCCTAGTCAAGCAAGGTCTGAATTACTATATCCAGGGCCTTCAACAGCTACAAAAGGCATTATGGGACCCCAGTCTCATGCGAGAAGACGGAACCCTGGCTGCGTGCATGGCACTCAGTCTTTATGAGGCCCTTGAATCCCCCAATATGGGATCCGAAGGCTATTTTAATCACTGTGGTGGTATAATAACTTTGATTCAATCCCGCGGTCAAGAGATACATTCTTTAGGCGCGGGACATCGATTGTTTCTTGGTGCTCGAGTCCCAGCGGTAGGTCTTGTAAAGGTCCAGGAGCCTTGTTTGTTTATTGATCACCTTTCCCTTAGATCTTGTTCTCTTTGAAACACTATACCTCGACTATTCTCTTCGAGTCTACTTGGATGGAACAGCCTTGGGCAGAAATACCGAAAAGGTCTCACGACCAGGTAACAGATTGCCTCGCCCAAGCCCCTATGATTCTAGAACGTGTGCGATCATTGCCCCACTTGAGCTTAATCCAACAAGTCGATTTACTCCACCATTTGATTCATGAATGCTGGCAGATTGATAAACAGTTGGATGATACTTATAACGAAATGCGGGAATCGACGTTAGACGTGTTATACTGGCGGGTGCTATCACAAACAGAGCCTTTGGTTGATTCTGAGAATCTGTTCCCAGTCGTTTTCTGTTTCCAAAACGCCCAGATCGCTGCTACGCTGATGCTCCTATGGGCAACACGAACGATGCTCTGGTCGGGTCTTTCCAATATGTACCAGCATTTGGAAAGGATCACAAACCTTGAGAAGTCCAGCTGTGTGGCTCTTGAGCCCGAGTTAGATCACGGTTCTGCTTCCGAAGTGATGGGTACATTAAATCCCATTGACCGCTGTGGAGAGTACCTATCTGTGGCACATCGAGTCTGTCAATCCGTGGAATACTTTTTGAAAGATGGAATGCTGTTAGCCGGCCCGTTATCTGTCAGTCCCTCGCTTGGGATTGTGCTTGATAGTTTACGGAATCGGGCTGGTCATGGTCACGAGATTGCGTGGATACAAGCAGCGCTGGGGGTAGTTCGGCGAAAAGGACTTCGAGCTCTGCATGATGGGGATATATAATTGAGCCAATAGATGAAGAATATCCTTGGTTCACCATCGCCGATTTGAAAAAAAAAAAAAAAAATATGGACTCATGGACTCGGATTCATCTGGTCCGTAGATCTCAAGTAAATCAAGAATATGATGAATTCCCTGATTAGGCCTCAAGACTGTCTCTGGCTCGTCAACATAGCTTCGTGCCTGCTCCATCAACCCTCCCAATACCTTCCGGCAGTACTGAAAACTCCCGGTTGACTCCATGTACTGCACGGCACGGACTTTGACTGCTCTGTCTTCACTGCGTTGTTGAAGAATATTGATAAGTTGCGTGTTGCCTGGAACCGCACGGATGCTATGAATCACAGGAAATGAGAAGTTCCCCTCTGTCAAGTCCTCCATCGATCCTTTTTTCTCTGCATAAATCCCGCTCTGCAGATTCATATAGTCATCCCGGATCTGGAAGATGATGCCCAATAGCTCCACCAGCCGGGAAAGGCCCCTAGATCAAGTCAGCTAAGCGTTTCGAGATTTTACGACTGAGCTCATCATACGTAGTCGTAGTGCTTTGGATTTGCATCAATTCCACTGCAAGTCGAAACAATCCACCGGTTTTGTACATGACCATGTGGGTGTATTCTGCTTCCGTAAGCTTTTCAATCGATTATCGGTGGACTCTTTGAGGCAATAATATTACATGAAAGTCAGATCTAAAAGTGGGACTATACCATAGAGTCCAGGAAACACCAAGGGTACTTCCACGACAGAGAAGCTGACAGAGACTGCCAACGCCTAGCATCTGCTGAGCCACAACCGCGCCCCAGATATATGCCAACCCAGCGCCGATCTCTGCGGCGAGAGCGAGATGCCCAGTGAAGAAGCCGATAATTCCGATGGCGAAGATCCAATGAAGGTTCTGCTCGACCAGTGGCGCATGGGACCATTCTCGCGGTGAGAAGATGACCGCAGCATACATAATGCCAAAGTTGATGGCCATCGCTAAGAATGTCACTCCCCATTCAAGCCGATTCTTGGAGGTATAAATCAAGGTATAGACAATCTCCCATGCAAAGTTGCAACAAAGGGGAAAGATGGACATTGCGTAGGTCCCGTCATTGAACGACGTGTAGACCATCCCGACATAATTCACCACCCACCCAAGTGCAGACCCGAGGAGGAATAAATCGGCGAGAGGTTTCACAGCTTGATATTCTATCGGGGCTTGAGAGAGATCAAATCCGTCCATTATGGCAAAAGAATGAATCATATAATTCTAAGTGCGCAATCAAGGCCTTTCAAATGTACGCCTCTACATAGGTTCAACATAAGAGAAGACGCCGTGCAAGGCTTTTGATGAGCTCGTTTTCTGAGGCCTGCTATTCACAACTGAGTGATTGTGCATGAGTCCCAATCTAAACAATCAGCACATGGGAAGGATGAGTAACATTGAAAATGTTAGCCCTCAGATGCCATCTGCATAAGCCAAAAGTGTGCATCACGGGATTATTGGTCCATGGTATCATTTAGCGTCGCGATCTTCAATTAGTCAGTTGCTAGGTAAGATAAAGGGTACCCTGTCACCCTACTCGCAATCACATTATTTTCTTCTGCACTTGACAGGGCAGAATACGAGGTAATATTCTGATGATGAAATGACCGTAGATTCGACCTACATTTAGAGAAATCAAATAATAAAATCATATGTATATTACTCAAAAAGCAATTCTCAATATTGCGGTGCATTATCTCAATCGGGATATACAATGATATTGTATAATGCAGGTGCTCATATTCCCTGCACAATGCGAGAATAAACCTCGTTTCTGCCCAATGCAACTCTTACATGCACATTAGGACAGGGGAAAATTACCACAGGTACATATGCAATATTCGGGAACTCCGGAAGCAAGAATTCTTCCTTTCTACTCGCTGTGTTCGAGGTTGACTTGCAGGAATCCCATAGACTGGCCATTGACTAAGATATATCGCTATATCTGGTATGCGTAAACGAGATAGTACCGGAGTAAGTGCAGAAACTGCGACGTCAGTTGTGGATATAGCACTTCGCCTGTTGCTTTTATGGGCAAGAGGTCTAGCACTTAATAATTCAGTAGCGCAACAATATGATCATGGGGAATTCTTCAAAGTATTGATGTTTGAATGTTGATTATTCTTTTTCATAACCTGCTCTCTTCATCATTGCAAGTCGATTCATATTCGTTTGACATTATGAGTCTCTTTCAAAGTCTGTTCGAATTCTTTCTTCGGGCCAGCCCTGTCCTGGGTATGGTTGCCGTGAGCGGCTTCCTGTATCTAATTGTTGACCATACTCACATCCCTCGATGGGGGGACAAAAAAGCCCACCTGGTCGGACAGAAAAATCCCGAGAGAATTACTAGACTTGAATGCCCTTATGAATATCTTCGTGAAATCTACGGCAAGCATCATTGGATCGCGTTTGTCCACAAGCTATCCCCGACGCTTCATAATGATGACCCTCCTAAGTACCGGATGGTGTTGGAGATCATGGATGCTATACACCTTTGCCTAATGCTGGTTGATGATGTGTGTTCCCAAGACCCTCCTCCCCCTTTTTGTGATATAGGCCCAGGATAAACCGTCTGACTAATATGTTCCTAGATCTCCAACGGAAGCGATTACCGCAAAGGACGACCTGCTGCTCACAATATATACGGCCCATCAGAAACAGCAAACCGCGCCTACTACAGAGTCACCCAGATTCTCAACAAAACGACAAAGGACTTTCCCAACCTCGCGCCATGGCTAATGCAGGATCTTCAGAATATCCTTGAAGGTCAAGATATATCCCTCATGTGGCGCAGGGATGGAATCGGTTCTTTCCCTACAACTACTGCGGACAGAATTGCGGCACATCGAAGAATGGCCTCTCTCAAGACCGGTTCATTATTCCGTCTACTGGGTCACATTGTCTTAGAGAATGATTCCATGGATAAAACTTTGACTACGGTTGCGTTAGTCAGTCTCTGCACTAGGAATTCATGTTACGATCTAGGTTTGACATTTGTATAGCTGGCATTCGCAGCTCCAAAATGACTGCAAGAATGTTTATTCATCGGAGTATGCAAAGCTGAAGGGCTCTGCGGCGGAAGACTTGCACAACCGTGAGATGACGTACCCTATCGTGCTAGCATTAGATGCGCCTGACGGCCATTGGGTGGCGAAGGCACTGGAATCTCCGTCACCCCATAATATCCGTAACGCCATGAAGGTAATTCGATGTGACTATGTACGGAACATATGCATGAATGAGCTCGCTAAATCTGGTGCTTCGGTTAAAGAATGGCTGGAACTATGGGGAAGAGAGGAGAAACTGGATTTGAAGGCATGAGCTTGCGCAATACATTTTGAAGGGATATTTTTGTCACGGTATCTCAACTAGTATAGAGCGAATGTGATTACCCACAACAACAATAGCATTGATTAAATGTCAGTAGAGCTAGACAGCTAGCTAGCTACCATCAGAGCATTGGCATATGAGTATATCCATAAAAGATAACCTGTATCCTAATGTAGTTCATTCCCGCGCTTACCCGAAGCGGCTAAACGGCTAAACGCGGTAGTACTGTATGCTTAATTTATCAGATCAAAAAACATCTCTCGATTATTTTCATAGTCCCTCCAGCTTCAAGTTCTCCTAAGAAAGGATCCTGGGAAGCATTTTGAATGTTTCTCAACAAATTCTCGATGAGATCAGACCAGTCTCACAAAATATGTGCTTTTTGCGCCCGCCCAAAGCGTCTCGATCATCAAACTTGCCTCCAGGTTTGAAGGCCACCGCTCGCGAGTTGTCGGTCAGCCCTCCAAACATATCAAATCACCTTAGCCAGGTGAAAATTTCGATCAAGATTCTTCTGCTCACGGATTCTGGTTTCCGCATTCCACCACCTTAAATTCGCTGCTAATCACGTTGGACGTCCCCACACAAATTAACAATTCACCAGAAAAATACCCCTCCGATCCTTCTTCGAATTGCTCATTTTGTTTGTTTGCTATACCTCGACAGTCTTATATGAAGACGCTCGAATCCGAGCGTCTGAGACAATATGCCATCGACACATCTAGATTCCAATAATGCTGGCGTCAAGAAAGGCTTTCGCGTTGAAGAAGACGAATTGGGAACTTTCAATTCAAGTCTCACGCCAGCAACAACTCACGAGACGACCAGGCGAAGATCCGTCTCATCCCACCCCGAGGAGTCTCAAGATGTCCCCGAATTGTATACAGTGCCTACCACGAGAACTCGAAGGGACTCGCACATGGGAGAAGCTCTCGAAAATCTATCGCGGACACTTTCCATCACTGACCGACATGGAGATGACGACTATCAACTCAATAATGTGCCCTCTACCCGCATGGAACGAATCGGAACGCGCCGTTCATCTCGGCTGCCCGATCTACAAGAGGAAGCTGGCTCTCCATCTGAGTCAAAGTCCCAGGGTGTTCCTCCCGAACTCGGTAGCTTAACGGCAGAGGTGATTTTCATTCTCGTTTGTTCGGCTGGCCTGCTATTGTTCTCGTTTTTCCTCGCCGATATCACAGTCACCCAAGAAGAGTTCAAACGAGCTCTTGGAATCAGCAATAGCGAGCTTCCCTGGCTACTCGGTTCTTTTACACTTCCGCTTAGTCTATCTGTGGTCATATCGGGCTCGTTGAGCGACTTAACACCTCCGAGGTCGTTAATGATTGGGGCTTTCGCTTGGCTAACCATTTGGAACGTTGTTGGTGTTTTCTCAATCCACCCTACGACCGCGATTCTGTTCTATGTTGTGCGTGCAATGCAGGGGATCTCCGTGGGAGTGTTGGTTTCTGGGTCCATGAGTATCCTTGGTCGCGTATACAAGCCAGGCCTTCGGAAGAATCGAGTTTTTTCTGCGATGTCAGCAACCTCGCCTTTTGGATTCTGGCTAGGTGGGATTCAGGGCGGTGCTCTGAAATCTTATCTGTACTGGATCTTCGGTTGCAATGCTATTATTTGTGCTCTATGTCTTCTTGCTGCCTGGTTTACCATGCCCTCTCTCCGTCCAGTTGCTGACATTGTCGGAGCCGATGTACCAAGCATTCGCCAGTTTGATTTCCTTGGCGCTGGCCTCATCGCAAGCGGCTGTATCTGTGTTCTGTTTGGGTTGACTCAAGGCTCCGTGAAAATGTGGCCGCCGTACACATACGCCTTGATTGCGGTCGGCGTTGTTCTGATTATCGCGTTTTTCTTCATCGAACACTGGGTGGAACGACCTCTGATTCCCAATGGGCTCTGGAAGACCAAAGGCTTTACACCATTAATGATTGCATATTTCATCGGCTACGGTGGCTTCCAGGGTGCTTGGCAGTTTTATGCGGTTCAGTTCTGGTTACGAATCCAGCAAAATACTCCGCTCACGGTTGCACTCTACCTTCTCCCCAATGCTATTGTCGGGGTACTCGCGACCTGGGTAGTGAGTCGAACTCTTCATGTTGTCCCGGGTCACTATATCTATTTCACTGCGATGGTTGCATTTGGCTTAGGGCCCGTCTTCTTCCTCCCACAAACCCCGAACACATCATACTGGGCACTGTCCTTCCCTGGTGTGGCCCTCGTCACCTTCGGTCCGGATCTCTCGTTTGCGGCAGCGTCAATTTATATCACCAGCAATGTCCGTCGCTCTTATCAAGGCAGTGCCGGCAGTCTGCTAGTGACAATGCAGAACTTGAGTTCCGCAATCATGACAGCGGTCGCAGATGCTATCGGCACCCAAGTCGACCAGGGACCAGATGGCGACATAGGCTTGAAAGGAATCCGTGCCATCTGGTGGTTTGGACTTGCATGTGAAGTGGTTGCAGCATTCATCACGTTAGTTTGGGTGCGGATTCCCAAAGAGGAGGAGAAAGAGCATGTTACCTAAGTACAAGCTGATCTCCAAAATGAGGTCCCTAGCCCCCGGTATTATGTGTGACATGACTACTTTTCATGATATTGACGTCTGATGTTCTCATGGGTTGCTTTTTGTGTTTGGCTTTACGTGTTTTGTTTTATAGACCTGCTCTTCGATACAACTTTCTGATAGATAGCACCTAGTTTACAATAATTCAACCTCCTCCCCTTGTTACTCGGCTGCTCAATAAATTGCTAGAGCTGGTGGTTCCCAGGTTTCATTATGTTGATTCAAAGATAGCGGAATATTAGCCTCTCCCCTCGACGGGCACGCCAACTATTTGTTGCGTTCATCAATTCGGGGCATCCTCGAACAACCCATTGCCATTTCTTCAAAAATCCCTCTGTCAGCTCCCAATTCCGTACGTCCCAAGGGTCTCCCCAAACTAGCAGCCCTGCATCCGTCGTTGAATCACCCCAGAAACCCATGATATCGCTACAGAGCTGCTCATCATCCCAGCCATCCCCGGCTTCGATGAGATTATCGCGCATCTTAGGTAAAGGAAATAAGTCCAACCACGGGTGATGGTGTATCGATTTCTGAATTCGAGTGGGCTGCAGGCTGATCGGAATGAGGCTGTTATCGTCCATGTTAGGGGGCTTTTGTGGCGAAGCTATACTGAACGGCGAAATGACATCGAGGTCGATCCAGTACTCCGACCAACCGATTAATCGTAGGTTTTGCATGAATCCCCGAAAGACGTTGACCTTAGTCAAGGTCATAAGATGATCAGCGCTCGGGTTCCCCCGTGCGTAACTCTCATACGCTGACTTGGCGAATCTCTCCAGAATACTTTGTAGAAATTCGGGGCTGCGATAGAAGTTCACTTTCGGATCGTCTTGCGAAGAACGTTCCTGCGAAGAACGGTCCTGCGAAGAACGGTCCTGCGAAGAACGGTCCTGCGAAGAACGGTCCTGCGAAGAACGGTCTTGCGATTGGACGGTAGAGGTCGAACTAGTAGATGAGACTAGGCTCTTCGGGTGGATGTCTTTAATTAATGACAGTCGCTTTCGCTTTCCTGGCAAAGATTGGCGGCAAACATTAACTTCCGTTGAATAGACTGCAGCGAAAGTGACGTACGGTGAGCCCTCTGGTTTATGCGGTTCTGTCGCCGACGGCGTTCGGTCGGGTCACTCAGTGCAGACCAGTTGTCCGCCCCCTGTTCGGCGTCATCGGAGACGGGGACTTGGTCAACTGTCGATATTTCGGTCATGTGTCTATCAGCACTAGGGTATCACACTTTAATTAACAAGTTTGAAGATGCTGCCACCACATGCCAGTTGAGGAATCTTGAAGAATCCAAGCAGTCTGATTGGCGATGTGGATCATATGGAGTTTAGGCTGCGTGATGACGAGGATGACTAAGCGGTCATGTTGCGGGACCTAGTTACCTGAGGTCTCCTGATGCAGAGATTATTGCAACGCAGACACTTTCAAGCTTCCATTATTCTAGTAGCCACCCTTGGTATTCTCCTCTATCTCCTCTCTCTCACCCTACTATTCCCAGTGAACGACTTTGCTTTCATCCTGTTTCGCAGGCAGAGCTGTCGGTACCCCGCGAGCTCCCCATTGGGCGGCTAGTGTCCTATTGACTAACCAGTTGACCTATCGTCCCGAGGTCAACTTCCATTTATATACTTCGTACTCCGTATGTAATTCTCGGTTGTGTGGGCCACTTTTCTGCGTGTTCCACTCTTATGTGTATCCATATGTGCCTCGCTGTGCTGACTACTTTGTAGTATCCCCCTGTCTATGTCCGCGAGAGCGACAGTGTGAAGGGCTAAAGCATGACTTGATTCAATCCCGCTAGGCCACAATCTATCTACCAAATCTTGAAAGAAAACATGAATAAGACTATGGCGAAGCACTGTACACAAGCAAAGAGGGTTAGAAAGGGTTTGGAGCCGCGTGGCGACACGGGCCGTCCGGGTGCTTCCGCAACCTTTCTTCGCTACCCCAATCTCAGTCTTCAATGTCCAGTCATTGAGACCTTGGTAATCCTGTCACGCCAATGTTCAACAGGGAACACGACCTTGACCCCATTTGCCTCTAACCTTTGCTGTCCGTCATTTTGCAGGATGAATGTCCCTGGCTCTTTGATTCCCACGTAGACAGTCTTGATGGCGCTCCTAAGCCTCAAGATCCTGGTCGCGCAGGTCATATTGCCGCTAAGCCTCTCGTTGCATGGCTCCATAGTCGTGTACAACACCGTGTTAGCCGGAAGGACTTCATGGATGCGTTCCTCAGGGAGATTGTATTTATCGGCGATCTTGATGAAAAAACACTGCTCTGCGTGCGTGGTGCCTAGATCTCCATTGTAATCTCGCGGGTATTCAAGCGAGTACCCTGTCGATAGGACCTTGCCGTTCGCGGAATCGACAAGAACGGCTCCGACGCAGAATTTGTTGCCAGCTGGCGGTGATTTTTGTGCCTGAATGAGAGCGAATTCCATGAAAGCCTCATGGTCCCCAACTGCGAAGGTTGGATTCGTTGAACCCATAGCATATGGCTCTAATAATATAGAATGCGCGAACAATCCCTTTTATGGGCCAAATCAGCACAGCATCCTAAAGAAATGTCAAAGAAGTTAAATGTGAATGGGAGTGAGTTTCTGGGTAAATACCTACCGTTATCTTTGCCGAGTCGGCGGGGGTCATCGACGAGCGGGAATAGCAACCGGCTGATTGGCGGTTTGAAGGAGGGGTAGGTACATATTACGGGCTTAAATCCCAAGGTCTTGGGCATTACCAAGTGTCTCCCCTGAAACAACTCCCATTGAACCATTATTCCATTATTCTCTTGATTGGCAGACCGTTCGTGAAGTCCGAGCGACCGGAATTGGCGCCCTACGCAATCGTCTACAATGGTTGACTCTCACCTCCTTGGCACCCTGGGGAACTTCCCTCTTACCCGATCGCTG
Source organism: Penicillium paneum (assembly GCA_023627375.1). Lineage (NCBI taxonomy): Eukaryota > Fungi > Ascomycota > Eurotiomycetes > Eurotiales > Aspergillaceae > Penicillium > Penicillium paneum. The sequence continues at coordinate 511,072 of JAMAFK010000005.1, forward strand.
ACTGTACCAGTTCTTTCGAAAGCAGCGGCACACAAAGTCCGAGCTACATCCCGACAGTCCCTCAAGTAGTCGCAACTGGACTAAGATCTCGGGGAGCCTGTTTTCTCTGTCAAAGGCCCTATCTAGGACGTCAAAAACCTCGGACGGTCAAGCGGAGAGCGTAAAAGGCCCTCTTGGACTGAGTCTCCTGTATTCCCCGACGGCGCCGGAGATCGACTTCATCTTCGTCCATGGCCTAGGCGGTAATTCTAGAAAAACATGGACCAAATCGTCTCCGCGGTATAATTTCTGGCCGAAGGAGTGGCTCTCCAAAGATCCCGCATTCAAGAACGTCCGCATTCATAGCTATGGATACGATTCGTACTACTTAAAAGGAAGAGAGGACTGCTTGAATATACACCATATTGGCAAGTCATTGCTAGGTGCGATCAGCACTTCGCCATGCATTCTCAATTCTGGAACACACATCGTTGTCATCGGCCACAGTATGGGTGGCTTAGTGATAAAGAAAGCATATATCTTGGCGAAACAAGACGAAGTGCACAAGGCGCTGGCTGGGCGATTCGCCGCATTCTATTTCCTCGCCACGCCACATCGAGGTGCCGACTCGGCAAAAATTCTGAAGAACCTCCTCAAGGTTGCATACGACCGTGCTTATGTTGGCGATCTGGAACGAAATTCTGGGGCGGTCCAAGTAATCAATGACGAATTTCGGCATTTTTCGGCCGGCCTTGAGCTCTGGTCGTTCTACGAAACGCAGAATATGAAAATGTTTGGCTCACTCATCGTCGATCCCGAGTCGGCCGTCCTCGGGTACCGTGAAGAGAAGCAGGTACCCATGACTGCTGACCACCGCTCGATATGCAAGTTTGACACACCTGCAGACCCCAACTATGCCGTCCTCCGAAACGCGCTCGCCTCTACTGTGAGCGAAATTACCACGGCAATCCCGGAGGTGAAACTGAAGCAGAGGCGCGAAAGGATCAAAAATCTCAAGAAGTACCTGAAAGTTCCCGACATCTTGGACGATGATCTTACAAACGTCTGCGAAGCCCGGATGCATGGGACCTGCGGATGGATTTCGACCAAAGCCAGTTACGTCAAATGGAGAGATGGGGAATCCGGAAATGACAGGACGCTATGGATCAAGGGCAAGCCAGCAACTGGAAAATCTGTTCTCGCTGGCTATGTCGTCGATCAGCTCAAGGACTCTGGCCAGACATGCAGCTACTTTTTTTTCAAACATGGAGACCAGTCAAAGTCCAACCTAGGTTGTTGTCTCCGATCTCTGGCTTTTCAGATGGCCAGCTCTGATAGCGAAGCTAGTGATGCCATTCTAGGAATACAGGCGGATGGTATTTACTTGGATCGTGTCGACGAACATACGCTCTGGAGAACCCTCTTCCTTTCTGGCATTTTCCAGGCCACAATGACTCGGCATTTCTGGGTCATTGACGCCCTGGACGAGTGTTCCAATCCCCCGGTCCTTTTATATTCCATTCTTTCCAACATGGACGAGTCTATACCACTGAGAATTCTCGTCACTAGTCGGTATACGGTCGATCTGGACCAAGGTCTCTCCTTCATTGCACCACACCTAGTCCAGTCCTTGTCAATCTCAATAACAGACACAGAGTCAGATATAAGGTTTTTGGTTAAGAATAGAACCAAGGCCTTAGGGGTTGTGGGACCTGACGATCGAGGTACATTAGCCGAGAAGATACTAGACAAATCTCAGGGGTCCTTCTTATGGACAATTTTAGTGCTTGAGGAACTTATACGCTGCCATAGCAGGAGGGAAATTTACCAGATTCTTGAAGACATGCCCAGAGGCATGGAGTCACTATATAAGCGGACTTTGGACTATATGTCGAAGGCTACTCGAGGAAAAGAGCTGGCCAAAATTATTCTTATGTGGGCAGTATGCGCAATTCGACCCATGACAATCAGCGAACTGGACGGTGCTCTGACCCTAGACACCCACGACTCATTCCCAAGATTGGAGGAGAGTATTGCCACGCTTTGTGGTGAACTGGTGGTCGTGGACAAATATGGGAGAGTTAAGATGGTGCATGAAACTGCCAGGCAGTTCCTTGTAACCTGCGGACTTGAGTCCGAATTCTTTGTCGAAAAAACTCAGGCACACACACGGATGGCTCAGGTGTGTCTCAATTACCTTGTGGGGGAAGAAATGAAGCCTCCGAGGAGCAGCCGACGCCGTCCTTCGGCAGGTTTGCCAGCAACAAGATTAGATTTCGCCGCCTATGCATACACAGCATACTCCTATCATCTCTCCAGGTCTGATCCGTTGGCGGCAGGTACATTCCAGCTTGCCGTGCAGTTCTTCAGATCCAATGTCCTCACTTGGATTGAAACGATCGCTGACTCGAAAATTCTGAATCACCTCATCCGCGCCTCAAAACATCTCAAGATCTACGTCAATGCATGTGCCGTTGAGTGTTCACCACTGGACCCTCGGATACAAGCACTACGACAGTGGACAACGGACCTTGCTCGGATTCCTGCCGTTTTTGCCAACGTGCTCACGATATCACCGTCAGCAATATATTCGTTGGTACCTCCATTTTGTCCCACCGAGTCTATGGTATACAACACTGGGCGCTCAGGCCGAAGGCTCGCGGTGCTTGGCACGCCTAACAAGCAATGGGATCACAGGCTGCTGTGCATCGATTTCCGTCAAGGTCAGCCTAGGGCCTTGCGCTATGGAGACGAGTTCCTGGCCGTCGGTCTCAGTTCAGGAACTGTCATATTGTACCATGCCACATCGTACCAGGAGTACAAGGTCTTGGAGCACGGTGAAGCAGTCAGTTTCATTGCTTTCAAACCCAAAACTGACCTCGTAGCAACTTGTGGTATGAAGATGGCCAAGGTCTGGGATATCAGAAGTGGGCAAGTGGTGCACAGCCTCGCGAGCCCTCCCCGTCCTCTGGGGATGGAATTCGATGGAGGTACGCTTTTAATTGCGAGTCGCAACAATTATGTCGCGGCTTGGGATTTGGGACACGGCGCCCGGCCGGAATCGGTGCGAAGACCATGGAGCGATACCGATACGCCAGAGACGACGCGAACGCCTCCGCGTGGGACCCCCTGCGCACTGGCTCTCTCTACCACCCACAGAATGCTTGCTGTCGCTTACAGCCGCCAACCCATTGTGCTATGGGACATGGAAGAGGACGCCTACTCTGGTAACTGCGGCAAGAAACTATCCAGCGGAGAAACTAGCACTGATGTTGTTGTCGTTGCGCTTGCTTTCAACCCCAATCCTGACATTAGCCTTCTCGCAGTAGCATACCTCGATGGTGATCTTGCCCTCCTTGACCCCTTTGCCGATCGGCAGCTGGAATGTTTCCGTGCCAATTGCCAAACCCTCGCGCCAAGCCCCAATGGGCGTCTCCTTGCAGCGGGTGGTGCAAATGGGATTATCCACGTGTACGAATTCGATACGTTCAAGCTCCTATATCGGGTCAAGTCTTCCAACTCGTTCATTAAGCAACTTGCCTTCACCAGGGACAGTATGCTTCTTGCCGATATAAGAGGCGCCCAGTGCACTGTCTGGGAACCTGAAGCTCTGTTGCGGGAGACCCTGAACGATGACAGCAGCGGGACCACTTTCACTACAATGGTCGAAACGGTCTCCATGGAAGCCAAAGCGAAGATCACTTCCATGGTGGTCCATCACACGTCCGAAGTTATCTTTTGTGGAAAGGATAATGGATCAGTCGTACTGTACGAGCGGAAAATGGCAACGAGCTTGGGAACTCTCTACTGCCATAAGGCACCAGTTCGCCTGTTGGTCTGGATTGAACGGAGAGACGCCCTCCTTAGTGTTGATGCCTCCAACATGATCTTCCTACACAGAATCCAGAAGTCAGCAGACAAAGGCTGGCTTAGTGATCTGACGGTACTTTTCAAATCCCGCCTCGACTCCGAGAAGGCAATCACAGATGTGCTAGTAGGAGAAATGGCGGCGAAGTTCCTAGTGTCAACTCGCGAGTCTGATCACCTGTTCAACTTAGACAACGGTAAGTGTGATACAGAGCGAACATATCCACAAATGCCAGGAATCCGCAAATGGCTCCCTCACCCAGAATCCTCTCTACATATTGTCTGTATCGACAACGACAAAGTCTGCGCCTACTGCTGGGGTGACTGGTCTGAAGTTGCATGCGTTGCATTGTCCTTGGACAACGACACGGCAGAGCTCAAAAGTGCGATCATCTATTCGCTCGGTCAAAAGCAAAGAATTATGCTAGATTTGTTAGAGCCGAACAGCTCCATCGACTCCAACAGAATTACCATCATTGACTTAGACCACCTTTTCATCGGAAACAGAGATAGCAGCTTCTTGCTAGGGAAGCAGTTAGATGATATAGCGGCGTTCAGTCCACTTGCCACGGATGAAGACGGGAAGAAAATAGTCAACGCGCTGAGTTCGGCCGCTCCGCTTCGCTCACGGATGACGGCATTCAAACTAAGCGTTGCCCATGTCATCGGCATTGACGAATCAAAGAAACTCGTATTCCTGAACCGGTCTTCTTGGGTGTGCTCTGTTGATCTCAGCGAGAGTGGGCTAGAGATCGCGCAACGCAAAGATCCCCCGACGATCAAGGTCTTCGAGCACTTTTTCGTCCCATACGATTGGTTCGCTGGGAAGAGGGACATTATTTGTGGTTTGGTAGAGAAAGATATTATGTTAACTCGGGGTGGCGACTTGGCGGTGATTAGGGGCGGTCTTGACTATGCTGAGAGAGTATGTATAGAATAAGAAACCAAACTGAAGGGATATATCAAACTTTCCCAAATTGCAGGTAGTAGGCGCGATTTGCAAACCCATATAGTTCAATGCCTAGATATGGCCGAAAGTACCGTTTTGGGGAGTGGGAATAGCTTCAAATTCACGGTTCCCAAAATGAATGGGATTAGTAAGCGACATCAAAGCGCGGGACAACTGGTAAGAGTTAGTCCCCATTGGGCTGTAAAACCATTATTAAAATCAGGCATTCAACTGTTAGCTAGAAATACAATTGCATAAACTAAGTCGGAATATTGAATAAAAATGGAGGGGAGATAAGAGGACGTCATTTAACGCAAAGCATCAACAATTTCCTATAGGGTTGACCTATCTAAACTCTGCGTACGCAAAATCAGCTGGGTCCAGGCATCGCTGGCGCTCTCCAAATGCATATAAACCTAGCATCATGCCGGTAAAATTGGCCCCAACCGGAGGTGCTGCCGTAGCAGCACTGTTAGAGACTGACGCGATCCAATGGATGTCAGATTCTGTGCCTTCGCGATAGCCAAATCGATACTCGGAGCCACAGTCAACTGTGAGAGTGACGGCAGTTTTGAAATCCAATCTATGTTCCACGATATCACCCTCTGATGGTCGAAAACGGATGAAACGGCCCTTGCTATCCTTCCTAACACCGATGCTGCTATAGGTGAAATAATTTAACCACACCACAGTGCCAGCCTCGGTTTCGTCTACCGTAGGCTGAAAGAAGAGCTCTGTTTCCCACGTGCAGATCTGGTGGGTTTGCTTGCGAAGGAACATGGTTGGGCTGGCCGGTACCGACAGGTTATATGGTCCGCCGTAAAGACGGAGGTGATTGGGGCGCTCAGTAAGTGAGTAGTCTTTGACGAAAGGCGTGTCTATTTTCTGGTCAGATGGGATCAGGCGGGCTCGTTCTTTGGGGCTCACTCTTTCGATACCATCCAAGTTGCAGTTGCGGATCCGAGAATCCATCTCTCCACGAGACTGGTGTATGGAATTTGTATAGGCCAGGTCCATAGGAGTTGAGACTGATCTTTTGTCCTCCATTGATCACCGGCCAATCGTCTTTCCATTCCAAAGGAACTAAGAATGTCTCTCGGCCTGGGAACATTAGTATAATAACCACTTGATACTTTGAGAAGTCATACCTAGCACTGACTCTTCCCACGTATTTCCCCGTCTTGAAGGGCGGACACCGAGAAGGACTGCCCACCATTGCCCTTTCGTATCCTCAACCAGATCGGCATGTCCGGTGTTTTGCACTTCATCCTCAACGCCATTGCGCCAGAGAGGGTTATTTGGCCCCAATTCCCATGGTCCTAATGGACCGACCTCACTGCGATTCACCCATTCGCTGTGACCGCTTTCAGTACCGCCTTCTGCTGTAAACAAATACCAATAACGACCGCGTTTGAAAATATGTGATCCCTCGGCAACCCCAGAAGAAGATTCCCGGATCAATTTAGGCTCAGATGTAGAATGCCCAGTGGCCAGATCAACAGTACATATATGAATGGCAAAGTCTTTCAGCTTAGCACCTGCAGTTGGCTGAATCTTTCTGTAGGTGGACGATAAATATACGGTTTCATCGTCATCCCAAAAAAGCTATAGTATTCAACTGTCATTCTCGTGATGTATACATGTGGTGATACCATTGCTCAAAACTCACATCTTGGTCAAACCCAACTTGATCAAAATAGACTGGATCAGACCATGTCTTCTCATTCCATATATCGGTCGTTTTAACATAAAATCCCTGTGGCCAAACTCGGTCATCCTGTTGAGGACGATAACGCTGGAAGCTCGCAGCGATGATATAGTAAACACCTCCGTGATAACGAATTGTGGTTGCCCACACGCCTCCTCCCGGCTCCGGTGTATGAATTTGAAGCTGACTGGGCCGTGTCAACGCATGACCGATCAATTTCCATTGAATCAAATCCTGGCTGTGGTAAATGGGAACTCCAGGGATGTATTCGAAGGTGGAGGTGACCAAGAAAAAGTCTTTATCGACACGAATGATGGATGGGTCAGGGTTATATCCCGGGATTATGGGATTAATGTAACTCATCGCTGTTAGAATATGCAGTTGATCGCAGCATTGGGTTGGCTTATAAGTTAATGAATATATTCCGATTGGTGGAAAAACAACCCCCGTAGAATCCAAAATACCACGCGAGTTCGTATTCCAATGGAGAAGGTCTTTCAAATAAAATGTTGGTGGTAAAATATAGAAGTCGAGGGATGTTCCAACGATCTAATGCTATGTTCTTGAGATGTCAAATCTAATGCATGGAAGTTATTGAGGAAATGAACGAAGTGCTCGATAGAGTCTCAAGCGACCACGGATGCTATGTGAGAGCTTCAATCTTGGGGTGTTTTGGCACATGGCACAGCACTTAGTTTTGATGAAGTTGATCTACCGGAAATCGCCTGCCGATACATAACCTCCTAACACATATATATAACAAGCGCAAGAATTGTCTCAACAAACAAAATCGGAAATTGTGACTGATAAGCCGTTCGAGGTGAACAAGTAGCATCCTCATCCGAAGTTCTACCGAAGCAATGTGGGGTAATTACACTGCGCCTCACTATCCCCTCATCTCGATCTGGCAATGCGGGTTGAACCACCGCGCCAAGGCTTTTTTCGCACTTTTATTGCTGTTTTTTGGTCTGCTTGCAAAAGAAAGTATCACAGCACTGAATCACACGCTATGGCAACTGACTGTATTCAAAGATCGCACGATGCGAGTCTTATCGCTCTCGAGGCTTTGCCTCATGGCCAGTCAGATACAGGTTCACCGTTGGGCCCTGAATATCCGTTGTTAGAGAAATGGAACCAGCCTCGCGTCAATATCCATCGAACCTTTGCAGCTTTCTGGTCATTCCTCGTCATGGGTGCGAATGACGCAGCATATGGTGTAAGTTGATATTGGAGACACTATGATATCAATATGGTGAGATATCTACTGACCGTTCGCAGGCTCTAATTCCATATGTAAGATGAATTCCCTACATTAACTAGAATTATATCTCATCCGGCATACAGCTGGAATCATACTACCATCTATCGTACACGATTGTGTCTCTCATTTTCTTGTCACCTCTAGTAGGCTATACGGCCGCCGCTGTTCTCAATCACCGCATCCACTATACGCTAGGTCAACGCGGTGTGGCTATTATCGGGCCAGCGTCTCATCTCATCGCCTATGTCATCAACTGTGTTCATCCACCTTATCCGGTAATAGTGGTCGCATTTGTCTTTGCAGGGCTGGGAAATGGCCTAGAGGATGCTGCGTGGAATGCATGGATTGGCAACATGGCCAATGCAAATGAGGTGTTGGGGGTGTTACATGGAATCTATGGAGCCGGTGCAGTCTTGGGTCCGTTGGTCGCAACGTCAATGATTGCCAAGGGTGGCCTGCCGTGGTATTACTTTTATTATGTCATGGTAAGTACTGAGCGTCCCTCGCAGCCATTTGACCACCGTTAAATCAATTAGATCGGATGTGCGGCCATCGAACTGGTATTTTCTGGCGCATGCTTCTGGAAATCAACTGCCGCCGATTACCGTGCATTGAATGTACCATCAGCGGACGAGAGCAAAAAGGGTGGCTTGAAAGATGCAATCTTCAAGCGCCCAGCTGCCCGGGTGACTTGGCTCTGTGCATTGTTCTTGCTGGGATATGTTGGAGTAGAGGTCGCGCTGGGAGGGTGGATTGTTACTTTCATGATCCGAGTCCGGCAAGGTAGCGCTTTTGCTAGCGGTATGACGGCCACTGGATTCTGGTTGGGTATCACGGTTGGGCGGGTAATTTTAGGGTTTGTGACGCCCCGGATCGGTGAGAAAGTCGCAATTTCGGTAAGCATCACGCTGTCTTGCGATATACAACATAACGAGACTGATTTCCACCAGGTTTACATAGTTTGCTCCATGGGGTTTGCTTTGATTCTATGGCTTGTGCCCCAGTTTTATGCATCGGCCGTGGCAGTGTCTTTGCAAGGCTTCTTTTTGGGGCCCCTTTTCCCCGGGGCAGTGGTAATGGTTACGAAGCTTCTTCCTCGGCATCTGCATGTCACCTCAATAGGCTTTGTCGCTGCCTTTGGGGGTAGCGGGGCCGCAATTCTCCCTTTTGCTGTCGGTGTGCTTGCACAAGCCAAGGGAGTGAAAGTGCTGCAGCCATTTATCATTGCCCTATCCGGTGCGATTCTCATGACGTGGCTTGGATTGCCGCGGGTGACGAAGGTCAGACGCAATGAATAAATAAAAAGTCTCACATGTTGACACATTTGACATGTGAGAATGACTCGGGAACTTTTCGTTATCAGATCCGATTATTTGACTTTGCCTCATCCCGTACGACATCATATGTTGTCCCACGTTCCACGTGACTCTTTTCTTTTTTTCTTTTTCCTTCGCTCAAATGAAATGACCACATGATCCGGGGATATTTTGGTACCACGTGAGAATAGCGTAGGCCAAATATCAGGTCATTTCCCAGAACCCGTAAGCCGTTCTAATACCCGATGATCGGGCTGATCTCGGGACTAGTTGAGCCGTGAGAGCCGTCAAAAGTATGTATTCTCCCCCCGCTTCCCCATATCAAAATGAGTTCAATATGCGGGGTGAATCCTGTGGAATGAACCACCGGTAGTTAGTAATTGTGTATAATTTTGTGGCCTCCATACATAAGTCCAAGGGAAGAGGTAAAATAGGGAGTCGACCCTCCCGAGGTCGGGAAATGAAAGTTCCCCGGGCCATTTCCGAGATGCGCTTTCCTGATTGGTCAGCTCTTCTGAGCCGAGGCTCTTTCCCAATTGAGATCCTCGGCCCTTCTAACCTTCTAACCTTTCTCCTTCTTTCTGGGGTTCATAACCCCATCTTTCCCCATTCTCTGTCTTTCATCTATTTGAATATATCCCCTTTTTTGCACAATGCCGTCTCCTCCTCCTGACTGGGTTAAAGCCCTGAAGCCGGCAGGTCCGCAAGGATCTGAGCTCCTCGAGCAGGAGCGTGCTCAATCGAATGTCAACGTCGAAAGATTATCCGAGTTGCTACACACAAAGGAAACTTTGGAGCGACGAGCGTCCATCCTAGCTCTGTTGAAGCCCGAGAAAGTATTTGATAAGTCTCAGAACCATACTTTGGGCCGCGTAGAGCGGCTCCAGCGATCGCTGGGCAAGGCCAAGCGCCTCCAGCAGCTCGCTGAAGAGCACAAATGGTCGATGCAAGAGCTCCACGCGGCAAATGACTTGATTGGTGAACCTACTCCGTACGGTTTGCACGCTAGTATGTTTCTGGTGAGTGAATTATATCCTTGTCGATAATCCAACTCTCCAACTAACCACTTTGGTCGTTATCTAGGTGACTCTCCGCGAACAAGGCACTCCCGAGCAGCGCAAACTGTTCCTTGAACGCGCAGAAAAATATGAGATTATCGGTTGCTACGCGCAAACAGAGTTGGGCCACGGATCGAACGTGCGCGGTTTGGAAACCACCGCCACCTGGAACCCTGACGATAAGACATTCACCATCAACTCCCCAACATTGACTTCCTCAAAGTGGTGGATTGGGTCTCTAGGCCGCACCGCCAATCACGCTGTGGTTATGGCCCAGCTTTTTGTTGGTGGCAAGAACTATGGCCCTCACCCATTCGTCGTGCAGGTCCGTGACCTCGAAACCCATCAACCATTAGATAATGTATATGTGGGTGATATTGGCCCTAAATTTGGCTACAAGTAAGTTGGCTTTCACTTTTTGGCCAAGATCAGCACTAATGACTATTTAGCACTATGGATAATGGTTTCCTGTTGTTCAACAACGTCAAGATACCCCATGTCAACATGCTGGCCCGCTTCTGTCAGATCGACAAAGAGACGAACCGCTATGTTAAGCCTGCTGTGCCATCTCTTGTCTTTGGTACCATGACATGGGTGCGCGCCAATATTGTTCTAGATGCTGGCGGTGTTCTGGCTCGCGGTGTGACTATCGCGACCCGTTACTGTGCGGTTCGGAGGCAGTTCCAGGATCGCGATTCGGATCCGAACGCGGGTGAGACCCAAGTACTGAACTATAAGATGGTCCAGGTGCGATTGCTCCCACTTTTGGCATCTATGTATGCCCTCCATTTCACTGGTCGCGGTATGATGCGTCTGTATGAGGAGAATCAAAGCCGCATGAAGGCAGCCAGTTCGCCCGACCAGGAGTCGCGGGGCGCTGGACCCGAGCAGCTCCGTGCTGGTGCCAACCTCCTGGCGGATTTGCACGCCACCTCATGTGGTCTTAAGGCTCTGGCCAGTACCACTGCCGGTGAGGGTCTGGAGGTCTGCCGCCGCGCCTGTGGTGGTCATGGATACAGCAGCTACAGCGGCATTGGACCGGCTTACGCAGATTATCTGCCTACACTGACTTGGGAAGGTGATAACTATATGTTGACCCAGCAGGTTGCACAATATGTATGTCGCATTTCTTTCTTCCATTCTATCTACTCCTAGCTGACCGTATCAACAGCTTCTCAAATCTTCCCGTGCCGTCCTCGCTGGTAAGCCGGCTGATAACGACACTAGCCGCATCCTTCAGACATACCTCGACCGACGCGACAAGGGGGCTTCATTCGATGTGCTCGATGAAGACAAGGACATTGTGGCTGCCTTTGCATGGCGCACAGCACATCTGACTTTCGAGGCCCTGAAGCATCGGGATGCTGAGAAGCGCTCCTGGAACAGCCTTTTGGTTGACTTCTGGCGCTTGTCTACGGCTCATTCTCAGTATCTGGTGGTGAAGAACTTCTACGAGGCGGTTTCCTCTCCCGAACTCTCAGCGGCCTTGGATCCAGAGACCAAGGGTCTCCTACACCAATTATTCAGACTCTTCTCGCTGCACACTCTGGAGCGTGAAGCCGCCGAGTTCTTCTCTTCCGGTGCGGTTACTGTGCGACAAATCACCTTGACTCGTACTACTGCCATATTGAAGCTACTCGACGCGATCCGCCCGCACGCTGTCCGATTGGTCGATGCTTGGGCGATTCCGGACTGGCACTTGGACAGCAGCCTGGGTCGTTATGACGGCAAGGTGTACGAGGATCTGTTCCGCCGCGCAAGCGAGGAGAACCCTGTTAACGACTTGGTGTTTGACCCTTACCCATGGAACTCGGCATTGCTCAAGAATGAGCCGGCCAAGAGCAAGCTGTAAATCTTTTTGGTCTCGCGACATACGTGTGCTTCTGATGTATTTTTTTCGCCTTTTTGGTTTGATGTATAGACCATAGAGAGATAAGCTATGTACCTTCTCATAGAATGGCCAATGACTGTTTTTGAAACCTATTATTTTTGAGATCTGACTTGCAAATAATTTCTGCGATTGCATGTGCTGTTGCACCCTTTAGAGACATCAGACTTCTCATTTCCGAGACATTGAGAACCCCAGAGATGCTAAGAAAATTTATGTTGAGTTTATTTTTTTCATCTGTCGGAAACTCGTATTCATCTTGCTCCAAAACTCGATGGTTGGACAACAGATATAAGGCAATTCGTATGATGTCCTCCAGGTGCGACTCCCCGTTGCTGGGGATCCTCTCAGAAACAATCCGATTCTGGCCGTCATATTCTTCAGACATGCTGACGTTAATTACTACTGTCACTCGACGGCCGATCTGAGTCACTTTGAGAGACCTGGTGGTTTCCAGGACAGCAGGAAGCCCAGTGAGCGAGTGGGTCATTCATTTCCCTCTGTGACCACGAAAGTCGAGTAGTTTGAAGAGCCTGTGATGTGGAACTAGTTACTGGCCTAAGGTCTCCTAGGGAACATGTTAGCTGAATATGTATCGATGACCGATACTTTCGTCTCTTCTGAGCTAGTAGATTTCGCGACAGATATGTTTCAGAGAGATGAAATCAAGGCAGATTTAGAGGCCATTGTAATGGCCGTGTAGTAGTCGGTCCGGGGGAACAGACCATCATGCCCACGGGTGTTTTTGGAGATGGCACTAAAGGAAATATAAGCGACAAGACGTTGATATTCTTGACGGAGTGGAAATTACCCGAGGTAAGCCTCGCAAAGGTGGATCCAAGAGCATGTCGTCCGATCTCATACTTCACCTTTTAGGTGAACAGAGAATGCCACTGATGTACACTTCACTTTCATTCTCCTTCTCTCGCTTTCTTTTTTCGATGCGATGTTTGACAATCCTCCACTTCTCAGGTGTCATTTTGTACTTCTTGAAGCCCGCTGCACCCGATAATGCAGTCTCAATTTGGCACATCTCTTCCCAGGTGGCGCATCATGGGGCAAGATGGACGCGCTGTGATTTGTAGAGTCACACTTTCTTCTCTACTTACGTGTATCTGGGTTTCCGGGGGGCGTGATGTGCTTGCAGTCTTACCAGGGTAATTGTTATTATTATAGGTATTTTTACAGTATAGGAAGAATGTTTCGTTTGCTTTCGTTTGCTCTCATTGGATAATTTCACTTTCTTCTGTTTTGAAAACTGAAAAACACAAGCAAATTAAGTCACTTTTATCACATCAACTACTTCATTGTCAATAACTACTCCAAAAACTACTTCAACAACTGCTCTATCATCATCAAGGGAGATACGGAGAGAGATGAACTAATTTTGATGGGGAGGCGGTCTAAAGACCATAATGTTTAATAAACTCGTGCAAGCCCATTCATCCCTTAGTGATAGTGATAGTGATGATGGTGATAGTGATAGTGATTAGTGACTTCCATAGCCGTTTACTGTCTACGCAGCGGACCCTGAGCCTGGCTATGTCGATTCAAAGAAATATGTGCCTATTGTAACTAGTGGGGGTTTCCAGAGCAGGATGACTACGATGACTAAGCGGCTATGTGACATAAAAGCACTCCCGAGGCATAGATAGCAACGCAGACACCTTTCCACCTTCACTTCTCGGTGGTCACCCCATGGTGTTCTCCTCTCTAGCACCCTACTACTCCCAGTGACGACTCTGCTCTCATACCTGTTTCGCAGGCAGGTATGTCGGTGCCCCTGTCCCCTGTGGCAGGGTCCCCTCTTCACTCTATAGAACCATATAAGCCTCGTTTCCTTGAGATCAAAGATCTCGTCTTCCAACCCCCAAAGGATCACTCCACCTCATCTTTTTAATTGACGATGGCGTGGCCATTATACAACATTGCCTTCAACGTTCGGGGTTACGTCACCGAACCAGTTCCTATATCTGCAAGACACGGGAAAAGAACTATTCTCCAAAATTAAAAAAGACGAAGAGCTCTTTCCCTGTGTACGACTGAAGATCTCGTATCTTCGCCGCAAGGTACTGTTTAAACTCATGCCAGGCCAACACAATTCAATCATTGGCGTTTTCTCTCAAGCCCTAGCTATCCAGCTATTCTTAATGGGCCTTTCCGATGACAATGGGGCGTTCGTATCCCGCCCATCGCCAAGAACTCAAGGAATGTATGTGGCTATGGAGCCTGACTGGTGGCTCTCTCCAACCGATGTCTTTGATGGGATGGGTAGGGGGTGGCAGGATTCCCTACCCTGGCCCTCGAAGTCGGCATATCAGAATCCTACTCCCAGCTATGCAAGGACACCCAGTGGTGGTATAGCAACTCTGACCATCTCACCAAGTGCGTCGTTATCATCACCACTACTCGCAAGCCAACATGGCGAGTAGACGTGGAGCCGCACCACCAACGTAACAGGTGGTATATACAACGGTGTGGTGGCTATTTGCAACTGGAAGACGCGATACGATATCAATGAATATACCGTCGACCGCAAAGATATTTGTACTGAGGAGTTCATGATTATAGGTGTTCAAGGTTCCTTTGTTAAGTCTAGTGACTCCGGCTCATTTGTCGTGGATTCGACCGGCGCCATAATTTCCTTGCTTTGATCTGTTCTTATTGCCGAAGACGTATTCACTTAAGAGATAGGCCAAGAGGCGAACAGATGGCATTCTTCTAGCCTAAATTGGAATCTCTTCTACCCTAAGGCGCTTTTGCTTAATTATAATTAGCTACTGGCAAATCTTGGCAAGAAGGACTTGCGCAATGACTCTTTCACGAGCTATGCAGCAGTATTTCTTAGTCACGCTAAAATCTATCGTTTGGGGGTCAGAACAGGCTAGCTATCTCTCAAAGTCCTATCTCACTATCGCTTACTACGATTGCTCAAGATTTTTACTCTATTTGAGGACGAACGGGAGCCATGGTTCAGCTATTGGTTTGTTTTTAAGGATAGTGAGTACATAGAGAACTTCGAAATTATGCTGCGAGACTATATAGTCTGGAATGTGAAGATTTTGATATGGAATGCCGACTTCAAAAGTTTCCTGGGGCGAAACATATCGTTAGAACAGACTGTCTTTCGTTTAATGTAGGAATAAAGGTAAGCTTATAAATTCAATGTACTACGTTTTCTATACCATCTTCCGTCCATATCGAGATCAGACTAAAATCACTGACTAATGTGCGCTAATGCAGTCATAAAAGTCGTAACTAGCCAATAATTTTAGATGTCAGCCCGAGGGGCGCAGGCCCAAAGAACCCGCGGTCAACTGTCCCTGTTTTATACGAAGGAGTAAATAGGTCAAATTCAAATAAAAGCTATCATCTATCAGCTCGCAATACACAAGACGTACACATATTTTTGGGGCGAAGGCTGGCCCAAACGAGATATTTACTGAGGATGTCAATAATGCTCGGTATGCCGATGGGTTGCGCGAAACGGTCCGAGCTCGCCTGCCGCTGAAGTACCGGGCCCGTAAAGCCCTCTAACTGGATTTTTAATTCTGATCTTGCTAGGGATATTGCACCAGCCTTGATTCAATATGATCTATAACAGTAGGTGTCTGCAAACAGAACCCGAGAGCGCACAAAGTGATGCCCCACAGGGTGATATAATTTAATGGAGCTAGAGAATAGAGAAATATTATGTGCAAGGTGATTCAAGATCATAAAAGAATGAAAAACGCCCAGTCTAACTAGGGGTATTGGGGTAGATCGCGAGATGAGACGAGATGGCTATAAAGAAACAACCTAGTATGACTCGAAACAGTGAAGTGATACTAGATGTCTGGAGAAGAGAGGATGATCTCGGCCAAAAAACAGACCAAGGTCATTTCACCTCGCTTGTGTGTTCGTCACTGTATTGCTCTGCGTGTTGAGCGTGGCTCTGGTGGTGAATCTTCTTCTCCTTGTTTAGGAAGCTGGCGCGACGGACAGCCTCATCCTCGACATCATCCAAAGTACGCAAGAGTTCACCATTTGGACCATACATGTGGGGTTCAGTGCGAGCAAGCGATACCACATTGAAAACGTTGGTAGTCTTGCGGAATATGCGGTCCATCTCTTCCAGTGAACGCATGGTAGTCTCAGGAAAGAAGAAATAGACCACGGGCACGATAGCAGCATTGCTAGGCTGGGTCAGTACAAAATATGATAGTGATAGGGGACCAAAAAAGGACTTACACCACGGCGAAAATGACGTAGGTCTTGTAACCAATGCTTTCAAAAGCAACAGGGGTAATCATGACAACCATGAAGTTCCAAATCCAATTAGAAGAAGTAGACAGCGCGTTAGCCGGGGCGCGAATCTTCAGTGGGACTATCTCGGCTGGATACAACCAAGTCATTCCAAGCCAACCGATGGCAAAGAAGGTGTTGAACACAAACAGAAATACTGTCTGTGCCACACCTGCCTTGACACCTATAGAGGTCTGTTTGTGGCTTGAGGAAATGCTGTCGGAGATGGCAAGCACCGCCATTGAAATCGACATTCCGACCGCACCGAAGAGCATGAGTGTTCGACGGCCAAACTTCTCAACGGTGAACACGGCTATCCAGGAGGCGATGAAATATTCCGTTCCGTTACATGCAGAGATAAGACGTGAAGTCGTGGCATCCAGTCCGACCTGTTGTTCGAGTAGGGTGGGAATATAGTAGGTGATCAAGTTGATGCCAGAAATTTGTTGGAACATTTGGTTGACATATGCCAACATAGTGCGGTGGAAATGACGGTCCTCGCCCATGGTGAACATATCCCGGAATGATCCCGTTGCCATTTCGAGAACAGTAGCCTTGATAGCGGTGAATTCGGTGTCGATGAACAACTCATCAGCCTCGTCACCCATCAAGCATGCCAAGACCTCTTTTGCTTCTTCCTCGCGACCTTTCAGAATAAGCCAACGGGGTGACTCGGGGAGGAACATCACAAAACCCAGAATAATCGCGGCGAAGAAGATTTGGAACGCCAGCGGGAATCTCCAGGCGACTTCGTTTGGGTCTGCGAACATCAGTCCGAAATCGATCCAGTAACTGATGGTTATACCGCATGTGATCATGGCCCCCTCGATCATGACCATCTGACCTCGTCGATGCGATTTGCAGCATTCTACTTGATGTTAGATTACTTTCACTGTTTACTGCCACTCTCGCCAATTCATCGCTCGCAATCATCGAGATATAGCGGCGAGGCGAATTGGAACAGTACAGTGATGCGGGATTGGCTTCATTTCGGCTTACCTGACTGCCAAGTAGGGACCGTGGAGGTGTTAATTCCGTTGCCTGCAGTTCACGTTAATGGATTTCTCCCCCGTGTATCTTGCCCGCACTAACCGAACCCAGTGACCAATCGACCGATAACAAGCTGAGCAAGCCCGTAGGATGTGCACTGAAGAATGGCACCGATACACATAATAAAAGAACCGAGGAAGATAGCCTTGCGACGACCCAAAATATTACCGATCCAGATTGTGGGAATCGAGCCTGCAAAACATCCCAGGTTGTACGCTGCGACTGTGATACCTTGGCGGGTTGACTGGTTGCTCTTTGCTGCTGGACTCCAATTCTCGGTATACGAATCTAGAGTGTTGATTTCGGGGAAGTATTTGACGAAAGAGTCGAGTGTCAGCAAACCGCCAGTCACGCCTTGATCATAACCAAACAACAGGAAGTCCATGCCAGCCAAAAAGCCGATAGCGATCTGGAGCTTGGTGCCGTTAAGGCCCAAGAACCGCCTGGTTTGCATAATGGCGTTGTTCAATCAATCCTCTATATACTTTTTTGAATCTGCCAATAGGTAGACCGAACCGCCAGAAGATATAGAATGAGGAATATATATAATACCAAAACAAAGATAGATCATCGCGGGGTATTCGGCTAGTTTTAAAAAGTCCCCAGGGGAGCCTTGACCTCTCTAGACCAGGGGGCCTGGATAATCTCTTGCCCTCCTCTTCAATATACTTTGTACACCAAAACAAACACAAAATGTGATTTGAAGAATAGCCACTGTTTAGGGTCCACTATTTTCCCTGAATCCAACATATGAGAGCAAGCAGGCTTAATGTAGATTGGCTGTTCCCGTCACCTCCACAGTTTGCTAGGACATTGGAGGTCAACCCGATACAATTGCATGACATTCGGGAATCTGAGCGCCCACCCAATCCAATCAATATCCGTCTCAGCTGGGCCAATACAAATTTATTAAGCAATCTCTCGGCTTCTCCAGAATCAGTTAGCGGGTGTTTTGGGCTTGTGCACGACCAAAGCCCGCCGATCACTTTTCCGCCTATTAGATTTCAGCCAAGTGGAAACTCTTAGGAGATACAATGCCAATGTACGCCACTAAGTGCCAATAATAGCTTGTTATTTGCTTAACCTTCCTCTTTGATCAGCGGCCTCGGGCGCAGGGCACCTGGACAGTGTCCATGTGCGCGAGGGTCTCATATGTCTTTCTATTCCCCGATGCGGTACTTTGTACACAGGAATACTCCGTAAATGGATTTGCATTAGCAATCGTGAAGGAGAAATAAATATTCTACAGTTTATATCTCGGCACCTAGAGATCTCTTTCGGTCTCTTGTTCCTCTGCATGGGCTCTCTCTTTTTTTTTTTTTTTTTTGTTTGTTTCCTTAGTCCTATGAGTACTTTTTCCGAGATCAAGGGGAGGGACGGAAAAGAAAGGAAGAAAAAACTTGGCCATGGTATACGCGAGGCCACCAGTCTCCACATGTTGTGCGTCACCTCTCCACTACTCCATACTCTGTAAAACACGGGGCCGAATCCTGGGGAGCAATGCAACTTGCCTAATCAGGCAGTTCCGGCTGGCATCCACTTCTACAATATATACAGCCATGTTGCATGTCTTCCGGATAAGGGTCTAGTGGGCTAATCGGTGGAGCAGTGACCTCGGTCTCAGCAGTTTGCAACGAAACAGTAAGTACAAATGCAAACCATACAAACTCCCAATGCGCTAGCTTAGCTTCGCTGCGCAATAGGAAGGAACGTTTCCTTCCTAAACGGCCACCAATCCTCCAGGTCGTGACAATACCAATAAATCACCTCTTGGGTGTTCTCATTTAATATAGCCCAAATCACGGAATGCTCGTCCTAGGATCTTATGGATCGTTTCGTCTTTCCGTTGGGTATAATCCATCATCGAATCTCCAGCTATAGCCGCTTGTTCAGCCGCTTCGCGTTTCACTTTGGCATATAGTTCTAGATCCGATGGCATTTTGAGTAACCAGTCACGAAAGATACGATGTCGGGCAGCTTCGGGTGAGTCGGGACCCCAGACATGGACATTGACATGGTAGGCTTCGGGCCAGTTCTCCACAAAGAACCGGTGCTGGTGCCAAAGCGGCTCGCGCAAGATGAACCGAAAACCTGCCTCTTCCAGGGGCTTCACATAGGATAGTTCATTAGTGGCATCTTTCAGCGTCAGATCAACATCAATAATGTCTTTAGCTGGTAGGCCAGGAACGCTGGTAGAGCCAGAATGAGCAATGTCCAAGACCAAGGCCCCAAGGGCTTTTTGAATCCGCACTTTGACTTCTTCGAACCGTTGCGGCCATTCTGGGTTCGGCTCAACTATGGTAATGGGGGGTTGTACCGTTCGGGAGGCTACCCGCTCCACGCGCTCCGGTTTGTACTCGTAAGGTGCGAGAATCTGCGCAACTGTAGCGGGCATTGCAGGAATGAAGGAAGTTGATTCTATGTATGTCTTCTGCTTCGCAACGAGAAAATGAAAATAGCAGGGCTTTGGGAGTCGATATATTCTCGAATATCAGACTATGTTGTAGGCTGACGGTGGAGAAAGGGAGGGAAATTAGGCCTCAGGGGCAATCAATGCTGATTGGTCAGCAACGTATTTTTGTATCGAAGGAATATTGATATTCCGGGTCTATTCCTAATATTGACTAGTGGCTTTGGCCTTGAAAGAGTGTATGTTGAAGATGGCACCAGTTCAAGCCATATGGAGTACATCGATACAGATTTCCTGGACTATGGCTTCCTAGAATGATGCCCTTGCGTCCGCCACTTAAGTCATTTGGCTTGACTGATAGAGTTTTAGGACACGGCGTGCCGATCGCGGCCTATGACGTGTCGGGGCGCTCGGCGCGTGTTTCTGTATCTCGCATTTCAGAAGCTTGGAGATCACTACTAAGTACCGGCGTCGGGGTTCCAATCTGGTGTGTCATAACTGTAGTCTTGAGTGCCCCGGACATGGATGTGGAGAACTATTGGGTCTTTGTGATTTTGTGGGGGACACGTTCTATCGATGGAGATTCGTCGGTATGTACATACTCTATCGCAGGTGCAGCCCCTCCGAGTAGCGCTCACATAGCTCAAACAGTTCTTCCACCTACAGAGAATCTTACTCCAAACCCGACTTCATGCTTTACATCCTGTTTCACTGCCATTTTGGGAACATTATGAGCCCCGAAGTTGATTGTTAAGCTGTTCAACCACTTTCAACCACCACGGAGTATCCTGCCTCTCGAATACTCGCTGTCAAGTGTCAAGTCTCCCACAGCTTAATGCTCCTCATAGCACGCTGCTATATATCCATGCCATCTAGTCTATGCTAGGCACATCGTCAAGCATCCACACAAAAATCGTCAGTTAGTCTTAAGAAATTCAAGTATCGGTGCACAAATAACATACAACCCATCAAATCTGGGTTACTGTACTTCCGTTACGCCATTACTGGCAAGTCTTTCATCACCATAAAGCTCGTCATAATATCTTCTATTCGTGGACGAATCTGCACAAAAAGAAAGAATAGCTTTTCACCTGGGCCTCAAGATTGCGAGCGACGATGATGTGATCAATGGGCCGGAAAATAATACAAACAGCTCAAGAAGCTTCCCAGTGTGAGCTCCCGATTCTCATTGGTGAGAAACAGAGCCCATAGAAGAATAAAGTTGGAAATCAGCTCCCATGCATTCCTCGGAATAATATTTACTCGTCTACTTACATCGTCAATGGATCAGGATTCCTAAAAGATATGGTAGGGCTAGAAACCTGTTAGTCGGGTGCCCCTTCTATCTATCCCTTTGAAATGAGGCTTGGGGTATTCGCAACTGCCGAGTCTCATAGTATGTATTTATCAAGGGCAATATCGTCAGCACTAGAGTGAGATCATTAGAATCTTTCCATTGAGTGCTCTCAATGTTGATTCTTTAGTACACAAATTTGTATTATGCAAGGGTAGTTTGTGAGGTATGCCCAAGCTTCTAATACAATACTTCAATGAGTTGTGGCACGTTTATGCCGTTTCCAACGACCAATTTGAACTTTACATATATATTATCTCATAAATAAACATTAGTCCGGTCACGATAACTCTTGGTGAACCGTGTGAGAAAATAGATGTATTTTGACAACACTAATAAAACGTACACAAGCCTTTGTGCGAGTCAGTTAGTTATACAGAGGTGGCACATTGACTGGAAGACCACCGGAATATTGCGCAGGCTTTGAAGCTATTCATTACTAAAAGTATCTAGCCATCATGGGTTCTGTGTTTAGTGAGGTTACAGTCTCACTGGAATGCAGGGCCTCGAGATTCATCACGTCAGAAGTGATCGACCTCGAGTAACTAACAGTGTCAAGATACAGCCTTGTTTATCATTAGACTGATTATTCGAATTGGGCAAGTTATATTTACAGAGCATGATCTATATTCTTTGAGCAAAGATATAGATGCTGCATGAATCTAGCAAGCATCTTGCCGGGAAAAAGTACTGCATACCAATCAATCCAGTAAGAATGTGACCAGGGGAAAGTGAAAAAAGCCCGAGAAATCAAGATATAAACCCCTTGCTTCACCGGGTTACATCCAGCTGGAGTAATGTAGGTACATGATGTACTACAAGACAAGTTCTGTACATCCACACTTGGATTTAATGTGGCAGCTTCTACGTTGCCTATCTCAAATACTCTCCAGACTTCAGCACGGATGGTTCGATCAGACGGATTTCTATGAGTTCTCACAGTTGCGATAACAACTGGGGAATTTAACTTGCAGTTTGATGGCAGGCAGTTCAAGCATGAAAGATTTCGGTGATGAAGTCTACACAAATCGAGACGACATCCCATTGAAAGAGACTCGAACTGAGGACAGTGATGATGATGAAGAAAAGCCGGTCTATCCTTCAAGCTCAAAGCTTGCTCCGATTTTGATAGGACTTTGCTTTCAATCTTTTTGTATCGCCCTGGTAAGCTTCAAGCTATCGTTACTATGGCATGAGCTAATGTAGACAACGTACCAGGACAACACAATCCTCTCAACCGCCGTTCCCAAAATCACTGAACAATTCAACTCACTGGGCGACTTATCGTGGTATGCCAGTGCTTATCTTTTAACGACATGTGCCGTCACCCTACCATTTGGCAAGGTATACACATATTACTCGACAAAATGGACATACATGATTGCTCTCGGTCTGTTTGAACTTGGCTCTCTAATATGTGCAGTGACACCAACATCGAAGGGATTGATTTTTGGGCGAGCAATTGCGGGCATCGGATCTGGAGGATTGTCACCGGGTGCTCTACTCGTACTTGCGAATAGTGTGCCCCTTCACCGGCGTGCCCTCTATTTTGGTATCATCGGTAGCACTAGTGGAATTGCGACAATTACGGGACCACTGTAAGTCTCGCTATTTCAATCGCATAGATGGCGGCTAATTTTACCATAGACTAGGGGGAGTCTTAACTGATCATGTCAGCTGGAGATGGTGTTTTTGGATAAATATACCTTTTGGTGTCCTCACTGGCCTTGTCATTTTATTCTGCTTCAAGGATTCTACATCACCGAAACCCAAAATAAGCCGCCTTGGACAGCTAAAGCGAATGGATCCTCTTGGTATACTTGCATTCATTCCCGCCGTCGTCTCCCTTCTATTATGCCTGCAATGGGGCGGAACCAAATACAGCTGGAACAATGCTCGAATAATTGCCCTGTTTGTTTTGTTCGGGGTATTCGGTTTTGCGTGGTGTGCTATCCAGGTCTGGAAGCAGGACGACGCTACAGTTCCGCCTCGTTTACTCAACAATCGAAATGTGCTTGGGGCAGTGATTCACGCTACCTTCCTAGGTGGCTCATTTTTTGTCTTCGGATACTATGTGGGTTCTCCATGCAGTTCTATCAGCTTCATTGCTAACAATTTCTAAGCTCCCTATCTGGTTTCAGGCAGTCAAGGAAGATTCAGCATCACAATCTGGAATCAACAATCTTCCGATGGTGGTGTCTATGATTGTGTTCTCTGCTTTAGCAGGGTTATTGGTGAATATTGTTGGATACTACACGCCACTCATGTTCGTCGGAAGCGCATTCCTTACGATTGGCTCTGGACTGTGTACGACGTTCAAAGTAAACAGCGGATATCCGGAGTGGATTGGATACCAAGTCATTCTTGGAATTGGAGCAGGACTTGGCTTTCAGCAATGCATCAACGCACTTCAGACTGTATTACCTCTACAGGACATACCAATCGGAATTGCCATCATCACTTTTGCGCAGAGCCTCAGTGGCGCAATGTTTATTTCGATTGCTCAAACCGTCTTCGAGAATCGCCTTGTTGCAAGCATAACGGCCTATGCTCCAAATATCAACCCAGACGCCTTAATAAAAGCTGGCGCCGCACATTTATCCCAGCGCGTGTCCAAAGATACGCTGCCCTCCGTCCTACATGCCTATAACATTGCCGTCATTCAAACATTCTATGTGTCTGTTGCTGCCGCGCTGCTATCTTTTATCGGTGCTGGACTTGTTCAATGGAAGTCTATGAAAAGACGACAGAAATATGACGGCGCAGCTTGATCCAGTGAATATCATCAGGAGTTGGTGGCTTGTCTGATTGGTTAATTGATATATGTATTCTATGCTGTTGTTTTGGTTGTTCATGGCATTTCCCGTCGAGGGCCTTGTAAATAAACTAGTTCAGATTGTCAGAAACGTGAACAAGTACCACATATAACATGTGAATTCCAACAGTGATCTCAATTTTAAAAATCTAATACAGCCATTTGAAATACATGGGTCTAGGAAGATTAATAGAGGCAAATCATGACCTAATGCAAGTAAAATTACGATGATCTGACCTCGATGCTAGACTAGACTAACATTTGCTTTTGTGCAAAAGTCATTGGAGATTCCATCTATACACTTTTCTACAAGCCTTGGCCTCCAAATTTAACTCCTTAAAGACTTCCCTATAGTTATAAGTTATCAAACCTCTTTTGTTCCCAGTTCCCCTAATCTCGAAACTACTCAAAATTATTACACTGCTTAATGGCTTGCCAAGCCTGAAGCCGAATACGAATGCTTGGCAAGCTTCGTATAAACGAGCCAATCAGAAGACAGCCAAGCTGAGCACAGTCCACATCAGCATCTTAGCGCCTGAAAGAAGCTTTTAAGTTGGTAACGTTGTTTTCATACTCTAATTTTTGTCTATCTTGGTCGTTACTTTACATTTCAGACCTCTCTACCTTTGTGAAGTGTCAAAAATGACTATCCACAGCTGTATTACTTTCAGCTACATCGCCCGCCATAATTCTAAGCATACCCCAACGAGGTATTGTCTCACGTGCGTTGCATCTGCACTTGCCATATCTATGAACGTTCTGATAGTGGGGATATAATACATGCTGACTATTAAAACCTTCCCATCGATGCTCATCATCATTTACCCCCGAACCAGAACACCGCGGTATCTCATCTTTCCACCACGCAGAGTCTGCATAGCAGCCTCGACACCATCCTTGGTCAAGGGGAACATCATTCTAGTCGGGGTAATCTTCTTAGCGGCAGCAAACTCAAGCAATGAGCGCAGACTGCGGCGCGATGCAACAAGCGAACCCTGAATACGGATGCCCTTGAGATTCATGAACACAAGGGGAACGGGCGAGGGAACCATGTCGACAGTCAAGGGGTAGATTGAGCCATGCACATCCATAATTGGGATGAGGCTGGCGTAGTCGACACTGCCGCTGCCGCAAAGCAGCAGGTGGTTCACAGGCTTGAAGTCCTTTAATTCCTCGCCCTTGCGGAAGACGTGGTATTCGGACGCGCCGAACTCGAAGGCCTCCTCGCGCTTCGCCTCCGAGCTGGACAAAACAACCACGTGGCAACCCAACGCCGCAGCGAGCTTGATGGCCAGGTGGCCCAGACCACCGATACCCATGATAGCCACCCGGTCGATCGGTTTGACGCCGTACTCCATTAGACAGGTCCAGACGGTGGCGCCGGCACACATCAGTGGCGCGGCGTCGGCGGACTCATATCCGTCCGGGATGGGGACGACGCATCGGGCGTCCCAAACGGTGCCACCGCTGAACGAGCCTAGGTCATGGTCGTGTGAGCCGTATTCCTTCTTATTCTCGCAGTATTGGTCCCAGCCTGATTTCAGTGACTATTAGCAATTTGTTGGTCTTGTTTTGGGGGTGGGAAGTCGTACCACTCAAGCACTTCTCGCAGTTGCCACATACGTAGTGTGTGTATCCAAATCCAACACGCGCTCCAACCTTTACATCGGTGACGTCCCGACCCAGCTGGCGAACGATACCAACACCCTCATGGCCGAGAGCAATGCCGGAAGTGAGGTAGTGTTCATCTGTGCCACACAGACCGGAGTGTGTTGTCTCGATGTAGACCTCGTTAGGCTGCAGGGTACGGGTGGTCTGGTCGGCCACGATCGTGCCCTCCTTGGAGCCGCGGAAAACCTCAAAAGTGACGCTCATGATGATGCTGTGTAGATATGTAACTTTATAGGAATAGGAAGGATGGTAGCGCTAAGAGGAAGACAGATGGCACTCCTTTTATACAAAATAGCTTCTACAACTAACCAGTCTTACATGTCTCGGATGGATCAACATCTAGCCCCTAAGCCGCGCCATTTTCCAGCAGGTTCCTACACATCACTGCCAATGAAATATCTACTAGGTGTGGATCGAACCATAATCGGATTAAAGTTATTCTAGAGAATTCTTCACGTTGTGTCGATCAATTAGCTATTGAGCCTGCCGCAATATCCGTCTGGAACTTCTGTGGAACTTGATATTAAGCTAAACCATAGGGGGCGATTCTCCGAGCAAGGTCTCCACAAATCAATGTTTGATTTGGTGCAAGACGGTGGAATTTCCTCCGGAGTCCAAGCTTGTCGGAGACTTTTGACCTTCGGTCAAATTAAACTCGGGATAGATATTATCATCTATACTAATATGTAATGCTTAAGTTATACTGATTGATGCCTTGGAATTCATAACGAATCACGCCCGTCTAATTGTCCTCCTCGGAAATTTCCTCCTAAGTTTTTTAGTGATATCATAAACAACTAATTACAGCGGGAACGTGGTTCTTTATCTACGGACCATTAGGTGTTGGGCGGCCGGCTAGGCGGTCGCCCAGTGGGTACAGATCCCACAAACAATCTAGTTAGATAGTTTCCTCTCTCTCTCCTCTTCTCTCCCTGTCCGCACTTACTTTACCGAATCTATCCTGATAGATTCTCATTATTAGGGCATAGGAGCTTCATGAATATGCTTAAAGCCAGGCATACGCAGATGCTAGGATTCCTCTAGCTAGTAAATTGACTCGTTTGTCGACAGATACATAGTATTCACGTTGACTGCGCCAGTCCTTTTTTGATGGCGATCTATGGGAAAGGTTGCACGTGATGGGATTCGCGTGTCGCGTTTTAAGTATATCGATGTAACTTACTCCGTACTCAGACCGCTCATCACCACATTCAGGAGTACACTCAGGAGTACATTCAGTGAGCACTCGGTGAGCAATTTAGAGTGCTTATATGAAGATCAGTGAGTGGATCAGGGTGATCAGGGGGAAGTAATCAGTGGCAGATCGTGCTGATTATGTCATGGTGTGTCCTCTCAGTGAGCAAAAAGCGGCCAGGACTGAGCACTAAAAAGGAAAGAGAGCGCCAAGAAGTGTCGTTGGGGCCCTGTTTCTCAGGCAGGAATAATTTTTTCGGCTTACAAGAGTTGACAAGTACATCACTCACGAATTGAATGGAAGGATATTTTGCAAGATGCTGCTTTTCTAGGAAGATCGAATGATTACTGTGGTTCCATGACCTCCTATACCGGCTAGCTGGCCTACTTCAAAGGTTGGTGTTGTTCGTTGCTCTCGTCTTGTCTTCTATGCCAGACTGCTCATCTTTTCCCCTCTTCAACCTGTACTCAGGAAATGCATAATTGCAGACTTCGGAATGCATACTTGCTCTATCATGCCAAGCCCATTTGGAGACCAAATATCTGTGCGCCCTTGAATGAAAAAAAGAATGAAGAAGGCAGAGATGATTACGGAGGCTACGTAATATAAGCGCCACGGCACGATGTCACTGCTTTCACTGGAAGTACAGTTTAAACCACTCCTGAAAAAAAGATGCAAGATTTTGTAATCTCATGCTATGGACTAAAATCAGGCGACAATAAGGCATTCGGGCATAGAATCCAGGCGACCTTGAGCTATCATACACCGTCGTGACTCGTACCCCTGCACCTGGTCTCCTCCCCGCCTTTGACAGAATATTTCCTCATTTACGGAGTGGACTTAGACTGAGCGCCGCCTACCTAGGTACTTAATTTCCTCAGCCACTTCTCAACTTCTTTTCGTCCTATTTGGAGGACTGGGTGACCTATTGTTCTCACCAGACCCCTTAAATGGTCTCTTTCATATCTTTCACACCGTGAGACAAAGCAGCTTCTGCGACCATGACGACCATGATGACCATGACGACAACAGCGCTGGCGTTGGCGTTGGCGGAATCTTACGATAAAAGACGCGCCAAGGAGGTCGTGGAAACGGAAAGAGAGCCGCCAAAGCTAGATGGGAACGTTCGATATAAGGACTCCTTGGGGGAGAATGGTAAGTCGGCATTGGAGTCATTCTGAATTATAACCATGTTAACTGGTGTCACTTTTATCAGTGTCTCGGGAATTAGAATTCTGACCACCGCACTCCCTCGTATCTCAACCGACATCAACCTCAACTGCAATCTGATCTTCTGGTCAGCATCGGTATATGCTTTGTTCGCAGGATGCACCTTGCTAGTATTCGACTCCGTTGCGGGTGTGGTTGGCTCTAAAAGAACGTGGCTGATCGGGAGCGGCTTTTCGTGGCATGAGCTTGCTTACAATTGATTGGATTGGCGTATCAATTCTCGCCTTAGCATTGAAGTTGCTATCCTATGTACTTGCGTGGGTAATTCTTGATATTTCTATTTAGATTTGTTGCTGACATTTCTTTAGGATGATCACATATACCTACAGGAATATGTATGAGCTCCAATATATCTGCTGCTCATTATGTCTACAATACTCCTCCCTGTCTTTTCGTTCTGGGTGAAATGGCAGGTAAAGCACAACATACCAGCCTTGATTCCGAACGATTGATGGCCATATTTGCCATTTCTTTTCATCTGCGTGGCCATGTTCTTCATATGGACCGGGTTCAATTCTTTCCAGTACCTAGCAACCCTGTTCCTTCAGGACATTCAGGACATTTCGGCCCTCCAAGCTTCCATTCACTTCTTGCCCATGGCTGTAGTTGCAGCCTTTGTTGCTATGACGTTAAGTCGAATCAATGGTGATAGTAAATAACCTCCTCAACTTGTGTATCTGATATGAACGATGCAATGCTGACTTATCATTTGACTAATGCTATGGACCGTGTCTAGTCTGATCATTTCACGGACATTCCCTGATGACTCGATGGCTCTAGCTAGGAGTGTCTTCAATCCCATCTCCCAGCTGGGTAACTCTATTGGACTGGCTGTCACTGCCGTTCTGGCCGCTTCCATCACCGCCCAAGATGATGGCCGCCCAAGATGATGGCCGCCCAAGATGATGCTCGGAAAACGATTCAAGTACGTCTTCTCAAACGGGCGGTCAGCTTCTAGAGGTATATCGTGCTGCGTATTTGACTATTTTTGCTGGCACGGTAGTTATCCTCCTAGTGAGCTCTCTGGGGCTTCATCATGCGGGAATGGTCGGTGGCAAGCAAGACTAAGGGCTTGTAATGATCTAAGGAGGCAATTGGTACAAGTGCTTTTCTTTGCCTTGGAAGCTTATAAAAGCGGCAGAAGCTAATATAGGAAAGCCGCACGACGAAATATAGTACGTAGAGCCACATATGTAAGCCATAGATCAATGTCTACTCCATACGGAGTAGTCTGGCGACTATTACAACTTCATTCTAAGGTATAAAACTATCGAAAACTAACTGCAGGAAAGCTACAACTACACCCTTGAGCCTTGGTTTCCACCTAGTCTCTTTACGCTTATGACATCCTATTGCACGTCATATTGCTGTCAGACGCTGCGGGTAGTAGAGAATATTCGCGCATTCTTTGACACGACTAGGCAGGAGGTGTAGCCTAGGCATCTTATTGTTTGAATTCAGGCTGGCATGCGTGGTGACTTCCAACTTTTTAGGCAACCACCTCCCTTCCAAGGATTGTTTGTTGTTTGTTACCTCACCGTCTCCCCTCGCTCCTCCTACTTATACTTGCTCCTTTTCCTTTCATTCTCTTCTCTCTTCTCCATCTCCACCATCTCCTCCTTCTCCTTTTCCCCTTCCTCCCTAGTGTTTCCCATCTTAACCCACCATGGCTTCTTCTTCTAGCAAGACGAAGTCTAAGTCCGCGGCTCCATCGCTGACTGGCCTCGCGTTCAAAAAAATCTGCAAACAGCTGGAGGCCTTCGTCGTCGGAAAAAAGGCATCTGCAACCTTTGTCTGTGGAGGTCTTGTCTACATTGGTACAAATGTCGCAGCAAATTCCAAATCCTCCAAACCCATCTCTGTGTCTCCGCCAGTGAGAATCTGCTGGCGTACAGATGGTGACAATATCACGCGAGAGTTGGCTCTACCTCTTGATTCGAACACCAACCCCCAATCTGCATCCGATGATTTGCGTCAGTTGGTGGCAGTTTGCGATCCTGCTAGCTTTGGCAGAGGACAGCAAGATGTTATCGATCCTGAATATCGAAAGGCTGGAAAGCTTGACCCGGAACATTTCTTCACCAGCTTCCATCCAGCGGAATTCGGAATTCTTCCAAATGTGGAGCAAGTTCTCCTTCCGAACTTCAACACAGAGGCGCAGGACTGTCTGCCCTTCCGGAAACTGAGTGCCGAGTTATACAAGCTGAATGTATGCTTATCCAATACCTCTTCTACAACGAATGCTAATGTGCCTGTTAACATAGGTTTACTCGGGACCATCTGGGCTTTTCCGACAGCATGTGGACACGCCGCGATCCAAGACCCAAATCGGCTCGCTGGTCGTTTGTTTGCCCTCTCAATTCAAAGGGGGTGATTTGGTCGTTAATCACGAGGGAAAACAGGTTGTGTTTGACTGGGATCAGCAGAGTGCGTCTGCCATTCAATGGGCAGCATTCTATAGTGACTGCGAGCATGAGATCAAAACAATCACGGAAGGCGAGCGGATCACCTTGACGTACAACCTCTACATAACCGAGCCAGTGGGAGGATCGATTCCACCAAGCATGATTGTTGATCCTAAGAGCTTCGCGCTGTATGGCTTCTTGCAAGACCTTATCATGGAGCCTGGCTTTATGCAAAAGGGTGCGTTTGATATGCCGTTATTTGGACACAGAATACCAAGTTAACTCTCCCTAGGTGGCGCTCTCGGGTTCTATTGCTCTCACGCTTATCCTCATGCATCCGATGAGGCTCCCATGCTACTTCCGAGGGCACTCAAGGGTGCTGACCTTGTGTTGTACTCCGTTTTCAAATCGCTTGGAATCAAGATTGAGGTTGTCCCGGTGATTAATGAAGAAGACTTTAAGGATGAGGAGGATTATGAGATAGATGAGGAGTATGACTCCCTGGAGTATGACTCCCTGGAGTATGACTCCAACCCCAAGGACTCCAAGAAGAAAAAAGAGGAAGATGTGAATGACAAACGTAAGCAACCCCAACCCGCAATGAATATTCGGAGTTTCCTCTCCCTGTGAATATTGATCGCCACTGGGGGAAAAAATTTCTTTCATGCCGATTGAAGGGCCCCTTGCACGGATGGTGGCATGCAATCTCAGTCTGCTAACAAGTCCTAGTGCTAGTTGGAGACAAGCTCCATCCATACGTTACCAGCCAAATGAGTGAAGATATTGAAAAGGTACGTATAGACTACCAGAGTGATCAGTTGGGGCATCAGATAGCTAACATGGAACATTTACTCCAGCCACTCAATCTCGATAAGAACGGGTGGAAGTGCAAACACAGGGGAGGAGTCATATGGATCGGCTCTCCGGCACACAAAAAGTTGGCCCTAACCTACCTGGCTTACGGAAACGAATCTTCGATCGGCACAATCTACTCGTGTGCAGCGATGATAGCCAAAATCCCGCCATTCCTCAAGCGAAAGGGTCTTGTTGCGGCGTGAGCTTTGTCGAGGTTTGCTGATCTTTTGGGTTCGCTGATCTGGAACGATTTGTGTGTTTGCTTTCTTCGATCTGGGACTTCAATCAGCTTGGCTTCGGCTTTGCTTGTCGGTTCCGTTTGCGAGACAAGGCATATATGATTCTAGCTCATACGTAGGTAGCCTTAGTTAATGACAGACAATTCTCTATTTTTCCACATGACTACATCGATATGGATAGAAAGATCCCTCACATCAGAGTACCGGAGGATTTATATCCAAATCACCAAATCAATTTAACTGATAGATTCACTCCATCTTGAGTTATTTTGTTTTCTCTCTAGTCATGTTTTCTTGCTACAATATGACGAATTCTACATATAGCATCGTACAGAAAGAATGTATGAAGTCTTCTGTCAGAATCCTAGAAAATCCTGTGAAAATCTCTTACTCGTTTAGCCCAATCCCTGTTCCTAGCCTTGGCGGTGGCGAGCACTGGAAATTCCCTGCTCTCGTCCGATTCGTCGCCCACAAGACCTGAACCAGAACCATCCAGCCAACTATTTCAGGAAAAGGGTCTCGTGCTGATTCGCCAGGCCGTGGGTCTGTCTCCCTATCAATCTTCTCAGGGCTGGCGATCGACATCCATCGCCTGTTACGAAGCGGGTCTCAGAGGCGCCTCCACCCGCCAACCGCCGTTATGTTTGGCGATGAAATTGCAAGCGGATCCGTATTCTGAAACAGAGGCCAGATACGGAATTGTAAGCCCGCTCGTATTAACTAATAGACTCGGACTTGTCGGGACTTGAGGTTGCATTCTTCAGCACAGACCGCATAATCAGAATCTGGGGGCCATGCAGCAGCCACAGGAGGCAAGAGGCATTATCGATGGCCTATGGGGATGCGACAACAAATCAGCGTTGTTATCTTACAGGGATGTCAGGGACTTGGTGGAGATTTGGGCTTGCGTCACCTACCCTCACTAGGGCCGGGGCCATGGCGAATACGGAGTAGCGTTGTCTTAAATTGGAATTTTTTTTAAATGGAAGATTCGGTACGAATACGGAGTACGGAGTTAACGGACTTGGACTTGCATGTCCGATGTCGACGGGTATATGCATATTATGTATCTTGTATAGCACAAGGAAAGAGTGATGAACGCCTCTCTCGGGTCGGGGAACTCTATGCTAACGAAACGATCCAGACCGGGGAGGCGAGAGGATATTGCAGGTCAAGGCTTTGTGCATGGCAAGGGAAACTGTGTCATAGCTAGAACGCTCATTATATCTCAAGATTTATATATGGAGCCCACAGGGCGTGCTGTACAGTTAAAACACTAGGTCTTTGGTTTGGGCCAGCCATCGATGTCTCCAAACCATCGCGACCGATAGATTTCATTCCCTTTCATGATCTGGTGACGCACACCATCGACCACGAGACTGGTATAATTCCCTCGGTACAGTCGCCATAGAGACTGGGTGTATAGGAAGCTTCCATCGGGCGCGAGACTGAAACCCTTGAGGTCCGACTGCGGCAGCTCGACGTATTCGCCCTGGCGGTTGTAGCCGTGCCGATCGTTGGTGGTGCACTCGAAGCCGGGCATATATTTCTCGACGACTTCATCGTATTCGGCAATGAATGCCATTTTATCGATATCGAAGGCATGGAGACCGATATCGTTGGAGACGAGGAATACCCGTTCATTGGGGACGGGGACGAGGTCATGGGGCCCGGCCCACCAACTGTATCCGTGGCCCCATTCGACGTCGATGTCCCAGTACTCCGGGAATCGGAATCGATAGGCTTCGTCCACGCTGAGTAGGCCCGTCTCGGCATCGAAGGGGTATCCCTGAATGACACCGTACGCTGGAACGGGGTCGGAGCCATCGGCGGCGGCGTCGGTGCCGGTCGCCCACAACATCTGCCCCTGCTCATCCCAGATCATGGCGTGGATGGCGCGGAGACCTTCGACCTTTTGCAATACGGGTGGTTCATTGACGAGGGGGAGAGCCTCGCTCATGTTGTAGACCAAAATGCCATCCCAGGGTCGCTGTCCGGTGGTTCCAACGGCGAGACGATCACCGGGCAGGGGTTCGATGGTATGGGCATTGTGTAACACATCGTTGGCTCTGTTGAGGGCGAAGGTGATTTTCTTATCGGTGGAAGGTTGATCGGGAGTGTGGTTGATGACAACGACGAGGGCACTGTAGACGGCAGCGATGCTTCTACCCCCCCGCATCCACTTCATATCGGTCGCATCATTGAAACCGCTATATAAACCGCTATGAATCAAGGGAGGCAGGGGTTGGGTGACATCTTCTCGTTGCCAGCTCCATTTGACCACACTGTTTCGGTCATGGATTTTCAATACGGGGGGAACCGCATAATGGCCGGTGATGATCTCTTGCCAGGGGCCCTCTGCTGGAACGGCTATACCATTTTCTGCTTTGAGTCTGGGTTGAGGCTCAATCAGAGGAACTTGAAAGGCTAGTGGCTCGAAAAGGAGCGAAAGCAAACCGAATAAGCTCCCTACCATTATGAACACATATATGCCCCGAG
This sequence comes from Penicillium paneum, assembly GCA_023627375.1. NCBI lineage: Eukaryota > Fungi > Ascomycota > Eurotiomycetes > Eurotiales > Aspergillaceae > Penicillium > Penicillium paneum. The sequence continues at coordinate 545,105 of JAMAFK010000005.1, forward strand.
GAGGAAAAGGAGGAGAAACCGGAATTTTATTTTATTTTTTTCCATTCCGGAGAGCGGGGCCTGGTTTGTCTTGGCTTTTCGGGGCTTTCGGGGGCTTGGGGGGCTTGGGGGGCTTGAGGGGGTAGAAGTTGGACGATATTTGAGGAATACGTCTGTTGGAATGGGATATGTGTGAAGAGATGAGTGGAATGTATTATCACTAGACAATTACCTAGATCAATCATAGCTGATCACCAGCAACTAGACCCCATACCCTCTGCTCATGATGATACCTCGTATGTCGTACCTAAAATGGTCCCAGTCATCGTCTCCACTAAATCCCACCGGGGCACTTTGTCAAGACCCTTGGCTTCTCCTTCTCTTACTTCTTACCTCTTCTTCTTTTCTTTTCTTCAATGTCGGGGGTGTGAAGTATATATATACACATTTCATTCATTCATATGATCATGAAAGTCGTTCACGCTGTTCATGCTTATTTAAGCCACGGCATCCGGCGTGTTCGTCTCTCGCCTGGGGAGACCCTCGATGCTGTCTGGGACTTTGCCCGTCGCTACTTTTTCACCCTGGCCGTTCTCTCGTTATTCAGTGCCAAATTGCTCCATCTCTACGCTCATATATATTCTTTACCCCTGCCGCGACTATTCCTATGGGGTCTCACCTTCTTTTTCCAAGATGTGATGCTGCTATTGCTGTTTCGCATCTTGGCCCAAAAGGTCGCGTGGCGACCGGGAGCCGCCCTGCTCGCGATCTTGGTAATCCCGTCTAGGTAAGTGTCCACGTGCCCCTTTTTCCACCACATTTTTGGTCCATATCGGGTCGTTTTTACGACATTTGGTCTTGATTTGAATACAATTAATTATGCTCGTCGCTAACAACATGCTACAGTCTCATCGTCTCCTTCATGGCGGCGGCCAATACCTCCTTCTACGTTTTCACCGGTGCCGAGATCCACTGGCGCCAAGCCAAATCTTTCAATGGTGATGCTGCTGCCATCCACACCCTCCTGACCGGTTTGACCGGGTTTCTGATCGTCGAGGCTATCCTCCTCACTATCTCATTGTTCGCTGCCCATTCCATTCATGCAATCTCGGGCGGCATCCTGCATGTCTGGGCCTGGCCCGTTCGATGGCTGTTTGGTCGTGTGCGCCCACACGTGGAGCCCCTGCTTCAGCCCCTGGTGCAACGCTTCTGGCCCCGATCTAAATCTTCAGTCCCCGACCTTCCCGATCCTCGAATCTACGAACAAATTGCCATGGATGACAACGATGATCTCAGTGATAACGAAGAAGGGGATCATCTGTTGAATACCGCTCGCCTACCCAACCGTCTCCCCGCCTCCAAGCGCGTCACCGATGGGGTGCCCCAACGGGCTCTCGTCCTGGGATTATTCAGTCTCTTTCTCTTGCTCCGGTTTATGCGACCGTGGGATCCGGTCTATATGTACATGTCCACCACCCTGCCCTTGACTACTATCGTCGAAGGCGCAGAGCGTCAATCTCCAGTCGATACCGCTGGCACACCCTCACGGTTTGAGTATTTGGATCGGATCACTGCATTGGGCCCCGCACCTCGATGGTCCTGGATGTCAAAGGAACCGCTCGAAGGTTTCGAGGACTGGGATCAATCCGACCCCCTGGCGCTGCACTACAACCCACATGGCGACCCATTGCATATCTCCAACCTCGACAAGCCGGTGCTGCAGGAGATTCATAACGCTTTGGCTAGCGGTGATGTCAAGATCAAGCATGTCGTATTCTTGAAACTCGAGAGTGCACGTGCCGATATCTTCCCTCTGCAAAAGGACAGTTTCATGTGGAAACGCATCGCGGAAACATGGAAGAACAAGACCATCCCCCAGGAGGTTGTAGACCGTCTTGCCAACCTCACCCGGACTGCCGAGTTCTTGACCAACTTCCCCAACGGGTTTGAGCACGACGATGCCCGCTTCGGCCGCAAGGCGTATGGTGGCATCAGTGCCAAGGATGCCATCACCTCCTCCACCTATACTCTCAAGAGTTTGACTGGAAGTTTCTGTGGTGTGACCCCAATGGTCGCCGATTTCAACCGCGAATTCGAACACCATATCTACCAGCCATGTCTGCCCCAGGTCTTCGACACGTTGAGTCAGCAACCGGATATCAACAGCGAGACCGACGACTTCACCAAGTGGCCGTGGCATTCGACCTTTATGATGTCGGTCACCGAAATGTACGATAATCAGTTCAAGTTGACTCCGCACTTGGGATTCCGTGATAAACAGACAAAGGAGACGATCATCAAGCCCGATGCCAAGCATTTCCCTGTTAAAAGTTCCGAGGTGAACTACTATGGCTATCCGGAAACTGAGCTTCGCGAGTACATCCGTGATGCTATTGATGATGCGGAACGTGACCACCAGCGTCTCTTCCTCACCCACCTCACGAGTACCACCCACCATCCATGGGGAATTCCGAACGACGCCTATGAAGATATGATGGGCTCCAAATCTGGTGCTAACGGCGATATGAATCGATACCTAAACTCCGTTGGTTGGGTTGATGATTGGCTCTCGGAGCTCATCGATATCCTGGAGGAGAAGGGCGTCGCCAATGAGACCTTGTTCGTCATGGCTGGCGATCACGGCCTTTCCCTCCCCAATGACGGCGGTATCACTCCCTATGACAACCCCCACGTCGGCAGCTTCAAGGTGCCTATCGTGATTGCACACCCGCTCCTCCCTCCTGTCCAGATCGACACCCCAGTCATCAGCACCCAGATCGTCCCCACCATCATCGACTTGTTGATCGAGTCGGCATCCCTCAGCGAAGACAGCGCACGTGCCGCACGTGATATTCGCTCGCTCTACGAAGGTCAATCCATGATCCGACCGCAGGTCGTCAAGCAAGACGGACGCGAAGCCTGGCACTTCACAGTCATGAACACCGGTGGTTCATGGCTATCTGTTCGGTCGGCCGCCCGGCCCGAGTTCCGCCTAGTGATCCCGCTAGTAAACGACGTGGAATGGCGCTTCACCGATGTGTCCAAGGACCCGAACGAGCTGAGCCCGATCGAGCGCTTCAGCCTTGCCGATCTAGCGTCCGCGGTTCAGGACGAGTATGAGGATGAAGAAATTATGAACTGGCTCTACCATGCAGCCTATGTCACCAACTGGTGGGTGCTGGAGAACTGGGACCGATGGAGATACTCCCCAAAAGAGGCGAAAGAAGAGCCCCCCAAAGAGGAGCCCAAAGAAGAGCCAAAAGAAGGCAAAACCTAAGCATTCTCATAAACCGACTTGGGCGCGAATCTTGATTTACATTTCATCTATCTTAATACTTGCATGCCTCATCTACCAAGTGTCTGCTTGGGATGGGCACTCTGCGTTTACGACACTGCTGTCAGCCAGTATTGGTGGTCCCGAGCCTGGGAGTCGGGGGCGAGCCGAGCACAGCTTCGCCGGGTCCATCGTGAAGCCTCGTGTTGGTCATTTGGTCCGGCAGTCAATCTCGAGAATGGGACACTGTGTGTCCCAGGACGTGAGCCCCCGACTTATTTGTCGTCCGGAGTAGAAGCGATTCTTCTTCATGTACTTGTTTATATATCCATCCTATCTACGCGAAGAACTGTACTTGATCATATGATGTCAATTTTTTTTTGGCTTTCTTACTGCAAATATTACCCTTGCTTCTGATCTTTTTCGATACCTAAACTAATCTAAACTAGCCCTATCTGGGCTAGCGGCTGCACGATTAAATCAATTGATTTTAAGCTTCTATTGACTGCAATTCCTCATTCTACAACGTATGATTATTAAACCACCTTTGAGGTTAACTAGTCATCTAACTACGTAGCTAGACTGTAAAACAGTTGAACAAGGAACGAAATCAAAGTCGAGATGTCAGAGCAGTGAGGATAGAACTAGTTATGTTGTACAACATAGAAAGGTACTCCGTACATACAACATTGTAAGTGGAACATTGTGGATACATCGTATTCAATAACTGCCTTACACGATGAAGTCCGGGGCGCATAAAGCGATCGATCTGCAATGTATAGCAGTGGGTACCTTACCTCTAACACTATGGTTAACTATGTTGTATGTACTCCGTTTTCGGATATATACTTCCGTGACCAAAATGTCATGATCACTACACCACACTACGCTACAACGCCAGAGCGAACGATGGCCAAGATCTACAAGATGAATTCCCCGCTCGGAATGCACTACGTAGTTAATGCCAAGCGTCTTGGCATTGAACCGGAAGAAGCGAAAACGAGCTCTTTTTTTCATCGATTACTACGAAGTACTACCCTCTGAATCCATGACGTGTTGCAAAGTCCATCTTTGTCTTTGGCGTCATTGCTCTCTGGATGGCCTTTTTGTGTCGATGATATAGAACCATCTAAAAGGGTAGTATGTGTACGATGTAGGTACATACGTAGATGGTAAAAAGCATAAACCGTACAGGGCACTTCAAGGTTTCAGGTTTCTATGTACAACCAACGACCTATTGTTCTGTACTTTCTTCTAGAATTCAGCCACATTTGTCGTTGATAACTGGTCTCACGTGGTTTCATAATCTAGTCTTTGGTTGGGCAAAGAAAATGTTTGTAGAGGACAACAGCGGACTTAGGAAGAGCCAATGATGAGGCTAGTCATTGTCAATCCGAGGAGTCAGGATATCTGCCCAATTATGCCTAGTGAAGTTAGAACTTATGGAATCAATCAACTTGAAGGTCATACGGAAAGTGTGACAACAGTTATTCATGCACATTAGAGTACTGCACCAATGATCAAGGTACGTCCACAAGTAATATGTACAGAGGGACTCAATGTGAGACCCGAAAGTAAACAAACAGGAAAAGGAGAAGCAAGAACCAAGTCGGTCCTGGTTTCCGCCACGCCCATTAAATGCTGTAGATTGATCAAAGAAAGCATCCGGCGTGCCGGCTTGCAAGGAAGACTGGAGAGCCTCATTGCTCATGTCTCATCGCTTCATGCAGACAAAGGAGATGAAAAAAGGAACAAAGGAAAATCGTGGAAACGCCATCCACAACCAATAGAGAAGCCTCTAGAATCAAGGGATATCCAACTCCAACTCGTGAACAGAAATCAAAAATTACTAGACGACGACGACATCGCCTTCGGCATCTGCAGGGTCGGAAACCATCATATCACCGTATTTACCAACTGCTAGCAACATAGTATCATCCTCAAGGTCAATTGCGCTGTCGTCATTGTTATGTCCTTGGAAGCCCTCTTGAAGAGAGAGTCGCTTTTCGCTAGGAGGGTGTTTGAAATCTGCATGCTGAATGGAAGGCTGGCTTTGGTGGCCATTGTGAGCCATAGGAGGACTCGGGTGGGGCTTTGAATCGTTCGAGGCGTCAAAAGGGGATGTCTCGGGAACAGACGCTTGTTTCATCTGAAAATGGCCGAGTGGTTCAGGGCCAAACGTCGCACTTTGCAGTGATCCAGGAGTGTTGCACATGAACCCACCCTTCTCTGCTTGCCAGACCATCATCTCGTGGAAGAAAACTTTTGTCATCCACCACGCGCTAAAGCTTGGTGCTCCGGCCAGGGTAAGCCGGTGTAACACGCTATCCCACAAGGCATCAACCTTTTCAATGACACACTGTGTGCGGTGGTTGGAAAAGGCAGCGGGGATGTTGAGGATGAACTGAACCCATTTGTCAGGGAAGTTGTACTCGTCTCCGGGAGCACTTTCTACAGGGAACTTGTGCGCCTCAACAGAATCGGGGGAATCTGGTTGCGTGTAGAAAAGCAAACTTGCCGAGGGGTCGGCATCATTCAATGGAGTCAGGAGCGCACGAATGTCATGCTTGAAAATTTGCTCCGTAGCTAGTTCAGCACACGTGGGAATGTTCGCCTTGGTCATCATATCTCTAGGATTTACCATAGTCTTAAAGTCGGTCCACATTTGGTTTCGGTTATCCGGGTGGCAAAGCCAGGCGGCAGCGGCATTGGCAGCCTGGTTCACATCAAGCATATGCTTGAGGAGGTTGCAAAAGATGTGCGCGGGAATCAAGCGTGCTAGGGAGACATGGGTTGGTTGGGTCTTAAAGGTCTCAGCAATGTGCCCGCAAAGCCGTTGTGAAATCGAGTTAAAAGCGTCTAGGACTGGCTTGGGGACCACCTGGGTTGTTAGGGGTGCCACAAACGCAATCATCTTCTGGTACATCATCCAATCACATTCCTTGATCCATGGAGCAAGGTTAGGATGGGTCAATAATTTTTGAACGGGAACAGTCAATGTTCCGTGGAAAGCGGAGAAATATTTCATGAGATTTCGTTCCTTGCAATATCGGAAGCTGTCGATGACTGAAATGCAATGGGAGCGATACAGGGCAGCAAGAGCTGCAGCAACTTTCAAGTCGGTGTTTGCAGGTAAGTACGCACGGATATCGGGAAGTTGAAGGGTATCGTTATCAACCACGGTGTTCTCATCTGTCGGGAACTGAAGCATCTGATGTATCATTTTCCCAGCCTGCTGGGCTACATTATCGCGGGTGATCGTGGAATCTGGCCCAGATGCCGTGTGGCCTTGGCAATTGCAGTCGGCAGAAGATGCATTGTTCGGGAATCGAGGAGCGAAGGAAGTTGTGGGAGATGGGAACACGGCAGTATCGGCAGTCGGTTGTTGTACGCTAGCACTAGTCATTCGTCAGTGAGAGCAAATAAAGATTGATGTCAGTCAAAACTCACCTTCTCGAGCGCATCACACTGGCAGCCCTGGAGGGCATAGAAGCAGAGCCATTTGCATGATGGGCAATCTGTGGGTTAAGAGGCGCAAGCTTTTGTTGCTTTTCCTCAATGACCGACAAATCGACGTAGTGATACTTGGACTCGCCTCGGACCCCAAGACGCCGGGTCTGTACATTCGGGAAGATGATGCGAACCAACTTTCCGAATGATGCAGGGTTTAGTACTGAGACGCGTTCCGTTCCACAGTTCTCTGCATAGCAGCAATAGACCCGGTCACGACGTACGGAGCCACTGCTCTTCCGGCAATTTTCTCTCAGCCTGTGTATGCTGTTAGACAAATGGTTGCAGTGCATTTGCGGCAATGTTCCTTACCAGATCATCGCGAAGACCTGCTTCACTTTCTCGGCCTTGCCCCCTCCACCCTCATTCTTCATGACTTCAGCCGCCATTTGCTTGAGACTCCATCCCTCATACTGGCGAAGCAGCTTTCGTAGCTCGTTGTCATTAGCCACCGTCGAGCTCGCACCTCTTTTTTTTTTTGCCCCTGGCTCCGAGATTTCTTGATCCTCGACGATGTGATCCGGGAGGTGATTCTCGACACCACTATCATACATCGGCTGATATTGTGCAGCGGGTACATTGGGCAAGCCGCTTGCAAGTTCAGACTGTATAGGATGATGGGAAAGCGGGTGGCCCTGCATCGAGTGGTTCTGAAAGTCTTCGGCTCGAGACATCCCGGCGTGGGTGTCTTGCATCGATTGATCCAGCGGTGCACCGTTATGATGTGAAAGCTGATGCCCAAACCGTATTAGCATGTCCTCCGGGTTGTTGAACATATGCTGGCCTGATCCGACTTGCGATGGCATAAACTGCGGGAACCCGTCGAGGTGCTGGTCTTGGGTTTGCTGGGTGGTAGTCGAGTGGATACTCGCTGTTGATCCCCTAGACCGAGGACGACGGCTAGCCCGTGAGAGGGCCTCGGAGCGTGCTCGCACAGGGTCTGCAGTACCTGGCCGGCTTTGGTTGGCAATCTGTGTTGTCTGGGACACCACACTGCCCTGCGAGTGAGCTCGGGCTTGAGGAGACACGTTAGTATGGGGACCCAAATGACCTGCAGCAGAGTTTTTTTAGTCTTGCATTGCACTTACCTAATTCCGGCGGCATCATGACTTGCTTGCTTCCTTTGAGTTAGTGAGTGGAGGAGCCGGTAACCAGGGCGATGGCTAGTCGTGTGTCTCGTTTCGCAACGTTTATAAATCCAAAAATAGGCAGGCGCACCCAGAAAACAAAATATACGATCCAAAACGATGCTAGCACATTGACCAAAAATGTCGACTGATCGCGAGCCTTGGGCTCTGGAAGGCTGGCCGCGTTGTGTGAGTCGAGAGAGGATAAACAGAAAATGGCCCGTTCCTCTGACAACGTTGTTTTTCCCATCCAGTCACGTGGTGGCGGTCAGCATTCCGGCCAAACAACAACATCTTGACAATAAGCTGAGCAATGATTCACGTTCTAATAGTTATAGCTTATGCCTTATTGAACACAGGTGAATAAGCTATCATAAATATATTCAACGTTGCGTACAAGCTATAGTCTTGAATGTACATATTTTGAAATTGAGCTCCACGGCGGTTCATATCACGTGAACCATGTCAACAATGACTGCATAGAGCCTAGAAGACCAGAACAGTGATAGCTTGGGTAACATATGTAGGTCCTTTCGTTCTATCACCTCCAATATCAAATAAATAATCTCAAAGTACAACATAGGTACATGGCGCGGATGGGAACTCCAGAGCTCCAGGTCAGCTTCAATTACGTCATGGCCCGTGGATTCCAATACCTGGATCAACGAACTACAACTTAGTTACTCCGTACACTGGACACTTCTATATACAACAGTAATTGTGAATATCAGGTAGTTGGCTTCAGATGATAACAAAGACATTGCCTTGATGATACCACTACGATTTCTCTAAAATGCTCTTCCTTAGGTGACATTTTATATACATTTTTGGCTCTCACTTTTGGAGCCATAATAATGGTTGTCAGACTGTGCCTAGCCTAGACTACTCCGTAGTGAGAAGCAGAACAAGAGATCTCTTTGTTTATTATCTCTTAAACTCTCCAGAATCCACACTTTCTTTGTTTGTTTTTCTTACGAATGCTGCCACGTAGTATCGTGGATATATCTCCACCAAATACTCCGTACACCGCTAGACATTCTACAAGATCGACTCTATAACTACTAGTCCGAGATCTCTGCTATTTGTCGTTAGTCATTTGTTCGTTAGTTAACTCATAGTTAACTATATGTTGTACATAACTAATTCAACAACTTTCTAAGGTCACACTTTGCCAAGAAAGAAGCGAGTGGTCCGTTTAGGAACCGTGGAAACACCATCACGCGGCCAAACCCTAAATAGGCATTAACCAGAATAGCACAGCTGGAGATTTTGATCGGCATTTGTACAATTGCCTTGGCATTGTTAGGGAGACAAATCAGATCAATGTATGTTTACCCAGTAGGGCTGTGATGTCACTAATTAAGGAACCAGTATTATCTCCAGATTCCCCCCCCTCCCCCTCTTCCAACCATTTTCTCCACTAAAGGCCTCAATGATGCAAAGATTCAAGGACAAGTTGGGACATGGAATTGATCATCTGGAGGGGTCACTCAAAGGTCGGCGGATTGAAATCTTATTTATGAATAAGAGAGACTGACCTGATCGTCCTAAGACACCCATATCCACGAGGTCAAAGCTGAGGCTACACATTTGAAGGCCAAAGTTGGCAAGTTTTTCAATATCATAAACCCAAATCATCGCCATGACGAGGAGCACGAACAAGCGACAGACCGCAAGCGCTCTCAGATCGCAGAGTCACACCGCTTCCAGTCTTTTGCACCCGTCCACGACGGTAATCGCATCAAGTGGTATGTCGATGCTAAGGATTACATGTGGGCAGTCTCCGAGGCGCTGGAGAAAGCTACCGAGACTATCTACATTGCCGACTGGTGGCTCTCTCCAGAACTGTTCTTGCGCCGTCCCCCTGTTGAGCACCAGGAATGGCGATTGGATCAGGTCTTGAAGCGACGCGCGGAAGCAGGTGTCAAGATTTATATCATTGTCTACAAAGAGGTTGGTATTCTCCTGATATCAAGAAAAAGAACTCCACTAAATTGTTTATAGGTCAACCAAGCCCTGACTTGTAATTCCGCACACACTAAACATGCCTTGCGGAGCCTCTGCCCCGAGGGAACTCCTGGCTACGGCAATATCCGAGTTATGCGCCACCCCGACCACAATGTCTTTGAAAACGCAGCTGATATGACTCTTTACTGGGTATGTGCATGAGATCTACTGGTTAGGACATAATTAACAACAATCAAGGCGCATCACGAGAAATTCCTTGTCATCGATTACAATGTGGCCTTCATCGGAGGCATTGATCTATGTTTCGGACGATGGGATGCAAACCAGCACCCATTGGCCGATGTCCACCCGACAGGTCTGTGGGGTGACATTTTCCCGGGACAGGACTTCAACAACAACCGGATCATGGACTTCCAGAGCGTAGAAGACTGGCAGAGCAACGAAGTCAGCAAAGCCGACTTTGGTCGCATGCCCTGGCACGACGTGGCCATGGGCTTGCAGGGCGACTGTGTGTATGATATCGCCGAACACTTTGTTCTGCGTTGGAACTTCATCAAGCGCGACAAATACAAGCGCAGCCACGACGTCGATTGGCTACTCATGGAAGGTCTCGTAGGCGAAGAAGAAGATATCATTGCCGTGCAGCGACCCAAGTACCCCTGCGGACAATACGTCCAACACCCACTGACGCCCCTATCCTCCAAGCCTCGTGGCAACGTGGGCACTGTGCGCGCTCAAATCGTGCGCAGCAGTGACGACTGGAGCAGCGGTATTCTGAACGAGCACAGTATCCAAAACGCGTACTGCGAGACCATCCGCAATGCCCAGCACTATGTGTATATAGAGAACCAGTTCTTCAGTATGTCCCCATGATCTTCTAGCAGTGTACTTTGCTAACCTTCATAGTCACTGCCACTGGAGATCAACAACGCCCGATTTTCAACACGATCGGTCGCGCGATCGTGGAGGCTTGCGTGCGCGCAGGCAAAGAGGGTCGCAAGTTCCGGGTGATAATTGTCATCCCTGCGATTCCTGGATTCGCTGGCGATTTGCGCGACAATGCTGCGTTGGGAACTCGGGCGATCATGGACTACCAGTACAAGTCGATTTGTCGCGGTGAGCACTCGATCTTTGGACAGATCGAGAAAGAGGGTATTGACCCAAGAGGTAAGTGTTCTGTTTGGCTTCGGTTTCTATTGCATGTCTAACCAGCTCATTCAGAACACGTCTTCGTGTTCGCCCTGCGCGCTTATGACCGAATCAACAAAACGCCTGATCTTGAGGATCTCGAGAAGCAAGCCGGTGTCACATACCAGGATATCCAGCGCGGTATCGCAGAGACCATCATGAGTGAAAGTGTGCACCCAACGGTGGGCAAAGACGGTGATGAGAACGAGAAGGACTACGCAGCCGATCAAAAGGCCAAGCAAGAGACTCTGCGCAAGCTTCAGAATTTCCAAGATACAGTCGAGCAGAGAAAGGCCGAAGGAAAGATCGACGGGGGAACCCACAGCAAGGACTCAGTATCGCATTGCAACATGTTGAACGGGGGCAAGATGTCCAACGAGATCTGGGAGGGCGACCCAGAGGCCGAAAAGGCGAACTTCGTCCAGGAGGAGCTGTACGTGCACGGCAAAGTGTGCATCGTCGATGATCGCACGATCATCTGCGGCAGCGCCAACATCAACGACCGGGTAAGTTACACACACCAGCACCGCATCCCCGTCACATCTGACGCATTCCATTCCCTTCTATTTCCGGTCTGTATCATCAGCTAATATCCACTCCCCACAGTCCCAGCTTGGCTCACACGACAGCGAACTGGCCATCGTAATGGAAGACCAAGATCTCATCGACAGCCGCATGAACGGACAGCCATACCAGGCCTCCCGATTGGCCGCCACGCTCCGCCGACAACTGTGGCGCGAGCACCTAGGCCTACTGCCGGCGCAAGAATTCGACGCCTCGAAAGACCCGAACGCGCAACCCCCCGATGTGTCGCTCAACCAGATCGATGAGGGACCGGAGAACGAGTTCGTGATGGATCCGCTCAGCGATGCGGTCTGGAACACCTGGACGACGCAAGCGACCGGCAACACCGAGGCGTATCGGATGTTGTTCCGGGCTGACCCTGACGATCATATCAAGACTTTCGAAGACTACGACAATTTCCGGCCTCGGGGCACGCACAAGGAAGGACATCTGTTCGATCCGTATATGCCGGCCAAGGATGTGCGGGAGAAGCTGGATCTCATCAAGGGTCATCTTGTTTGGTTGCCGTTGGAGTTCCTGCGCGACGCTGAAATGGCAGAGCCTGGGTTAGCTGTCAATCAGATTACAGAGGTAAGTGGTTGTTCCCATTCCTCTTATGATTAAGAATTTGCTAATTTTTCGGTAGAGTATCTATACCTAAGTCCACTGAAGGAGGGGATCTGCATTCATTTTCACATAATTCTATCTGTTTTCATTGTTAAGATATTGCGAATTATATCCATCTTGACAATAAAAGAAAAGTACGGAGTACACAGTCAGTACATACCCTCCACACTCCATGCTATAGAAGCCCTATGCAGTACTTTTCCTAAACAGTACTTTTGCAAAATGCAAATCTCCCGAAAGGACCGTAGTGGGTGGAGAATAATAGAGTTGTCCCAACCACCTGGGAACCCTAAGTCTCTCTAGTTCGACTCTATTTGTTTCTATTTGTTCCTATCTACTCCGTAGTATCTTTGCTTTTGCTCGGGTTCACTGAACCGTACTTCCGCCAAAATGAGATACGTCTCATTCTGACCTGAATGGCTGCGGGAAAAATATTCCTGAGAACAAGAATGGACACTCTTTTTTTCGTGGCAATGAATATGAGGGTACTTCAGTACTTACAGTACTTTTTTAGTGTAACATTTCTTTTTTTATTTTCACTAATGTACGAGACCGAAAGCGAAACCGTACTTTTTATAGTACGATGGGGACACCAGGACCCTAAATTCAGATAGATAGGGATCACGAGGTGCTATAAAGTACATGCTATGACTGGCTTAACACAAGCCCCATCGAGGTGTGAAGATCAGCCGTGTTAGGTTGGTTGCATAATTGTAGTATAACGACATGATATAAAATCCATAAAATAATGTCACATTTTCCTCAAGGAAATCAAATCCAAGTAGAATACAATTTGGGCCAGAAGAGAAGAAAACAGGGAAACAAAAGAAAAAAAAAGAAACGAAAAGCTCTAAGTATAACTCCTGCAGATGCGAGATGCAGTGCATCAAAAACGTTTGGGGACTTTTGGAACACATCAAAACGCATAAACACACGCCAACCGAGACCACGAAGAAAGTGGATGGAATCGAAACCCAACCTCAAGGAATAGGGCGGGTGGTAAAACAGTACCCTTGCACAGGGTTTATGCAGAGTAGGGGACCAATAGCAGATCAATCCTGTAAATGCTGGAAGGAAAATGCAGACGTCTCTTTGAGGAAGTCAGCCTCTTGCAAGGAGCCAAGTGTATCACATCATAGAGTTCGTAATCAGGCTCTTACCGTAAATCCACCTATCCCTTATTTGTGTGGCAAGCATTGCAGCGGCAATGTCCACAGATCTTGCAGCGCCAAATGGCCACAAAGGGTCCAGAGTTGCAGTCGGAACAGCGCCAGGTCAAGATGTTGCCATTGGTAGCCTGGACAATGGCAAAGACGTGACCGGAACATTGGTTGGCCATGTTGATCTAGACTTGTAAAAGCTATCATATTTAGCTTGTGATCCCTTGTGCTTGTTCAAATGTTCAAAATTGAGACTCACAGACTAAGTACAACCCGGGGGACTGGGAACTGGTGTCGATCACAGAAAAAGCGGAGAACGGTCCCAGGCACTTGGTTTGGGAGACCAATGGGATATAGGAAGAGGAGAATGGGCTTGACAGAGTTTTGAGAGAGTTCCAAGGGATAGAGAAGCTTGATGAGGTCAAGAAGATGAGGAAGATGAGACACAAAATTCCAGGACAACTCAGTCATTATATACTTCTTCCTTGCGATCACGGTGAGAGGATCCCAGATGCAACCAGTCGACAACTAAAGAGCCGAAATACGCACAAAGCCGATGACGCATGTAACCGGGATCAATCGAGTTCCTCAGAAAAAAAAGGAAAGAAAAACCAAATTTCAAAGGAAGGGTTAGAAATAAGCAGACCGAATGGTGTTTATTTGCGGAGTCTATGAGAGAGAAATTCAAATGGATAGATATATTGGAATCATATTCTGCATAGAAACTTAGGCGAAGCGAGGTAGATCCTAGTTTATCAAAGAGACAATGCAGCCTTCGATCACAGAACTGGGTAGAGATCGGAGAGACCTGATTGGAAGGATCGTGATGCAAAGGAAGATTCCGAGAAAGCTGGGGGGACGGAAGAGACCCGAATGACTTGTTAGTTTGAATTATTTTTAACATTTGGGACTAGTGTGGCGTTTGGAGAAGATCGAATAAAGGGGAATTAACCTAATTGGCAGTGAAGAAATATGATAGAGAGGACTAGTATCGTCGTATACTCCCACTGAGATCCGAAGTGGAGCTGAATTGTATACACCCGAGATATGTCCTGTCCCGACGAGCTGGATTACGCTGAGAACGGAGGTTTCTATGTTGGGTAGTCGTCAGGTATACAATATAGTGGTTTTTCTTTTTTTTTTAACCTCTTCGATCGGATCGTTGCATCCCAGCAATCCGGTTCCGATCGAGAGTGCATATTCTAGTCAGCGTATACGAAGTACATTAGGGCACATTGGCATATATGGTTATTTGGATATAATCCACATATTAGAGTATGATCTCCTATTATACCCTATTATATGCAACTATTCCCCATACCTTTTGACATACTGGCCCTATTATCCTTGAAGAAATCCCCCCTGAAAGTCCTAATATTCAACTGTTGATACATCACCTTCGCTTAACAGAGAGATCCACACAGTCCTCCCTCTTGTCATTAATATTTCAAATTTAGTTTCAGTCCCAGTTTCAGGACTATTCCAGCCAATTCGACTATTTGCCTTCGAGCTGATCACATCAAGTGACAGATTCGGTTGGGATGTACCCCCGGCGGCATTAGTGTGCCGGTTTGGCGCTTGCGTTAGCCCAATTGCTTATCGAATAGCCGCAAAGCCCTGAAAAATAAAATAATAAAAACAATGACTGAAAAAAGGGATTGTTGAGTCTCTCGTATAGGATTGTGACCTCTGTCACATCCGTGAGTCCACATATTTGTCTAGGGAATTCTACCACAGTCTAGCCAAGATCTCCTCCAGCGACTGGATGGGGCAGTTCCGGTTCTTTTTCTCATTGCACAAGAGCACAAGAGTACAGAGTACCAAAACGACCGAGAGGAAGCCAATTGGGGTGACACAACGGTAGGTTTCAGGGTCGAGTCTTGTCTGCAACTACCAACTTAAAGGGGCACTCAACTATACAAAGCGACATGGGCAGGGACTCAACAGACAAAGGCTGCACTTCCGACGGGTTTACAAGGAATGCTTGACCGATCTTAGGTCCATCTGTCACACCTGAGATTGCAAATTAGGCCAGCCATGACCGTTCAAGATCTGCTCGGGAGATGAGGATGAACTATACTTAGTGACCCTGGACTAATGGATCACGCCAAGTGGCCTGAAATACCTGGAAAGGGAGGGCTAAGCTCCATCGAACTGTCCCGCGGTCGATCAATGGAAACTTGCACACCGACACTCCCATATTGAAAGCCGTGTACCATCCGTAGATACCGACACTGCCGTAGTGGACACACTCTGGGCTCGGCGATCACCAGACCACGACCAGATCACCAACCGGCTTCCAGAATCACGGCCAACCGCATCGGTGCGACAGAAATGACAAGAAAATCGGGAACAATCGTTGGAAAAGAAATCCTCGGCACTGCAAGAGGTCTACCATCTCAACCGGAAGTTTTGAAAATGTCATGTCAAATGACCAATGTGAAAATTGTGTAAATTGTTTGCTATCGAATTACATTATGTTCGAGATCGCCTCTTGCACCACTTCCACGACCGCGAGGTCAATCGTCCCGAAGAACGGAGAAAGGGGTGACTACTCCATGCTATAGACTCCGAAGAGAACACAGCATGAAGTAAGAAAACAAGATCCGGTTTAATCTGCCAACGCTCCGTTAAGAACACCTTGTGGAAAACGAGATGCTCCTGCAGAACCCAGTGTGGACTGCATCGCTGGTTTGAGGGGTGTGATATGATCACTTTACGAGGCCGGGAACGGTAAGGGGCAACGGGGAGGATAGCCCGGAAACGAGGGAGGGGGAGAGGTCGAGAACGGGTCGTTCATTTGATAGGAAATAGGTATCATGTCATCAACGGTTGCAGGGGAACCTGCACATCAGTACGCAAAAACGACGCCCTAGAGAAAGTATCTAGGTCTCTCTTTGCTTGTTTTCGTTATTTTTCCTCGTTACTGCCATATGCCTCATCAGTCGTTAAGGTGGAAGAGAGCCGAGACGCTGCTAGTTGTTAGTAGATGGTCACACGACACCAGGGTCTGTGAAAAACAAACCTTTCGCCATAATGGTGTCTCCGGATGCTCTCTGCCAATAGACTCGAGACATCAATGACAATCAACTTTTTTGATCTCCGCAACATCGACGGTGAGATCGGGAAAGTGTTGGTCACGACAATGTGGTCGATTGAGTGACAGGCTTCCATCTGATCTAAGGAGTTCTCCCCGAACAGTCCGTGGGTGGCAATACAGTAAACCTTGTTAGCTCCACCACGCTTGACGACAGTCTCTGCAGCCACGATCCACGATCCGCTCTTGTCAATCATGTCATCGACAAGGAAGACAGCTCGGTCGCGCACCTCACCCACCAGCGTGATGGTCCTTTCCTCGAACTGGCCCTCACAGACACTAGCTTCGTCGTCAGACTCAACTGCGTCAAAGGAGCCACCGAGGGCATGATCAGGAGGCTGCGACGAGATGTTGGAGATTATGGAGTTAACCATGGCATCAGGAATAGCCTCTGAGTTGTCATGGATACTGCTGCCACCTCCCGGTGTGGTGCCACCAGATTGTAATTCTTCGCTGATGCGATAATCATCATCAACCAAATGGCCTTGCACCAGACGACCGGTGATCACATCGCGCACACGGACGTCTGTGTACTCGTCTGCTGCTTCCAGCTCCGATAGACGGCGAGCAGCAGGTGGTGTTTCTGGGCGCAGAAAATATGGCACAGGAGGAGGAGTGATTGGCTCCGGCTCTTCCGGAATAGGAGGCGTTGCCGGTATCCTGCTAGAAGTGTGCATATGAAGCTCAAAATGCTGTGCTTCCTTGGTCGAGATGGAATCATCATCCACGGCATCGAAGAAGACTGTGCTGTCAGTCATAGTGGTCACGGGGACCTTCGTGCGTCGACGATCCGTCGTCACGATACCGAAGTTGAGCTTCAGAGTATCAGCCAGCGAAGTGACTCGCTTGGTTCCGCCAGCATTCTTGCTGACCACCACGGCGTCTTTCCAGGAGGGAACATTCATCCGGATCCAGCGGGCAATGAAGGGTTCGGCGAAGAGGTTGTCGACTGGCTTTCCGAAGAATCCTTGCATCTGGGATGCCTAGGAGCCCATCAATATCCATATTACAAAACTCGACATCGCATAGAAACATACGTGCAGGTCCATGGTGATCACATGGTCCACGCCGGCGATCGTGAGGAGATTGGCGAGCATGCGGGCCGTGATAGCACCACGATGACTCTTCTTCTTAGATTGGCGCGAGTATGGGAAATATCTCATTTGAGAGTCAGCATTGTCTGTGATTTGAATCAAACAGGACGGGCAGCATACGGCATGACCGCTAGAGAAACGAGTTAGTGGGGTAAGCTTTTTGTATCTGGAGTCGTCGGCAACATACCTGTAATGGACTTCGCTGAGCCACCCTTGCACGCTGAGATCATGATCAGGAGCTCCATAACACTATCGTTAATCTTCTCGCTGCCACTTTGAATGATGTAAACATCCTGGTTCCGAACTGAGGTACCGATCTCGACACTGGTCTCGCCATTGGCAAATTTTCCTAGGTTAGCTTTGGCAGGCACAGTGCCTAAGCGCTCGCAGATAGTTTCTGCGAGGCGGGGGTGAGAATTCCCCGAAAATATCTGTACGCCCCGCATAATTTGAGAAAAGACACGAGTGACGTGAGAGGAAGATGAAGAAAAAAGAAGAAAAAAGTTCAGAAAGGAAAAGCTCGGGAATGCTGCGGGGATGGTGTGTACCGCCTACCGTACGGAGTTTTTTCTTTATCGGAACCGATAAACGGGATAATTGCATCATTATTCCCACATCCCACCATGTCAAAGTTCCCAGAAGTGCAAGGTGGTGGTTCATTGATACTCGCTTGGCAAATTAAAAACAAGCATGTACTAGTCGTAGGTGGTGGAGAGGTACGTGATCAACACTGATAGCAACTATCTATCGATTAATGGATGAGGACTGATCTATATATCTCTGCTAGGTTGCTGCAGGACGCATCCTCAACGTTCTCAATGCCGATGCCCGCGTCACTGTGGTTTGCCCAGCCGCTGGACTGAATGAAGAAGTGGCTTTTAGGGTGGCAGAAAAGCAAGTGACACACGTTGATCGCAATTTCGAGCCATCCGACCTCGATAATGTGGACATGGTGCTCTGTGCCATTGACGACCCGGAGGCTTCAACACAAGTCTGGAAACTCTGCAAGGAGAGGCGAATCAACGCCAATATCGCCGATGTCCCGCCCGAATGCGATTTCTATTTTGGGAGTGTTCACCGCGATGGGCCATTGCAGGTCATGGTCAGCACAAATGGGAACGGGCCCAAACTAGCCAGTATTGTGCGCAAGAAGATCGCGGAGACCTTGCCAGCGAACACGGGGGCAGCCATTGAGAATGTGGGAAAGCTACGGAGGAAGCTCCGTGAGATTGCACCGAATCCTGACCAAGGCCCTAAGAGAATGAAATGGTGAGTTGCAATCCTCTTCGGGGAGAAGTGTGAGCTAATAATCATAGGATGTCTGGTGTCTGCGAAACATGGAGCCTGGATGAGCTTGTGAAGATGACCGAAAAAGATATGGACGGTGTATTATCCTTTTATGAGTCGGGTAAGATCCCAACTCTAGAGGCAGTACAAAATAAATAAGAAAACAAGTCAAGAAATATTTTATCTTATCAATACAGCAGCAGGTATGCATCTAAAGTAGAACAAAATGCTCGTGTGACAACACAAGACCCCGAAGAGTCGGGTTATAGAACGCCGAAAATCAAGCTCGCGGCGAGGATATCCAAAAAAATCATACAGTAAGTCAGACCTGGCTATCGCGGCGCGAGCCCTTCTGGGAGACGGAGCTGCGCGGGCTGATGGGGACGTCCAGGGGATTGGGCGGAGCAATGCCTAGTCGGACCTCGCCGGTCCGGCGCAGTAGAGATTGGAGGGCAACGCGAATTTCCGGGTTGAGATCACGGCTCAGAAGTTCAACTCCGAGTGGGTAAAAGGCCTCGATATGCTTATTAAAGTCATCTTGCGGGAAGTTAGTATATCCGTCAATGACATCGACCACAACCGGACGCCAAGCGACGATGTTGCGGTGCTGAGTGTCCTCTTCAAGGCGGACGAAACTGCGAATAATGTCCGCGCAGAGTCTGGTGAAATTAGCAATGAACAAGAAGGAGAAAAGAAATTATGAGATAATCAACTTACGGAATGAGTGCAGCCTCGGTCTCTGCGCGATTGCTCTGTCTTTCCTCTCGCTCGTCGTGATACATCCGGAAGAGGATATGCACGTAGGTAGAGGCACTGCCGCTCTCCTGCTTCAATAGATTAGGAGGTTGCTTCATGAATCCCTGGCGCCAGAGTTGCATCCGCAAGTCCTTATCCTCGTTGAACTTCTTCGCGAATTGATAACTCTTTTTTAGCAGCCCCATGAGCCGCAGAAGCTCTCCACTGGGAATCTGTGCATAGACATTTTCGTTCGAGAAAAGTTCGTGGACCGTTTCAATCATGAGAAGCTGGAGAACGCAGTTCGTGATGATGCGGTTGAAGTAACGGCGCCGAGCTGCAGTGACAGCCGCAGGTTGCTGCTGGTCTGTGTGAGGGCGATAGTCTTCTAATTCGGCGCGGGCTTCACTTTGGGCAGGAGGATCATGGAGAGAAGCTACGCTTTGGGATCCGTTGGCCTGCAATGCATCAGGCATCTCTTTTGTTGCTACAGCAGCATCTGGGGATTGCGTGAGGTCCCCATTAACTGCCTCTGCCGGCTTAGATATCGATGCAGCAGCTGTGAAAAGTTCGTAGGCGGTCGTTTTGCTAAAAAGCTCCACGAATGCCCCAACAATCTGGGACCAGTGCTCCGGCTTGAACTTTGCAACATTCTGCAAAATCAGCTGTTGCAAGCAGTTGCTGCCAATTCGTGCAATCGTGTCATTTTCTTGACAAATGCACAATATCAGCAGTTCCAAGAAGCGGCTCAACATGTACTCCAGTGCATCGAAATAGTGCGTGAACAAAGTGATCATGTTCCGTAGCGCCTGGATCATTGTCGTGGACAGCCAGACTGAAAGATCCTCGTGGTTCGGAACTTTGGACATTTCAGACTTAGACTGCAGGACCACAAAGATCGGGTAGAGGAGCTGTCTCCAGAGGACATCCCAAAAGTCCCTGGGGAAATCGCCACCGTGACGGATTAGCGTATCGAAGAGGTATGTGAGTGCCCGTGAGCGGACCTCGAGATCATCCCCCGTCATGAGTACATCCTGGAATGCGATGAGAATCGGATACCAGAACTGCTCTTCTTGTGATTGACGGGTGAGTTGTTTGGCAAGATTGGTTCCATTATCCTGGAAGAGGGCCGCCGAAGCACCGCGGTGTGACAAGGGACATTCTGGAGTCCGTAGCATTTTAGTGACGGTAGACCTGAGGGTCTCAATTGCCTGCAGTGATTTCTTTTGGAACTTGGAGTTCTTTGAGAATTCAGTCAGGCATACAATGAGATCTGCAAAGGCACCTTGGGTGATTACTACGCCAAATCTGGTATTGTATACTTGGGTAACATGGTCAAAAGCCATGTTCACGATTCCCTCTGTTTGGTACATTAGCAAGGGACGGAATAATCTGAACAGCGAGACTTACCATAGGGCTCCCGTGCTGCGACTGTGAAGACGCCAAACATAGTCTTCCATCCCGAACGGATGTTGTCGCCACGGGCCTGGATCATCTGGATCAGACAACGCAGAATCATGTCCTTGACAGCAGCAGTGGTGCTGTTTGCCATCACATGCTCGAAAGGCTTGAGGAAGTCCTTTTGGAACTTGAAACCAGGCAACTCCTCAATCTCCAAGAAGCGCATTGAAAGTTGCCGGAGCGAATCCAAGGCAAAGAAGACAACCATGGTATTAGAGTGGCAGCCAACTTGATTAAAGTGCTGGCCCAAAACATCCCAAATCTTAGACCACTCGATCCTGACCCGAGTCATGTTGTAGTAACTGATCTCGACGAGCTTCTGCAGACTGTAGGTTCGGGGCGAATCGGTGTGACCGGAAGATTGAATTTCTTGCCAGCTGACCTCGCTCAAGGCCCGAACGAAGTCGATAATGGCCTCATGCGACAGATTAGCAGTGTTGGTAAAGATCCGGTCCACGCCACGAATCATATCTGCCGAACGGCTCTCCATGGCAATTTCTGGGCGGAAAGCGGTTGGCCCATTCACAGAGCGAGGGCGAGGGCGTCGTGTACTTTGCGTAGATCTGCGGGATGAATCTGCTGATGAAGGTGTCCTAGAAAGTGATGAAGGTACCCTTGAAACATCAGGCAGCGACCCCTCATCAACTCCATCACTCAAGAGTTGGAGGCGATCAAGTTGACTGACACACATCAAAACATCCCTCCACGAGCCCTGGAGGTGGTTGCCCTCGGTGAAGGCGACGTCGAGCAAAGCTTTCAGGGCCTCCACATTTTTGGCCATCATCTCCCTCACGTTTCCGAGGTTAGTGAACTTCGCCAAGGCAGTCACAAAGGCCACGCGAGGAGTCTCTAGGTCGAAGGCACAACTAATACGAATGGACAGTTTAAGTCCCTCCATGCATAGCCGGATGGTTTCCAGGTTGGACGTGTCCTGCATTGGCGCAGACAGACCAGATAGGAAAGACATCCATGTGACGTTGAACATTGACCCGACATGACGATCTGATGTCGCGGGAATAAAGTGCGAAAGCGCATCTTTAACTGCTGTCTTGCGTTGGGCTCGAATAAGGGAACGATATAGTTGTTCTGTCTTGTTCGCCATTTCCTCAGAAGCCTGTGCGTATTTCTCACCCTGTATGTCTCGTCCAACAGTGGCAAAAACCTGTCCAGCCCTGGTAGCAAGGCCAGTGGGAGCGGGGGGTGGATGGTTGAAGTTGGCAGCATGTTCCTGCTCGGTGTATAGCACGATTTCATTGTTTCCAATCTCCTCATAAATGGCCCCAAGATATTCGGCCGGTAGATCTTGGTTGTCATTGATCCCGCGGTTGTTCTTGATGAAGTCCTCCTTGGTCATACGGCGACCCTTCATTTTTGAACTGTGCTGGTCTGTGTTGAGGAGAATCACCGAGTACGCAAGCACATATGCGGTATCAGCGTTAGCGAAGGCATTGGGGTTTTGAGTTGTATACCGTTCGGCAAACTTCAGCATAAAACGATCGATCTTTTGGGCTTCACCAGGGAGGCGGAAATGCTGCAAAAACGAGCGCAGGGATTCAACGAAGCGTCGCTTGGTAAATTCCATCAAATCAACAAAAGCATGCATGATAGCAATGTTTTGCGGGTCTCCCTCACCAAGATACTCTCCCAGAATGGCCTTGTCAATGCGGTCTGTGCGAAGCAAGAAGCTGGCAATTTCTTCAGGAGACTCGGATTGGATGAAGCCTTCTTTCAGGAAGGCCTTGATGCCACGCTTGGGTTTGAAATTGAATTGTTGGACGGCATTTGTGAGGGCAATTTTTCGTTGCTTGACTTTTTCAATCTGGTTCGGGTCGTCCTCGGGCATAGGTGTGGACCGGCCAGTGCCACTCTCGAAGGACTCCAGATGCGGTGAAACAAGCACGCTCGTGTCCAAGGACTCACGGGAGTTATCTACCAATTTAGAGGGGATGGCTGCCTCGGGCTGTTCATCAATGCGATGTGTGGCCCAATTATCTAGTGAGCGCAGTATCTCCACTAGACATTCCAAACCCTGCTGTTTCAATCCGTACTCCGGTGGAATGTGAGGCATCGAGGACGGCGGAGTAGGGACAATGTGTGCACTTGTCAACGAAGGAGGAAGATTTCCTCGATGGTGCCATTCAGAACCAATTGCTGACATTTTAGTGTGCTGTTCTTGGTACTGCTGCTGCTGTGCAGGTGTTGTTACAACCGGCACGCTCGCGTACCGGGACAATTGCTCAATGATACTAAGAAAGTTAGCCCATGTCGAAGAAAATCAAGAATTGTGTAACGCATACTTTTGGAATATATTCTCCAAAGCGGTTCTGTCACAGTCATAGTTGAGATAGATTTCAACCAGAGCCCGTGGATCACCACCTAGCCTCTCCAGAATCTCCATGAAGTATTGTTTTTGGAACGCAGGAGCCCCGCGCTTCTCGAGAATGGCGAGATAAATTTCTTTCAAGAACACCTCGAGTTCCTTTTTCATCATGACTCTCATGTCCTTCAGCATCAGCCAGAATATTTCACAACAAACTTTGAAGACATGAGGCACGGCGCTAGAACCATTGCGACTTAAACTTAGACACAAATGAGGCCGCACAGCTAGCAGGAGATTCATTCCATCCACGCTGGAGGAGCTGTTCTTGATTGCTGCCAGGGGGGATAGAAAGGTTGCGGTGTGGTTGTTGATGAGGTAGTGAATCAAGTGCAGCGAAAGTAGCTTCGACCTCATGTTCTGAGATTTGACATCTTGTTGCTGCTCGTGAGTCAGAACTTTGTGGCTCAATTTGCAGAGCGCTCGGAAGACCAAAAAAGCATCTTTGACATAAATCTCGTCCACATCGTCCTCGGCCGAGCTATCATCATCTTTTTCCTCGGGGATGCCCGACATTGACCTCGTTGTTGACCGCTTAGCGCGCGTGACTGTAGTCGGCGCATTGTCGTTGACAGTAGTAACTTCACTAGGCGACTCAAAACTCTGTAGGGTGAGCTTCTCGGCAGTGGGCTCTTTGATGACGGGATGATCAGCCGTCTCCGAGGTTTGGCCCACGTCACTCGCCGATGCATCAAGAGTCGAGGATGCATTTTCTAGCTCTCGCGCTCGGAGCTCTTTGAGATCCATCCGTGTCCGCACTCGATCAAAGACCGTGCTGACCATCTGTGTGAGCGACCCCTGAGCGATCTGTTGGTTTTGACTGGATTTGGAGTAGATAAAGATGTTATAAATTTGGCGGACGGCTTTCAGGAGACCAGCTCCGTGCACCACGATCTTGTCGTTCAGGACCGCTGCCAATAGCGATTTGATGATCTGCTGTTGAATTTCAACAGCCGTAGCTTCATTCTCGAAGCATTCGCAGATCGCATCTATAGCACGCTCGATAAGTGGAGGCTGTTCGCGCGTGGCATTGTTGTCTGTCGCGGCAGATGGAAACGCGAAATAGGAGTATGTGATCAGCTTTCCAATGCAGTCCAATGCAGTCACTTGCAGAGGAATGCTGAGGGCTTTGCTTGCCAGATGTAGAGGACGGAAGATAAGCTCCGGATCAATGGCTTGCCCATCGGGTTGCCTGATATTGGCCAGGGCCACCTGTGTAGCATCCTCCAGCTGTTTATCTCTCCGGGCGTCCCGCGAAGCAGCGATATTGTCCAGAGCCGTCACAATGAAGACCGTCGAGCTGACTGGGCTAGATCGCTGTGTCATAAACGTAGCTGTTGTTGACCGCGAATCCGATCGCCACCTGCTTTCTGTCGCATTGTTGTCCTCGTGGGGGGGTTCCTGGATCGTAGGCGGACCGTCTGTTTGGGGTTCTTGTTCAGTCTGTTCAGGCTCGTGCTTAGACGGAACCTCTGATTTTTCTTCATCTTCCTGGACCGTGGCTACTTCCTCGTCCCCCTCCTGGTTTGGTTCTTCCGATTCGATCTGCTCGGGCAGGGTTGGCTCGTCGGAGTTTGGTACTGTAGGAGATGTGTCGGGAGTCTCGACGGATTTCTCAGGCATTGCGATGGATTGGGTCGGCTCTGGGCCAACTTCGGTGTCCGCCATAGTCAGGAAGACTCCGGGCGGAGTGATCTAATTAGATCAAAAACATCGAACGAGTAAACGTGGGGAAGCTTGAAACAATTGCGATGACCATGTAAGGACGGGGGCTGCGTGTCTTCTCCGAATCGGGACTAATGCATGCTTACCTCAGCGGACGATTGGCTGGAGCCGGAGATTCCAAAGTTCCTCACCGGCCTTTTTTGCCTGGCAGAATGATCGTCTGGTTCTGTACGGATATGGAGTACGGAGTACGGGGTAAACACTACATGTATGTAACTATGTGCTCCATGCTCATGTAACCTTTATGATAGAACATCTATATTGCAAGTAGAAATAATCTTTACAAAAAGGATGAACTCCAGGTAGATAGGTCCTCGATCTCACTTGCTTTTTAATGTTTTCCAACATTCTTCTTACGACATAGGTGTATACCTAATGCGGTAAGGGAGGCATTGGCCCCCCAAAAAACAATCTGTGGATAACTAATACGGTGACTCAGCAAAAGTGTTTACCCTTGTTTATACCGCCTTCTACTACAGGTATACCGCCCGCTTTGTCAAAATTATCATTGGTGTTTAGTTATATTGCTGGCAAAATATTATGTACATAGCCAGAGCTTGAGACTGTAAATTACAGCACGTGACTATATCGGAAGAGGCCGCTGCCGCACCTCTCACCGGGAGCCATAGGTAGCTCAACAGAAAAGTTCGTGATTTAGAGGCATCTCCTTCTACCCCAACCTCATCCATTCTTGGCCCTTCACGTTTCTCTGTACCGGGCTCTTTCAATTTCTTCATATCAGCGTCAAGGGCCTTTAATCCTTTCTTCTTATAATCGCAACAAGTCTCAGGCACCATGGTTGCGTCAGCTATTCGTATGCGCACCCCGAGCGCCATGTTCATGTCCAGAGGTGCCGCTGCTATGCGCCGGCCCCAGGTCTCCTCCAAGCTCCAGGAGGCGATTCGGTATGCTCAAGTAATATTAATTATGACTGTGGGTTGATACTAATGATGTTTCCACCAGGACCCAAGTGCCTGCGCTCTCTGCCCTTTCCCGCTTCTATGCCTCCAAGAGTATGACAATTGACTTATCTCTTTCTCCAACACACCAATTCTAATATGTCTGTCTATAGATTTCCCTCCTCACACAATCATCACCATGCCAGCACTTTCGCCAACAATGACCGCTGGAAACATCGGCGTGTGGCAGAAGAAGGCCGGAGATCCTCTCCAGCCCGGTGATGTCCTGGTAGAGATTGAAACAGACAAGGCGCAGATGGATTTTGAGTTCCAGGATGAGGGTATTCTAGCCAAGATCCTGAAGGAGAGCGGCGAGAAGGATGTTGCTGTTGGCTCAGTAAGGAATTACCTAGTTTCTCTGAGGATCGTTCCATGAATCTAACCTGCCTTTCCTATAGCCTATTGCCGTCCTTGTTGAGGAGGGTGCCGACATCTCCGCATTCGAGTCTTTCACCACAGCCGATGCCGGTGGTGACAAACCTAACCTCGGTGAGCAGCACAAAGAGGAGCCTAAGAGCGCTGAGCCCTCAGCCCCGTCCCCAGCTCAGGAGGCACCCGCCGCACGAGAGCCCGAGACTTCAGATGAGAAGCTCCAGCCCAGCATTGATCGTGAGCCCTCTCTCAGCCCTGCCGCTAAGGCCTTGGCCCTCGAGAAGGGTATCTCCGTCAAGGGCCTTAAGGGCACCGGTCGTGGTGGTGTCATCACCAAGGAAGATGTTGAGAAGGCCAAGCCCAGCACCACTAGTGTTTCCGCTGAAGCTTCTTTCGAGGATATCCCCGTCAGCTCGATGCGCAAGACCATTGCCAACCGTCTGAAGCAGTCCGTGGCCGAGAACCCTCACTACTTCGTCTCCACCACTCTCTCCGTTACTAAGCTCCTGAAGCTCCGCCAGGCTCTCAACGCTTCCGCTGAGGGTCAATACAAGCTTTCTGTCAACGACTTCTTGGTCAAGGCATGCGCTGCTGCCCTTCTGAAGGTCCCGCAGGTTAACTCCAGCTGGCGCGAGGAGAACGGCCAGGCCGTCATCCGTCAGCACAACACCGTTGACATCAGCGTCGCTGTGTCTACCCCCTCTGGTTTGATCACCCCTGTTGTCAAGAACGTCCAGGGTCTCGGACTCTCCAGCATCTCCAAGCAGATCAAGGATCTTGGCAAGCGTGCCCGTGAGAACAAGCTCAAGCCCGAGGAATACCAGGGCGGCACTTTCACCATCTCTAACATGGGCATGAACCCCGCTGTCGAGCGCTTCACCGCTGTCATCAACCCCCCGCAGGCCGGTATCTTGGCTGTTGGCACCACCCGTAAGGTCGCTATCCCCGTCGAGACCGAGGAGGGCACCGTTACCGAGTGGGACGACCAGATCGTCGTGACTGGTAGTTTCGACCACAAGGTGGTTGACGGCGCCGTTGGTGGTGAATGGATCAAGGAGCTGAAGAAGGTCGTCGAGAACCCTCTGGAGCTTCTTCTGTAGACAGCGAAGCTCTCTTGTTCTGACTTATATGTAATCTGTATTAAAACACCTTGCCTCCCCCATTAGACCATTACATAGGTCTCATTTGTTTTTGATCTCTTTAGCAGCTTTAAATTCTCTCAATGAAATTTTTCTCGACTTCTTCTGCCTCATCTTTGTATTTTGGTGAAGTTGTTGTAGTACCTGATAACGTAGGTGGCTGAGGCCTTCCGAGGTCAAGTCAAGATGGTTCCAGTTACCACAAGATCTACTTGAGTTATTATTTGAACTACGTACTTCAACAGAAGGGTCGACGCGAATTATCTTCAGGTTTCATTTACATAGTAGTACTACTAGTGTATATATAGCTATGAGATCAACAGCCCATGGAACCTTGGTAGTGGGCCCAGGTCAATGACGTGATGTCATTCCCCCCCCCCAGCTTCCCTGGGTATAAATCCTTCCTTTCCCCCTCGGACTCCTTCCTTCCCACATCACGTTTTCTAGTAAGTTTATATTTTCGTTCTAGACCTCGAAATGTCTTATTCATTAACTAGGATTTCCACAGAACCACTACCTACATCACAAACAACATCATGTCTTACGCCGACGCAGCCGCCAAGGGCCCCAAGCAGTCCCCCGAAGATGTGAGTATTCAAACTCATACTATCTCTGACTCCTAAAATTACAGTACTAACAAATAACAGGCGTGAGTTATCTATGAAATCTCTTCTTCGTACACCCAACTAACATATACTCCAGCCGTGCTCCTCCTGTGGGCGGAGTCTACCACGATGAATCCGAGAGCACAGCTTCGTTAATCGACGTTGACAGCCCCCATGTGCAGACCGTGGAGTCCGACTTCCTTGAGCAAAATGTTCAAACTACCACCCAGGCGGAGCGGATAGAGCGCGAAGCCGATGAGAAGAAGCGCGAGGACGAGGAAAAGAAGAAGGCGGCCAAGGCCCACAAGGCGAAGAGCAGTAGCCTCGCTGGAAACACCACCAACCCTGTCTTCATTGCCAATGCCGCTATCGCAACCCTGCTCGGTGCAGGCCTCGGCTTCGGTGCCTACAAGCAACACGCACGGGGCAACCTCTCCTGGGAGCTGGTTGGTCTCTCTGTCGGTGCTGTTGGAATCTTTGGTACCGTGGACTACTTTGTCAGCAAGTAAGTACTGTGTAACTATATTTTCGGACTGATGGGTGTGGCATGATGCTAATCTATGGTCTAGGTGGTTCTTGCAGAACAAGTTCCCTCCCAAATAGATGTATGGCGTTTCCTCTTCTTTGGTGTTGCCTAATTGCTTTTGTCTTGATATACCATCCCAGCTCTTCTGTGGTCTTGCATTCTCATTTGGCGAAAGGAGTCGGATCGGATTGACTGTACCAGTACTTCAACAACGATATCAATTTCTTTCAAGTCCTAGCAATTGTAAAATATGGCAAAGTGTAGTGTCTTTTTAGTAAGTACGACTTTTAGATAACTATTCGAAGTTGAGCTACTCGCAGGATCTACAGTGGGGGATTCGAGTATAGGATGACTCAGCGGCCGTGCGATCCATGGGTAGTTATAGAGGCACCCTGAGGCAGAGATAACTAGCTCCATTCTTAGTTGTCAACCCCATGGTGTTCTCCTCTCTAGTACCCTATTACTCCCAGAGATGACTTTGCTCTTACACCTGTTTTGCAGGCAGCGCCCGTCGGTGCCCCTGCTGTCCCCGTTGCGGGGTCCTCTCTTTACTAGAAGAGTAAACACTATTAGACCATTGCCAACCGTCTGAAGCAGTCCGTGACCGACAACGTCGGCAACGGTAGACACTATTGGCACATCAGAAATCACTAATGGCACAGTGGCTAGAGGTGTTTGAGAATACCCTATAATATCTTACAACACAAGAAGTGTCCACAGTGTGGCGATCACTAGGAGAGCAGATGTTCTCTGGATGCCATAGTGGCCAACATTTGTCGGCAAGGTCGCGTGCTCTCAAATGCATCAAAGCCTCGTCCAAGCCGTCGAATGTTGGTTCAAAGACCCTTACGGTCAAGTTAAGACCGTGATTACAATCCACGTTCTTGGTCGAGGCCCAATTACCGTCAAACATTGGGCAAGAAACCCACGGCCTGATGGCAGCATGGACATTCGGTTCCCAGCACAAAAGATTGAATTTGAACGAACCCAAGGCCAAACTTTCCTAGGGTTAACAACGATATCTTTCTTCGCGATAAAAAGGCCAGGGAGGCTGACCTTGTCTCACTGAAAGCGACATAGAAGAGATTGCGGAGAAGGTATAGGCATCCTAGAACGTTGAGGAGTAAGAGGAAGATGGTGAATGGGCCGGTCAGCTGAAGCGTCAGAGTGGCGGTCTTGTGGTGCTTGCACGGCGTGGCAGGCTTTCGACCGCCAGCGGGTTCTTTGCGCTCTCAATAATCCTTCGCCTCATTAGCCTTGCCTAATGATCGGCGATGACATTCCCCGGCTGTCTGTGTCAACTATCGAGCTCCGCTAGGGCATCCACAACTTCGCCTTCACTTGTCTAGCGGAGATGCTCCATGGTTCTCCGGCCGCATCCGCCAACAGCCCAGCAGCAACCATGAACTGGTCCACCTTCTGCATGCTCCTTCTGCGTGCTATGCCACCCCGCCGTGTCCCCTAAGCTAGATTGGTTTCTTCGACAATCCCCCTCTTAGCGTCCTATCTTCTGAGATCTCGCGTTTCACCGAGCCTGGCGACGACCATGATCTGGGCTTTTCTGGTCTCAGCTTTGAAGACACCATCGCAATTCTTGCCTACTAACCGAGTCGATATAGCCCGCTACCTAGCGCACCTGTCCAGCAGGGTGTCTTCCGCTCCACTAGCTCCCAGCCACGGTTCCTGATCTTTGCCATTGGCCTCTGACCCTCTGGCTGGTCCATATGTTCCTTGGAACACTCCCTGTCAATTTTTGTCGATATCCGTGCCGGAATACCTCCAAGTGCTCGCTCTGCTGCTGTCAGTTTGGTGGTGATGGCACTTGCAACTCTGCCACTCGCGATGAGGGGTATGACAGTACTTAGATAGAGGTCAAGCCTGTTATCTCTGCCCCTTTTGCTGATTTGTTTTTGCCAAATTTGTCTCTATTTCTCTCAGTGAGCTTGTTATCTCCCAGCATGGAAATCTAAAACGAGGCGTTGGGGTGACCTTTGCAAGATTTAAGCATCGGAACCTCTACAACTTCGCTAACAGAAATGCTCGAATTGAGAATAAATGAGATAAAATACAATCTCCCGCTTATGTATCGGTCAAGTCTTTAAGAGTCAGTTCTAATTTGCCGACGACTTGTTTATCATCTAAAAATATCCCAATGCATTGTACCTGAAGGCGGTGAACCACGTCAGAATGGGCCCAAACAAGACCATCTGGCCTCCGGTGGAATCAGATGACGACCACCTTGGTGCTTGGGCTCAGGAGCTTATCATCTCTTAATTTTCCTGCTAGTAATCCTATTGATCCCTTTTCCTCGACTTACCGGGTGTCGAAACAATCGAAAAGTTCAATCTATACGAAGCATTGACAACATGGTATATTGCAGTTCCTCGCGATAGGTGTACACAGCTAATATGAACAGAACTCGCTATTCAACTCTGCTTTAAAGCAATCCTTGTCCATCCGCCGTGACCTGGACACCTTTTCACAGTCGCCAACCACCTCCTCACCCGCGTTACAAGGTGCGCTCCTATCACCGACCCTTCGCAACCTACGATATTGACTTTGAGCTTCTAGGCCAGCTTGCAGCTTCCTTGGCATCGCTATCCCGCACCGTCGATGACTACTCAGCACTCTCCAAGAAGGAGCTAATTCCGGAAAAACAACAAAAGGCGTTTGACCGCGTCAAGAACTTCCGAAGTGAGCTCGCAGACTACCGGATACAATTCGATCGACTCCGCAAAGAACGCGAGGATGCAGTATGTGTCCATCAATTCTTTCATGGGGTACTCCAATACTGACCTAATACCAGCAATCGGTCACCAACCACAATGAACTCCTAGGTCGTCGTCCGCACCACGCCGCAACACCAGAGAACCCTTATGCGCAATCTTCGCTCCCGCAGAGTACCTCAGCCTTCGCACCCTCATCCTCAGGTCTCGGCTTTGGCGCTGGCCCAGCCGACTACGATCGCGAAACCCACGCGCTGCGCGAGCAGTCCTTTTTCTCCAACACACACAACCAACTCGATGATTTCCTAGACCGCGGAAGAGCGGTCCTCGCCGATCTAGGGCAGCAGCGTGAAGTGCTCAAGGGAACTCAGCGGCGACTATACAGCGTTGCGAACACGCTGGGTGTGAGCGGCGATACAATCCGGATGGTGGAGCGGCGGGCGCGCCAGGATAAGTGGATTTTCTGGGGTGGAGTGGTAATTTTCTTTTTGTTCTGCTGGGCAGTGCTGCATTTCCTGCGGTAGGGTTATATCACTATGTATTCTTGGTCTCTGCCTCGGTGGGTATATTTGGGAGCTGGCGAAGGTTCTCGGGGTTACCTGGGTCTACCTGGGTAGGGCATGGTCTTGTATCTTGTATTGGGTTCATCAGCGCTGGCGTTCGGTCTTTGCAATTGATGTCCTTGTTGCCATTGTTGCCGAAAAGTGTCTATGTTACGCTTAGGGGTGTGGGTTGTAATAATGTATATATATCTTTGTATATGCTAGGTTCCACTTCGACTATGGTCTATCACCAGCTATTTTTCTGAGAGGACGCAAGTATATTTGTAGGGCTCTGCGATTCAACAAAGTACTTCACTCTACAATATATTCCTTCTATCACAAGGTATTTATTTCACTGTACTTCCGCATTGGGTGAAATGGGAACTTCCGCGCCTATGACGTCGTGACAGTAGACCACTCGCCCGGACACCTAAGCATCTTCAATCGCATAACTAGTTAGCGAACTATATAACTATCAGCTAGTCTTTTCTCCAAGGCCCTAAGGCATTGTAATTACCCGAAGACTCCCTGTATGTACATCCCTAAACTAAAGATATCAATTGGAGTCAATTCTAGTACGTTAGGCGCATCGAATTAATTACCTCGCTTGACAGGATGATGCGATTACCACATGCAGGGCTGACATCCATTGCTCCGAGAATGCGATATAAGCCTTTTAGCATGGAAATGAGGTATTATTTTGATCCTAAACAGATTTTAATTCCATCTAGCCAATAATAAACCCAAGAACCCAACGATTGCCAGCAGGAGATCCTAAAACAGCCGATTCACAGAAGTAAGAGAAGCCAGAGCTCAGCCGAGCCATCGGGAGCTCGGAACCTGTTGTGGAGCCAAGCCAATCCCATCTCTTTCACCGGATTCCTCCTTCCCCTTCAACTTCTTCCCTTCTCACATCCACATCCCTCAATCATCCATCATGTTTGCTGCTCGTCGTACTGTCAACCTCTTCCAGAAGCGTGCCTTCTCGGCCACCGCTTTCAATGTGCGTGTCTATTCATCTGGCTTCCCCAGAATTAAAGAGCTAACTCCTCGCGCAGGCCTCCAAGGTCGCCGTTCTCGGTGCTGCCGGTGGTATTGGCCAGCCTCTCTCGCTGCTGCTGAAGCTCAACCCCCGTGTTTCCCAGCTCGCTCTCTACGATATCCGCGGTGCTCCCGGTATGAATGATTCAATTCGTTCCGCGAAATCAATTACTGACTTTATTTAGGTGTCGCTGCTGATTTGAGCCACATCAACACCAACAGCGTCGTTACCGGCTACAAGCCCGAGGGTACCGGTCTCCGCGACTGCCTCGAGGGATCCGAGATCATCCTCATCCCCGCTGGTGTTCCCCGCAAGCCCGGCATGACCCGTGATGATCTCTTCAACACCAACGCCTCCATTGTCCGCGACCTCGCCAAGGCCGCCGCTGAGGCCGCCCCCAAGGCCCATGTCCTGGTCATCGCCAACCCCGTAAGTCGCAATATCGCTCCACAATTCGAGGCCCCACTAACCGTGCATCATTGAATAGGTCAACTCCACCGTCCCCATCGTTGCCGAGGTCTACAAGGCCCGCAACGTCTACGACCCCAAGCGTCTGTTCGGTATCACCACCCTTGATGTCGTCCGCTCTTCGCGCTTCATCTCCCAGGTCGAGAAGACCAACCCCGCCAATGAGGCCGTCACCGTCGTTGGTGGCCACTCCGGTGTGACCATCGTCCCCCTGCTTTCGCAGTCCAGCCACCCCTCCATCTCCGGCGAGGTCCGCGATGCCCTTGTCAAGCGCATCCAGTTCGGTGGTGACGAGGTTGTCAAGGCCAAGGACGGTGCCGGTTCCGCCACCCTCTCCATGGCCATGGCCGGTGCCCGCTTCGCCGAGTCTCTTCTCCGCGCCGCTCAGGGCGAGAAGGGTGTCGTCGAGCCCACCTTCGTCGACTCCCCTCTGTACAAGGACCAGGGTGTTGAATTCTTCGCTTCCCGCGTCGAGCTCGGCCCCAACGGCGCTGAGCAGATCCTCCCCGTTGGCAAGGTCAACGAGTACGAGCAGGGTCTCCTCGATGCCGCCCTGGTTGACTTGAAGAAGAACATCAAGAAGGGTGTTGACTTCGTCAAGGCCAACCCTTGAAAAATTCCAATGTACCACTAGCCATGTCTCGTCGTGACTTTTGTTTTTGTAATAATGAAAGTGTATGACAACGTTCTTCACTAGATTGATAATCCATTATAATCCATAAATCGGTGTATACTACGATCCTGGCTTGTAACTCAACCCATTTTTGACCTGTTGTATTCAAGCTACCTAAACTCGTTCGCCCGAGATCCATGCAAGAAGAAGAGACGTCGTAACTCGTAACTGAATACTCTTGTACCCGAGATGAAACGAAAACAGCAATCGGACACGAAAGCAACGATAAAAGCAAATAGCAAATAACGAGCTGAATACCAGACCTGCAACGATATTCATAGTAAGCATCCAAATTGCCCAAGATATTCGGAAAGAATCAAAACAAATCAAGTATAGCTTCGCATGGCGTCTAGGTATCCCGTTCCGCCGCGCAGGTCTTGATCGAATGTCTCAGCGACTTCGAGCACACTCTTGATATGTTCCATGGAAAGGGGCGCTTGCTCGTTGACGGCTAGGGCTTGTGCGGTGCGGACGGAGTTTTTGATCTGATGGAAGAGTTCGGTTAGTTTGTGGACTAGAAACAAGGTATGGAGATAGAAGAAATAGAACATACCTGTCGCCCGTTCAGCGTGTGCCTGGAAAGCATGTCATAATCTTCTTCGGAGAAAGAAGCAATATGCACGCCCTCAATAGCGCGGACCCGCTCTATGAACATCTTCCAAATACTCCTCTTCGCCTTGGCAGTCAGATCGCCATAGCGCAAGGCGACATGGATACGCGACTGGAAGGCATCGTCGAAGGTTTCAACACGGTTGGTGGTCAAGAACAGAATGCCCTGGAAGTACTCTAGCAGACGGAGGAAGATGCTGACGAGGGCATTGCGGTGGATATCGTGGATCGTGCGCTTCTCGAGGAAAACGTCTGCCTCGTCGAGGAGGAGCACCGCGCCCCAGGAGTGCGCGATATCCAGAATCTTGTTCAGCTCCGCTTCAAGCGTCCGCGAGTCAGTACCCAGTTCGCCTGCGCTGACCATATACAGCGGGCGACGGAGTAGCTCGGCGATGCCTTCTGCCGTCAGGGTCTTACCCGTACCGGGTGGACCATGCAACACGGCAACGAGACCCTTGCCCTTGCCCTGGATGACATCGTCGATGTTCTGCGCGGCATGGAAGGTATGCGACTCGACGAGGGCCTTGACTATGGACTTTTGGTTCGACGGGAGGACAAGCGAGCCAAAGGCTTCCTTGTCCCACTCGATTTCGCTGATACCGGAGATGGTGAACTCAAGCCAGAGCTTCTCGCTGAAAGCGAAGCCCAGAACAACAGGAGAGGCAATAAGAAGCTCCTCCTCGGTGAACTCGCGCTCCTTAGTATCTGTGGCACCTTCAATGCGGTCCATCTTCTCCTTCTGGATCTCACTGCCGTTCTCGTCGACTTCGACCTCAACAACGCGTGGACATCCATCTGTATCCTCAACAACCTTGTACATCGTCCGTGGAGAATCAGAGCTACCGCCATGCTCAGAGTCCGAGTCTGATCCGCCACAGCAGCAGTCGTCGCTATCATCACCTTCGTCACCGCTGATCCCAAGATCTTCAGGATCTATGAGATCCGGATCCTTGGGACGGACAGTGGAGATAGGATAGTTAGGGTTGATGCGACGGTGGATAGCCGGGTCGATCATGACGCGGCCATTGATATTGACCTTGATGATGAGCGAGCGCTTTTTCTTGTAGAAGGCCATACCTTTGTGGAAGCGGTAGTTCATGCCACGGAGGGCAACGAATCGTTTGCCGCGTTCGACGAGACGGGCACGCAGAGCATCGGCGTCGCGGTGGTACTTCAGCGGATAGCAGCTGAGACTGGTGATCTTGCGGGCACCCTTGAAGGCCTCGACTTCAGCGGACATAGTGCCGAAGCCGTAGTCCTTGCCGTCGTACTCGAGGTAACGACCATCGACACTGTACCACTGGCCCTTCATGAAAGAGGACTCTTTGACAGCGTACTCGATTTTGAAAGCACGTGGTTCATCTGTGCTACCGTAGGTCGGGGTGTAAGCGATGGTGTTGGGCTTGTACAGGGCCCACAGCAGATCGAAAGTGATAGTGTTGGCCTCGAGCAGTGGGTACAGGGTCTTCTTGATGTCTGCATAGTCAGTGTCGAGGTATTTGACAAGAACCTTCAGATGGGCAGCTTTGACGGCAGCAGCCTTTCTGACTTTTTTCTTCTTCTCGCTACGCGACTGCTTCTTCAAGCTCTTCATGTACTGCCTTGTTTCTTCCAGATACAGGAACAGCATATTGGGGTCAACAACGGCGGGCTCTTGCACAAGACTGACGCCCTTGACACCATCCATGATCTTGGAAAGGGCATCGCGGAGCGGTTTGCTTTTGATATCGACGACAGTCTCGAGATACTTGTTCTCCCAGTTGAACTTGCGACGGATATTGAAGATATACTGGTCCCACTCGTCGGCATCGGGGTCATCTACGGTTTCAGTGAGCTTGTACTTGTGGATGGAGGTGTCCCATACTGTAACGAGTCAGCAACGAAAATTCCAGGCATGAGAGGCAAGCAAGACGAAGAAATAAAGAAATAAACTCACATTGATCTACACGCTTGTAGGCCACCTTGGAAGCGGGCTTCTTCTTCTTAGACCGCTTCTCCCGGCGAGTTTCGCCCACAGAATCGTTCGCGGCCAACTCATCAGAAGCCAGTTCCCGGAGCTTCTTAGCTCGCTTTTTGCTAAGCTTGAGCTTGCTCACCAATTTTCGCAATGCTTTGTCATCTATCTCATCATCGGAGTTCGTAGGAGACTCCGAGTCTGACTCGGAGGAAGAGTCAGATTCCGAATCCGATGCCTCAGCCTTGCGCGACCGTTGCTTCTTCTTCTTGCGACGCTTTTTATCTTTGATCGCACGTCTAGCGCGCGCCTTTCGTAGTCGATGCCGCTTGCGCTTCTCGGTATCAGAGTCGCTCTCTGTGGAGTCGGATTCCTCCTCAGAGTCGGCATCGCTGTCGGATGATGAAGAAGAAGACTCAGAGGAGCTATCACTTTCTTCCTTTTTCTTGTTCTTCTTTTTGTGTTTTTTGCATAGTTTGGGGGTGGACGCAAGGGCTGTCTCGGGTGCGGGGGCGGCTGCAGCGTCTTTGACTTCTTTAGTTTCTGTAGACTGGGCAGATCCGTTCAAGTTCTCTGATGGAACAACTTCATCTTTGGCCTCAGCCGGGATAGAAGATGTATCCATGGCAGCTCAGTCAGGTAAGCTGGAAGCTGAAGCTGTGAGCTGTGAGGCTGAGAGGCTGTGGGCCGTAAGCCGGGGAAGTTGGAGAGGCACAGAGATAAGTTGGAGAGTTGGAGACTTAGCCAAAATTTGACAATAGGGAAAAATAGATGGTTTAAGTAGTAAAGGATAGGAAAAGCGAAGAAGAAAAGAGAAAGACAAAAAAGCAGAGGAGAAAGAGAATGGCGCTGTGGGTGAGACGCATTTTATGTGAAAGGAGCGACGCATCACGATGCGCAGCCTGCGCAGGCTGCAGCCCTGAAGCCAATCAGTCGGCCCCACGAATTTATGTCGGTCTATTCTTGTAAATATACGGTGTACTTATTATTAAACTGCCCAGTCTGGAGGCCTAACTGTCTTGCAATCTGTTTGACTTTTTCTTTTAGCCCTAAATCCTGGCGAATGCGCTGTTCATGTTCAGCGCCAAGCTTGAACAGCTATAATGGTGATCATTACTAGATATGACTCAGAAGTAGAACATCCCTAGAGGTATTGGAGGCATTTTGCATGGCTCTAGACGAAGGCATGACTTGCTTGGTGAATATCCCTGTGTCACTAGAGAGCAATAAGTCAATGGTATTAGTATTAGCAAGGCATGAGTATCAATATGATCTTCAGAGCAAAGTGATCCAATTAGATCAAGGTATCAGATATGATTGGTCAATATGGTATCATGCATGAACTATGTAGTCGAGATATATAAGTATCGAACATGTCAAGGTGGATACTTGGACGTCACACTAAGGTTGACGGGGAATATAAGACATTGTTTACCTTATTCTTCAACTATCAACACCTTTGACGCAGATATAGCTATGGAGACTTGCTGAGCAGCTAAACTGCTCAATAGTAAAGTAGTTGTAGTAACTTCTAGAGAGGCTAGAAGCTCCAGGGCTGGTCAGAGAGTATCCAGGCCCAATTAGGAAAGTGACCATTGACTATTCATTCACATTGAATACTCCTGATGGCATGAATAGAATGAATAGACAATAGAGACAGCCTCATTCCCCTTACAATTGATACAATGGACAGAGCTAGAATAGAGCTTTCCCTGATATTGTAGTCCAATTGTAGTCCCATTGACTTGAGAGGCAGGCAACACACCATCAATCGAATCAGCTCCCCAGGTGACCGCCTGAGTTCGTTTGCACTCAATACATTTGCACTTTATACGTCGAGGAATTGTTTAAATTGGCCCTTCTGCCAGATCCATCTTTCCCCTTCACATCTCTCTGACTGTCATCCTTTTGCTTCCAGACTTGATCTTTTCTATCTGCTTCGTCTCGAGAACACTTTCATTATCTAGTTGAAGCTGAGGAGCATACCTACAGCGACTTGCATTGTCTCTTCTCGTGATATCTCTCGTGTTCCTGCCCACACTGGGACAGTTTCTGCCAGTGCAGAGCAACGCGTTGAGGACGCGACTCCCACTCCCACTCCCAGAGTAAGATATGATTTCAAAACAAACAGACCTCACAAGACTCTCTTCCTTCTTGTGTTTCCCAACACT
Organism: Penicillium paneum; assembly: GCA_023627375.1. Taxonomy (NCBI): domain Eukaryota; kingdom Fungi; phylum Ascomycota; class Eurotiomycetes; order Eurotiales; family Aspergillaceae; genus Penicillium; species Penicillium paneum. The sequence goes on from JAMAFK010000005.1 coordinate 584,064, forward strand.
CCATTCCTTCTTGTGCTTCTCAGGTCTCCATTCCTTTTTGTGTTTCTCAGGTCTCCATTCCTTCTTGTGCTTGTCAAGACTCTGCTACAGACTCTGCCATTGCACAAGGACACTTTCAGGACTTGACTCTCACTGCCCCTCCTGTCAAGTCAATCACTTTCTAACAGTCCTCGTCAGTCCATCTTGGACCCCACTCTCTTGACTGTTCCTTCCGACCCTGTCTGTCAGTAGCGAATATCCTTCGTCCTCTGTCAACCCAAGTCAACCATCCAATATTGACTTCCATCAGTTCAAACTTACTTACAATCAACCGGTTGAGCTACTTTCATCCTTGATTCTAACATGGATCCAAACATGGATCCTCCCAAGCCCAGTGCTGAAGGCACATCTCATGAGTCTACTGGCATCGATCCTGACATGGATCTCCCCGACTCTCCTAGACCCCCAACAAACTATGAGGATCCGTCTTACTACACTGGCTACCTTGACTACGTCCCTTCTCCCCCCCCTCCAGAGTTTCCCTACTTGGATTCTTGCATGGATCCTTCCATGGATCCTTGGATGGATCCATACCAGCCCTACTACCCCGTAGAGCAAGGAGCTACTCCAATGGAGGACCCGAATGTGCTCCCATCTACCTTTACTTACCCTCAGAGAAGCCCCGACCACAATGAGTGGACCACTGACCCCGTGGGCGTTTATGCCCCTGATCACTATGGGAACATCCTTTCCTCTGAGGAAGAGCTCATTCGTATCATGGCTGGTGATGATACCAAGCTTGCAGATGAATTGATTGAACGACAGAGAGAGATCAATAAGGAAGATGCTGACCGTGCCTATGCTGAACTGGAAGCTGCCACTGCAGACCTGGATTTCCTACAGCCTGGATATCGGGCTGACGAAGATCGGGCTCGTATCGACCGCGACCTGGCTGAGTTATTCGGAACTACTGCACCTAGATCTGCTAACCGTGCTCAATCCCAATTCCCGTCTGAGACCTTGCCGTCAGTGGAGAAGGCATCTCCCCAAAACAGACAAGCAAAGCGTGCCCGTCAACGTGCAGAAGCCAAGAAGAAGAGTTCAACTCCGGCTCGATCAACTCCAGCTCGATCAATCACTGCCTCAACCAGATCGTCCGCTTCGGTACAGCAACGCAACGCCTCCTCACCCAAGACTACCACCGAGATTGAGACCCAGACTCCTCCGCCTGCGTCGGCATCAACTCGTCGCACTACCTCGCGCAAGTCTAAGACCAAGACTGAGACCAAGACTGAGACCACGATTCCTATGTCTACGACGGCTCAACATACCTCGGCTAAGACTAACACTGAGCCTGAGACCGAGCTTCGCATGCCTGCGCCTGCGACAACACGCCGCACTTCGCTCACGAACAAGGCTGCGACTGACACAAAAGCTGAGACAAAGACTGAGGATCTTCCGGCTAAGTCGACCGCAACTCGCCGTCGTGCTGCGAAAAAGTTAGCCGATTTTGAATCATCCAACCCTCCTTCTATTACTAACACTCAGACCGAAACAGCCGCTCCCAAGGCCCAAGAACCTCCCCTCCCCACACCCGCCAGCAAACAGCCCGTCTCCGGAACGAAGAGGCCAAGGGGCAACAAGCCTCCGGTGTCATGGGAGGTAGCATCCAACGCGGACAAGATGATGTCCCAGATGAAGCAGGGCGACCCGGCAACAAAGTGGAGCGAGATCGGGGTGGCCTGGAACGCGAATCGCTTTGATTCGGACGACGAGATGACATGGCGAGCGCTGACCAAGCGCTGGGGACGAATCGTGGATAAGATTGGTCCCTGGCCTGGTTTCGACGTAAGTACTCACCTTGACCCCCTTCGATGACTACAATCTCAAAAGATCTGATTGCTGACTATTCTATCTCTTCTATAGGAGGCTATTCTGGGTGCTCTGCACCAATTTGGTCCGGAGCTGGGTGATGAGCACTTTGTGCAACTTGCCCAGCAAGTCTCGGAGCAGATTGGGTGGGTAGTCTCGGACGTGGCTTGCCGTGGCCGATACCAGGACCTCAAGGAGGCTGGTAAGGTCGATGTCAAGGGCAAGGGGAGGGCTCGGGAGTAGAGCCGCTCCCCTTGGGGATTTGAGCAATCTGGTGGGGTGGGATGGCGTGGTGGGACGCCATCCCACCCGGTGAATATGAAGAACGAGCGAGGATTTTACTCTGTGGCCAGTTGGCCGGGCCACAGTACATATCAACAACTGACTGTCGGAGTGGAAGTCAAAAAAAAAAAAAAAAAAAAAAATCAAAAAACAAAAAAGGCCAAAAAAAAGTTAGTTAGTTTACAAAAAACCAAAAAAAAAAAGAAAATTGTACGAGTCACACAGTTCCCTACACGTAGAATGGTTCCTTGCAAGTAGAATGAATGGCATCGTAGATGAAATTGCTGGGCAATGCCCGAGGATATCAAGTCCTTCATAAAACAGAAACGCCCCTAGCCGAAAGTACCCACCCGCCGTCATACATACAATCGTAACGAGTAGCTAGAAAACACACAAAGCTATAGAACACTCAATTCTCGTCTAACACCACCACGCACACTCATGGCGGGCCCTGGGACATTGGAACTCCATTCCGACGAGGACGAGTCACCTCGGCCCCGGGATCCCCCTGTACTAGTACTATTACCGATGCTAAGGCCAGCCGTAGTGAGGGAATCTCCATCATCAATAACAGCAGAACCGCCGATTACAGGCCGGATCTTGGCACCGACGAAGCCACGACGATCACGGCCTGTGCGGCCGCGGCCGAGCCAGTTGTGTTTGAGAGATTTGCTCAGAATCTCGATCCGCTCCTGGGCAGCGTCGCCAGTTTGCACGCTGGCCAGGACGCTGATGCATTGCAGCATGCGGCCGACGGTCTCTGTGATGACGTGGGAGGAGTCGGTGGGGCCGCGGTGGATGATGGTAGGCCGTTTGTTAGAAGTTTGAGGCGATGAGATGGACTGGAAGAAGAGGGGATCTGCGTTGGAAGATGTGTTTGAGGCAGCGCGGCTGCGAGAGTCACTGCTCGTTGGACGTGCGTGGCTGGTCATGGCGCTAATGCCGTCGGAGGAGTAACTGTCGACGGTGCTGAGAAGCGTGGATGACTGCGAGTTGTAACTACCGAAGCCGGCATCGAGCGAGGCTGCAGTACCAGGACGGCCTCCGGTGCCGGTACTCTTAGTTGTGACGCTGAGTGTCGGGAATCCGGAGTTGATGGAGTCCAGGCTGAGCCGCGAGAAGGTTGCTTTGAGGGCATCGTAGCGATTCAGGATAATGCAGTCACGGAAGGCAATCAAAACCAGACTCCGTACATCGAGTGTTCCCCCAAAAGACAGTGTACCCCAGAATTCACCGGCTTCTCGGCTAGTCATCAAGGGTCCACAGCCCTTGAACTCGAGATCCAAGGGAAGAAACACAGCCTGGATAAATGGCAGGATGGTGCCAAATACCAGCAGCCACACTTGGACCAGATGCGGAATCAGCTTTTCATCTGGCAGTCCAATCAGCGAACTGTGATTCAGAGTCGCAAATCCAGTCTGTAGAAGTTCTTGCAGGTCCGTTACAATAGACGCAGGAGCCCTCTTAACGACGCAACGCTGCAAATGAACGAGCACTAGCTTGTTGAGATCTTCAATGGCAATGCGCACGTCTTCTCCATCGAAGATGACCAGCAGCTTCGCCTTAAGGAAGTCCCACGCATCCTCTGGGGTCATATTATTCAACCCAAACCCTTGCAAGGTCTCCCGGAGAATAGACTCAGGGAATGTCCCCGAACTACCGACTGAAGATGGACCTGGGAAGCCACCAGGTGGCGTAGGACCGCCAGTATTATTAGCCAGCCATTCCATCTGCTCCGACTCAGCGAGTGCCTTCTCCTCCTTTTTCTTCTCACGCAGTGCTCGACCACCATGCAGGAGATCCAAACCACTGACCGACTTGCCAAATGTCGCACCAGGAGCTGGAGACGCAGGTGTGAAGGAATATAAAGATTGTGGGGCATTTGGATCTGCCGGACGGGAATTACTCGAAGCCGATGAAAGAGGGAGGTTGAAATGGTCTTCGACGCGATCTTTTAGTTTGAGTTTCTGCCTCGATAGGAAATGATGCTTGTGCTTGTCCTTGTCCTTTTCCTTCTCTGGAAGCGGCGGACGATCTGCGGGGACAACAGTGCTCGCGGAGGCATTGGATAGATTATACATCGAGTTGTTCGAGGACATGTCGGTCAAGTTTGTATTCGAGCCGCTGACCATGCGCGACAACCCACTGATCTTGCTCGGAGAGGGAAGACCACGGTCTTTGCTCACATCTTTATGACTGCTGATTCCGATGTGTTTCGGTTTTGAGAAGAGCTTCTTCTTCTTCTGTTTCTCGGGCTGTGGTTCTACCGGCGCAGAACCGGATCGCGGGAACACCACGTTCGCAGCTGCCGTGGCCGCATTCCCTTGTGGCGGAGGCGGTTGGGGGGAGGGTTGGTTGACGCGCAATGGAGCAGGTATGAGAGGAGGCGAGCCGCTTCCACTGCGCCTGGGACGAGAACCATCCTCTATCGGGGTTATCACATTTTGATTTTGTTGCCTTTTTGTCTGCTGCATTGCTGCCTGGGCGGCGATACGGGATGCTGACACGGGAGGGAGCTGGTCGGAGGAGGCGGTCGGCAGAGAAGGCTCGAAGAACCCCTGTGAGTGGTGCCGTGATCGGTGCCGGGGTAGCTCGACGGAGGGACCCCGGCCGGAGGGCCTTCGAGCTGTTGGGTTCGGCATAGGGTGATGGGGTGAAGTGGCCGAGCGAGGTTGTGGGGGGAAGTAACCCCCGGAGTTTTGAGTATTGATCGGAGTGAGAGGTGCGGCGGAAACGGTGGTCACATTAGAAGAAGCGTCACTACCGGAGGATCCGGGGTGAACCAATTCGTCTTCATCGGAGTCGTCTTCCTCTTCGTCATCAGACGGAGGTCGGGGGTAGCGAGGGGCAGGAGGTACTTGACGCCCAGGAGAGTTTGGGGATCGGACGGTAGGATTCATGACGAATATCCCATGCTCTCTCTGTCTTTGTCTCTTTCAGGCAGGTTACCTTTCAGTGAAGTTTTTCAATTACAACGTTACAAAAGCCACATCTGGGCAGTCGCCGATCCCTTCCTCTACCTCAATCTGGCAGAATCTCCGATCGACGAAAGATGCGGAGACTTGGCTAAGCTTTGATATGATCTAGATTCAACGGAGTTTATAGCCTTGCGATTTATATTTGTAGACCAGTTCACTGCTCGATGTCATCCTTTGCACTTGTATCTCTTTTTCCAATTTCCACAACTTTCTCACTAGTATTATATCCAGGCCGAATACAGACTAGGGATTACTGCCTGAACAGAACCCAACAGATATTAGCCTCGGCAATGCTGCCGTATGATCCACGAAGTACATCACGTAATATATATCTTCGTATTCAGCCGTACCTGAAGGATTGGAGCACCGAGGCCCTGAGGAAGAATTGCCAAGTCCCGAGGTCGGGCTTAGATCAGCGGAGAGGCGGTAAGAAAGGCGGTAGCATACCTCGGGACATTATTCTCTGCCGTCTCCCCTCCTCCAGGACGAACAATTTCCCCAACTTCCCTGCTAAATTTCAAAATGGCCTCCAACACGAGCTTGACTGCAGTCTACACCGCCCCTCAAGCCACTGAGACTTTTGAGCATGTGATATCAACTACAACCGGCACACTAGCGGCTAAGCAAGCCCACCTCTCGGCCCTGCAGTCGCTCGTGCCCAAGCTGCAGGAGCAGATCAACGTCTTCCTTACGGAGCGCATGGAAGAGGACAAAGTGCAGGGTCAGATCTCAGCACAGGAAGCTAAGGAGGAGGAGAATTACGGAGAGGAGGTTGTTGAGGACGATGCATGATTCGCATGACCAGGATGTATCTTGAAATGGGTAGATGCTATGGGTATCAAAGTCGCTGGGATAGCCTCCGTCGACCAAACAAACCAAATGAACAGAGAAGCTTGATCTGGAGAACAAAAAATAAAAATAAGATAACGGACGTGACATGACATGACGACCATGAACAAGAACGAGCGCAAGACCGACTCCGCGAATGCAGATGCAGAGAGCAAACATCCTACCCAGCTCGAACACTGGGTCTTCGATTGGCACACCCCAAGTGAACCACCGTATCACTGGAAAACAAGTCAGCGACGGACAGACCAAAAGCAAATGACTGAAAACGACTTACTCGGGGAAAACATTGATCACACTCCCACCCAAACGCTTATGGCAGACGCCACAAATTCGCTCCTCCGTGACAGTGACATGGCGAGCCCGCGTGCCTCCACCACGAATTCCCTCACCGAGAGCGAGCTGGGCTTGGATCTGCATATCCCGTGCCTTGCGCAAGTTTGCCACGATGCGCGCTTCATTGAAAATCGAGTTTGCGGCGCGCATGCGGCCCTTGAAATAGAATTCAAGTTTCTCCACAGCCTGTTTGTCCGGGATGAGTTTCAATGCGGCGTCGGCTGGGAGTCGTGAGCCGTGCTTGGCTAGAAGTTCAATCGCGGGGTCGTTTTGGGGCTCATAGCCGTGGGGTGGAGTGAGATAGAGAGAAAGGAGGGTGAGATAGATGGAGTTCTCTTCTTCGGCCTTTTCGGCGAGGTGGACTTGGTTGCAGTATCTTTCTGGTGTTAGCAATTGTTGCTCTTGGTGAAATGATATATCACTCACTCTTCCGCTTTCTCGTGGTCCGCAAGTTTGAAGACGTAGATCTCGAGCGCCTGTCGGTGCTGACCCATCTTGCTAAACAAAATAGCTCGGGCTTCGTAGAAGTTGGCATCTGGGATATGTCAGTGATGGCTTGTTTCACAGGAGTAGCGCGCAATGTACCCTCTCGATCGAGCCGATCTAACATCTTCGCTGGCGAGTATTGCTCGCTCTGTTTCAACATCGTCAAGAACTTCTCCTTCCATTCCCCTTGCTCGTTGGATGTAATTTGATTTAAGTATAAGATGAGCAGTCGCTGGTGTATTTCCGGCGTCATGTCATTCCATTCATTAATGACATGCTCGAGATATTGTATGGCAAGTGCAGTGTCTATTTTTTCAAGGAATGCGAGGACCCGTGGACGAGGCAATGTCTCAGCATTTTCGGTGTCAGTCAGGAATATCTCCATTCCCAACTCGTGATTGGCACGAAGTGGCCATTCTCCGAACTCGAGTACCAGGTCAATTTGATCTGGAGGTAGGTTTTGAAGGTACGCGACTGTGCGTGTCGGGCCGCTCAGAGGTCCGTTATTTGTCTGTCCAAAGCGCTGGAGCAATTCGAGTGCTTGGCGATGCAATTTCTTGCCGTAAAGGAAATCGATTAGGTCGTTATATCTGCCAGTGCCCTCGAGTCTCTCCATAACTACTTCTGGGTCACAGAAGTTGGCAATGCGGAAGAGGGATCCAGCTAGTGATGGCGTCGCGAACATGTGTGCACGGAACAAAGTGGTGTCAACCAACCGTGCCTTGGCACAAATTCGTGTCGCAAACTCATCCGGAGATGGGAAATCCAATAACTTAAGAACCGAGTCACTTGCCTCATCTGTGGCTTCGACTGGTATAGCAGCTTTGAGAGATCCATCAGGGTTGAGGAAGCGTTGGAAGCGTCGGCGAACATCTGCCAGGTACCCTTGTAGCTCGCGGACAGCAATTCGAAGACCTATACTTAGTTAGTGTATATTCAAAAGCAACGAGAACTTGCCGTACCTTTGTCGTCTCCACGGGTACTGCTAGCCTCGCTTCCTTCATCAGGCTTTGGCACAGATGATATAATAGAAGCTGCGTGTGTGGATGCCTGTCCAGCAGCAACATCATCGCCCGACCCATCACTCGATCCGTTCGTCTTTCCATTCGGAGCTTCAGACTCCGGGACTATAGAGAGATCGCCCGCAATCAAGCGAGGGTAGAGGCGAATGACACTCTCGGGAGGTGCAGACACTTCAGTAAAAAGATCTAGAGACTCCCGGTACTTATTCAAGGCGAACAAGCTCTGCGCTTTTTCAAGTTTTATCGCGCGCAGTCGACCAGGCTTATCCCGTAAGAGAGCATCCTCCAGCATGCCGAGTAAGCTGATGGCCTCATCTAGATAACCACCCTCAACCAAAGCATCAATCTGGGTATCATAGCTCAGAGCTTCCATGCGCCATATAGTACGATCACTCGCCACAAGGAACCCTTTACCGGCATGGGCGAGGCTGATATTCGGCTGCGGAATGTGCAAAATACTAGCCGACGGCAGCGGGATGGACTGCAGTAGCGACAAGGTCTCCGGATTCCGTACCTCCAGCACACCCTTAGACGAGTCGTGCAAAGCCAACAGAAACGGGTACGAGTATCCAAGCTCCACCGGGGCATGGCTCCAAGGCACCTGCTTCCGACCAAGAGGCTGGCCGTCAACATCGATGAAACTCGTGTTGATGTCCTTAGCCAGAAGAATTTGACCTTCACGCAGTCTCGTCACAAGCGGCCGCGGCACCATACCTCCCATACCAATATAGCTCATGCTCGCGGCGCCAACACCCGTGAACCGGCCTGCTTCCTCAATGCTGCCCGGCCCAGCCAAGTCCGTGGACTGTCCACTCTCGATATTGACCATGACAAAGCTCGAGTTCAGCCCGACCACTAGCCGTGTAGCCGCAACCCAGGTGAGAGTCTTGACACCACTAGCCAAGCTCAGCTCAGCCGTATCCCGCTCCAGTTCCATGTCGCGCCACGCCCGCATGAGAATTTTCCGCTTGACGGCGACTGCCAAGCGGGAAACAATAGCAGGCACATTTGTATCGGGATCATTGACAACATTCGACGTGACGGCAAATGCAGAAGCGCCCTTCGTTTGAGATAGCTGTTCAACCAGCTGGTACGACTGCGCATCGTGGAGCCAGACATAACCACCAGAAAGAGAGACTAGCACGTTAGCCTCCTTGATCAAGGCCAGCTGTTCAATCTTGTATCGGGAGAATCTCTCTAGTTCGCGGAGGAGCTCGGGCTTGCCGTCGTCGGTGACGCGATAGACGCGGAGATTGCCATTGTTCAAACCAGCGAGGAGGCGGTCACCGTAGGCTAGGACCGATTCAATGCGAGACTTGTCGCGCGGCTTGAGCTCCACGAGCGGCCGCGCGGTGAATGCTGACAACATGGGCGTGCTGTCTTCAATTCCTTCCACTAGAGGTTCGAGGGGCGGCGCTGCTGGAGCTCTCCGCATGACGTCCGGGCTGAGTCAGTTCTGAGTCAGCATAACTATATCCCGAGGTCTGGCCTGGCTGGCCCTCTTCTCTAGTCGTTCGTTCATACATGTTTTTCTTCTTTAAAAACAAATTGCAGAGTAACGCGGGTTTGAAGTGAGCGGAAAGTGAGAGTCAGGCGTCGCTCAGGTGTTTTAGATAGCTCAGGTGTTTTAGATACGTCGAAAACTTAACGTTACGATAAGGCGTGAGTATTACAATGAACCCGCGATAAAATGTGATTTGTAAGAATAATATTGTTCAGTTAAAGTAGGCTAACGCATAATGAAAGGAAAAGCATGTGTTTGTGGTATCTGAATATCTCATGCAATCCGAATTCCCACCACATCCAGGTGACGCCGCGCCGATGCAGATCAACACTCCCCTAATGCTTGGTCTCAGTGTCCTCTTTCTTTCCCTCAGCGGGGAACTCCTGGTGCTTCGCCGAAGTGCCCTTTCCACGCCAGGTCGAGACAGCGGGGATATTAGCCTTGAAGCGCTGCTCTTCGGTACCGTAAGCGCGGGGGGTGAGTTTGATGAGAGTGTGCAAAGGCACCTCCATCCAGGGACTCTGCTCCTGGGGCACATTCATGAAGTAGGCGTAGATGCAGCGGAGGACAGCTTGGTGGGTAACGATGATAACATTCTCACTGCGCTCCAGCTCCATGATGATGGGCTCAAGGCGGATGACGACGTCGCGGTAGGACTCACCGCCACGGTAGCGGTAGTTGTACTTGTCTTCATCACGGGCGGCGAAATCCTCGGGGTATTTCTCAGCGATTTCTTCGTAGGTCAGACCGTCGCAAACGCCTGAGTCCAGTTCGTCCAGGGCTTTCCACTCTAGCTTCTCATAGCCAGTCTCAGCCTTGAGGTGGCGGGCACTCTGGATAGTGCGGCGCAAGGTCGAAGTCCAGATCACGATCTTGGTGTTGTCAGGGACACCGGATTTACGCAGCAGCTCGGGAAGTGCGCGGGCGTAGGCCTCGCCGCGCTCGGAGATGTTGGAGTCACCTCCAATACGGCCAGTCAGGTTGAACTCGGATTCACCGTGCTATTTTCGTCAGTAAGGCTTCAGATAATGGTTTCAAATTGTGATGTTTTGACTTACTCGGGAGAGCCAGATGGAACGAGGCTTGATGTGGAGATTCTGGATGTAGTAGACCAGACGGCTGGACAGATAATCTTTGATCTGGTTGATGATGACAGTGGATCCCACGTTGATGAGCTTGACGTAGGTGTACTTCTTCTCATCTTCATCGATGGTTTCGTAGACCTTCTCGTAGTTGCGAATGCGGTTGCGGAAATCAAGCGCAGCGACCTCAGGGTCTTGACCCTTGTAGTCAGGGGAGGTCGTCTTGACTTCCTTGATGTTAGTCATGATCAGATCTTCATCATCACAAATCGACTCCACAAAGAGAGCCTCAATGCCAGCTTCGGTGCACTTCTGATAGATCCACTTGCGGCGCTCCTTGGTAGAGTTGGTCGCATCCAAGATGGCTACAATACCCTTGCCGGCCTTGAACCACTGAAGCATGTCCGACATGGCAGCCTCTGCAGCAGCTCGGCGCATGCGCTCACCCTCTGCATTGTGAGGGTCAAAGAAGGCCGCTCCGGGGTGCGGGTTGCTGAAGCGGCGATAGCTACCAACGTTGAAGACACGGGCAGGGATACCGACCCAGCCCAGATAACGCATAGCTGGTCGCTAAGTTAGTCTCATATGTTCATTTATGGATGATGATTCACTTACCCTTGCCGGCGATGAGACTCTTGCCACGGGCCGGGAGGCCCACCATGACAACACATATTCTTGAGTCGTCGGACTGCGGAAGGAAGTTAACAGCGAACATTCTGATTTGTGCCTTTCACGAAGAAAAGCCAGATGATTTTGAAAGAATGTCCGATTGTGGGAGTTGTGAGAAAGAGAGGAGACAGAAGGTAAACAAGACAGAAGATATAGTAGTCCCAAACGTAGTAACGTGGGAGATGAGTAACGCAGTATTGCGCGCGGACGATGCGATTTTGAGGCATCTTATACTTCTTATACTTCATGTAACATATGAGGTCAAACAATCCCCAATCAACCTAACCCACATACACATAATGCAAGCCTCGGCAGCGTAACAATGTAGCGACCCCGTGCATATCAGACAAAAACAGATATCTAGCGGAATTGCACTCACCCTTGCAACGAATGCCTTATTCTGGACAGTTTTTGGTAACATTTTGAGGTTGAGGTTATATGAAGAATGGCAAATACGAGAATTTCGGGCAGATTAGGGGCAATTCCGACCCGAAGCCGAAGGACCAAGAAGCAGAACTTAACCCAACATGGGGGTCTGGTCAAGTAAGATATAGAGAGTATAGCCTGCAGGAATGGATTATAATATGAATTCACAAGGAAAAGAATAAAAAAAAGATAAAAAACCAGAAGAAGCAGAACAGAAGAAACAGAAGAAACAGAATTCAAGGAGGCGCATAATGCGGTGAGTCTGGATTCCCCACTAACGTCATGAATCAATCCACTTTGACATCTTTGATAGCTTCACGGAGTATTAATATTTATGTATGAGAATGCCTTGTTCTCTGATGTGCGGGGATTTCTTCGTGTAGTGATATCTCTAAGTCAAATTGTGAAAGCTAAACCAATCGCTTACTACATACATCTGCAGTTTTTCGTACTTGCATACTGACCTTTCAAAGATCATGTCTCCATGCGGCTGTTCTTATACGGGCGCTTATACCCCGGACCTACTGCGTATAAGCAATCCAGGGAGAATTGAATCGTATACATAAAAGTTCGATATTTAGTGAGCAAATCGAATGGACCACCTTGTTGATTACATTCTTGTCTTCCGGTACACACCGGTGTCCTTCATTGAGCTAGTGGAGATGTAGCCATAGTAGTTACTGAGCTTCGACTTGACATGGGCAGTATTCTCACTGGCTTCAATATGAAAACCTCGGGGTGGCCTCATATTCGGGTGTGCGGATGAGCTAATTATAAAAGAAAAGTGGCCCGCCAGTCCGGCCATCCGTCATGTGTCATATAACAACTTCGATATTGCCTTTAGCTAGCCAAGTTATTCAAACACTCACGTGCTACATCGTCAGCCCACAAATCTTAATAGCACTAAAGAACAAAAAGGGAATAGATCCAGATAGTTATGCATGGGGGACCGGTGAACTACTGTATGTGGTTAGTTTTGCCTTTTTGGGTCTAGCTCCCCAATACGTCCTGTAACCTCCTCTTTCCAACGCCCCAACATAAAACAGGAAGCTGTATAGCTCTTAATGTCCTTTCAGGTAGTCTAGTGAAGAGCTTAAGCCTTGACAAATCCCGCAGTACCAGTGCCGCCGCTCGGAGTACTAGACCCTTGGTTCGGTATTGCTGCGGCGGGAGCACTGACAACAGTGCAAACACGACTGACCTCGTGACATGTACGGAAATATTCCGTTGATCTGTCACCACCAATAATAGAGATAATTCAATTCTGAAAACGGCATTGAATTCCAACTAGTATAGAGTATCCATTTGATCAAGTGCGACCGGTATACAATGCTAGCCATGGCTCAATTATACGAAAAGGATGGCGTGAAAGAGTGAAAACTCTTTCGGGTGATCTCTAAATAGCTTCAAATTATTGATAGATCATTGGATCATGCAAGCAATATACAATTGGATACATAATAGCGAGCGACCTAAAAAATGAGTAAAAAACAATAATATATCAGCACTTTATCCATCCAGTTTAGTTAATTGGTAGAATTATACTAGCGCAGCACTATAATTGGTGCCGCAGCACCGTAAAATATATATAAACAGCACCATATCGCAGCACTAGATTACCCAGGCACGGCGGGACTTGTGAAGGCCTAGTTAAGGCTATTAATCCTCGAATCATCAAGCCTTTAAATAATGTAAGAAGGAGAATACACGCTAATCCTGTGATCAAGCTACTATCCGGTTGAATTTACTCCCGCTAATAAGACTGGAAAGTACTGTTGATCGAGTAATGACTTCAAAAGTAGTGAATATTCTCGAATAGTCTCGTTTCATTTCTATTGCATATTCATTTCAATGCATTGAGAAGAGAAAACCACTGTCATTCGGTATCCATTCACGACGAGAAATGGCCCTTGATTAACATTTGACCTATAAAGGTCAATCTGACGCAGCATTCGCAAGCCGCAGGACATCTTCTTTCGAGCAATCTTCCACGGCATATCCCGATTGAGCTTAGAAGTGGACTAGGCGCGCTTAGCTCGCCAAATCAGACGAAATTAGCAACCCAAACATCCATAGCCCTAACTCCTTTCCGACCCCCCTGTATGCCTCTCAAGCTCGCCTCACACGCATCCCGTGATGCAAGAACCACCGCCCGTTCCCTCTCATCACTCACTTTCTCCTCTACTTCCCTTTCGAAAGAGGAAGAAAGACAAGCAGAGACTTCCCATTGTCCGTCCAACAGCCCCTCTCCACCTTCCACGAAGGTCTCACTCTCCAGCTGCCATCCGGCAGCCAGGGCCAGCTCGGTAAGCCGCTTTGGCGCCAGCACCGTGCGCACGTTCGATTCGCTGTTGGGTTTACGGCATTCCAGCGCTGCCTGGGTGAGCGCAGCTAATACGTGAGGCTGGGCGGAGGGGTGTGTCGCTACCAACGACCACTCAGCAAGGAGGAGACGCTTGCTGTGCTGCTTAATGGCACGGAAGGTGGAAAAGATGAGCGAGGGGGAGGCGAAGTACCATAGGCAGTGGGCGAGCACTGTTGCGTCGAAGGCCTTAATTTCGCTGGCGGGCAGCGAGGAGAGGGAGGAGAGGTAGTCCAGGGGGGTTTGTTGGACCCAAGTAATCCGCCCACCCAGTGGGCCTTGCGAGATATGACCCTGTGCTTGGCCGAGAGTATACGGGGAACCTGCAGGAGCCATCAGTCGGCTCCTATGACAGGGAGCAGGGTTAGAGAAGCTAGAAGGACTAACCATAATCTAAGTCCGCCGGATCGACCGCCACCACTTTTCCCTGCTCGCCTACAGCATTGGCAAGGACAGTCGTGCAGTCTCCTTGCCCGCATCCTAGTTCCAGCACTTTGGAGTCAGTGGGAATGTTCCAGTGCTGTAGGAGCACCAGGCGGTGGATGGTTTGGGAGTGCTGGATGCTGAAGTGAGTGGGGTCGTGTAAGGAAAGACGGGCGATAGAGGCGGCATCGAGTTGAGTGGACATGTTGTGCTCGATGGATGTTGGATAGTTTTGTGTAGCCAGGTGATGTAAGTTGGAACTACAGTCTTGATTGTAGCAAGTGAAGAGCTGCAGATGGGGCTATCTTATAGTGCCACAGTACGGGGTAAGCTACTGGGCGTTGATATTGTGACATATTCTTTTACTATTGTGACAAAGCCCCACTTCACTCTTTTAGGCATTGACCGGACTCCGGAGTGTTTGGATTAAGATATCTCTGGGACATTTTGCCAATAATTTCTTTGAGAATTTCAAGTTCTTTGTTGTAGGACCTTTCGGTGGATAGTTCAAGGTCAAATTCAAATTCAAAAGCGGCAGGCCAGCGGGGCCGAGGCTTCATCGAAATACATTCTGCCCAACTACCCCGCTTTGTGGGCCCCCTCCTTATCTAACAGATTGGCCCAGTGTTCAACATATAGGTCCAATTCCATGCGCGGGAGAACCCTCAGCGCAGTAGGACGCCGGATTGGTGATTGTACTGGGACTACAGGTGACCACTGGTTGAAGAGTCACTAGACACACCTACGCTGATAGCCATCCTGCTCCGCTCATTCCCTCCTTCTCACCAACTCAAACCCAAACCTCGGTGCCATATCAATCTGCATAAAGCTCACATGACACGCCACACGCTGGCACCTCATCTCCACCACTAGGCTCTCCGCCCCGCTAGGACAGGCGAACTCCAGTGTTGTGCTGTTCGGCTTGGCTGTGAGGTCTAGCACGCCGAGCAGCTCCCCGCGCACGGGAAGGTTCGAATACGATAAGGTATCATAGTCGAGCTCATTCATAGTGGAAGAGACGTTGGCCGAGGTGGCCGAGGTAACCGAGGGTGCAATTAGCTGCCAGACTTCAATTTCCGTTATATCTCCTTTAGTTGTGAGGTCCTTGACACGAGCAGAGAACTCGGGAGGCGGCCGCCAGGAGAGTGCGCAGGCATTGGCGCCGGTTGAGGGAATGGGGAAGCGCATAATTGTCGAGTCCTGCTCTTGCGTCAGCAGCTGCAGACAGAGCGGTAGGCACAGAGAACACGTGGATGGCTTATTGAAGAGAATGAGATAAGAGCAAGTACGGAATACGGACCTCGACAGTAACATAGACCTGCGCTCCCTGACCCCACACAGCATTCTTTAACCTCCGGCTCACTCGTGCAATTCTATCCGGCCAAGCGCGCTGATAGACTCTGAGAGGGGGGATCACTTTCGCTGCCCTGTCCAATCCCAGCCTAGCGTCGCCATAGGGGAGCGCCTCGAGGTCAGAGTCAGAGAAGGGGTAGTCTCGATACTTTGATAGTGTAGTGGGAAGAAGAGCGACGTTCACAGCTGATAGCAGCGCTAGGGCGAAGGAGAAGTAGAGGATGATCCTGGGCAGCTGGGAGGGCTTGGATGTTGTTTGGGCAGGGAGATTGTCTAAGGCTTCCAACAAGGGGGCAGAGTGGTCGTCCTCGGAGGAG